>JBAPLJ010002013.1:0-1200000 GCA_037832345.1 Rhizophora mangle | reverse complement strand
CCATTGAGCAAAGAGCTATTAATTTTGATTTTCTTTCTTTAATAGGAAGAATCATTTATTTCTTGAATCATGAAGCCATCACTTGATTCTTGGGCAGTAGGGCTTCTCAAGATGTTGTTAGAAAACATTTATAGGAAATGAGCATGCAATGGACATCTATGTTTGATATGAATAGTAATATTGTTGTGACATGCATGTCAATACACCTTGGGTTGTGTCTAAATCCATTGAATTCCTTAAAAAAAAAAAAGTCATTCTCCTTGATTAGCTTTCTTAGGGTGATAGATTAGTTTATTACCTAAAACATGAGATGTTCACTTCAATTATGGCTAATAATGCATATCCTTTTTTTTTTTTTCCAACAAGTCAATCACACAAAGGATTCATGAAACTTACACACCTACTATGACCCAAGATTCTATGGGGACATATGCACATTATTTTGTTTTTATGCAAATTAGCCGTTTATTCTACGAGAGATTTGTTCATCACGTGAAACATGAGATTATCCCTTAATTATTTAACAATAGGACTTTGCTTTTACATAGTCTGAATTCATTGAAGTCCATCAAATAATGCAGTGTTTAGGAAGGGGACATATTGCAACTGAGTGCCAAAAAAAGCATAGTAAGGTGTTGTGGGTAATGGTGATATTAAGACAAAATGTGAGTTTGATGATGACTCCATGCCACCATTGGAGAGAGGAGTACCTAATTGAGGGAGACATGTTGGTGATTAAGATGAACATTGAGTGCATAAGCCAAGGAAGATGATGAAGAGCAAAGAGATAATATCTTCTCTACATAGTGCTACATCATTATAAGGTATGTAGCATGATCATTGATGAGGGTAGCCATACAAATGTAGCTAACACTACTCTAGTTGAAACTTAATTTCCAAACCATGAAGCACCTTAGAACTTATAAGCTTTAATATGGTTGAGTGAAAGTGGGGAGGTTAAGGTAATAAGCAGGTGTTAGTATTGTTTACTATTAGGAGATATACTGATGAGGTTTTGTGTGATGTTGTACCCATGCATGCTAAGCATATTTTGTTAGCAAAATTAAGACAATATGATTTGGAAGTAATTCATTATAGGTTTAAGAATAGATTAAACCTAGAGTAACACCCCATGGTTTGTACACCCCTTTACCAAGCCAATCCTGGGTTGATTTCTCTATGGACTTTTTGGTAGGACTGCCACAGCTAAAAAGGGGTAGAGATTTTGCTTTTGTTGTTGTTAACAAGTTTTCAAAGATGGTACACTTCATCCCATGCCATAAAACTGATGATGTGAACAAGGTGGTGGATTGTTCTTTTGAGAGGTAATATGCTTGCATGTCATGCCTTAGAACATTACTTCAAACTGGGATACAAAGTTCTTGAACTACTCTCAGAAGGCTTCATGGGGTAAGTTAGGTACTAAATTATTGTTCTCAACTACTTTCCATACACAAATGGACACGCAAGTTGAAGTAATTAATTGAACTCTCTCTACTTTGTTGCATGCTATTATTCAAATGAATTTAAAAACATAGGAAGATTGTTGGCCATAAGTAGTGTTTGCATATAATAATATTATTCATTTTGCTACTAGTTACTCTTCATTTGAAATTGTGTATGGTTTTAATCCTCTAACTCCTTTGAATTTAATGCCTTTACTTCTTGATTAGCATGGTAGCCTAGATGGTGAATGGAAGGTCAAAATGGTAAATAAGTTACATGAGAGGGTACAACAACAAATTTAAAAGTGGATTGAGCAATATGGTGAAAGAAGGTGGTTTTGGAACTTGGAGATTGGGTTTAGGTGCATATGTGCAGGGAAAAGTTCCTGGCTCAATGCCATTCAAAGTTGCAACCTAGAGGAAATGGTCCATTTCAAGTGGTGACACAAATTAATGACAATGCCTATAAGTTGGACCTTCCTGGTAAGTACAATGTGAGTGTAACATTTAATGTTTCTGATCTTTCTTCTTTTGATGCAGATGATGATTTGAGGATGAATCCCTTTTATGAGTGGGGGAATGATGATATCATTTGAGGCATCAATGCATGGATGGCTTCTATTGATCTAATGAGCATTCAAGAAGGACCAATGACATGTTTAAGAGCTAAAAAGATGAAGGAGGCACTTAGTAGGTTGATTAAAGAAGTTTGGCCCAATGAATCTGAAGCAAGGCAAAGCAAACCTTAATGTGGGCCAAGACTTTATTAATTGCATAAGTTTGTCGAATGAGTTTGTGTTAAGTGATTGTAAGGAAAACTCCTAAACAATAGGAGTAGAATGTTTTCAGCCTATAAATAGGCTTGGTTTCATTGTTAAAGGAGGCAAAACATTAGGTAAAATAAAAGGTGAGAATTTTCCCTTCCAATTCTTTTAAGAACTAAAGAACTTATCAAAAATTAACTCATTTTGTGATGTTCAAACCGATTTATCATTCCCATGTTTGTTATTTTCTAGAGTGTGGCATTTACAATATCCTTCTTCCATACCATTGGTTTGGCTTCTTAAAGCTTAAGGTTAGGGTCATTTACTTCTTATAAATCTAGTTTGGCTTTCTAATGTAGTCCAAGTTTGACTACTCAAATTGTAGGATCGAGTGACTTATACACATAGAAATTGGGATGAAAAGTAGGATATTGTAAATGAATAGAACTTTGATGGTTGCTCTTCTAGGACTCCAAGGAAGATGAAAATGCAACAATCTTCAAGGATGCAGAATTTAGAAACATTCCAACTCTTCAAGGAAGGAGTGAAAACTTTTCCAGGTTTTCAAGGAGATTGCACTTAGACAAATTTTAATTTTCATTCATTCATCTCCTTTTTAATAGAAACTTGATGGCCTTATAGACAATGCAAAAGGAGACTGAAAGACTTAAGTCAAATCTAGAAATTAGAAGCTAATAAAAGCACAATATTTCCAATGCTTGTGGCTCCTACTATTCCAAGATTATGCATGGGAAAGGTGTGGTACATGGGAAATGATAAAGTCAAAGATGAGAGACATAGGTTGGATCTTGGTCTTGAATGTGGGCTGCATCACTTTTCTTGGGTTCCATACATGATTGGATTGTGGGTTTCTTAGCTACATCTAACAAGGTTCACATCAATTTGGGATGATTTTTTTTTTTTCATTGGGGCTTCCTCTCTTAGATGTATATATATATATACATCTCATTTGCATAGGTCAAGAGGCGGTACTTTTGAAGTTTCAAAGAGGTTGTGAGCAGCCATGCCATGAAACTTCTAGAAATTTTGGCTGCTGTTCCTAAAAGCTTTGGAGGAGAAAATGAGTCCATTGGCAAAACAGATTGTGACAATCAAATTGGAGGAACGAGATGAAAAGATTCTGCTTGTTGGAGGAAATCAACTACATTGTAGAAGTGGAGGTAGTGCTTTCAAAAGGGGGTTTGCAAATTCAATTTATTTATGTTATCCACCACTGTTATGCTTAGTTTAGTTAAGCATGAGTAGTTAGACCAACTCTTAGGTACTTGGTAAGCTTCCTTTATGTGTTGATGAATGTTGAATTAATATTTAAACTAATAATATAGGATTTTGTTTTGCTTATTAAATTCACAAGTTTAGTTTATTTGTGTTGTTTCTCCAATTTCATGAGCAAACCAGACTAGATTTTTGGATTAATTTGATAGGTACATAAACTTCAAATTAAAACAGCCCCCGAATAGATGAGAGTTTTAGTTTAATTCATTAGTTTGACAAAGCTTTCATGAACTTATATCAATCTCTCTCTCTCTTTAAAACATTAGGTAAATCTTTAGCTTCACATCAAGGCGTCAATTTATTACATGTAATTTGATTTGGTAATCTGAATTTTTCTTTTTTTTAGACAATGTTCAGGTGTTGTGTTAATGCCCACAAGGATAAAGTAAGCTTAGTACCTATGTTTGATTAACTAGAGTGTTGTTTATTCAAATCCTGCATTCTAAGAAGTTTTATTCAACATATTTATTCATGCAGATTGAGAATCGGATTCAATTTGAAAAAAAAAAAAAATAATTAATTGAGTTTTATTAAGTTCACTCACTCTATTTTCTAGTATAAGTTGGAATTTTGGCTTAGTTTCTAGCTCAAATTCAGTTGCTAGAATTCTATGTAAGAAAATTTGATTTGTTTCACAATCCACATTGAGAACAATATTGATGTCCTCAATTGAGACCCCAGCTTCTTGTAGTGAACTGAGCACAGGTTACTATTTACCAATAGAAATCACTTTACCTAGATTTCCTTGAGTTGTGATTCTTATTCAAGTGATGCTACTATTACTTAATCATATGTACTCACTTTGGATACCATGCATTCAACTTGAACTTTGAATGCATGAAAAGCATTTGCAATAAGATGCATTTTATGTCACTTCTTATCATATAAGATCACAAAAGTGATCAAACCCTTGGCCATTACTATTTTCCCCACTTACCATCCACGCTTATAATTTACATTATATATAAGGCCCTCTACATGTGCACATCATAAAATGCATGAGAGCCATTGGCTATATATTTCATTTCAAGGACCACAATTAATAGGACTTTGACATTAATGACTACGATTCTAGCTCCTTGTGAGTTAGGGCTACACTGCATACTCTAGATCCATCACCTGCCATTATGAGTTGGTGAGTTTCTATCTTAGTAAATAGAATCATGCATGATATGCTTTGAGAATGATGAAGATCATAAGATCCTCTTTTCAAGCACGAAATTATTTTTTGTTGTTGGGTATATCCTAGGATCATTGGCCTTCACTTTAGTCCACACTATAATGGATATATCTTGTTTAGTCCACATTACAATGGATAAATTTATTCAAGCCACATTGTAATGGTTATGCCAAGTCCCTATGAAAACCATCCATGCAACATGAATAATGGAAGTGCTGTTTCATTCATTATTTGTACTATGATTCATGTTCATCATCATGGAATGCATGAAATATTATTGCATTATTAGTTAAGTATCCAATCATTGGAACATACTTTAGTTACCATCAATTAGCACTTAATACACATTGTCACATATTCAACTTGTAATGATAGTTGAGATTCTACTTACCTTAATCCTAGCTAAAAGACACACAAACACACACATGCATGCACTCACGCACGCATGCACATACATACATACATACATATATATTTCTTTAGTTGAGACTATGACATATTCTGATCACTAAACATCAGAGTGAAATTATCTATTAGTTAAATCTAATCATATCAATCCAAAACAAACAACCTTAAGAGGTATATAATCAGTTCCTAAATTACATTTTTTAGTTCAATTATTTAAGAAGGTAGCCTAATTAACACAATCTCAAGCATAATTCCATTTGGTTACTCATCACATCCTCTAAGACTAATTAGAACATTATTTCATAGCTAAGCTTCATTCAATCTTATTGCCAAATTTGTTAAAATATGTGTGCCCAATCTAGCTTCACAAGAAAGCCTAGTTCATAACTGCATAATATTTAGTTAGGGTTTCTACTATTCTCTTTCATTTAATAATTTTAGACACAATCCTATATTGTAAAAAAAAAACTAAAGTAAAATTCCCTTTGCAAGTTTTGGGCAGCCACTTCTCTCTAAGATTGATTTAAATAAGTTACTCTTTAAGTGTTCCAAAAGTTTACATATATTTCTAGGCTAAAGGGAGTAAGGTCAATATTTGTAAGCTTGCCACATTAAGGGACATTTGTTACAAGCATGAAATGAGGTGGGCATTCTCATGCTTGACACATGCCTTTTCTAATTTAATTCTAAGATCAATTAGAGTTTCTACATAGGCACTAGTACACACACATCCCAACAATAGAAATGCACATTGTAATCATAACATGAATAAAGAAATGTAAGAAACAAGAGCATATATATGCATATTAAACATATAAACCTGCACAAGATGATGTGATAATGTGTGCAAGAAGTTTCAGGTGTTACAAAAACTGTAAGGTGTATTTGGCATTGTCTTACAATTGACTTGTATAGTTGTGAATTACAAATTTTTTAATCATTATGTTCTTAGCACCATTGTCAGATAGTTGTAATTTGAATTTCTTTCTTGTTTTCTTGGCTTTCTCAATTGTCATGTGCACTTTGCTTATGGAACATTATAGTTCAGCTTTTCTTTCAAAATTTTAAAGTTTATTTTTTATTTTTCAACTTTTTTTTCTCTATTTTATGTTTTTTTTTTAAATTTTTTCATGCTTGTTAGACTTCAATTTTACGTTGCTGAATTTTCTTTTAATTTTGTTTTTTAGGTGCATGTAAGGCAGGAAATCTCTAGGAGGAGAGCAAAGTGGTCAAGCAAAGAAACTAACAAAAAGGAGACATGAGTTTGAGATTAGGGATGAAGCCAAGGTAAGGGCTGTGCATGGAGAAATTCAACCTCCAATCATGACAGCTAAAAGACAAAGGATCATGAAAGAATATGTTGGTCTTGTAGTGAGGACTTCACCTACTTGCACTCTATTAGAAGAAGCAACTGGAAATTATGAGATCAACAATATCCACAATATTATGCTACCATCCTTTTATGGAATGGCAAGTGAAGATCCTCTTTCATTCATTAGCAATTTTTATGCTACTACGCAAACATTTCCATTGCAAGGGTTGATAGAAGATTAGCTTAAAATGAGGTGCTTTCCCTATACTACAAAGAACAAGGCTAAGGCTTGGTTGAGAACATTGGCAGTTGGTTCTTTGACCACATGGGATATGGTTCATGATAAATTTGTTAGGAAGTTCAATTCCTACAAGAAAATTATAGAATTGGGGACTAAAAAGCTAATTTCATTCAAATGTATGGAGAACTATTCCATGAGAATTGTGAGAGATTTAAGATGTTTTCTATTTAGTGTATGCATTATCACTTCTCATTAGAACTCTGATATCAGTGTTTTTTATGATGGTTTCCCACAACAGTGTCAAACTCTAGATGATAATGCAGCTGGTGAAGATATGGGAGAAAAAGACTACTAAGGAGACATGATCTTACGAAATGTTAGGAGCTAACTCCCAACAAAATAGTGGTAGAGGAAGAAGAGCTGCCACGCATGAATTGAGCTCACATAATGAAATGGCTATGCAATTGGTAGAGTTGACTAAGCAAATCAAAATTAGCTGTTTTTTTTTTTTTAACTAAATCAAGTGGTTCATTCTAGAACAATGAGATTGATACCACATTTCTAAGTAATAAGGCTTCTAATTTTATTTCTAGGAGTCATTGGTCTTGATTAGCTTTTATTACATTGATTGAATATTTAATTGCTCAAAGATGACAATGCATTTCACTTCAAACTGACAAAGCTGCTCCTTATGTTTCAAGATATTATTCAATCAAATAAATAATGAAATTAACTTAAATGTCTACATCAATCTCCAATTTTATTGCCAAATGCGCAATGTTATGTGTTGGGTAATCTGTATCCAATTGAGTCACTTCAATATCTATTAGTCTTAATCAACTTTCATTCCTGTGAGAGAACCATTTATTGCTTGAAACATGTAGCTGTCTCTTGATTACTTAACAATTGTACTTCTCCTATAGATAGTCCGTACGCATTGAAGTCAAAAACCTGTTATGTACTATCAAATAGAGGAGTCATTATTCAACTTAACTTTTCTTAAATGGATATAATAATTCGCTGCCTAAAACATGACACCAGCACTTCATTCCTAGCTAATAAGGCTTTTCCTCTTGTTGGGTGGTGTCATTCACATAAAGAAATTAAGAAAATAACTTAAATATCCTATTGATCATTGATTCCATTGCTATATGCACCAAATTCATTTTTAACTAGTGTGAATGCATTAAAGCCTATCTAATAAAGAGGCTTTTACACTTGATTAGCCTTCTCTGCCATGAGAGATTTGTTAATTGCTTGAAAGTTGTCACTTGATTACTTCATAATAGGACTTCACATTTCTGCAAGCTGAATCTTTTGAAGTCAATTGAATAATGGAGCTAATACACTTGATTAGTTTTGTAAATCATGAGTAGTCATAATTTGAAACTTGAGACCCTTGCCTGATTCCTCTGCAATACTGCTTCACCTTTCATTTTTGAGAATGATCCACACAACATAATCATGCAATTTACATCTACACAAAAAGCATTAAGTTCACTGCAACATGCAAGTAAATGCACCTCAAGTAGTCTGAATCCATTAAATTTCATAAAACAAAGGGGTTATTCATCTTCATTAGCTTTTCTTGCACAAATAAAATGGTTCGTTGCTAGAAAGACTAGATTGAGACTACATTTCTATGTAATAAGGCTTCTCCTTTTATTTCAAGAAGTCATTCATCTTAATTATCTTTTCATACATAGATTGAATGGTTAATTGCTTAAAGATAGGAACACACTTCATTCCTCACCAATAAGGCTTCCCCTTTGATTTTAAGTTGTCATTCACACAAAAAGAATAATGAAATTAACTTAAATGTCTACACTGATGACTGATTTCAATATGAAATGCATATTATTATGTCCTCAGTAATTTGTCTCCATTAAATTTCATCAATAAAGAAGCTATTACTCTTGATCAACTTTCTTTCATATGAGAGAGAACCATTTATTACTTGAAATATGAGATCATCTTTTAATTACTTGACAATAGGTCTTTCTCCTCTAGGTAGTTTGAATCCTTTGAACTCCATCAAATAAAGTTGTTATTACTCTTGGTTAGCTTTCTTTACCAAGAGAGAATTATTCATCAGTTGAAACTTAATGCCATCACCTAATTCCTTGGTGAGAAGGCTTCTTATTTTCTTGCAAGGATACATCCACGTAAAAAGATCATTCAATTTACATCTATGTCTACATAGAAAGTTAAATTAATTGTGACATTTAACAATAAAGGTAGTATGAATCCATTAAATTCTATAAAACAAAGTAGTCATTCATTTTCATTATTTTTCTTAAATGGATAGATTGGTTCATTGCTTAATAAAGGAGACCTTCACTTCACTTCTAGCTTATAAGGCTTCTCTTTTTATTCCATAGAGTGATTCACATAAAGGAATTGTGAAAATAACTTAAGGCACATCATTCTATATTGGGTAGTTTGCATCAATTGAAACCTACACAATAAAGAAGCTATTACTCTTGATTAGATTCTTTCACTATGAAACAATCTTTTATTACTTGAAACAAGAAACCACTTATTGATTATATGAGAATAGGACTTCTCCTCTAGGTAGCCAAATACATTGAAGTCTAATGAATAAAGGAGTTATTACTCTTGATTACCTTTCTTTACCAGAAGGCAATTATTCATTGCTTGAAACTCATGACCATCACCTGATTCATTGGAAATAAGGCATCTCCATAAATTACATGGAATCATTTAAACAAAATGAGCATCTAATTAACATTTATGTTGACACTGAACATTGATTTTGTTGCAACTTTCACGTCAATTCACCTTGGGTTGTCTAAATCCATTCAATTCCATCAAATAATAGAGTCATACATCTTGATTAGCTTTTCTTACATTGATAGAATGGTTCATTTCTTGAAACACAACACTATCACTTTATTTATTGCTAATATGACTTCTTTCATTCTAAGGAGTCATTAACACTGATGAATCATGAAAGTAACATAAATGTCTACACTGATCACTAATTCCATTGCAAGAATCACTTTATTCTATCTTGGGTAGTCCAAAATTGATTTAATTCTATCTAATAAAGAAGCTATTATGCTTGATTAGCTTTCATTACAATGAGAGAATAATTTGTTACTTGAAACTTTAAATGCCCTGTTGATTACTTGACAATAGGACATTTTCTCTAGGCATTCCAAATCCATTGAAGTATGTCAAATAATGCAGCTATTACTAGTATTAACTTTCTTTACAAGGATAGAATTGCTCATTTGTAGAAACTAGAGACTGTCATGAAATTCTTAGGTAGTATGGCTTCTCCTTTGTTACAATTATGCACACCAAATAAGCATGCAATTAAAATTCATGTCTACAGCAAACATTAAGTCCATTACAAGATGCACATCAATACACCTTAGGTAGTGAATTCCATTAAAAAAGAAGTCATTCATCGTAATTGCCTTTCTTATATTCTAATGAAACGCAAGACCAAGACTTTATTTCTAGCTAATAAGTATTCTATTTGCCTTCTAAAGTGTCATCCACACTTCACACAAATGAATCATTAAATTGACTAAATTGTCTATGACAATCAATGATTCCCTTGTGAGATGCATATTATTCTATCTTTAGTAGTTTGAATGTATTGAAGTCCAACCAATAGCAAAGCCGTTACTCTTGGTTAGCCTTCTTTACTATAATAGATTTGTTCATTGTTTGAAACATGAGTTTATCTCATTAGTACTTGTAATAAGGCTTCTCATTTTGTTAGTCTAAAACAATTGAAGGCCATTAAATAAAGGATCTATTACTCTAGACTAGTTTTCTTTACAAGGAGAGAATCATTCATTGCTTAAAACTTAAGGCCATCACATAATTCCTTTGCAATAACACTTGCAAGGATTTTTTTTTACAAAGAATAATCATTTAATGCTATGTTTATAAAGAAATTTAATTTCATTATAATATTCACTTTAATACCCTTGGGTAGTTCAATTTATTTCCATGAAACAAACAAGTCATTAATCTTGACTAGCTTTTCTTGCACAGATAGAATGGTTCATTCCTTGAAACATGATACTAACACTTTATGTCTAACTAATGAGGCTTCTCCTTTTGTTCCAAGAAGTCATTCACACAAAGGAATTGTGAAATTAACTTAAATGTCTACACCAATCACTAATTTAATTACAAGGTATGTGTTATTACGTCTTGGGTAAGTTGAATCCATTAAAGTTCACCCAATAAAGAAGCCATTAGTCTTAAATGACTTTCATTAATACAAGAGAATTGTTCATTACTTGAAAAACGAGACATCTCTTCATTACTATAAAAAAGATTTCTATTCAAGGTAGTTTGAATCAATTGAAGTCCATCAAGTAAAGAAGCTATTTCTTTTGATTAGCTTTCTTTACTTAGATATATTTGTTCATTGCCAGAAACTTGATACTATTAAGTAATTCCTTGGCAATAAGACATCTTCTTTCATTGCAAGGAATCCTTCATAGAAAATGAGCATGCAATTAACATCTATGCCTACAACAAATATCAATACACCTTTGGTAGCTTGAATCTATTGATTTCCATGAAAAAAGAGAGTTTTCATCTTGAATAGCTTTTCTAAACTGGATAGAATGGTTCATTGCTTGAAGGATGGGACTGTCACTTAATTTCTATGTAATAAGGCTCCTCTTTTTGTTTTATGGCGTCATTCACATAAAGGAATCTTGAAATTAACCTATATGTCTACACCCATCACTGATTCCATTGCAAAATGCATGTGATTCTATCTTGGGAAGTCTGAATCCATTGAAATCCTTCCAATAAAGAAATAAAGGTAAAGATCATTTAACCACATAGGAAAGTTGCAGAAATTTTTGTAGAATGACCTAGGTGCCCATTTTCAATGATGGTTAATGTAGTGTTAGTGTCAAAGATGAAGAATAAGAAGAGAAGAGAAGAAATTTCTGGAGAAAAGCTTAAAACTTCATTGTAGTAGCTTAGTTCCTAATATGGAGACATTTTACACTATTTTGGCTGCTAGTTCACTGTTTACAAAAACTCTTGTACTTGCTTTAACAACTATCTATATTACAATCTAACTTTTCCTAAACTTAAGGAATACAACTAAACTTGGTTAATAACTATCAAGTACAAAAATTTGTTACTTTGTCTTCAAGTAATTTGTTGGTTCTCAACTTCTTAGTTTCTACTTGTGCTTCTCAGCTAATTCTTCTACTTCAAAAGTTTCTTTTCTAAATTCTTGAGTCTCTAACAAAATTATTATGTGCATAAACACTCCTCTTTGAGATTTTTATAGGAGACTCCAAGCATGACTCCCAACTTTTGAAATTTGGACCTTGGTAGAGACTTTGTTAAAATATCTATTAGTTGATCTTCTGATCTGCAACACTTTAATTTTAATTTTATTACTTCATTTCTTTTAGCTTTGCTAATTGAATGATACTTGACATTTGTATGCTTTGTCCTCCCATACTGTATTGGAATATTTGCAATTCCAATTATAGATTTGTTGTCACACATAATTGTTGTTGCTGCTGTTTGCGCAAAGCGAAGGACCTTGAGAATTTTTCTCTCCCATATTGCTTGATTGGCTGCTGCACCTACTTCTACTACTGCTACAGACTATGCCTCTACAATGGAATAGGCTACCTCTCGCTTCTTGGAATTCCAAGAAAATATTCCTAAACCAAGTGAGAAAGCATAGCATGAGGTGCTTTTCATATCTTTCAAGCTACTTGCCCAATCATTGTCCATAAAACCTATCAATTTGCCCTCTTCAACAGGTTCATAACATATTCCAATCTGACTTGTCCCTTTTGAGTACCTTGGGACTCTCTTAGCTACATCATACAAAACTTTAGATGGACCTTACATCAAACCTTAATAATAGACTAGCTATAAACATCAAGGCTACTCTTATTGCATATTGGTATAACAAACTTCCAATTAAACTTCTATATTTGGATGCATCTGCTAGCTCTGCATTATCTTCATTTCCCAGTTTTACATTGACAACCAGTGGTGTTGCCACTGGATTGGAATGTTGCATTCTAAACCTTTTTAAAATATTTACGCATACTTCTTATGACATAGGAAGATGCCCTCATTAAATTGATTAACCTCAAGCCCAAGGAAGTATCCCATGTGTCCTAAGTCTAACATGTCCAACTAACATTGCATTTCAACTTTGAACTTCATTAATTCCTCTACATTTCTTCCTGTCACAAATAAATTATCAACATAAATTTTTCATGACTACAATATGGCATCATTATCACTCCACCTGAAGTGCTAACTACACAGGAAAGAGTCTATTCTATTGTACCAGGCTCTAAGATCCTGTTTTAGGCCAAACAAGAAAGAGTTCATAAGAGCCTGCTTATAAACTTTCTATTCACTATGTTTTCCCTCAAAGTCTATAGGTTGAGCAACATAAATCTCCTCATTTAGAATGCTATTAAGTATTGTAGATTTGGCATCTAAATGACAGATTTTTCATCTCATTTGATCTATAATTACTATCAAAATTCTAAAAATGTCCATTTTGCCTGTGTAGTCAATTCTAGGCTGATGTGAATAGCCTTTGACTACAAGTCTTACCTTATACTTGTTCACACCTCCATCAGGATTTAGTTTCACGCTAAATACCCATTTCACTCTCATCACCTACTTGTTTTAAAGTTTCTCGACTAATACCCAAGTTTGAATTTTCTTAATCATGCCAATCTCCTCATTCATTGCTACATTCAACTCATCACCCTTAGGAGCTTCTTCATACGTGGTAGGTTCTATTATAAGTCTGTTAAATCCATGATAAACATCAGCAGGAGGTGATATGTCTTTAATGGGAGAACGATTATAGTTATCATATTCAACCTCAGAATCTATATCTCCAGAATCAGTAACTTTTGTTGCAAGTTCCTTTCAATTAGTGACTCATTCCCATCCTACTAAGCTCCCTTATCAATCTTCATGTCTCCACTAACAATGACTTTTCCACTTTTCTACGTTCTCATCTAGCTTGCTTTTCTTTACATCTGGCATATGTGTGTAACACAGGGAACCAAACACTCTCAAGTGTTTAAGAGATGGCTCAAAGTCACTCCAAGTTTCAATTAGAATCTTCCCCATTACTACTTTTGTTCTACAAATAAATGATTATGTTAATAGCTTTTGCCTAGAAGGATTTTGGTAACTTCTTCTCAAAGTGCATGCACCTTACTTTCTCTAGTACTCATCTATTCTTTGTCTTTACCACTCTATTGTGTTGTGGAATGTAGCTAACTGTTAACTAATGTTGGATCCCCCACTCCTCAAAATAGTGGTAAACTCCCCAGAAACACACTTATTTCCAATTTCTAATCTCAGGTTCTTCAAAACTTTTCCACTTTGAGTTTCAACAAAACTTTAAACTTCTTGAATAGCCCAAAAACCTTTGACTTTTACTTCATGAAGTACATCGAGGCATCCTTGAGTAGTCATTCATGAACAAAAGGAAATATTTGCTTTTACAAAATTATGGCTGCATTAGTCCACAAACATCAAAATCGACCAATTGAAGCTATCATTTAGCTCTCCAAGCACCTTGTGTAGGAAAAGACAATTTCTGCTGCATTACTAATTCATAACTTTCACACACATCAAAAAAGACTTTGATAGTAGGCAAATCATTCACAAATTCTTGCTTTTCTACGAAGGCTCTTCTGACACAGTTTAGAATTGTCAATCACTCTACTTCTTGTGAAGCCCAAAAACCTCTAACTTTTACTTCATGAGGTACATCAAGGTCACCCTTGAGTAGTCATTCGTGAACAAAAGGAAATATTTGCTTTTGCAAGAATATGGCTCCATTAGTCCACAAACATCAAAATTGACCAATTGAAGCTACCCTTTAGCTCTCCAAGCACCTTGTGTAGGAAAAGACAATTTCTGCAGCATTACTAATTCATAACTTTCACACACATCAAAAAAGACTTTGATAGTAGGCAAATCATTCACAAATTCTTGCTTTTCTACGAAGGCTCTTCTGCCACAGTTTAGAATTGTCAATCACTCTACTTCTTGTGAAGCCCAAAAACCTCTAACTTTTACTTCATGAGGTACATCAAGGTCATCCTTGAGTGGTCATTCGTGAACAAAAAGGAAATATTTTCTTTTGCAGGAATATGGCTCCATTAGTCCACAAACATCAAAATTGATCAATTGAAGCTACCCTTTAGCTCTCCAAGCACCTTGTGTAGGAAAGGACAATTTCTGCAGCATTACTAATTCATAACTTTCACACACATCAAAAAAGACTTTGATAGTAGGCAAATCATTCACAAATTCTTGTTTTTCTACAAACACTCTTCTACCACAGTTTAGAATCATCAATCACTCTACTATTTTGCATTCTGGCCTTTCAATTGAATTCAAGTTCTCAATACAACTCCTATTCTCCATAAAACCATTAATGAATTATATGCCAATAGGATCATAAAGCAAACAATTTTTATCTTTGAACAACTAGTTAAAAGCCCTTTTGCATTATTTTCCCTCCATTATCAATCACCGCATGTATGAATGGCATCAGGTGACCTAAAAAGGTCAGCTTGGCTAGTTATGTGGTAAGTACAACCACTATACAGAAATCAAGATCGCTAATTCTCTACTCTAGTCACTATCAAAGCTATAATCAAATGTTCATCTTTCACATCATCTTGATATTGTTGGCCTTAACCCTGCTGTGACTTCTTTTTCCAATACTTTTAATATGACCAAATTTGGAGCAAATCTTGCATCAAACCTTGCCTTTCCAATAATAGTCATCCCCTACATGATTAATTCTTTTGTAGATAGGACAAGTTGTGAACTTTCCTCCTTTCCTATGATTATTTTTAGACTTAAGCTACATGCCTTTATTGGAGAATATTCAAAGGTAGTTTTCTTGTGTCTTTTAAAGCTAATGGCTTCGACTTCAATTGAGCTTGCAATGTAATTTCCACACCACCTTCAGTTCTCAAGCTTCTCCTTTGTTTCTAAGCTTCAAGTGCCTTATGAGAATTAAAATACACATTGTGAACTTTCTAAAGTGGGCTTATTTGTAGAGATCCAAAAAGAATTGGGCCATAAACTAGTGTCCTTAATCAACTTATAGGCTGGTCAAAGCTATCCTAATCTAATTAGGAGTTATTCCCTGAAAAAGCTAAGTTGGTTCCAAAAAGGAAGTGTCTATCCTTCTTTAGGTTATTTTTGTTGTCTCTGAAAGCTATAAATAGACATGTTAGGGTTCCAAAAACACGTGCATACACACACCTCTCTTTTCTTTGTTTCCTGAACACACCTATGATAAGCAAGGCTAAGGTGTTATTTTTGATTTTAAGGATTGAAATCATTAGAGAAAGCATTATAAGACTTATTGATTTTAATTTCTAATCTAATTCTTTTACTTTTGAATTCTCATGTTATTCTATTATTATTGTTTATAATTATATTGTTTGATTGTTAGGAGCATACTAGACAATTATACTTTATGATCTAATGCTAGTTCAGAATTTAAGTTTGTAATTCTAATGATAATTTTCTAATGCTATCAATAAATTATATTCAAAAAACTTGTCCTAGGTAGTTCTATTGATAAGAGATTAATTGAAACCTTGTCTTGATTAACAATGAACTAAGGAAATATTTAGAATAATAAAGTTTGTTATTATTCTAAACCAAATATTCAATTAAAAAATTAGATTTTCAGTGTTAATGGTTAATTGTGAATCCAAGGGTGTAAATATCCTTATTATCAAAGGTGCTGTCATCTATCAATTTTATTTCCAATTAGTTTTTTGTTTTAATTTTTATTAGCTTAATTAAAACCAAAATCCTCCCTCTTTACTCTTTATTTGTGCGAATTCAATAGAATTAAGATCATTAGTTAATTATAATGTTATAATTATGACATCATTTATGTTTTAATTTTTACAATTTATGCTTGTAAATTGGTTATTTGATTTGTTTAGTGAGTGCATTGTAGGTAAATGATTATAAAAGTAACTTTTGATGATTATGACACAAATTGGAGGACAAAAAGTCAAAGGAGATTAATTTTACAAGACATCCCAAACAAGTTTCTATAACCAACCATTTGAATACCTTACAAAATATGGGAGTTGATATTGGATTGCTGTGACTCTTGAACTTACAAAACGTTTAGACATCCGTCTACAGCTTTTGAGTTGATAGCTTGGTTCAATTTAATCACTCTCAATGTAGAAACTTCATTGCAAGTTGATTTTGCTTGAATTACTAGATTTAAGATGTGATTTTAATGAGATCATTGGGCATGAGCTATGGCGAAAGATCAGTAGTAAAGATTGTACAACCACTTTAGGGATTAAAGGAGACTTATCAAGGAAATAAAGTGCTAAAATTAAGGGGACAGATTAGGAAAGAACAACCTGAAATAAAAGCACACAATTAGTTCTTAACATACGTGAAAGTTATTAATATAAATTAGGTAAATTATAATTTATAATATATCGTAATTCAATAAATTGAGTAATTAAATATATGTTAAAATTTTAATTTTATTAAAATATTAAAAATTTTACAAAACAATAATTAACTTAATGTCAAATATCCCAAATCGTTGGAATTTACTATAAAAAGTAGAGTTTAAATGAGATACCTAGATATTTGTAAAATTAAGTAAATACCACCCCTTAAGAATTTCACTGACTTTCTCTGAATAGAAATATTGTGAGAAGAATTTAAAATATTTGATAAAAAGGATAAATCGAAACATGATAATTTAATATTTTATTAAAATTTGTAAAAACTGACGAGTCTTTTGAAGAATTCTGAGAGCTCTTACACTGAAATTTTACAGGGAAGAGTACATTTGGAGGCTTAAAATTTACATTGGGTTTGAGTCACTTTGGATTCTGATGAGATGGAAAGTTAGGTAGAATGAGGACAAAAGGTCTTTTGGTGGGAAATCTACTTTCACTTGAGTACTATTGTAATACCATCTGGTAAAAGCAAAAGTATTTTAGGAAAAGTAACAGTAGATTCTCCTGTTTGACATTTAACTTCTACTTTTTTTTTTTTTTTATCCTTATCCTTCTGCCAAAAATTCTACTTGGTTTTGCTTGTTTGCTTTTTTGGTCTTTTCATCCTTAATAACCAGTGATCCATAGATGTAGTCAAATGGATCATGATTTGCAAAAGGATCAAAAAAGGATGACGTTAAGCCTTGTTCTGCCATAAGTTGTTTTGCTTTTTGGAGAGTTTCTCTGAGGGAAAGAACATATTCTTCTTAGGAAGTGGGACTGGCAAGACATACTTGAGATTATGATTTGTGGGCTAGGAATTGGGATGTACTGGCTTCAATGGTGTTTGAATGAGTTAGATCTTTGTTGAACCATTCAAGGACACCAATTTTGCATGCTTTTTGCTGACGAGTTTGTGAGAATTGATGCCAAAACTTTACTTTGTAAACGTGTCCAAGGATGGAGTGCTTGTAAATAGCTTTGGCCTGTATTGGAATTCCTATGTGCAGCACCATGGAAGTCTAAAGAAATAGCGAAAATGGAAGTAATGTGGGATATGTTGCTTCATTAGTGGGAGCAGCATGTCTGGCTTCAAAAGTGGTAATTCCTTCTTGAATTGGTTCTAGGAAAATTTCTTTGATTGGGCAGAACCAAGACCACCATTAGATGAATTAGAGCAGAAATTTGATAGAAATTTGACTTTCCTAGAAGAATAACCATGAATGTTTGAATTGAGAATTTTGAAAATAAAATGTGTTACACTACGCTTGTTTATAGTTCCAGTATGAAAAATAATGGGTGAAGTTTGAATTTTGGTAAATTGGATTTTTAAAGGCAATTAGGGTACAGGGATGGCTAGGCCATTCATTTAGGTGGATTATTTTAAGGATTTGAATGGTGGAGTAAGCATACTCATCGTTTTGTGAGTGGTGTCTAAGTTTTTACTGTTTGGGTGTTAACCAGTATGGCTTCATAAAATTGGCGGTTCCTTTTGACGTCCCATGGTTCATAAAATTGGAGGTCCTCATATTTGGGTGTGTTTGGAGCTGAAGACCCAAAGGAGTTATCAATAGCTTGTTTTCTTGGGTTTGGTATTTCTTGTGAGTTTGATGGGCTGAAGTCTGAGTGACTAAAATTTTTAGCCCATGTTTTTAGTTTGTTCGTTTGAGTTTGTGGCAGTTAGGTTAGGTTTTTCTTTTTGGATTTTCTGGGTATTTTCTAAAGGGGATATCGACTTTATTTCCTGCAAAAATTTTTTTATAAGAAAATTAGGTAAACAGTTAGAAGAACCTTTAATGTATTCAATGTCAAAATAAAAAATGCTTGAGATTGCTTGCCAATGTGCAAAAATTTGTTTTGATGCAAGATTTTGAACATCTTTTTGTAAAACAAATTTTGCAGCTTAACAATCAATTCATAATAAAAATTTTTGATTTAGTAAATCATTTTGAAATTTTGAAATGCATAAAACAATTGCCAAAATTTCTTTTTTTAATAGCGGAATACAGTCATTGACAATCATTTCAATGTTTTGAAGTAAAATGGACAAGTTGTTCTTGTTGACCTTTGACCTGCTTCAAAACTCCTACATACCCTAGGTCAGACACATCAATCTCAACAACCTTAAGTAGGCTTGGGTCAGCTATGTGCAGGCAAGGTAACTCTTTCACCTATTATTTGATTTCCCTCACTATGGTAATGTGCTTTTTGGTCCAAGGTTGGGAAGACTTTTTCTTGGACAACCTGTCATGAAGAGGCCTGCAGACAAGGTTGAGTTTGGGGTAGAATAATTCAAACTTCCTAGGAATGGCTAAAGTTGGGATTTATCTAGGATTTCATCAGGAAACTTATCCACAAAGGCTAAAGCTCTAGAAAAAGGAGTGACCATACCCTATTGGATGTAGTGTCCTAAAAACCTTACCTTGGTCTAGAACAGCTCAAGTTTGGATTTGGATACAGCTAGTCTGGCTTTCTTGGTAGCTTGAATGAAACTTTGAAGATGCCTATAATGTTGTTCTAGATTTTCAGAATATACTTGAACATCATCAATGTAAATAATGATGAAATGCATGTAAGGCTTTCATTCATAATCCTTTGGAACTTAAAGGGAGCATTTTTAAGGCTGAATGACATAACATTCCATTCATACTGTCCAAATGGAATAATAAAGGCTATTTTTTGTAACAATCTTTCTCATGAATTTGGATATGTCAGAATCCTAATTTTATGTCAAATTTGGAAAAGATCTGGGCTCTTACCAGCCTTTGTAATAGATCCTTTTGATTTGGAATTGGATATCAAATCCATTTTAGCAGATCATTCAAAGGTTTACAATTGATTACCAATTATGGTATGCCATGTTCTAGTTTTGTGTTTTTGTTGACATAAAAGGCAGCATAACCCCATGGCAATTAGCTTGGATGGATAATCCCTTTCTGTAAAAGTCCGTCAATTTTTTGTTTGTAGTGTTTGACTAATTTGGAATACATCTGAATAGGTCTAGTTGTGGTTGGAATGATTCTTTTATCAGATGTTTAACATAAGGTAAAGTAACCATATGCTGTTGATGAAACCAAAAGGCATGAAAAACATCAAAACAAATAGAGGTTTCAATTTGTGTTTTTAAAATTTGAGTTTTGTTTTAAACAATAGGAAAAGATAATTGTTGCTCAAGTTGTTTAAAAGACACTTCAGATTTTAGGAATTGAATATGGGACTCTTTTGTTTGGAGTAAAAGGTTAGTTTCAGTTGATTTTTGAAGAGAGATTTTTAATGAGTCAAGTATTTTGAGAATTTATTCTTAATCACATGTTAGGACACATACCTTCTTTTCTTTTGATCCAGTCTCAATTTCAGATGATGAGGTTTGGAGCTGATCCACTTGGAGTCTAAGTTCATCTTTAGAGGACAACTCAGGAGTACTATCTTTTGAGGTATCAATTAATAGGGCTTGAAGTTGGGCTTGTATAGTTTCTGTTAGTTCAAGAATTTTGAGTTTTGTATTTAGTTTATAGTAAAGGGCTAAGTGACTTGACTTGCCACATTAGTAGCAGGTGTATTTGGTCATTTGGGCTTTTGTAGGTTTAAATTTGTTGGGCTTATTTTCTGACTTGGGCTCAGATGATCATTTGAACTATTTAGGCTTGGCCTTTTTGTAATATGAGTTTTTAAATTTGGTGGGTTTATGTTTTCACTTGGCTTTTTCTTTTTGGTACAAGTTATCATCAAATTGAGCACAAAAAGATCTGAGTTCTTTTTAAGTCTGCGGTTGCTCATTTTTGATCTATTTTTGTAGTTTAAGATATGCACAAATTTGTAATCATTCCTTTTGGACAAAGCTAATTAGTTCACAGTATGCAAGCTGATGGTAAGGTGTTTGACCATTATGTTGATTTTGTAGTTTGGTTCATACCTTGTCTCCAAGTAGCTTTGGTAAACCAACTAGGAATTTTTGTTTCCAAAAGGCTTGATTTGCATCTTTCTGATGCATGACACAAGCTAGAAACGTATTTTGTACCATTGCAAAACATATATTAAAACATTAGTCAATGTAATGCAACCAAATTAAATTAAAGCAATGGAAGGTGTTGAAAACTTGTAGGACATGAATGATTAGAATTATATGTAACATTGGTTGGTTTCATTAGTAGGTGTAATGAAACCAAATCAAATTTGGGTTTCCCTTGCTGGGCTTTTGGTTCTCAATTATTACTTGATTTGAATCATGATTTTACAACAAATCAAGTTTTGTTTAGTTGTAAGAGTTTTTATGACTTGTTATTTCTAGACATTTTCTTCAAAATTAAAATTATTGAAAAATGAACCACTAGATATAGTTTAGTAGTCACCAAGTATAAAATTTAAGATAAGATGAGATGAGCAATTTGAATGCTAAATCTAAAGTGGCAAATGGATGGGTTGAGTCAGTTTTAAGTCTGGTTATTTGGGCTTTCAAGTCATTTGGATATTTTTAAATCATTTCAATTTTGAGTGTCTCAAGTCTTAGATCATTTGTATTTCGAGTTCATCAAGTTTTAGGTGTTTTGAGTTCTAGCTTGTTTAGGATTCGGTCATTTTGAACATAGGTTATTTTGGTTTTAAGTTATTTGTTTTCAGGTCTAATTTAAGTTATAGGTCATTGATTATTTAGTCAATGTAGGTTAGACTAGGTTGAGTTTTGAGTAGGTTGGATTATTCAAGTCAAGTTAATTTTTGCCCCTTTTATCTATGACCATTTCTTTTTGATTAATAGGCTAATATACAAATTTCTCTCCTCTTACTAGTAAAGACTAGGGAGTAATTTTTGGTAAGAATGAATTATTATTATTATGCAAAGGGAAAATTTTCTAGGGTAAATAATTTGCAATATCTATGAAGGAAAGGAAAAAAAAGGTGAATTCAAAAGATATATTGTGCTTCTAAAATGCCAAAATTAAATGGACGTGTAATATGAAAATAATTTTATAAATTTATTTTGGTTATAATAATAATAAAATTAATAATAATATTGTTAATTTTAAATTTTATCTCATATTTATCATAAAAAAATTTAAAGTGAATGATTGATACTTGATATATTTAAACTAAAGTATATGTTGATTTCAATATAAAAAAATAATTTTAAATTAAAAATATCTAAAAAATTTAGGTATTAATAAAATGAATTAAAATTTTGAATAAGGTTTTATTTAAATTATTTTGGGTTATTATTGGTTTTAAGTTACTTGGGTTCAAGGTCCAGGTTATATTGGTTTTGAGTTATTCAGCTTTTCTAGTGATTTTGGATTTGAGTTTTTGGTTGTTTCGGAAACACGTCATGGGACCCTTTCAATCAAAGTAAGTTAGATTTAATCAAATTTTTGGTAGGTTAAGTAAGGTTTACTTGGGTCAACTTTTAAGCAAATTTTTAGTTGAATCTTCTTCTATACTCTAGCTAAACCAAAAATAAAAATTGTAGGTAGATTTAAAAACATAATATAAAAGGAAAAATATGAGAAGTACCAAATATTTTAACAATGACATCAAACCAATTGACCAAATATTTTCTTATTTTCCCTTGGCATTGCCAATGGTTATGATTAATCCTCAAAATGTTGCATAATTATAGTAGTACTTGTCTTTCAAAAGTAATAATCATTCAAGAAAATTGCCACATATTTAAGTTACTTTTCAAGATAGATATCTACAAGCAACATTGCAAAGTGAGAACAACAACACACTCTTCAAAGAGACAAAGGTTTTCATTCTTTGTTTTCTATTTCTAAGATAATTGATAGATGGAAGAACTTGCTACAAATTAGTGTATTTTCAAAGGTTAATTATCACACAATTTAACACTTAGTCAAACTAACTATTTTGTGATTATCGGACTATGTGTGTTGTAATCACTGGACTATCCATTTCTTTGACCATTAAACTTCTTATTCTATGTATTAAAGTAGCTAGTTATTACTATCGTAATTCTTACTTATAAGCTATCATTCTTACTTACATCTAATAAAGCCAAAAAAAAAAAATATATAAAGGTCTTCTTTCATCACGCATAATGTACTAAGAGAGATCTTTGTGACTTATTTTCAATATTTTATTTTAAAAAGGTCTATGGTGCTAGGATAATCAATAGATTTATTTCTATGACCTCACTATTTGAAGTGCACATTAGTAGAAAAATTCATCATATCTTGAGAGGATAATGGTTATAACCCGATATATTATGACAATTTGTCTATAGAGATTGAAACAATCCTTGGGATTATTGGCAAAATAATCAACAAAATAATATATAATGTTACAACAAAAATAAATTAGCAAAAAGAATTCATTATTTTTAAGTTATGTGTTCTGATAATCTGTTTTTAATTATCATTAAATCAGATTGTCCTAACATTTTGGGAAATTATTATGATTCTAAATTGATAAAAACAAGGGTATTTCCAAGGCTATTAATTGTGAAATTGTTGTCATCCTTGGTTGCTATTTTTTATTGTATTAGTAAAATTTCATATCTATTATTTAGTTGTGGCACATTAATTTTTTGTCTTTGTTTCTTGCTATCACTTTGGGCTTGCAAAATATTGCATCTAAAACTATTAAAAAAAAAAAAGAGGTAGAATTTTGAATTTAGTCATGAGATGGCAATGATTTCTTTTGAGTTTTTAGATAATGAATTGATGGACTCTTAGTTATTTTTTTATATTATGATCATTACCTATGTTTTGGAGCTATGCCCGTGGTAGTATGATCATTTCTTTTGTTTTACTTGTTGTCATCTTTACTAATTGTAGTTAATATTTGGCAAATCTATAGAGAACCAATGATGGACTAACTAAAGAATCTAGTTAAGAGTTCTTCAAGATTTTATTTTTGGTGAGAAACAACTTGGTGTACCATTGAATAACCATTATTCACTCCTATCACACTATTTCAGGTGTCAAAGTCAGTAAGACTAATTTAAAGGTGAAAATCACAATTCCATGAGACTATAATGTGTTGACCTTAATGCTCTTTGACGTTTCATGGTCAATGCAGGAAAAATACCTCGAAAGAAAGCACAATCCCTTGTGAAGTCATACTAGTTTAGCAAGATTTTTTTTTTACTAGTACCAGCTAACCAGTGCCTTAGTACACGTTCTCTCACAAGATGAAATGTCAAGTAATTAGTTCTTGTTGATCAGATAATTTTGAATGTTTTATCATAATCCATATATTATGTATGTTTTCCTAGTTGCAGTTATGCATATCAAAAATTGACGCTTTAATCTTTAAATTTGGCATTTGTTATCAATCTTACAATTACATCTTATAGACTTATTGCACTATAGAAATTTATTTATCCTAACTTGTGTTTTCTAGTTTGTTTCACTTGAATTAGGAGGCCAATTATATATTTGGGCGGTCTTCAAGGCATATAACTTGTTGGGTCAATTTCATTATTACTAACCGACTATTTTGATTGGTTCACAAGAGAACTTGCTAAAATATTGACTTGTCCAAACCAGCTGTAATGTAAGTATGGAAGTATTGATTTGTTGGTTGTACAGAGTGCTATCAACGAATAACAACCCTATGTGTTAATGGACGTGTGTTGTGCCAATACTTGAAAGTATCACTTTGCTATCACATGGAATATGGAATATATATATATATAGAAACCATAAGTGAATATGACCCCATGTAAGCTATAAACTATTGATGTAAATGCTTTATGACACTATGTTGGAACATTTTTTAGGGTGTTTATCACCATATTAAGTGACATTAAATGGGTTTCTCACATACAAACTCAATACTGTGAGCCATGATCTTAATACAATGAAATATTATCAATAATTCCATGCATGTCTCCAGGCTCTTTGTCAGCACTAGAAGTGGTTGCAATCTTCACACTTTTAAAATTTTAGTACAGTGTAACAAGTTTTGGGCTTTGTATCAACAAACATCATATTCAATGCCTTTATAAAGATCAAATGAGTTTTCATATGATTGCTTACACCATTAATCTTGATGTATTGAGTTATGCAAGCCACTTTAATTGATTGGTTAAGGCAACCTACAATAATTATTACAGTTGATCATAACAGATGATTTTAAATCTTGTGTTTGTGTCTAATAGGACACGAGAGCCAAACCAAATGTGATTTTGGCTTAAGGAAATGTGGTAAAGTGATTGATTTCATACATGCAACTTATTGTTGTGAATATTATTATTATCCCATGGTTGCAAATTCTAAAGGAAAAACTAACATCTGATCTTTTTAGTGAAAGTCACAGGATACATTGATCAATATGTAATGATATAATGTTATATATTCATCCCTTGAGGTGGAACAAAGGCTTGACTAACATGTAATGATATAATGTTGTATGTTCATCCTTGAGGTGGAGAAAAAACTTGAAAGTTTGTCAAGAAAATAATTATTATTCGATTCATTATGGAAACAATGTTTATAACCTTAGATATAGCTAGTATGAAGAAAAATTGGCTAAGAAATTTTTTGATGAATATTTTAATATTGGTGAAATTTACATTATAAGTATCAATGTATTGTGATAGCCAAATCTATATTTTTATCACAAGAGTAAGCTATATGATTGAAAGAATAAACATATTTGTCTAACTTATGATTGATAAAGTAATAGATGAATAATGAAGTAATCATATGATCTTATAAGGTTAGAGATGAATTTGACAAATCTTCTAACTAAACTATTAAGCATAGAGCTAGTGAAAAAATACATTGAGAGAAATGGAACTAGTGTCAATAAAGAATGGTCAAGAGTAGTGGAACCCTAACCTATGTGATAAGAGATTCCTTTAAAGAAGTTCATATGAGTAATAACAATTCACTTATTGACCTCATTGTACTGTCAAAATTATAAAGTTCCATCAGATGGTGTAGATTGTTCAAAAAAATCCAACATTTGAGGTTGAGTTATACTTTTAAGAGTGTAATGTTGCCATTCCTATGAGTTCCTAAGTAAGATCTCTAGAATTCTCATAAAATTAGGCAAACTAAGGCCTAACAACATTAAACTATGTTGAACAACATGATCTTAGAGAATATAATATGATAACAAGTTCACTATTATTCACATAGAAGTATGACTCATAAAAAATTTTTTCACCACACTTATGAATATCAAAACTTGTACTGCTAGTTTTTGGTTCTTAGCCCAAAAGGCATCAAAGATAATATGCTATATTCATTTTGATTAATTCAGCAAAATCGGTCTTTAAAAATAATAGTGTATTGTTGTAAATTAGTGTATTTTTGAAAAAGCTAATTACCACAATTTAACATTTTGGTCAAACTAACTATTTTATAATTATTAGACTAGTTGTTTCAAGACCATTAAATTATATGTTATTTGACTGTGAAACTAGCTCTTATGTATATTAAAATAGTTAATTGTTACTATCATAATTCTAAATTATGAGCTATCAGTCTTACTTATGAGTAATAAAACCAAGCATATTTCTTGAAGGTCTTCTTTAATCACCTAAAATTTACTAGGAGCAATCTTTGTGAATTCTCTTCTACAATCTGTTTGAAAAAAGGTGTATGATGCTAGGTTAATTAGAAAAGGAGCTGCTTTAATGACCACACAGTTTTAAGTGCACATTATTGGGAAAGTTTGTCATATCCTTGAAGAATAACAACAAAAACTTAATTCACTATGACAAAATAGTGCTACACATGCTTTAGATATAATATTTTTTTGATAATTTAGCTTTATTATAGCATTATATATTATTTTGTATAGTATTTTCCATCAAAACTTGCTATTGCCTATCAGCTCTAGCTATGCCTATATATACCAATTCCCAAACTAAAATGGGGGGTTGAAAGGTTTCTTTCTTTCCTTCTTATTCTTATTCCATTTTTCTTTTGTTTGGATCTTCAAATGAGCATAAATTTTGCATTTTTTATTGTCTAACTTGTTCACCCTTGATGTTCAAAGCCAAATGAAAGCACACCTTTTAAATGCTTCGATAGTCCTAACTTTAAACCAATCAAGAAGGTAATTATTTACTTCACAATGAATTTTTCATTTAATTTTATTTCTTCTTTTCCAACTCCAAAGCTAAATTCTTTCATGATACAAGTTACTTTGTTTATTGCAAGAATGCATAATGGTGATAGAGGAGTTGTGCAAGCCACCAAAAGATTTGGTTTGACTAGGGAAATGTAATTTACATTAAGTAATTTCATCTAACACTATCATTATTGAAACCTGCTTGAGCAACAATTCATAGAAATTCAATTTGATTCTCACTTATACCCCTTGATTCAATATTGAATTAGTTCTTGTAAGCTAATTGATTGTTTTCCAAGAATGATTTGATTATTCTCCTTTTAACTAGTGTTTAAAGACTCTTTTTTATTCATGTTTTTGCCCTCTTTCATTGTGGAAAATAGATTGCAATAGGAATCAAAGTCACTAATAATGACAACATTAAAGCCTTTTTTCCCTTTAGGTTCCCTTTTGAAGTACTTCACTATATGTTTAGTTGCCAAGAAATTGGAAAAACAAAATTAATTAGCCTCGAACTATATATTTTCTGTGGGCCCCAAGATCATTAGGCATCTAAATGAGTTTGGCATAAACTAAAGTTTCAACCAAAAGGTTATTTCTTGCATGTTACGAATACCTGTTTGTCGTAGAAGATGTTCAAGGTGTCAACTGCACATACTTGATTATATTAAGTGCATTAAGTTAGTAAGTCTATAAAAACTTCTCCTCTTGTGTCAAGCATTGTGTGAGTGGAAATGAGATCCCTTATCTTTCTTTATCTCTATCTTTTGTGTATGTGTGTGTGCGTGCGTGCACTTCAATCCTTGCTCATTTCCAAGAATCTTGTATTGCACACTCTTTTAAATTCTTTTTGTGTGCCTTTGATCTCTTGCATCAGAGAAACTTGACTTTTTTTCCTCTAAGTGTATGCTAGTTATACTCATTGGTCTTCAAGAGGTAAATTTCTAGGATCAATTAATAGTATGCTATTTGATTTTATTTTCAATTATGATTTGATAATTTGTCTTATATTTATTCTCTAACCACTTTTTTGTGTCTTTAAATATGCTTTTTGAGGAAAATAGGTCATAATCAAAATTGATGGCACTCATGATAAGAACAATAAGGCAAATCATTGTCTTAGGACAAAGAATTTGTTAAAGTTGATGATTTTTGGATCTTCTATGTAAATTTGACATTCATGACCTTCATGCTTCAATGAGCATATGTTGAAATTTACTGCTTTGATCATTAAATCATATGTTGCAATAAAAAGATCTTTAGTTAATCTATGATATTTGATCTTTGGGAATAATGATCTCTATAAATATACTAAGGTCTCTTTAATCTTTGCTATTTATTAGAAAATTATCTTTAGGCTATTTAGATACTTATACAATATTTAAAAATCTCTAGAAAAATTGACTGATATTTGATGAGTAGGAATTTATTTATTTATTCCTTTTTAAATTTAGTTTTTTTTTTTAAGGTTTTATATCTATTTAAACTAATTAGAATATATTTTGTGATTTAAGTTTTGGAGAGGTATTGAGAATTTATACTTTTAGTAAGTAAAATTCTAGCATTTAATCATTTTAAACTTTATCACTTATTTCAGGTTTTCATCAACTTACAAGTTTAGTTCAGGTTTTCAATGAAGTTGTAGTATACATTTCTAGATTGGGGTTGTGAGTCTTGATATGAGTTTGTTTGGGACTTGAGACTTTGCTTCAAATACAAGGTAGAAATTTGGAGTCCAAATCATAATTGAAGTAGGATTCTTATCCAAGGACTAAATATTTATATGGGTATAACTTGGGCTTCAAACATCCAAATTAGGTGATTTAAAAGCCTAAATTGAAGTTCTCATTTAGGCCTACAATTGTTATGAAGATACGCAAGCCCAGAACAGTTGTTTAATGGTCCAAAAATAGCTAAAAGTTGCTGCAGAATCTATTACTGACTAGATTGAGTCAGTCTCAATTTTAAGCTCATAACTTGGGTTTTGGACCTGTTTTGGGCAAGACTGTGTGTGTTACAAAGCTAAAGAATAGGACTACAACTTTGATGATGAAGAAGGACCATAATTCAAATTATATCTATTTAGGAATTAGCTTGAAACTATTTACTAGAATTATGTCACAATTAAGGAAATGAGTTTATAATTTTTTTTTGGAGTGTTATAGGGTTTTTTTTGTGTTTGCTATGTATGAAACTCATTACAAGAATTCTATCACAATTAAGGAAACAAGTTTATATTTTTTTGCAGCGTCCTAGATTTTTTGTGTTTGCTATGTATGTTTTCTAGGTCATAAAGATGACTACTTAGTTGTTGAAAAGAGGAGACAGACACACAAAGAGGGCTGTAAACATATTTTAGTAAGAATTTGAGTTTTCTTAAGCATGTGTATCTAGAAGTTTTCAACAATTTTGTAGAATTTCAAAATGTTTGGTATTTTGATGGAATAGATTATTTTGTTATGTTGTTTTCTTTTTTCTTGGAATTGTTTGAGTTATTCTAATTAAATTGTTGAATGATTATTGTTTTACTTCATTCAATTAAGACTACTAAATTGATTAAATAATGATTGATTCCTAGAATTAGTGATTGTGAGTCATATTTATCCTATTCCTAATCACCAGGTAGCCATTAATAGTAAAGAATTATGGACAAATTTACTTCTTATTGTTATAAATAACTCAACATAAGTTAAATAATCCATGCTTGTGTGATTATTATTTGGATTAACCTATGTTTCTAATTCTGAAGCTTGTCAATATATAACTCTAGTGAGCTTATTCTATATGAAAAATCAAGATCAGGGGATATAATAAGGTCTTCTAAAAGTGGAACAAGTGTTAAAAGTGCATTCAATTGATTCAATATCATTAAACTTAGAAGAGAGAGCTAAAGGTTGGAACAGGTGTATAACAAGAATTCCTTGGGGATTCTTGATTGGTCTTGAGCTAAGTATTGTACAACGTCATATCTCTTTGGTTAATAAGATCCAAAAGGTTTATCAATCCCAACAAGTGTAGATCGATAATAGGCATATAGAAATTATTATATGTCAAATGACATCAAAAGTGTTGGTTTCAGAAGATGGAATGTCTAACGTTTTTTCACCTAGAGAACTCATTGGATTGTTTTAAGTGGAATGAACTGGGTGCACTTTAGAAGAAGGGATCTGTTGCCAAGTCATATTATTAGGAATAATGGAAGCTTCTCTGAATAATCGAAGTTTCATATTGGAGGCGAATTTTCAAGAAACTGCTCATGTTTTAGCCAAAGTAGCTCTCCACAATCCTATGGATTGGTTGAAAGGCTTGAATTCTAGGTGGTATATGATACTCGTTGGGACCAGATTCAAAGGATTCGCCTACTGTTCAAGGCAATATAAGAACATTCCTTTGAAAACCAAAATGAAGAGTTTATTCTAGGAGGAAATGAGAGAAATTTTGTTCCACCACAAAGAATTATTTGATTCTTGCAATTCAAAAAATTTCTATGATACATCAAAACAATCATTTATAGAATTTAATGATTCCTAAAAGCAGATTTATTACTTTAACTATCTAACCATCAGTGGTCCTATGATTTTTTTTTTTTAACATGTGATTTGTTAATAGTTAATAGTAGTAAAGAATAATCAAAATAATAAAGAAAAAAAGATAATTAACAAGGAATAGAAAGAAATTAATCACTTAGATTATGCATCAACGTTCAATTTCTAAGAAAAGATAAGGTTCCATCAGAACAATTATTTATTTCGAGATAACCTTCTCTTTTTTTTTCTTTTCATTGTAAAAGGAGAAAAAGAGAGAGGAAGTATGTGGAGAAATGATAAGAAGATATTGGAACATTAATTTGGAAGAGATGCTGGAAGCAGGAGTTCATTTTGGGGAGTTCATTTTGGTCATAGTATTAGAAAATGGAACCTTATATTTCTACAAAGAGTAAAGGTATTCATATTACAACTCTTACAAGAACTGCTCACTTTTTATCAGAAGCTTGTGATTTAGTTTTTAATGCAGCAAGGAGGACAAAGCAATTCTTAATTCTTGGTACCAAAAAAAAAAAAAATAGCATCCGATTTCATAATGCAGGCTGCAATAAGATCTCAGTGTCATTACATTAAAAAAAATAGCTCGATGGTATTTTAATGGATTGGTCCATTACAGAAACAAGATTTCAAAAGTTCATGGACTTAAGAATGGAACAAAAGACGGGAAGATCTCACTTGCAAACATATTATGGTTACCTGATATTGTAATAATCGTTTAATTAACAAGAAGAATATACGGCTAGTAGAGAATATATTCCTTTGGGAATTCCAATGATTTGTTTAACTAATACAAACTGTGACCCCGATCAAGACAAATCATTTTAGCTTAGTGCAAGGCAATCCCTGCCTTGCTCAAGAGAATCTACTTGGTAAATATAAATATACACTCTAAAGGAATTGTAAAATGGCTTACCATATTGGCCAATTGTAAGAATAAGAGGGAAAGTGATTTAAAAGATATTTTTCCTAAAATTCCTTTGTTTAGTCCTTTTATACCTACTTTCAATGAATATTTTCTTTATATTACCAGTGTTGATTGTTCCATTCATTTAATTCCAATCTTTGGATTCATAATTTACCAACCATAATTTACTTAGGAATTCTTTATTTTTTTTTCCATTTTTTATAATGTGTGATTAAAAAAAGATTTTATATAGTAATGCCCATCAAATTTAATTTTTTTTATTCAACCCAATGATTGACCAAAACAAAATGATAAATTAAATAATAAATTATATGAAATTAAATTAATTAAATATCTATATTTCTATATAATGATTCAGATTAATAAATTTGTTCATTTAAATTGATTGTATCATTATGAAAAATGATAAATAAAAGCAAGCTAAGAGTTGAAAAAATAATTTAAATTTTTGAATATAATTGAATCTAAGATATGAACAGTTGGTTTACATTATGGCAGAAAAGATATGTATTTGTAATATTAGGTATTAACTAGTTATATATAAGTTAAAAGATATAATTTAATATACCTTACTACTAATGGTAATGAGAATTTAGATAGGGATTCCAATAAAAATAGAGTCCTTTCTTCTTATTTGTAATTGAAAATTGAATAAAAAAAACATTCAAGAAAAATAAGATAGTTTGAATTCAAATAATGTTTCTAAATAAATAAATAAATTGTATGAATTGACAAAAATTTTGTAGATAATAAATAAAATATAAATATCAAAATAATTTTGATGGTTCATTAATATTATTATTTTAATTTTAATTTGAAATTCTTAATTACTTTGCTTTGACAGATTGAAAATCTTATCAATGGAATAGAATAATTTAATCATAATTTATTGATTGATTGTATCAATTAACCATTTCTTTAATTTGGTGTGAGGAACTTATCATGAATCCATTGATTTTAGCCGCTTCCATTATTTCTGTTGGGTTAGCCATTGGGCTTGCTTCTATCGAACCCAAGTTTGGTAAAGGTACTGCCGTGGCCTAAGCAGTAGAAGGCATCACAAGAGAACTCGAGGTGGAGGGAAAAATACAAGCTACTTTATTACTTAGTCTGGCTTTTATGGAAGCTTGAACAATTTATGGCCTGGTTATAGCATTAGCACTTTTATTTGCAAATCTTTTTGTTTAATCCTTAAAAAGATACATATTTTTTTTGTTACCTTGGATGTGCTGTTTGCTTTTTCAAATTATATTAAGATTTCACTCTTATAATTTTATTTATTTATTTCTTGTATTTTTTATTGGATTATTTTTTATTATAGGAATTAGTATATCAACTTGCTTTCTATCTTCTTCCTGTTCAATCGAAACTTTTTTTTAAAGGTTTTTAAGGAAGCGTTGTAATAAAAATAAAGGATATATTTCATAATTTACACAATATTTGGTACTAAATTTCAATAAAAATATATTTCTTTTATTATAATTTTTTAATTGAAAAAATCAATTTATAGTATCTATAAATCCAATACATTTTTTTATTCTATTTACTTCAATCTATTAAAAATAATAAGTATAAGAAATAATAGACAAATAGGTAAATGACTAAAAAAAACAAAGGAAAACAAAAAGCAACAAGAACAAAAAAATAAAATAAAGAATAATATATAAAGTTAATAATAAAATAATAATAACAATAATAGTAACAAATACAAATAATAATTAATTTGTCTATAAGAGAAGATGAAATCTTATGAAAAAAGTAACTGATTTTTTCATCTCTTTGGGTCATTGGCTACCTATTAGGAGTTTTGAGAGAGGAAATCCTATAGAATAAGTAAGTGTAGTACTTGGTGTATTGACCCTTTTTTTTGTTTTTTGGAAAGTGAGAGTGTGAGTTTTTTATTTCAAGAATTGGCTGGATTAAAACAGTACTACTTTTTTGTCATTTGAACTAGAAACTAGTAAAGAAATCATGTTTTAAGAGATTGACATTGAAAAATGCATGATCTTATGAATTACTTTTGAATAAGTTAAAAAAAAAATCATCTTTTAGGAGTCATAGCATTTTGTTATTTATTGGTAAATTTGATTCTCTATCAACCAATAAGGTAGGACCATTAACATGGTTAAAGTTAAAGCTAAATTGTTTGAAGTCTAGTCGCAACAAGGTACCCTTTCTACTGCTATATTAATACATAAATATATGGGTTGAAAATGAATAGTTGGAACTGTTTTAAGATTATTAAAATTGTTAGAATTAGAATTAGAGATTGTGATTAGTATTTATTTATATTTTTTAACTAATAAATAGTAACAAACAGTAAAAAAAAATATAAATATATTTATTTTTATTTTTTATTATTATAAATAATTTAACACAAATACAATAATTTTATTCTATGTGACTGTTATTTGAATTAATATATTTTCCTAATTCTTAAGATTGTTAATAAATAATTTTAGTGAATTTATTTTAAGAGTGTAGTAATTAAAATTTATGTGAAGAATTTGATTTATTTAATAAATGTTTGATGAAAAATTTAAGTAATAGATATTATTATTATTTAAAATTAATAATTTTAATAAAATTAAAATAACATTATAGATAATTAAAAATATCAAATATTATAATTGCAAATGAATTTAGAATTGATATTTTATTAATTAATATTTTTATAAGTTGTTTAATTTAATCAAATAATATATTTTAATTATTATAAAATTAAAATTTTATGTTATTTTTTATTTATATTAATACATTCAAGTTTAATTATCTAATATTAAATTGATAATATTATTTGTGAGATTGACTTGCATGATTGAGGATAAAATAACATTTATCTAGTATCATTTATGTTGTTGGCAACAACTACTAAGAAAATGTGAATTTCCTAAAATTAGAAGTCTCCCAATTTTACAAATTTAGACTCTACATAACCCTTTGTTGATCTTGTAGGAAATCAACATCTCTAAAACTTGAAGGTTCTTAGAAGCAAACTATTTTTGCCCTACAATCTCTATGCGTTACCTCCCTTACAATTATTACATTCCTTGGCATATGTCATCTAATGATATAAACATATTTTGGCAACAACTAACAAATTTGAGCTACTAGAAATTTTAAAGGTGACATTTTATTCCATTGAATAACATATTAATGGTACACACAAGTTGAGACAATAAGGCACTCGTCAAACAAAAATAAACTTGTTATAACAAAAATATAACCCAACACAATTAAAATGTCAATCTGTTGTGTTCTTTTTTTTAAAGATATATTTATTATTGATTGTTGAGATACTTGTAATTATTCTTTTAAATCTCTAGTCTATCAATTCTTTTGAATGCACATGAAAAATATGGTATCATTATCTATGTGATAACTTATATAACTATCCATCACAATAACTAGATTCTTGGTTAAAATCTATGATCCTTTTAAATAATTCTTAATGATCTTTGTTTGACTATGACTTATCATTTTTATTCATATATATATATATATATACAATGATTAATATCAATGAAAGATGAAGACTCTCCCTTTATAAATATATACACAAGTTAATCCTACACTAAAAACCTTTTTTTGTTCTCCCTATCTTTTTGACATAAGTGCCTCCCATTGCCCTTACAAAAAATGGGATAACAAATATGCTTGGTCTCTCTAGGTGCAAAGAATATATAATGTAAAAAAGGTAGGCAATAATGAATTTTTAGTGGTATTGGATGCCAAAAGTTGGTAGTTAATGTGACTGCCATTGTGCAACTGGTACTTTGTAGTGAAAAGGGAGATATGAGTACTATGTCCTATTATTATTATACATAAACATTATTTATGTATTAAATTTTAAGATAATTTATTTGTTTTGGCAAAAATTTAAATTTAAAATTTAATTATATAAAGAAATTCTTTAAATTATTACACCACACAATTAATGATAAATCTAGGGAGTTTCTTTTGATTATTGGGTTCACATTAATAATTAGAACATTTTCATTTTTTGCATGGTTGTAGTTAATTATGGGTTTTATGGTGAAAACCCATGATCTCCTAATCTCCTGATTAATCACAAATATACTTGGAACGATCAATATTTTTTTCCCATTCAAACACCCATTAGTCACGCCCATACACGTTTGAAATTTAAAAACCCAGAGATAAATTTCAATATCCTTAAACATTAATATATCTCACTGGGGATATACCACAATCACTATTTCATTGTTTGTAATTTTTATTAGTTTCACAAGACAATTTGGTGATATATACTGTAGTTGAAATTACTATGTTTACAATGCTACAATTGAAATTATTGAGCATTTTAAGTCCCCTTTATTCACGAATCTTGTTTAATCAGTTGATTACTTTCAACTACAATTTAGAAGTTCAAAATGGTTAGATAGCAAGTGTGACCCGACCTTATGGTTAAGGGAGCCTACCTAGTAAAACAAAGGTCAATCCAAAGGAGCAATGCAAGGTAGTCACCTTGAGAAGTGGTAAACAACTAGGTCCGGTAAATGATGAGGCTGTAGTGGAGGATGGTGTTGATGCAAGCCATGAAGAGGTAAGTTACAAAGAAGTCAAGCATACTAAGACACCATCCACACCACCACCAGTAATCCAACCTTATGTTCATCCCATTCCTTTTCGTAAGAGGCTTAGGTAAAATAAGATTGATAAATAGATTGAGAAATTTCTTGAAGTGTTTAGGTAATTGTACATTAACATTTTTTTTGTAGAGGCCTTGGCTTAAATTCTTTCTTATGCAAAATTTCTTAAGGAGGTTATGTCAAACAAGAGGAAATTAAATGATCATAAGATCATTGCTTTCACTAAAAATTGTAGTGCAGTTATCTAAAATGAGCTTCCACCAAAGCTTAAGGATTTAAGGAGTTTTTCAATCCCTTGCACAATTGGTGATGTTGATTTTTCTAAAGCTTTATGTGATTTAGGTGCTAGCATCTCACTAATGCCTTTATCTATGTATAGGATGCTTAGATTAAAGGTGCTGAATCCTACAACCATTTCCTTGCAACTAGTTAGCCAATCAATGAAGTACCTTATGGGTATTCTAGAAAATGTGTTGGTCGAGGTAATAAAAATTTTCATTTTTATTGATTTTATTATGTTGGAAATGGAAGAAGATGAAGAGATTCCAATTATATTGGGTTGTCCTTTCTTGGCCATGGATGGAGTTCTTATAGATGTTAAAAATGGTAGGTTGACATTGAAAGCTAGTGATGAAGAGGTTGAATTCAATCTGTCTAAGTCTACTATATATCCTTCATACATTCACCATGTTTTTCAAGTTGATTTTGTGGATAAGCTGACTCAAGAAAATTTTAAGGATAAATATCCTAAAGAACCTCTTGAGAATTGTATAATGAATGCAGGGACAACTAAGGATGATAATTTGGAAGCTACAACAATTGCATTTGCCTTAAAAGCAATTAGTTTGATGTTGACATAAAGAAGTTTTCAATTTGAGGATCTAGGAAAAGGTAAGTCACTTCCTTTGCCTTTTAACGTTTAAGCCCTAGTCTTGAAATTGAATCCATTGCCCTTGCATCTCAGGTATGCTTTTTTGGTTTATAATAATACTTTACCTATGATTATAAGTGCTTTTTTATTTGATGTTCAACTTAAAAAATTGTTGCATGTGATGAGATTGAAAAGTGAAGGCCATAAGATGGACTATTTTAGACCTTAAAGGACTTAACCCTTCTTTGTGTATGAATAGAATATTAATGGAGGAAAACCATAAACTTGTTGAAAATAAAAAATGGTAAAATCCTGATATGAAAGAAGTGGTTAGGACTAAAACTTTTAATTGGTTAGATGAAAGGATTATATGTCAAAATATGATAGATTAGTTTAATGCATGTAGTAGCAAAAAAGGGTGGGATGATTGTTGTGCATAATGAACATAATGAATTAATTCCCACTAGGATGATGCTTTAGGTGGAGAACATGTATATATTGTAGAAAACTTAATGAGGCTATTCATAAGGTTCATTTCCCTTTGCCGTTTCTAGATCAAATGTTGAAAGACTTGCTAGTTAAGAATATTATTGTTTTTTAGATGGGTATTTAGGATATAACAAAATTCTTATGGCCCCAAAGGACCAAGGAAAAACCACTTTCACTTTTCCTTATGGTAATTTTGCATTTCTTTGAAATTAATTGTGGATTCCGAATTATTCTTCATATTTTCTCTTACAATTGAATTAACACATCAATTTTTCTTTCATAAGCATGGCAGTGGCTCATAAATATTTTTTACTTTTAAGGTAGGCGCATCTCCAAGTTCTGGCAGACCAAATTAGTAGTGTTCACATTTATTAACCTTATGTCAAACAAAGGACAAAAGTACCCTTGTTTTGGTACAAAATGTCTCGGTCTACTTAGTTTAATCTAATCTGGTACAAACATTAACCCAAGCAGTTGACTAGGTTGTCGGATCATTGGTTTAATTAGTGAGTCAATAGCTGGTCCGACCAAATGGATGTCTATAGTCATTTTTCTTATTAAACATAACAATATAAGAAAAAAAATTATGAACACCCAAAAGAAACAAAAGAAAGACCATCACATACTTCCAAAGTGTTATAGATTCTCCAATTTTTGTTATACCATTACAAGGAATAAAAAAACTAAATTACCAACAAAATATAATCCAAATTGTCTTACATTATAATGTTTAAATTTCAAATTCAAAGAATTTTAGATTTACAAATAGCTTATTAAAATATAAGAAATCAATTTATCTAATATTATGAATTTCAAATTTCAAAACTTTTGGAAAAAGTTCTTGAATTTCACTATCCTAATTAAAAGCATTGGCATTGTCACTCCCAAATCCATTTCTTGCAACTTAACTAACAGGTCCATATTATCAATGTTAGTCTCTATGTCTTATATGTTCAAATCAACTTTACATCAAAATATAATAAACATTATTAGTAATGCAAGAAATCACAAAGAAAGCTAGAAAATTAATGCAGTAACATTTCCATAAGAATACTTCTCTAGAACATCCAAAAATGAGGAAACAACTAATGGATGTTTCTTAATCAATGCAATATGATATTGACATCTAGAATTTAACCAAAACCACTAGCATGATGATTCTTATGTAGCTAGTGGTTTCGTTTAGTATTAGTTATGTTAAAAAAAGCTTAAAGTCTTGTCTTCTTCTTTCTAAATCTCCTCATATAGATATCTCATCATAGGCCTCTCATCACTATCAACCAATTGTAAAACATGAATGAAAGACTTAGTACTATGCACAATGAATGTACATTATCTCCAAAATCTAGAGTCAACAAACTTCTTTCCTTTGACTTCTTTAGCATATACACATGTGGTCTAATCTTTAGATGTCACCATGGCCCTTAGTGCATCTTTTTGAGCTAAGACACTTTGTAAGGCAACAAATCAAAATGGTGTAAGATGAAGTATTTCTCTTCCAGTAGTAAACTTTCTTATCAAGTGCAAAGGATAACAATGATTATTAAAGCATGGTAAACAAGGGTACTAACCTCAGTCATGTTGCTTATATCATGAAGAATCAATTTAATACAATGGGCTGCACAAGGAGACCAAAATAATATCTTGAATTTGCACTCCAATAATTTGCTAGCAACTACATAATTGGACACACTGCTAGCCACATTATGGACAACATTATCAACACAAACAAACAACACAACTTCTCTTAATAATTTGTATAATGTTTGAATTGTCTTTGCTGATTTTGAAGCATCAACTAACCTTGAAAAAAAAGTTCCTTTGGGATAATAACCAAGAAATTTATCAAAGTTCTATGGTTTTGATTTGTCCACCGATCAACCATTAATGTATTGTTGGTCTTACTCCATATGACACAATGGCTTTTCACAAAATTTTTTATCTCTTCAACATTCTTGGTCAATGAATGACCATAATAATTATGAAAAGATAGTGCCTCATAACCCAGTCCCATGGCATCAATAGCTTGTTGATAGTAAATTGAATTTACAACATTAAAAGGTGTGGAAGCATCAATCATTCATCTAGATACAACAATATCACACCTTTCTATTGCATCCTTGTATTACAATATACTTTCAAAGTTGGTTATGCACTAAGGCCTGTCCTTATCATAAAAAAAGGCTCAATTTCTCCTGACTTATTAACTCTTTTTTTCCTTGCCTTGTATTAGCTTTCTCTTTCCTTTAGAGTTAGAATGAGAAGATGGAATTGAAGGTCATTGAACTTCTTGAATATCAACATAAAGATAACGATATTGTTACTCATCATAGGCCTTATATCTCATGCTAAAAAGATTTAAATCATCCAATGTTTCTTGTGCTTTCCTTTTCTTTGAAGAATAATCCTCATGATTTTGCTTCATTGGATATCAAACATCAAGCCACACCTTCCAACAATAATCTACTTGCCTTTTCATTCCTATTAAATGTTACTTAACTTGATTAATACCTTACTTAACTAGATTGATACCTCCCCCCAAAAAAAATTTTTGTGCAATACAACAAATCAATTTTTTCCTTCCACTACTTACTCTTTTATCAACCTCCTTACAATGACCCTATGCTAAATCTATTTTCTATCTAATATTGCTTCTTATAGTTCTTGCAAGAGACAATTTTGGAAGGACCAACATTTGATGGAGTGAAAGCTTCAGCAGAGGGTAAGGTGTTATCATCTCCTGTTGAAGACATCTGGCAACAAGAATACAAACATAAATAATAATAAACTTCATAAGACTAGCAAAAGGCCCTAGCCAAGCACTAAGAATAGTGCTTAACTTGATTAATACCTTGCCTTGAAAAAATCTTTGTGCAGTACTAATACCTCAATTTTTTTTCCTTCCATTACCTTGCTCTTTCATCATCTTTCTTACAATGGCCCCTTGCTAAATCAATTTTCTGTCTAATATTTTTCTTGTAGTTTTTATAGGAGATATGCTTGTAGAAGAACCAACATTTGATGGAGTTAAAGCTTCAGCAGTAGGTGGGGTGTTATCATCTCCTGTTGAAGACATTGGACAACATGAATACAAACATACTATAATAAATTTCATAAGACCAGCAAAAGGCCTAAGAATAGTGGAAGAGAAAAAAAGAATTATCAAGTATTTTTGATTAATTATATTGGTGCTAAGTTGGGTAATAAAAATGTGGTGAATTGTTCCAAAAAAAAAAAAAAAAACCAAGGTTGATAATTATCAAGTTAATCAAGTATCCTACATTTCCCTGTTAAGATTCTAGGGAAAGCTAATTACATTTTTCCTGTAGTTCTTGTAGGAGATGTGCTTTTAAATGAACCAACATTTGATGGAGTGAAAGCCTCAGTAGTGGGCAAGGTATTGTCATCCCTCATTGAAGACATTAGACAATAAGAATACAAACAAAAACAATAATAAATTTCATAACCCGCAAAAAGCCCTAGCCAAACACTAAGAATAGTGGAAAAGCAAAAACAAATTATCAAGAATTTCTGATTAATTCAATTGGTGCCATTCTGAGCAATAAAAATGTAATGAATTGTTCAAAACAGAAAAACAAGATTGATAATTGTCATGTTAATCAAGTATCTTACATTTCCTTATTAATATCCTAGAAAAAGCTGATTGACATTTTCCTTTCTATTTGAATCTACCCTTATGCTCTATGTTTCTATAAAATTGCTATAAATTGCTTCTAATGGTTAAAAAGAGTTAGCTAGACCATTGGGTCTTGTCATGATATCCACAAGCACACCTATAGCAACATAACCTCATGTATGTAGTCCGTATGGCCTCAATTAGTGGACAAACAGAAAGATGTTAAACAAAAGAAGCCAACTTGGAGGTATTTTGGAATAATGAAAAGATATTAATCATTGTAATTAAATAACCTAAGTCAACAAGATATCTAGCTTCTTAATTGGCTCAGATGATGTTTTTTGACCCTTTGGATCCAAAGTTTGCAAAGCGATCAAAGGAGTAAAATTATCCTATGTCCAAACTAATAGAGCTCAAAATTTTGGGAGAACAAATATAATAAGGAACAAAACCAAAAAATTCCAACATGTAAACAAAAACAAAACCAAGTGATAACCTACTTTAATGAAAAGTTTTTTCAAAACAACTTGAAAAAAAAAAAACAATAGAGATAAAGGAAACAAAGAAATAGATATCCAACCTTTTAGTGTTATGGAAAAAAAAAACAAGACCTATATATTATTGTGCAAATACTCATATTACCTCCTTAGAACTTTTTGTATCTGAATTAAAAACACATTTAATTCTCCACATATATAGTACTTTTTGGTGGACTTATTTGACATTTTGGCAATATAATACTTTTTCTAACTTGAATTCTTATATAAGCTCTAAAAATTTTACAGAGATGCATTGGGAAAATTGAATGGGTTACACAATAAACATTTTTCATTTTTGTAAGATATTATTTGGGAAAAGAATAGAAAAACAAACATATTTAGTAAGATAATAGAAAAAGTAATAAAAAAAACTTAAAAGAACGTTAGACAAAGAAATGAATTAGAGAAAATATGCATTTAACTTGAAACAAATAACTAAGCTTTGCTTGGGCTCTTAGAGTTTAAAGAAATGGGAAGATTACATAAGACTACCTCTAATTGTACAATTTGTAACTCATTAATGTTTTGAATGGACCAGGGAAAAAAAAATCAAACAAGTTTTTATTGACTAATTTTACTATAGAACTAAAGGCTCACTTTTTTTCGAAATATTACAAAATTAAAGGAAAACAAACACTGGGAAAATAAATAAGGTTTGATATAGCTAACATCATCTTCATTAACGTTTTGAATGGACCAGGGAAAGAAAAAAACAAGTTTTTATTGACTAATTTCTTGGTGAGATATACGGTGTTATGTATTTGGCAGCTTGAATCCATCAAAAGTCCATCCAATAAAGAAGTTATTATACTCAATTAACTTTCTCTGTTATGAGAGAATTTTTATTACTTGAAACATAAGACATTATTTGAGAATAGGACTACTCTTTTAGTTGTTTGAATAGATTAAAGTCCATTAATTAAAGAAGCTATCAATCTTAAGTAGCCTTCTTTTCCATCAAAGAATGACTCATTGTTTGAAAGTTTGGACTGTCACTTGATTCCTTGGCAATAAAGCTTCTCATTTCATTGTAAGGAGTCATTCACATATTGGTCATACAATTAAAATCAATTTCTAATCCCAAAAAATAATTTCATTGAAATATGGACAGTATTGCACCTTGGGTAGCTTGATTTTACTGAGTTCCATCAAACAAAAGTGTTATTCATCTTGATTAGTTTTTTCATCAAGATAAAATTGTTGATTACTTCAAGAATGAGATTGACACTTCATTTTGAAGTAATAAGGCAATGAGTGAGAATTTATTATATTTATTCCTTTTTACATTAAGTTGTTTTTAATGAGTTTTATATCTATTTGAGTGAATTAGAATATGTTTTGTGACTTAGGTATGTTTTGGAGGTGTTTTGAGAATATATGCTTTTAATAGCAAAAAGTGGTATTTAGTGGAGTTGTAGTAGACATCTCTATTTTCTAGATTGGGGTGGTGAGTCCAAATCCGAGTTTCTTTAGTCCTTGAGATATGGTTCCAAAAATAGGGTAGAAAAATGAAGTTCAGTCCTAATTGGAATATGATTTCTAGCTGAGTATTGAGTATTTAAATAGGCATAACATAAGTTTCAGATGTCCAAATTGGGTGATTCAAATACCTAAATTAAAGTATACATTCAGACCTAAAATTGTTCTGAAGAGACCTAGGTCTAGATCGGTTGTTTAATGGTTCAAAAATAGTGGAGAGTTGCTATAGAATTTATCCTATATTGGACGGAGTCAATCTCAATTTTTAGGTCATAACTTGGGCTCTAAACCCATGTTTTGGGAAAGATAGGATGCATTGGAAAGGTGGAGAGGAGGAGCACTACAACTTGTATGAAGAAGTTAGATCCTAGTTCTAACTATATCTTGTTTAGAATCAACTTTAATAACAATATAGGAATTTTGGAAGATTAAGGAAACAAGATCAGGTTGTCTTCAATATTTTAGGAGATTTTTTGAGAGTCTTTAGGGTATGTTGGTGGCTACTATGTACATTCTTTAAAATATAAATAACCATCTTTTGAGAGAAGAAAAGAGAATGGACATAAAATCAAATAATCACTTTAGAAAGAATTTGTATTTTTAGCATGTGCAGGTTGGCTCTTCAACATTTTTAGGGTATTTTAAATTTTTTAGATATTTCAATGGTATAGATTGTTCTGGTATGTTGTTCTCTTTTCCTATTGATTTTTTTTTTTGGGTTATTCTAATTTAATAGTTGAATGATTGTTTGTTCAATTAATTTGGTTAGGCCTACTAAATTGATTAAATGCATATCAATTGCTAGAATTGGGAATTGTGATCCATTTTTATCCTCTTCCTATTCATGAAGTAGTGAATAACAATTGGGGTTTATGGACAAGTTTCCAATTATTATGGACAATTAAGTATTAAGCTATTTTCCTAGTTCTTAAGGCTACTCTAAAGAGTTTATTTTAGGAGTATAATGGTTAGAATCTAAGTAAAGCATTTGTTTTGTTTAGTGAATCTCTAGGGGAAAATTTAAGTAATAGAGCTTGCTTTATCCATGGTTGATAGTTCCATTGGAATTGAGACAACGTTGTGGCTGATTGAAATTATTAAATATCAAAATTATGAATGAACCTAGAACTAGACTTTTAGTATTTGATCTTTCTATAATTTATTTTATTTTTTGATTGATTTGTTTATTTTATTTGTTACAAAATCAGAATTCAACTTTTTGCCCCAATTACATTAATGTCTTTTAATTTTTAGTTAATTAGTAGTGAATTGAATGCACTCCTTATGGAATCAACCCTTGCTTACATTATTTATAGTTGAATAATTGAGAGTAAGAAATTAAATTTTTGGTGCCTTAATGATAGCTACCATGAACTCCTAATTTTGTTCTTAGGAGTCATTCACACAAATGAATTGTGAAATTAACTTAAATGTCTATATTGATCGCTAATTCCATTGTGAGATGTATGTGATTCTATCTTAGATAGTCCAAATCCATTGAAGTCCATTAAATAAAGAGACTATTACTTTTGTTTGCTTTTGTCACAATGAGAGAATTATTCATTGCTAGAAACATGAAATAATATCTTGATTACTTGACTACAGGACTTCTCATCTGAAAAGTTTGAATCCATTGAATTCTGTCAAATAAAGGAGTCTTTACTTTTAAATGGCATTCTTTTCTAGAAGATGCATCATTCATTACTTAAAAGTAGGGACCATCACTTGATTTCTTTGAAATAAAGCTTCTCCTTTTGTAGTAAGGAATCATTCACACAAAATAAGCATGCAATTAACATCCATATCAAGACTAAATGTTAATATCATTGTGACATCCATGTCATTACACCTTAGGGAGTCTAAATTTCTTGAATTCTATTAAACAAAGGTATCATTCATCCTAATTAACTTTTTTTAACATGGATATAATGGTTAATTGCCTAAAACATAAGACTAGCACATCATTTATAGCTAACACTAATATTGTTATTCTATAGAGTCAATCACACAATGGAATTGTGAAATTAACTTAAATGTTTCACTGATCTTTGATTGCATTGTGTTAAGCATGACGTTATATTTTGTGTTGTCTGAGAGTGGTGAAGTCAGTCCAATATAAAAGTTTTACTTTTAATTAGCCTTCCCTGCTATTATAGATTCATTGATTGCTTGTTGAAACATGTCTCTTGATTACTTCACAATAATAGTTCTCACTTGGCTAGTATGAACCCTTTGAAGTTCTTTGATTAAAGGAGCTACTACACTTGATTAGCTTTCTAAACTAGGAGAAAATTGTTTATTGTTTGAAACTTAAGATTGCCACCTGATTCCTTAGCAATAAGGGTTCATGTTTCATTTCATGGAATGATTGACATAAGATAATTGTGCAACTAACATCCATATCTACACAACAAACATTAATTTCATAACAGTGTGCACATCAATACCCCTTGGGTAGTCTCAATCAATTGAATTCCTTGAAACAAAGGAGTCATTCATCTTGATTAACTTTTCTTACCTTGATGGAATGCTTCATTGCTAAAAGGATTAGATTGACACTTCATTTCTAGGTAATCAAGCTTCCTTTTTGTTCCAAGGAGTTATCCATAAAAAGCAATCTCAAACTTAACTTAATTGTCTTCACTAATCACAAATTTTATTTTGAGATGCATATTATTATGTCTTGGGTAATTTGATTTTGTTGAAGTTAATCCAATAAAGAAGTTACTACTCTTGACTAGATTTCTTTCTTATGAGGGAATTATTTATTACTTAAAAATGTGAGATCATTTTTTGATTACTTATCTGTATGACTTCTCCTCTAGGAAGTTCAAATCCATTAAAGTCCATCAAATAAAAGAGTGATTACTCTTGATTAGCTTCCTTTGCCAAGACAAAATCATTTATTACTTGAAACTTGGTACAATCACCTAAATTCTTTGTGATAAGGCTACTATTGTTGTCGTAAGGAATCATTCACATAGGATGATCATGCAATTAACATTCATGTCTACATAGAACATTAAATTCATTTTAACATGCACATCAGTCCTCCTTAGGTAGTCTAAATCCATTGAATTCTATCATTTAAAGGAGTTATCTATCTTGGTTAGCTTTTATTACCTGGATAGAATGGTTTATTGTTTTGAAAAATGAGATGACACATCAATTCTAGGAAATACATTCATTCCAATGAGTCATTCACACAAAGGAATTGTGAAATTAACTTAAATGTCTACAACGATCTCTAGTTCCATTTTTTGATGCATGATATTCTATCTTAGGTAGTTTAAATCCATTAAAGTCCATCCAATAGAGAAGCTTGTACTTTTGATGAGCTTTCTTTACATTGCAAGATTTGCTCATTTTCTTGAAACATATGACTATAGGACTTCTCCTTTGGGTTATCTAAACCCAGTGAAATCCATCCTATGAATGAGAAATTATTTTTCATTTTCTTTCTTGTCCAAGAGAGAAATTTTCATTGCTTGGAAGTTTAGATCATTTCCACGAAAGAAATTACTAGTAGCCTTAAAAACTAGGAAAATAGTTTAATACAAGCAAGACTCACACAAGCATGAATCTTTTAACATGCATTGAGTTATTTATAATAATAAGATGAAAACTTTCCCATAATACCCTATTGTTATTCACTTGTTGATGATTAGGAAGAGGTTAAAAATGGATCACAATTCCTGATTTTATCAAATTGATTTTGTTTAATAAATTCAGCAGGCCTAACTAAATCAATTGAAGAAAAAATCATTTAATTATTAAATTAGAGTAACTCAAACAACTTCATAAGCAAAGAGGACAACATATCAAAATAATCTCTATCATTAAAGTATCAAAAGTTTTGAAATCCCTTAAAATTGTTGAAGAGCATAACTACAAATGCTTAAAAAATGAATTCTTTATACAGTGATTTTATTTTCTCTCCATCTCTCCCTTAGTACTCCCAAAAGATGGTTATTTATATCCTCAAAGAAAAAAAAGAAGGTATATAGAACCCACAACAAATTCTGAGGAATGAGGGTCTTTTTAATCTTAAAAAATTTTCTCTATTGGATTTCAAGTTGATTCCAAACTAGATATAGTTAGAATTTGGGTCTAACCTATTCATGAAAGTTATAGTTATGAGCTAAAAACTGAGACTAAAACTCAGTCCAATCCATGATAGATTCTATAGCAAATTCTCCACTATTTGGAACCATTAAAAGAACAATCTAGGTTTGGGTCTCTTATCACAAATATAGACCTGAATTGTTAATTCAATTTATGGTTTTAAATCACTTGATTTGGATTCTAAAACTCAATTATGCCCATTAAAGTATTCAGTGCTTGGAGAAGAATAGGACAAGTTTTTAAATTTTTGCTTTGTCTTTGAAGCAATGTCTCAAGGCTTAAACGAATTTAAATTTGGACTCTCAATCTCAATCTAGAAAATTGAGATGTCTACTACAACTTCATTAAAAACCACTTTTCCAATCTGGACCTATAAGTTAGTGAAAAACCTAAAACAAGTATCAAAGGTCCAAATGGTAAAATGCTAAAATATTTCTAATAAAAGCATATAATTCTCAAAACTTTCTTAAAACCTACCAAAGTCACATAACATACTTTAATCATGTTAAATAGGTATGAAACTCAATAAAAACAATTAAATGTAAAAGAGAATGAACATAATAAATTCTCACTCATCAAATTCCCCCACACTTAGCCTTGAGCAAAATAAAGTCAACTCAAAAGAATAGTAAAACCATACACTAGTTATAGCTAAGAATTAATTTACAAGCTCATTATGTATAATTCTCAACCAACATACACATCTAACTTTAAAATGTAGCAATGTCAAATAAAATAACAGCAAGTGTGTTCATATCCCTTGCTTTCTGTCCATGATTGCTTTAAATTAGTTAACATAAGTCTCACAACTAACATAACCAAATCATGTCTATTTCATCTATCAACCAACACTTTTTACTACTACAAGCTAGGCAACTAACTAGGTGTCCCTTATTAAATTATAAAAGTGAAATATGGAATATATATTTTTCATTTAGACTTACCCAGAAATTAGGAAATGTACATCAAGGTGCTTTTCTATACTCATGCTTAAGTCACCATTTGATGTGAGTGTCAATACATTTGTGAAGTACCCCCAGTTACAAAGCAAATTCAACAATGAAGTAGAATTAAACTTCGCATTTTTTTTTTTACATCCTATTTACTTAAGCCTTTGTTTAGGATTAGCCTAAGAAGAACAATTTCAAGACAATCCACACATTTCGCAACCATGCTTTGTCACAAAACTCATACAACTTCTCTAAAAGCATTGTTTCATGTGAGTATTAAAAAGCCAACCACACTTACTAGTATTTTACAAGACATTGCTAATATCCAAAGTCAAGTTGTATATCATAAAAATAACCCAATTTTGTACTTATGCATAGCTAAGCATTTTAAAACATAACCAATATATGATGACTATTTCACAAAAACTTAAAAAAAAAAAAGGGTAAGAAAAAAAGGGTCTTAGCTAAACTTCCCCTACACAAAATGGTCATGTAATTAACATCTATGTGTACACCAAACATTAATTCCTTTGAACATGAAAACATCCTAGTTGGTTTTAATCCATTGAATTCTGTCAAATGAAGGATTAGTTATTACCAAGTTGTTCATTGCCTGCACCACTTCATTTCAGGAAAATAAAAGGCTTCTCCTTTCCTTACAAGGAGTCATTAACTCAAAGGAATTGTGATATTGCACAAATCACTAATTCCATTGTGAGATGCAAGTTATTTTGGCTTCGGTAGTTCAAATTGGTTGAAGTCCCTCAAATAAAGGAGCTATTACTTTTGATTATCATTTTTTACCAAGAAGAATAATTCATTTCTTGAATCATGAGGCTGTCACTTGATTCTTGGGCAATAAGGCTTCTCAATTCATTGTAAGAAAACATTCATGGAAAAAGAGCATGCAGTTGATATACTATGAATTGTAATATTGTTGTGACATGCATGTGAATACACCTTGGGTTGTCTAAATTAGTTGAATTCCTTCAAATAAGTAAGTTATTCTCCTTGATTAGCTTTCTTAGGGTGATAGATTAGTTTATTACCCAAAACATGAGATGTTCACTTCAATTATGGCTAATAAGGCATATCCTTTTTTTCCAATGAGTCATTCACATGAAGGATTCATGAAACTTAAACATCTACTATGACCCCAAATTCCATGGGGATATGCACGTTATTTTGTTTTTGGGTAAACATGCTTTACTCTTGATTAGCCCTCTTCACTATGAGAGATTTGTTCATCACCTAGAACATGAGACTGTCGCTTAATTACTTGACAATAGGATTTCACTTTTACATAGTCTAAATTCATTGAAGTCCATCAAATAATGGAGTGTTTGGGAAGGGGACATAGTGCATCTTAGTGCCAAAAAAAGTGTACTATGGTGGTGTGGGCTAATAGTGATATTAAAAAAAAGGTGATTCTAATGATGACTCCATGCCACCATTGGAGGATGTAGGTGACAGAGAGGAGTACACAAATGAGGGAGATATGCTGGCGGTTCGATGAACATTGAGTGCATAAACTAATGAGGATAATGAAGTGCAAAGAGATAATATCTTCCATACACAATGCTACATCAATCAATTATAAGGTACGTAGCATGACCATTGATGGGGGCAGCTGTACAAATGTAGCCAGCACTACTCTAGCTGTAAAACTTAATTTACCAACTACAAAGTAGCTTAGAACACATAAACTTTAATGGTTGAATGAATGTGGGGAGCTTAAGGTAAATAAGCAAGTGTTAGGATTGTTTACTATTAGGAGATATATTGATGAGGTCATGTGGGATGTTGTACTGATGCATGCTAAAGCATATTTTGTTAGCAAAACTATGACAATAAGATTTACATGTAATGCATTATGGGATTAAGAGTAGATAAAATCTAAAGTATTACCCCATGGCTTGTACACCCCTTTACCCATACCTGGTCAACCCTAGCTTGATTTCTCTATGTACTTTGTGGTAGGACTGCCACAACTAAAAGGGGTAGAGATTTTGTATTTGTTGTTGTTGAAAGGTTTTCAAAGATGGCACACTTCATCCCACGCCATAAAACTAAGGGTTAATCAAAGCTCAAACTAGTATACAAAGTCCTAAATTTTGTATTTATGGTAGTATGCTTGCACCATAACATTATAACTTAAATGATATTGGGGCTTTTAAAATTCTATCATCACTAACTGAATTTGTTTTAGGTGTTATTTGACTTTTTGAAAAGCTGAAATATTGCAATCTATGTTAATATGCAGGATGTTGATAAATTTTCTCTTTATCATGGTGGGATTTTGGAAATAGAGCTTGAGGTTCAATATGTGGGAGGAGAGCTTCACTTTCTTGAAGCCATTAACATTGATAATTTGTTAATGTTGACTATATAAGCTCTTGAAAAGAGACTTGGTTACACAAGTGTAGAAGGTTATTTGTACAAATTTTGCCACCAAACCTTGGGAAGTAAGCCTCTAATAGGATATTTGATAAACCTTTACTAGAAATGCTAGATGAGAATGTTGCATCAGGAGAGCACACTGTATAGGAATATGTTATGAATGGGGTTTGATGATCCTATAATAATCGAGAGCACTAATGTAGTTGAGCCCAATGGATAAGGAGTAGAGCCTAATTAGTCTGAAGCACATGCAGATGGGATTGGCACATAAGATGGTGTTGTCATTAATTCCACTAATTATACTGATCAAATGGGAATAAAAGGATCCAAGGCAGCTCACAATGGAGTCCCTAATGATTTTGGATTCTATAGAGATGATAGTGTTACAAGACCAGAAGATTATGGGGATGATATTAAAGTTTGGCAAGAGATTGTGTTTGAGGATTTGGGACATCAAGGGGCTTGATGTACTGCTACTAAGGATGCTATTAAGGTGACTGAACAACAAAGTGAAGAGACTTTGTGTGAGCAACATTATAAGGATAATACTGATGGGAGTGATGAAGACCCTGATTTCATTTCACTTGATGATAAGTTAGATGAGGAGGGATATGTAAATGCAAAAAGGAAAAGGAAACAACTAAGAATATGAGAACTACTGATTATGATGCCTGGATGGAAGCCAATGTTGAGAGGGCCACAAAGCCTGTCAGAAATATTGAGGGTGGATAGTGGAGTGGGTATAAAGATTTTGATGTTGACGTTGACACAACAGTGAGTAGTGAAGAAGGTAATATGGAAATCCAAATAAAGCAAACATGAAGGAGAAAGAAGTATAGAGAATATAATTCCTTTGGTGATCACAAAACATTAGAGTTCACTACAAAGATGAGGTTTAAGGGAGGTAATCAATTTAAAAGTGAATCCAAAGATATCCGATTGTTAATGATTATCTAATGAAATGGTGCAGATCTGGAGAAAAGATGATAAAGGCCAGATGACAATTAGTTGTCTATGGAAAGTCTTTGTTACTTGAGATAGAAGGGAGTTGAATTTCATGATCAAATCTATGTATGAAAACTACAATTGTAGTCATGTGACAGGGAACAAACAAGCAACAGTCGAGTGGTTGGCTAAAGAATACCTAAGTAAAATCAAAATGAATCTTCACTAGCTAGTGGATATGATGGTTGAAATTAATTCGACATATGCACTCATTCTTACACAAATGCATTGCTATATGGTAAGAAAGCAATGGAAATGTTGACAGGATCTATGGAAGACACCATAGCAAACTTAGATCCTCTGAGATAGAGTTGAAAATAAAAAACCCAAACAATCTTTTCTAGTAAGAGACAGAGGATTCATAAATTGGTCTTTAACCTATATTCCACAAGTTTTACATTGGTTTTGAAGTAGTAAAGAAAGGTTTTAAAAATGGATGTAATTCAATAATGGGGCTTGATGGCTTCTTTCTAAAAACATTTCTTAGAGGTGCGTTATTGAGTGCAATTGGTAAGGATGTGAACAACCAAACGCATCCTATTACTTGGGAAATTGTGACAAATGAAAGCACAACTAATTTGTAATGTTTCATGAAGCTACTTGTGGATGATCTTGGCCTCTCAATTGGTCTAAGATGGACAATCAAGGGTGACTAGCAAAAGGTATGCTTATTAGATTTAATGATATTGAGTTAATAGTTTATTTCTTGGAGATAATCATGGTTTATCTGCAATCATATGATCCCATAGCTATTGAGCCAATGGTTTGCTAGTGCAAGGCATCCTTGACACTATAAAGGAATTGTTGCCACATGTTGAGCATAAAAATTGTGCCAAACATGTATATGTAAACTGGAACAAAGAATTTAAGGGCCTTTCATTGAAAAAAAAAAAATGCTTTTGGAGAGATATTTGAATCAAAAAAGAAGCTGAGTTCAAAGTAGCCATTAGAGAGATGAAGAAATTGGGCCCAGAAACATTTGATGATTTCACTAATGAAGGTGTCACATAGTTTGTAAAAGCATACATCAATACTTTGCCCAAATGTGACATTGTGGATAATAATGTATCTAAATGCTTCAATTGGTACATTGTTGAGTCAAGGGCAAAGAGTATCATCAATATGTTAGAGGACAAAAGAGTTGCTTTGATAGAAAGAATTGGGTAGAAGAAAAAAATTGATGAAAGACAATGTTGATGCAACCTATCCTCAGATTACAAAAAATTTTAAGCAGATTAAACTTGAATCCAAGATATGTTTTTTTCTGGTCAAATGAGGGTATAAAGTTTGAAGTATCCTATAATGATGACAGGCATATTATAGATGTTGATTCCAAATTGTGCACATGTAGAGCCTGGGATTTAATAAGAATTCTTTGTAAACATGTTTTGTCATGTATTAATCATCTAAGGTGAAACTTAAATTATTATGTTGATGCCTATTATAAACAAACAACATATATGATAGTGTATAACAAGTCCATTGAGCCTTTAAGTGGATGCAATATATGGTCTATAGTAGAGAATTGCATAATGTTGCCACCTCTATTCAGAACCATGCCTGATAGACCAAAAAGGGTAGGGAGAGGGATAGAGATGAATCTCCTAAGAGGCATGGACATATATCAAGGGAAGGGATTAACATGTGATGCCATAAATGCTAACAATTTGGATATAATAGGAGAGGTTGTCTAAGAACTGATATTCCAACACCAAATATGATGATAGTAAGTCATTTTGCAAATGATACATTTATTATTGATTTATATATGACTAGAATCTCATATTTGAGGGATGCCAATAAAGCAAAGGACTTTACATCAACAATCACTTGCAGGTCAAGGATAACCATTGCAAGGAGATCCAATTCAAGTTAGAAATTTTAATAGACAAAACTTTGTGTTCAATTTTTTCATCAATTTGACATTATATTTATGACTATGTTAAGTGTTATAGCACAAGAAAAGAGGAAGATAGAAGAAGGAAGTCACAACAAATCAAGATGCCCAATCTATTGGTCCGCAGATTATTAATGGACATCTAGGGCCATGAAGTTCAAGTTAACTGAATGTCACTTATCATTTAGAAAGATTATCAATTACTATTATTAAGGTACATCAATAGTTGATTGACATTGATGCTGTAGAGCAAAATGTAGTTAGACCAAGTTTACCACCATATGAAGTAGGGAGAAGGTAGGCCAATCATCAAGAGCTAGATCCACCATCTATATTGGTAATGATAAAAAGGGTTGCACTAGAGAACAAATATATGAGAATTGGATTTATTTATTTATTTTTTCAACTAAGACCGGAAAGTATACTTGAGTGTATGTGAACTAGACATGTTTGTTTGATAATTGACAATGGAATGTATCACAATTAGAGAATTGTTGAATGCTTCTTTCATTTTGCAGAAGCCTTTCATTCAATTGTAAACATTTATTTTTTTCTCTAATCAAATTAGGGACATGGCTCCTCAATTTTTGGACAGTTAAATGTAGTTGCTAACAATCACAATAGTGGGACTGCACCATCTCAAATGAATTGTGTAGTTGATATTGGAATAAGGTTTTGTCATCTTTTTTGGTAACTTATTGCTTTTGGTTTAAATGGTCTTTTTCTCAAGGCTTACAAAATTGATGGTCAATTTTTTGGCTAGCATTATGTTGGCCAGATTGTTATACATAGTATTTTTGCAATGTGAATTACTATTCAAAATCTTTCCCTAAATATTTGAATTGGCTAGATTGAGTTCCCATTACAATCTCTTAATATCTTAAGTTTTAACTTACACCTGAATGTAAGTTCAAATTACAAAATTTTAATTATATTGATTATATTTATATTCCATAGTTCTAATAATTTTCTAAACATGCATAACCAAAAGCATAAACCCATTTAAAAATCCATTATTCAAGTCATGTCCAAAAACATTAATTTGCCTTCCTAAGTGTTTGATGAGCAGTAACACACATGTTTAAGAACAGGAAGAAACACGATACAACTGCTTCCCCCTAAACACCTTAAAGATGAGCATTGTCTTTAAACAACATTGTGTTCACTCTTTCAGTTCAGCATATTTAACTTTCAATTGAGCTAATGTCTCACTCATCAGTTGCTTTTTAGTTTTCAATGAATCAATATCTTTTTCCAATAACTGAACCCAGTTCACATGGAGATTAATGTGCTTATTGACATTCCTAACTCTAGCCTTTAACTCTTTGTTTCTTCTTTTTAGTGACTTAATCACCCTTTTATAAACTTTATTGAGTTCTGGATTAAACCATCTGAAGAATTTGTGAACGTCTTGCTTTCAATAGCACCATCTCAAAAATCTTCATCTATGGTTATTTTAGCCCCATGAGGTATACATTTGAGCTGCCACTCCATCATTGCAATGAATGTGACCTAATCTTCTACTTGTACAAGATGGCATCCCACTTGTAAATTCCATACTTCTACTTTCAGCCATCTTTGCAATCTTCACATAATCAATGTTCCAACTTTTAAAGGTGCATCTATCTCTAAATATCTCTCTCTCATACATACTCTTGCTCTCTCTCTTGCACTCTCTCTCTTTCTAGCTCAAAATTTGCATCTCATACTCTCAATTTCGTGCTATATCAATAATTAGGATTCTGTTGAAAGATTTGGAGCTGTATGGAATATTTTGGCATTGATTTGGGAGATTTTCTATTTTAGAATTTTCAAATATGGAATCAGAAAAAACAAAATTCGTGTTTTGTTTAATTATTGTGAAAATAATTTGTGTCATTTTCAAATTATCAGTTAACAAATTTAATTGAATGATAAGAAGTCGTTTGGGCTCAAAAGGTCCACAATCAACCCTCCATCTTATGTGAATGTTATTAGGTCCTTTTGTTTTTAGAACATGTTATCGTATAACCCTATCAATGTGCCACATTATAACTACTAACAATTTCTATCCATTTTGTTTAACTTTGTGGTAGATTTGTTATCAAAAATTTTACAGTGCCTAAATTGTTAAATTTTTATATTGTTATATATTTGTAAACTCGTGGAATGAATATCATCCTAGAATAAGATAACTACAAATTTTTAATAGGAGATGGAAAAGTAACTTGAAAATACATCATGAACTTGAAATTACTAATTAACATGCAAATTTTTAAAAATGCAGTTGTTTGAGTGCAAGATTTGCTCAGCATGACATGACCCATATACATACAAAAAATGTCGACTACTTAGTAATCAAGATCAAAGAAAGTACCATGTGAAATGGTTATCAATGTTAAATCTAAAGACCTTCACAACGCACTCAACTCATTCCAACAACAAGGATAAGAACTTGCTAAGAAATAAGACTACATACTCATTTCTCATTGGTTGTTGATATCAAAATTACGATATACCATCTTCTATTTGAGAAAACACACAATTACCTCACTGCAATGCTTTTGGAGCCAATTGCAGTTGCATGAATTCTTGAATAGATTAGCCACAACACAAATACTGGTCAACAAGTTCAAAGCAAGTAGCAAATTTGTTGCAACTCACTTGATTATTTCCATTAGTATATCTAGTAGAACATTGGTAGAAATCAAATTTACAGATAAAAGAAAATCTTAGCTGGAAATATTTCCCTATTTTAAAATGATTAAGTCTCAAGTTTTCATTAGGGATAGGTGCATATACAACGTACAGAAAATACCATTTCATGTTCAACAAGCTTAAGAAGTCTGCTTGCCTTGCTAGGATTTAGGACATTCATCCTCATAAAGTCAACTGAAATAAAGGAAGGAGACAAGGAGAGGTGAGGAGCCAAATTATTTTCAAGGATACAATGTGATTAACACAATTGTTTTTATCAGTAAGGGACAAGTTAAGCTACATGACAAATTTGATAGTCACATTGGTCAAATTAATTCTTAAACCAAAGGTTTGTTGTTAGTGGCATGACCCTAGTCGTCTCCTAATAAACCAATGTATTTTTTAGGCTATATGATATGAGACCAACTCCAGCAATTCTTAAACCTTGATGACCTAACCTCAATTCCTAAGATATAGGAATGTATATTTAGTTGGTTAGCCCAAGTCCTAACTGAGATCACACACTAGACGACACTGCACTCCCTAAAATCTCCAGATGATCACTTAGATTTTATTAACTATGACTCACGAAAAACTTGCTATTGTACAATTATCGTGCAATCTAACTAGCCTAAACATTAGAGTTCATTAACATTATTTGAAAATCTACCCCTTAATCTCATCTTAAGCATGACTCAAGTTACTAGTTGGTAGCTCTCAAGACACTCCTTAAATCATCCAAAACTAATTGGTATTATCACCTAAGGAATCCTGTTAAGTGACTGAATGAGCATAAGGCTAGAATGAGAAAACCAGAATGCATTCATTCAATAATAAAACATGATCTCTAGGTACATAAGTTCAAGAACCTTAGAGCTAAAATGATTTACAGTCATGGAATGAAGGAAAAGAGAAATGCAAAATGAGAAGAATGAGATTATTTCCATCTGTCCTCTCTTTCTCTTTTCAGCCCATGACCATCCATTTTCTATGTCCATTCACTACTTCATCTTCCTTGCAATTAATGCTCCTTTGGCCATTCATGATCCCAAGGTTGCAGCATGTCACAAGGTTATTCTCTCCTTCCTAATGGACTCCATGCTTACCTCTTCATCTCCCTTGCACTTAATGCTCCTTTGACCAATTATTGCTTGCCTTGAAACTCTCCCCACCTTATAGAATGGATTAGGCCTCGACTTGAACAATAATCCCAACTGGTTTGGACATAATTCCAGGCCCTGAATTCAGATGGTGAAGTATCATGGCCCACAACATACAAATCAGCCCAGTTTCCTGCTCAATGGAGGCTTGCTGAACTTCACCCATGCATAACTCCATTGAAATGGCTGTATCTTCTCAGATAAACTCCTTCCTGTTTATGAGATATGGCCAAAAAACAAGCAGTGCACAGCTCATCTTCTCTGTCCAGCGCCCCTCTTATGATTAGTGTTCTATATTTTGCCCTGTCCAATTAGTTCGGAATTTTCACATGGTTTCTTTATGGATAATAGTAGCTCAGCCTCTTAGCTATCCATAGAATTGGTTTCATTAAAAGAAATCTCCTACAACATAAGAAATAGTCAAAGTATATAAACTGTGGAAAAACTGAATTGAACCAGACTTTTCTGATAATTAGGCATATGGACAACTGAGTGAGAAACCAGTCAAATTACATCATCTAGACTATCAAACATGCATAAGATATTAAGTATGAGATAAAATATTATGCAAAACTTTTGTTGATATCACTACACACCAATAAATTTGCCTGTACACTGTGATTATTACAATACAGCTCTAAATGAGCTATCTTCTCATTCAATGCAATACAATAACTACAAAGCAAAGCAATTAGTAGGTTTTCAGCAAATCCATACAAGGGCATTATTCAAGAAAGTACAAAATAAAAGATAAGATCAAAAATCAAAATGAATGAGAACATTGGTAATAAAACTTGCTTAATTAACCTCAACATAAAAAAATTGAGACAACCAATGATTAGAAAATAGAAAACAGTTAATCAGAAGAGAGTTTTAAGATAACATGTTAATGGAACTTCAACAATAGCAACATTATCTTTTCTTGGAAAATCAAACTAGCCATTCAAATCTTACTGCATTCATTTCTGAGCTTGCTTCTTCAAAAATTTCTTTTGACATGTTGAGCTCCAATTGCTAGCTTTTACAACTTTTGATCTATGTTTTGTTTCACAAATAGTCTACAACCATGAATTAAACTTTTGCTAACTAGATGGACACATGTTTAATCACAAACTTTAGAAACTTTGCATTCAAGAAAGCATGCATGGTACCAAAGATTTATTTTTCAATGGCCATTTGTTGAGGGGGAGGGAGGCACGCATGTGTGAAGATCTACTTGTACATTGTATCTATAAGTAGTAGACAATGTCACAATCCCAAATACACACATACATACATATATATATATATATGTGTGTGTGTGTGTGTGTGTGTAATTTCTTAACCATGATAAAGGAAAACATGGGAATTTTGCATAACAGGGGATTTTAAGAAAAAAAAAAAAAAAAAAGGAAAGAATGCATGATTGATGCATTTTGAACCTTTCAAATTAAGCACGTACCTTAGGAATAAGCTTGAAAAGGATTTTACTGGGATAGTTGTTGTATACATAAGAAAGGATGCATATTAGAGCCAACCAACACCTCATTAACAAGCCCAAACACAAAAGTCACAAAAAGTTGAAATTTCTTTGCTGACAAACATGAACGTACCATACCTATTGGAAGTTTTCCTAGGTATATAGACACTTACTGAAATGTTAGAAATGGGAACATTAATCCAGACAAATGAGTGGAGAAAGGTGAACACACATTACGAAAAAGAAATACTAACTATACTTGCAACTGGTGTATGGATCACGTAATGATGAATTAAGAGCAACACCACTTTGCCCAGTGTTTTGGAGTATAAACTCCATAACTTTTTGGCAACCAAAAAGCAGAAGTTAGTCCTTAAAATGTCATTTGTCAGTAGTAGCATATAGATTATTAGCAAATATCAGTCTTCTTATCAACAACGTTCACATTAGTACTTGCAAGCACATCTCATTCACTACTAGCTTCAAAGTGATGCAGATGACAAAGTAATCATTAAAAGTTTGGAAAGTGATTAAGCATTACAAATTATTCTTCCAAGCATAACAAAATTGCCAGCATCATCAACTACAAAGTGCCTCAAAAGTCAAAACAACCTAGAAACACATAATCATCAACATTATATATGATCATCCAAAAAAAAGAACTGAGACATGTGATGCTTCTCTTCCTACTCTCATCCAAATGATCCAACTAAAAAGGCATGAATTTGAAAGGACAGCATCATTTCCACAATCTAGCCATGCATTAGCCTCAAGTAGCAAAAGAGTGAATTAAAAAAATAAATGGATATCTTTGTTTCTGTTTTTTTTTTTTTTTTTTTTTGTGGGATAGAGTGAGGTAAATTGTTTAGAAAGGAAAGGAAAAAATAAATACAAGCTCAATACAATGCTTAGAATATTATTATCTTCTCTCAAGAATTATTTTTTACCAAGCACCGAAGCAAATGAATTTAATTTTTAGATACCTAGATGGCTATATTGAACACTGTTGGAATACAAGATAGAAGAATGAAGATACTTGACTGGTTGTAGGGCAACTTATGAATACGTTCACCATCACCGATATACACATCAAATACTAAGCAAAAGAAGCAACAAACCAACAATATATATGGTAAAGCCCATGAGATTTAAATATATCAATCTTCATAGTGCAGTCTTCAAAGAACATGAATATCCAGAAGAAGTTGTTGACTGTCATCATATTCCAACCCACCAAGGTTAAGGAGCATCATACCATCATCTGGTCCAAAAACTTAACCACTTTCAAAATGTAAGGAAAATCACCTAGTATGAGCGATCCATGGTGGATGAAATATTGGTTCTCATAGTACTAAAATTTACTTTATCCTCTCAAATTCCATGCATATGCTACCATATTGACCCCTTATCTTACGACTTTGGTCTAGCCATCACTAGTCCTTGATTGTAAGATGATTATAATACAAATAGAAATTACGAATCCTCCACGTGGGAACTCAGAACATTCTAAATGGAAAATAGTCAAACATCCAAATTAGTTTGGTTTTGACAGGATTATCTCCGTGGCATCATGTACTTTTACTATGAAACAAGCAACGCTTCATTTGAATATGATTTCAAATCCATCAAACATGCCTACAATCACATTCACAACTACTTAAACTTAATCTCACAATTAATAATAGTTTCAACTTTGTATAATTAAAATTTGCAGATACTACTCAGCTGGTACATTAACTTATATGTTTCTAAAGGAAGATATAAAATAGAAATTAACTTGGAACCTATAAAGCTTTCAGTCTAGGTAATTCTTACAATTTTAGTCCTCTTCTTGGCACCAAGATGACAAGGTACATCAAAAACTGCAAGCATAAACTAGCTCAACATTATATGAATCTCATTCACATCAGTTGCCTTATCTAAGAAGGCAATGAGAAATTTTGAAGGAAGAATATATGGCAACAACTATCTTGAACTTTCCATGAATTCAAAACATAACAATTAGGTCAATAACTAAGAAATTTGTGGCATTATATAAGAGAAATTTTGAAAAGAATGTAGAATTAGATAGCCTTGGACAATAAAGAGTATACAGCCAAAATAGCTAGTCACTAAATCAACCCAAAGATTGGTTCATGCTTGCTCAATCTGTACTAACCAAGTTGGGCAACGCATGATATGAGATCTAGCAAGTCTGCAATCCTATCCTAATGTGGAACCTTGATCCATACAGCTCCATTTGAACAAGTCATCCCAATATCACCATTTTTTAAGAATTTTTCATCTCAAACACAACCAGGATGCTTTGATTGCAGATCCCATTTACAACATGATTTTTTAAGTTAGAAAACAGGCAAGAAATATGAGTACTCTATTACAGTGAAAGTCTGCCTTTCAAGTAATGGAATGTAAAGTCAAATGCTGGAAACAATTACCTTTGCATATCTTTGCCAAACAATCTCACTACTGCTGACAATAAGTCCATTCACATGTGAGTCAACAAAATAGATGCTAGAATTATGGCCAAACATCTTGATTAATACTTCATGAATCAATGCACATAACCTTATGGATCTATTGCAATATAAAGATATACTATTGTGCAAGACAAAGTGCAACAACATAGAAATTATTTTGAAGGACAAAGAAAGCCTAGAGAGTGATATTTTAAATGTTTTAGCAGTCTTTGACATAATTCACTTAGCTAATTCACAAGTAGAAGTGGATAACAAATTGCTTTTCTAAAAGGAACCATTAAGGAAATGAATACTCTTTTGAAATATGATTACCCACATGATAAATTAGAAGAAATTGAATGGAATAAGTAACTCACCTATCTTGTGATGTAGAAAGAATACCTAATCCATGTATCATTGCTAAGCCTTAAATTGTTTCTGTAAAAAAATCCTAAAGTGTATCAGTAATGTATTCTATTGGACTAGAATAGCCATATCATAGAACCAATAATCTAGACTCTTAAGCAAAACCGTGTCTACAATTTTGACACTTTGGACTAGAATAGAAGTGATGAGAAAATTAATCATTAATATAACAAAAGAATGGAACATAGGAGGAAAAAGCTTGAGGAACAAACCTATATGTCCCACAAAAGTGTATAAGTATTTCCTTCCACACTAATGTTTCAAAGTTGTGTCACTCAAACCTAGATTATGATGAAAATGTCTATATAGGTTTGTATGTAGTAACTACTGGAACACATATTTGATTTCAAAATATTCCTCATTTAAGGGTTGTTCTTGAAATGCTAAATGCGTGTATGTCAAGTATCAATTGTGCCCATATATGTTGGGACAAAGACCAAGTTGTTAAACTTGAACACCTAAAGTGGGAGGGGGGAGGAAAATAGGAAAAGATAAGTGGACCACTTGTGCACGTTAAAACTTAAGAATAAAGAAGTGAGGAGAAACTTATGCCTATAACAAGCTCACTAGATGACAACATTACAACTCTACTTGGATTCTTGATTTATGAGCCTCTTAGGAATCAATAGCTTGGCCCTTCCTCCATTGTCTTAAAGTACTATAATGCATAAAACAAACAACAATAAATTGGATGCAGTAGATAGTTCAACTTTTATACAAGTTAGATCTATTGATTGATATTATGAGAAGATAATAATGAAATTCTGTGATCACAGATAGAAAGTATCTTAGTTAACATGTGAAAAACTCAATTCTATCTGCAATATTAATGCATTCAATGGAAACATGGCTACCAAAGAGTGGTTTGCTTTGATGTCCCTACAAATTATAGCAACCATGGTGTTGTAGCTATACTTGCTAGCATGTATTCTAGCCCCTTGAAAGCCATCTTTCCCGCCAAAAGCTAGTTGTTAGTTGTGCAGTAAAGGGAGACTTGAGGAAAAAGCTTTTCAGTAGCCTAAGTGACTTGTTTAAGTTGTAATTTTGTATTTAGATTTGGAATCTTTTGAATCATGTACAAGCTTAAGTAATCAAGTGTCACATAAGCTAATGTAAGCATATGTAATATTTAAACTTGAATTATGAAATTCAAATTTATGTACTAAGACCCTTCTATTTGGTTAATCTAATGAGAATGAAGTTAATTAGCTCCCATATCCTTGCCTCAATCTCTCTCCCTTTCTTAATCCTTCAGTATTGCTTCTATTCTAAGTTATTGAGAGAGCAACAAGCTAAGAATTTCAGCAACCTACATTCTAGTATCAAAGTAGGTGCACTCCAAAGACCTACAAATTCACAAGGAAGAAGAGAAAAGAGAGCATACTAGCAAATATCTTGTGAGGATAAAAAAAAAAAAAAACCACAAGAGTACCACTATTGAACCAGAAAAAGAAGTTAAAATCTGATGACTTCCTCTAGTTTTTCTCTTCTTTCACCTCATAAATTCATTGGAGAGAACTATTCTCAATGGACAGTGATTATAAAAGCATACCTTAGAGCCTTGATTTATGGTAAGTCAAAAAAACAGGTACACAACCACCTCCATTACCAACCAACCCTTCTCTGACTTAGATTAACCTACATAGTGAGTAAGTTGCAAAGCAATACAAGGCAGTGACTTGCATTCACTGTGCAAGATCTAAAATTGTCTTTTAATAGGATAATGGCATGTGAGACAACCAAGCAAGCCTGAGACAAATTGAAGGAAGAGTTTTTGACAGTTAAAAGACCAAAAATATGTAATCCTTAAACTTAAAAGAGAGTTTGAACTTTTGAGGATGAAGGAAATAGAAACCATCAAGGAATACAACAATAGGCTACTTAAAGTGGTTAATCAAATAGGATTTTAGGAGAAAACTTTCTAGATAAGAGCATTGTTTGGAAGGTCCTTGTCTCTAGAGAAATTTAAAGTAAAAATCTCTTCTTTGGAAGACTCTAAACACCTCACCACCATTAGACTACTTGAGCTCATCAATGCTCTTCAAGCTCAAGAACAAAAGGGGCTCCTGAGACAAGAAAAGAAAATAGGAGCTTTTGCAAAGAGGCACCAACAATGTCTTCAACAAAGGAGAAAATAGCAAGGAAAGCAAGACAAAAGGCTGAGAAAAATATCAAGCCTAAAGGCAAAAAGCTATACTCCCCATGTAATTATTGCCAAAAGACTAATCACTGGTCTAAAAGTTATTAGAAAAGACCTAATTTGGTTTGCCAAGTATGTAACAGGAAGGGACATTTAAGGAGAATATGCTGGCATAGAGGCAAGCAATAGCAATGGCAATCCTCTCAAAAACAATAGTAGGCCCAAATAGCTAATAAGGAGCAGACACTAGAGGAGCAACTATTTGTTGCTGCTTTTAGTTCTAGCAACAAGAAGGATACCACCTGGCTTGTTGACAGTGGTTGGATTAACTACATATCTCCAAACATGCAAAATTTCTAGGACATCAACAGGTGCTTCCAATCCAAAATCAAGATTGGCAACGGGCAACTAATTGAATCTCAAGCAAGAGGTAAAGCTATTATTCATATAGACTTAAGTAGTAAACTTATACAAGATGTACTTTATGTACTTGATGTGAGCCATAGCCTACTTAATGTATGACAACTGCTAGAAAAGCGTTATTATATGTTGTTTAAAGATAATTGCTGTGTTATTTGATGCAAGGGGTCGTTAGTTGGTCAAGGTTCTTACAAAGGGTAGCCTTTCATTTAGATGCATAAAAGGTTCACAATGTTGTATTAGTAGCATTAGTTGTTGAATTAGTGCTTTGGCACAAAAATAAATGTGGGCACTATCACTATTCTGGCTTCTAAAAGATGTAGAGAAAGAAGTTGGTCCTTGACATGCCAGAGGTTGTAGACTCCAAAACTATTTGTGTGACATGCCAACTTGGAAAACAATCCAGACTACCATTCTCAATAGGTGCATCTTTTAGAGCAAAGAACAAGTTTCATAGTGACCATTATGGTCCTATGAGATCTAAGTTCCTAAATGGGAGCATATCTATATTATTTTTATCGATGATTTTCCCAGGTTTACTTGGATTTTATTCCTTAAATAGAAGATTGAAGTGTCAGCTATTTTTCAAATGTAGGTTTGGGTTGAGAAGCAATCAGGCCTTCCAATCAAAGACATCAGCATTGACAATGGCTTAGAATATACAACTGAGCCATTCAAACAAATTTGCAGCACAACAAGCATCCAACAATATCTTACTGTGCCTTACTCACCCAAGAAAAATGGGGTGAGTGAGAGGAAAAATAGATCCTTCATGGAAATGACCAATTGTCTTCTAATAGAGAAAAGCCTACCCCAGCAATTTTTGGTATAAGGCAACTACTACCTCAATTTACTTGTTGAATAGGTTGCCTACTAATGCTCTCACTAAGTCCACACTATATGAGTCTTGGTTTGGCATCCAGCCATTCTTAGCACATCTTAGAGTGTTTGGAAGTCTATGCTACACATATATATGCCTCAAAGAAAAAGAGTTAAGTTGCATCACAAAGCCTTTATATCAATATTTGTTGGTTATACAAACACACTTAATACCTACAAGGTATATGATCTTATCATAGCAAGAATTTCTGTTAGTAGAGATCTAAAGTTTGATGAAACTAAGAGATGGGACTGGGAAAGGTCTTCTATCAATAATGATCTTGATCAAACATCAATTGCATAGCCTCCCTTGGTGGAAGAATCAAATTCTTTGGAGGAAGAAGGTGATGATGATTAGGGGCACTAGATCACTTACTGAGGTGTATGAAAGATGTAATGAGGCATATCTGGAACCAATTGACTATGGAGGAGTTGCAAATATATTAGGATGGAGAGCTATTGAAAAATAGTACTTACTGAGGAGGTTCATGCAATGGAAAAAAATTAAAAAACAATACTTGGATTCTTGGGTTGAGGCGAAAGAAAAAAAAGGCTATTAGAGTCAAATGGATTTATAAAACCATATCAAATGTAGATGGCATCTTACATAAGCTTGAGGCTAAGCTGGTTGCAAAGGGGTTCTCATAGTTACATTGGTGCCTTTGCTCCTATGGTTGGATTAGATATTATAAAACTCCTCTTGGCAGTGGCAACTCACGAACAATGGTAGCTACACCAAATGGATGTTAAGACTGCCTTCTTAAATGGTATTTTGTAAGAGAAATTCTTCAGTGAATAGCCACCTAGCTTCATTAAGTTTAGTGAGGAAGACAAAGTCCATCTTCTCAAGAAAGCCCTCTCTATGCATAAACAAGCACCAAGATCATGGTTTAGGATGCATACTTACGTCCTTAAGCTTGGCTTCACCAGAAGTATGACAAAAGCAACTCTTTAAGTCAAAGTTGAAGCATCACATATTCTTTACATCTTCTTATAATGATGATGATCTTATGACCATTGGAGATGCTTGCAAGCTCATCCATCAGTTTGAAGCTAAGATGAAGAAAAAATTTGAGATGATAGACTTTGGAAGCATGAACTACTTCCTAGATCTCGAAACCTATCAGTTCAAATAGGATATTTTTATTAGTTAGGCAAAGTGTGCAAAGCATGTTTTGCAAAAATTTCAGATTCAAGATTGGAAGGAAGTTGCAACCCCATTGGCTCTTGGTGTCAAGTTGCAACAAGATGATGGGTCACCAAAGATTGATGCAAACAAATTCAAAAGCATCATTGGCTACTTACTATACCTCTCAATCTCCAGAATAGACATTACATTCTATGTGAGTATTTTAAATGAATTATATTTTAAAGAAGTAAAAAGGGTGTTGAGGTATATTAAAGGCACAATAAGTTTTGGAATCATGTTTAAAAAAATCAGCAGAAATCAAATTGAAAGGCAACACAGGCACTGACTGGGCAGGCTCAATGGAGGATATGAGGAGCATCTCTGGATTTGTTTTCACTCTTGGATTAAGTGTGTTCTATTGGAGCTTTAGGAAGCAATCAATTGTGACTTAATCCATAGCTGAGGCAGAGTATATAGCTGTTGCATTCATCTTGATCTAGGCACTTTGGATAAAAAAAAATCCTGGTAATTCTGAAGCGAGAACAAATTGGGGCTACTGCATATATTGTGACAACCAATCCACCACTGCCATCTCAAAAATAAAACCTGGACAGGGAGTTGTAGACTTACTTGGAAAGGGACCATAGAAAATCAAATTTAAAGAGTTAAGAAAAGGCATAGGCATGCAAAGCTATAGCACCAAGGAGAAGTGATGTTCCTATAGGTCATAGCAACCATGGTGTTGTAGCTATACTAGCTAGCATGTGTTCTAGACCCTTGAGAGCCATCTTTCCTTTGAAAAGCTAGCTTTTAGTTATTATAGTTAAGGGGGACATGAGGAAGAAGCTTCATAGTAGTCTAAGTGACTTGTTTAAGTTGTAATTTTGTATTTAAATTTGAAATCTTTTGAATTATGTATAAGCTTAAGTAATCAAGTATCATAAAAGCTTATGTATGCATAAATAGTATTTGAATTTGAATTATGAAATTCAAATTTATGTACTAAGACCCTTATATAAGGTTAATCTAATGAGAATGAAGTTAATTAGCTCCCAAATCCTTGTGTTAATCTCTCTCTCTCTCTTCCTTAATCCTTAAGTATTGCTTCTATTCCAAGTTATAGAAAGAGTAACAAGCTAATATTCTCAATAACCTACATGCTTAAGGTTGCCACTACAAATGATAAGTAAATTTTTTGACACCAAATCAAATGTCATAACTATAACTCTTGCGTGTGCCAACCAAAGTTCTCATTTTTAACATATAGAATAAAAAAATTGTACTATGAAGCATCCTAAATAATCTAGGGTAACTGTTCACGTATAAAAGAGTACAAGTAAGCTCATCAATATATGGAGCATGAACCAATATCCCCATCTTCCAAAAACCACTAGTAACTTGTAACTGCCGTCCTTCAAATTCTACACCTTCTCATGAGTATTCAAGTTCCAAACTAAAACTAATATGTCCTTACCACTTGATGGAATTTGAAGATTGTATATTTTTTTAAAGATAATTGCACACACACACACACGATATGGGAGAAGAAAAAAGACAATGAAGAGCAAAAAAGTACAAGCGCAAATCAAACTAGCTACCTTAGGATAGTCACATCGATTTGAATTTCAGGTCACTCAAATGTCTAGATTGGTTCTTGATTATGAAAGAGTTTTAAGGCCATTGTTCAAAGGCCAACATCCTAAAACTAATATTATAAATTTGCTTAGCATGGACACAATGATAATGACAAACACTATATTCTTCCAATGCATGTCATGCTACACACAAAGACCCTCATTTGAAAGTCATTGAATAAACATTCTTTTCATTTGTAGAATGACCCCTTTTCCAATATGCCATGAAGATATTTTCATTTATTGTAGGTTGGCAAGCGCCATATCCACATTCAATCCTTTGATCTAAGCCCTTCTTCATCCAATAGAGGCATTACTTACGAAGATTCTCCTTGAGTTTGACACTTATAATAGCTAGTCACTTATCCCAGAGTGAGAAGACAGATAAATGCCTTATAATTGCATGCACACATTTTGGGGAATCTTACTAGCAAAGGTGCTCCAATTCCATTTATCACCACTATGCAAGTATTTGTTAACTACTTGTTGTAGTCACCATTCTCTCCATCTCTAACAAAGGAACATCCATTACCAAAATAGAAGCTCACATTTTTACCATCACCCACACCATATTAAAGGCCCCATAGACATTGTCAGTTGTCTTTGTCAATATCATCACAAATTGAGCTTGAAAAGAAAGACATTAGGTGATACGAGATGGTTTGTGTCATTGATTGGACAAGTGTAGCTATTTCTACTAATGAAAGTGAGTTTGCCTTCCACCCACTCAGCTTTGATTAGAATTTATACATGATATCTTGAAATGACTTGGGGCTTCTTATATCAAGTATCAAACCCTAATAAATTGTCCTAGTCTTGTGCACCATAGAAAGATTAAGAGAGTGACTAATAAAAATTGCCAAGGTCTAGTTAAAGTAAGGAGAGACAAGTAGTTTAAACTTTTTTTTTTATTCACTTTCTGGCCAGACATGGTACAAATGGACTGTATCATCAATTAACATTGCTGGTGAAGATATAAGAGTTACTGCAAATGGTAACAAATCATTTGCTAAAATGAGATGAGAAATGGTGGCTTATGCTACAAAATTTTCAATGCCTTTCACCTCTTTTCCTCTAGAACTTTCACAATGAGGTGGGAATGTCTTTCATCACAAGGAATAAATAAATATGGGAACATGGGATCACCTTGTCGTAAGTTGCACTAAGGTTTAAACGAAGTGGGAGGTCTACCAATTTCTAGGTCTTATTACTTATAATGGAATCCATTACATCAATTATTGCTTATGTCCAAAGCATGACATTTTGCAATTTAATTGCTTCACTAAATGTCTTGGGATCATCTTCAATATTGAGAGCATATTTGATTACTCACTAATTCTCTTGTTCCTTCTAGTAAGAGCATAAAGAAATCATAATTGAAAGTCTTTACTTTCATTACTCCCCATGGAGTTCAATGACTTCATTATTTTCATTTCCTTTTGCCAATGCGTCATTTTCCTTATTAGGAACTATTTTTGTTCTGAAACTTTAGGAAGAGAGATGATCCTATTCTCATCAAAAATAACATTCCTCGATTTTATGATTGTGATAATAAACATAGTGTTGTTAGTGTCTATAACCATGAATCGATAGGCCTTACTATTGTGAGCATATCCCAAGGAGACACTCAATTTGTCATTAACCCAACTTTTTACTTTGAAGTTCAAAAACTCTAACAATTGCTCTATAACCCCAAACTCTTAAGTAATTAATGTTTGACTTCCTTTTATTCCATAACACATTTGGGGTTCTTTTGGAACTTTATTCAAAATGTGGCATGCAATAAGTGATGCCACACCCCAAAATCCATGGTTTAAGCTAGAATTTGGCAACATAGCATTGCCCATTTCCATCAATGTTCAATTTTTGTGTTCAACAACAACATTTTGTTATGGTATGTAAAGAGAAGTTTGATGAATGATTCCCATGGAATCAAAGAATATAATGTCATAATATTCTCCTCCTTAATCAAATCATAGGCATTTAATAACATATTCACATTGCAATTCAACTCTAGATTTACAAGCTATGAATCTTTCAAAAGCTTCATTTTTAGTATGTAGCAAGTAAACATGGCAGAATTTAAAGTAATCATTAATGAATGTCACAAAATACCTCTTTCCTCCTTGTGTTGGTGTGTTATACGAATCACATACATCACAATGAATTAATTCTAATATACTTAAAGATCTTTGAATGTTGGAAAATGCACTTCTAGTATTTTTGTTAAACATACAAGTTATGCATTTATCTTTCAAAGTATCCAAGTGTGGCAATAATTTTCATTTAACTATATCATATAATGTTTTAAAATTTATGTGTCATAATCTATTATGTCATACAAAAAAAAGTTCAATAGTGTAAGTAAAAATATTAGTATTATTATTAGCTACAAAATTGAGTTTGCACATCTCATCACAAAGGTAACCCTTTCCCATAAACACATTTTCTTTTAAGACAACAAAGTTATTAGCCTCAAATATAAGTTTAAACTTATATTTACTTAGAAGTCTACTGAAAACCAGAAAATTTCCAACTTTTGGAACATAAAATGCATTAGTAAGAATAACAACTCTGCTAGATGTGAATTGCAATGATACTTCCTTAATTCTCACAACAAGAACTACAATAGAATTTCATATGTACACAAAATACCATGAGTTGCTGGTTTCATTCCTTTGAAGAGTCTTTTATTATTGCAAACATGTTGAGTAGCCCCAAATCAATCCACCAAGCAATGCCATGTTCTATCAAATTGATCTTACATCATTGCAACCATTTCTCATTTGTCACTTAAGAAGATACCTACTTTTCCTTTTCCTTTTTGAAAAGACAGCAATCAAAGTTATAGTGTCCTTTCTTCTAATAGAAAATGACATCTTCCATCTTTCTTCTGCCTTTTATGTTGCTTTTTATCATCCTTGGTGATAGGGGAAAAGAGTCCAACAGTAACCTTCACTCCAAGGATACAGGAGAAACTCCACCACCTTAGAGATATAGGGCTGATAGAACACACCACTCTTAAGGGATCCACTCGAGATACAGAAATGCCAGGGTTAAGTCACCACTCAATGGAATCTACCATAGAGATATAGAACATAGAAGAAAACTCTTCAAATTCCTTAGGGTTAGAATTTAGTTATTCACCAAAAATCTATCTTTTAAAATACCAGAGAAGACTATAAATAAAAGCTTTGGAACATCCCTCCAAGCATAGGAAAATGTTTTAATATCCTGACCTTTGACTATCCTGGCTGTTAATAAAGGAACTTGACTCTTGATGTTCTAAATTGACATCTAGAGCTTTTAAATGGCTACTCATGACTGTCATTGGGGTTGGGCTGAAGTTCCAGTAGTTGGAATAAGTTTGACATGCAATCTGTCTTTTTGATAGCATAATGAGCATTTTTTGTGCTTAGCCTAGGTCTTGGATTAATTCTTGGTTATTCTCAAGTGATGCTTCTGCATCATGCTCCCTTGGTTGAAAAGGACCTGTCCCCAAGTCTTCAAAATCTTCATGAAATGGAATAAGATCAGAAACATTGAAAATGTCAGAAACTTCATATTCAGCTGGCAACTCAATCTTATATGCATTATCTCCAATATGCTTTAGTACTTTGAATAGGCCATCAGCTTTAGGTTTTAACTAGGCAAATCTTCCAGGTGGGAAATGCCCTTTTCTGAGATGAAATCACACTAAATCTCTTTCTTTAAACTCAGTAAACCTTCTGTGCTTGTTTGCTTGAGTTTGGTACTTCTCATTCTGCTTTGCTATCCTCTCCCTAACTTGCCCATGCAATTTCTTTTTATGAATTTCACCCAATTCTCAGCATCACCACTAAATTGATGTTTTGTTGGAAGAGGAATGAGATCCAGAGGGCAACTAGGGTTAGAGCCATACACAACTTCAAATGGACTGCATCCAATGGTCTAGCTAGATGACTTGTTATAGGCAAATTCAGTATCAGTTAAAAGCAAATCCCATTCTCTAATTTTTTTTTTTTTTTACCTAAACTCCTTAAATGATTTCCCAAGGTTCTTTTGACAACCTCGGTTTAACCATTAGTTTAAGGATGACAAATAGTGCTAAATTGTAATTTAGTACCTAATTTCGTCCAAAGGGTCCTCCAAAAATGACTCATAAACTGCAAATCATGGGTTGATGTGATTGACCTTGGAATGCCATGAAGCTTTGCAATCTCATTAAAATAAAGATTGGCAACTTGTGAAGCATCAGAAGTTTTAGCACAAGGAACAAAATGAGTCATTTTAGAAAATTTGTTACCACAACAAAGATGGAATGTTTTTTTCTGTGTGTGTGAGGCAAACCAACCACAAAATCCATACTAACATCTTCCAAAGGGGAATTAGGAACTGGAAGTGGTGTGTAGAAACCCGTATTTTGGAAATGGCTTTCTGCTTTATGGCAAACTACACATCACTCCACTATTCTCATGACTTCTTGATTGAGCTTTGGCCAAAAGAAATTTTCTTGCACCAAAATCAAAGTTTTGTTTCTCCCAAAGTGACTGGCAAGTCCTCTTCCAGCTTCTTTAATAATGGCTTCTCTTAAGGAGAAATTAGGAATGCATAACCTATTATCTTTGTAAAGGAAACCATATTGTAGAAAGAAATGACTAACTAGTCCATTTGAACAAGAAGTCCAAATAGATAAAAAATTAGAATCAGATGAATAGAGTTTTTTACAATCTCAAATTCCAATACCTTTTGTCTCCATTGTGTTTAAAAGCAAATGTCTTCTAGTCAATGAATCAGCTACTTTGTTGAGCTTCCCTGCCTTGTGCTTTATCAAAAAAGTGTAGGGATGAAGAAATTTAACCTATTTGGCATGGTGACTATTAAGCTTGCACTGTGTATTCAAGTGCTTTAATGCCTCATGGGCAAAATACAAGACAAATTCATTGGGCAACACGTAGTGACTCCAATGTTCCATAGCACAAACAATGACACAGAACTCCTTGTCATATGTTGAGTATTTCCGTTTTACATCATGCAACTTCTCACTAAATAATGCAATTGGCCTACCTTCTTGACTTAAAATAGCACCAATGCCCACATTGGAAGCATCACTCTCAACTTCAAACACCTTTTCAAAATCTGGAAGTACAAGCACTAGAGCATCAACCATCATCTTCTTATAAACTCAAAGCTCTTTTGGGCAGTTTCTATCCACTGGAATGAATTGCCCTTCAAGCACTCAGTGATAGGAGCAACAAGAGTGTTGAATCCTTTGATAAATCTCCAATAAAAAGATACAAGGCCATGAAAGCTTCTTACATAGTGAATGGATTTAGGAGTGGGCCAACTAGCAATCACCTCAACCTTGTTTGGGTCAACTTCAATTCCTGATGAAGATACAACATAACCAAGAAACATAATGCTAGAATTGGCATTTCTTTGCATTAGCATACAACTTTTGATCTCTTAACATCTAAAACACTTGTTTCAAATGCTCTAAGTGTTGAGAATTAGATATGCTGTAAACAAGAATGTCATCAAGGTACATAATCACAAATTTACCCATGAATGGTCTAAAGATATGAGTGATAAGTGACATGAAAGTGCTAGCATGATTAGCCACTCAGAGACCATTTGTAGTTTTAAAGGTTACCTTCCACTCATCTCTAGGTCTCATTCAAATTTAATGATAACCACTTTTAGAATCAATTTTAGAGAAAATAAAAGAAGCATGTAATTGATCAAGTAAATCATCAAGTCTAGGAATAGGAAACCTGTACTTGATAGTAATTCTGTTGATGGCTCTACTATCTATGCACATATGCCAAGATCCATCCTTCTTGGGTACTAAAGGGGTTGGAACAGCACATGGACTCATGCTTTGTCTCACAAATCCCTTCATTATCAAATCTTCAACTTGCCACTGTAACTCTTCATGTTCTTTAGGATTCATGTGATAAGCTGCTTTGTGTGCAGCGGGATAGAGCTTGGAATTAGGTCAATTTTGTGTTGAATATCACTCATTGGAGGTAGGCCAGGGGGTGTTTCTTTTGGAGGTAGGCTGGGAGGAATTAGCATACAACATCTGCAAATTCTTCTAATAAAGGTTGAACTAGTGGATTATGTTCCCTTAATTTAGCAACTGATTCTTCCACTAGCACAACAACATACATCTCTTTGTCTTCTAAAATTGTCTTTTCAATCAAATTGCCAGAAAGTTAAGTATTCCCCTCCCCATTTTGTATACTTGGGACATGAAATGATTTCATTGGAACTAAAACAATTATGACACCTTTCTTCAAAAATGAGTGAGTGTTTTTGTAGCCATCATTAACTATTTTCCCATTATATAACCATGGTCTACCTAACAGCAAGTGAGCAACATCCATGGAAGCAACATCACACCAGACTTCATCTCCATAGTTTTGCCCAATAGAAAATTCTACTGGGCATGTATTGTTTATCCTTACCTCAATTCCTTTGTGAATCCATTACATTTTGTAAGGGCAAGGATGCTCTCTAATTTTCAGGCTTAGCTTCTCCACCATCTTTGTTGCTACCACATTAGAAGTGCTTCCACTATCAATAATGAGGTCAGACAAATTTCCATGACAAGTGCACCTCGTAGTATGGAAGATGCTTCCCCGCAGCCACTCATTTTTGTCTTGTTTAGAAGTGATGTTCAAAATTCTTTAAATCACAAACATTTCACCCTCATCAGTGCAAATAACTTCTTCATCATAAATAGGGTCTCCCAGCTCTTCTTCAGTCTCTTCAACATCTTCCTCCACCAAGGTCACAACTCTGTGATTTGGGCATTTAGAAGCAATATGCCCATAGAATTGGCACTTAAAGCATCCTTTTGAGCTGTTATTACAAGAACTAGCTTGTTGACACTCTTGGAAGCACTTTTGTCACAAGAAGACTTGGTCAAAGACCGTGGCCTTGAACTCAAACCACTTCCCAGTTTGAAGGAAAAGTTATAGTGGCTGATTTTGGAGCAGCCTTTTGAACCTCCTTCCTTTACTTTTCAATAGTCAATGCAAGCTTTCTTACATCTTTGAAAGACCAATATGGTTGCAATTTAACATCACCAATCCCCCTTTTCAGGCCTTTCAAGTATTGGGCAATAGTTTGCTCTTCTAATTCAACCACATCACCCATCATCATGAGTTGTTCAAACTCCACAGTATATTCATCCACACTCATTTCTGGTTGTTGCTCAAGAGAATGAATTTTCATGTACATCTCCAATTGATAATCCTCAGGTAGAAATCTCCTTTTCAACTCCTTCATTTTCTAATTTTTCTTCTCCCCTCTCAATCTCTCTGTTTCTTAGAATTCTCCCACCATAGAGAGGCATACTTCATGAGTTTTAGAGCCACCAACTTGACCTTCCTATCCTCAAGAAACACTTTATATTCAAAAATATGCTCAACAATATGCAGCCAATCAAGGAACTCATCAAGTTGCATTTTTCCCTCAAACTTTGGAATTTTAATCTTCATGTCAAATCCTCTGAGTTTGGAATGATTCCTTCTCATAGGTGAGCAACGAGAAGAGGAACCATTACTTGATTCTTGATAATCATAAGAATATGGGCTTTCATGTGCAGCAACAGAAGAATCATCATCATGATCACGTGTCCTTTCATACTGATTCAAGTGCCACTGGAGTTCATGAAGTTGTCTTCTCAATTCATCCATCTCAAAATCACTACTATCGCCTTCTGGAGTTGTAATACGTTGTCCACGATGAGCCATGAAAACTTGGGTCCTATGGGTTATGCGCTGATACCAAACTTGATATAGGAAAAGGATCCAACAATAACCTTCACTCCAAGGATACAAGAGAAACTCCACTGCTTTAGCAATATAGGGCGGATAACACTCACCACTCTTAAGGGATTCACTCAAGAGATACACAAATGTTAGGGTTAAGTCACCACTCAATGGAATCCACCATAAAGATACAGAACATAGAACAACTCTTCAAGTTCCTTAGGGTCAAAGTTTAATTATTCACTAAAAATCTGTCTTTTAAAATACTAGAGAAAACTATAAATGAAAGGCTTTGGAACATCCCTCCAAGCATAGGAAAATGCTTCAATATCCTAACCTTTGACTATCTTGGTGACTAATGGAGGAACCTGACTCTTGATGTTCTAAATTCATCTGACTCTTGACATCTAGAGCCTTTAAATGGCTACTTATGACTGTCATTCAGCTTGGGCTGAAGGTCTAGTAGTTGGAACAAGTTTGACATGCAATCCATTCTTTTGATAGCATAATGAGCATTTTTTTGTGCTTGGCCCAAGTCTTGGATTAGTTCTTGGTTATTCTCAAGAAATGCTCCTGCATCACTTGGATTGACTCTTCCTTTATTTGGAGGACTTGCTTGATTGTCCTTCCTCAACAATATGCACTTTGGAAATATAAAAGCCTTGCTCTTCATTTTTCTTATTTATGCAAAACTCTTTATCACACTAGGATGGTTAGCAAGCTTTACAAGAAAAATATCCTCTACTTTATGCTTTAGGCTTCTCATGAAATCTTTCCACAAAGGTAGCAATTTGTCTCTTATTGAACTCACAACAATGGTTTCATCCAGAAACAACTTATTTCGTGAAAAGTGATTAAGTGTTCTCTCAATCTTAGCAAATTATTCCATTACTTGTTTACTATCAGTCATCTCATAATTTTTGAATTTAGAGATAAGTAATTTCTTGCTTATTGCATGTTACATATATTTCATCTCTAATTTGTCCTATAGTTTCTTTGTAGTTTGAAAATTGTTGTAGGCTTCAAAGAATGAATCACTCATAGCATTCGGGATCTATCCCCTACATATCTCATCATTTGTCTCCCATTTTTGTCTTTTCCTAGTATCAGCAATAGTCTCATTTTCTAGCTCTTTTGGTGTTATAGTGTTTAGAACATAAGCCACTTGTAGTGACACTAATAGAAAGTCAACCCCCTTATGCTAGCGTATGAAGTTTACTCCATCAACCCTCTCTAATTTCACATAGTTACAAGCCAACTCTAATTTCACACAGGAAGTCGACCTCACTAGCACAATGCATGAATCATGAGAGCAAGCTCACTACAAACATGTCTGGTTTGGTGCCAATAAGATACATCAAACAACCAATTAAACTTCTGTATAGACCTTCATTAACTTTGTCTAATCCATCATCCCTGCTAAATTTTTCCTTCAAATTCATTGGAGTATTTGTGCATTTATAGTCCTCCATATGAAATTTTTAAAGTATTTCCCCACATATTTCTTTTGGCATATGAAGACTTCATTTTAATTTTGCTTCACCTCCTTTCCTAAAAAGAAGGAAATTAAGCAAAGCTCTATCATCTTAAATACTTAGACCATTTAAGCCTAAAACTCCTTTATTTGCTCCTCATGACTTCTTGGCTCAAGCATGTCATCAACATAAATAGAGACTATAAACAAATTAGCATCAGTTTCTTTTACATTTGACATGGCTTCACATAGGCCTTCAACAAAGCCAAGTCCTAGTAGGTGTTCATCAATTTTGCTACACCAAACCCTAGGAGCCTGTTTAATGCCATATAAGGCCTTCTTTAACAAGTAGAACTTTTCCTATTGTCCCTTGACTTGGTAATCTTTTGGCTACTCTACAAGGATCTTCTCCTGAAAATAACCATTTAAAAACACTTGAGCATACCTTTTCACAACTAATCTGGCTTTATATTTGTTTACATTTGCATTGAGTTTGGTTTTGTAAGCCCATTTGACACCTATGGGCATTTTGTGTTGAGATCTATTCACCAACTCCTAAGTGTCATTCCTTTTAATCAATTTGAGCTGATCGTTCACTGCTTTAATCCATTTGTCATCCTTCTCTACCTCTCTAAACTCTGTATGCTCAAAAACTACAATGTTACACCTTTCATAAATATCAACCAATGGCCTTGAACCTTTAATTGGTACTTCATCTATGTCATCCTCAGCACTTTGCTTACATTTTGAGTGCTGCTCCTTTTTAGACAACTTGTCTATCTTGACATCTTTGCTCATGAGAGCTTTTCTTTTCCATTTTATGGTTGGAAAATTTTGTAAGCCTTGGATGAGCTACTATATCTAATAAAGACTCTTGGTTATGCCTTCTTATCTAGTTTTCTCTTTTTACTTATGACACATAAGAAAACACATAGGCAACAAAAAGTTCCTAGGTGCTACAAGTCTTTTTTTTTTTGGACAAAAACATGCTTTAAATGGGGTTCTCTGCTATAGAAATCTAGTTGGTAGTCTATTTACTAGAAATGATGTTGTGTTTGCAACTTTTGCCCACAATTTCTTTGGTAGCTCCTTTTCATACAGTATACACCTTGTCATCTTCATTATAGTTTTCTTTCTTCTTTCATGTATTCCATTCTACTGTGGAGAGTGTGGTAAGTTGGTGCTCAATACCAGCTTCTTCACAAAATTTTTTAAACTTGTCAAAAGTATATTCCTTCCTATTATCTAATCTTATTATCTTCATTTTGCAACCATGTTGATTCTCCAACCATACTTTAAATTTTCAAAATAATGAGCAACCTCAGATTTGAATTTGATAAAATAAATCCAACATAATCTATTATAATCATCAATAAATGCAATATACTATTTCCTGCCATTCAAAGATGATGTTTTCTAAGGTCATTTGACATCTATGTCAACTAGTTGATGTTTTGCGTTGCTCTCCATGTAGTTTAAGGGAAGGGACTTTTGACTTATTTTCCATATTGACAAGCCACATAATCTACCACCCTTTCCTCCAACAGTAGTACTCCTTTCACCAAATCATGTTTTTGCATATAAGGAAGTCTAGCTTGGTGGAAATGTCCAAGCCTCTTGTGCCATAAGTCTATATTACTTGGGTTACATGGAAAGGCTATGTGCTACTCCTTCATCAGATATAGCACATAACATTTTTCACTCATTTTCATTTGAATGTATTGTTGACTTTTTCATTTTTTATCTTGCACCATGTGTCTTCAAATAATATTTTAAAACCTTTTTCAAGTAGTTATCCAACACAAAGCAAGTTTTGATCAATGTTAGAAACATTAAAACATCAAAAATATATTTCAAACTTGTTAGGCACTCTATAGCCACTATTCCTTTGCCTTTGATTGTGATGTATTCACCATTTCTAATTCTAAGGAAATATCGTTTTTATCATGTTTTTTAGAAAGCTATTGATCATTTGTCATGTGGTTTTGACAACCACTATCAATAAGCCAAGAGTCACTAGAGCTGGTGTTTGTTGCAAAGCATGTTGCATGGTTTGCAGTGAATTCTATAAAATCTTAAGGTGAACATTTTCTGTGTCCCAAAATTCTCAAACTCCACTTGAAAAATCCAATGGATCAACTCAACAAACTCCCTTAAGAATCATGTCTTCAATCACTTTTCTCTATCTCAGTTTTAATATGAGGTTCTTGGATAGCTACTATACATGTTTTATGTATCAAAATAAAATAATTTAGTGTTTGGGGTAATTCTCCTTTTACATTCACCACAAAAATTCTATGCTAATATATTCATTAAGATTAAGGAACAAAGGACAGTGTTGCAACTTTAAAGGCGAGCTCTAAATTGTCTTCTACGATGTCTGAGCCTAATCCATTATCAACCTCTTACATCATAGTAGAGATGAATATAATGTCTGAGCCTATATGACTTTTAGGAGCAGAGGATGAGTAGAGATGAGCTTAGTTCACTTTTTTGCTTTTCATTCATCATCAATCCTTACCAAGAGATACAACTAGGGATGTAATGGCTTTTGATTCAAAGTAGTATTCTAATTTGTCTTATGGAAAAGCTTAGCAAAATGCACTACAAGATCTAGGACAACTAGAGTAGGTCCATTCACAATTGGGTCAATTTGTGGCTTCAACACTAAATTCTCTATTTGTTGGACTTGCCGCCCAATAGAAACACTTCAATGCCTAGTGAAAAATTGCACTCTTTATGCTCGGGGTTTACATTACTTATTGGTGTGGGAATTTTTTGGTGTTTCTTACTTGGCATCTTATTTTTTCATTGAAAGGAAAAGCAAGTATTATTTTCCACTAATCTTGTTATGTATTTTGCCAAACCATTCTCCATTTTTTTTCCAAAATGTGTTCCCATAGAGAAGTTTGGAAAAGCCTGATCTAAGTCTGAATTCTTATTATATTGCCTTATCTGACTACAAACAGGATTCCCCCTCATTATGTCGATTGATAAGATTTAATTTGATAAATAATTTCATATAATTTTGATCTTAAATTAGTACTTTTATTCTTATTTATGTTCAATTTTATTCAAATTTTACATTCTTTTACTTTCATTTGTAGGAAACAAATAAAGTGAATATTTAGACTTAATTTAGGCCATAAACATAAGGAATATGAATGGTGGAACAAAAGGAAAATAAAAGAATTCTAAAGAGGAGTTTGCTAAGATTTGGATATCTATTGGAAGAGGAATCCTATCCAATTAGGAAACCAAAGATGATAGGATTATGTCATGTTACTAATTGAGCATAGTGTGGTATTTTAGGTGTAATGTTTGCTTCAAACATCTAAATTGAGTGACTCATGTGGCCAAAGAAAGTTAAAAGACAAGACTACAACTTTCCAATGATCAAAGTTTAATTGGATTTTGGAAAGTTGACTGGAGATAAAATTTCGGCCAAAAAATGTTTAGAAGTTGACTGGAGATACAAAACCCTAATAGACAAGAGGGACTACCATACTATAAAGGAGGCATGAAAAGGAGCAAAAGCACACATAACCTTATAGCAAAGATAGAACTATAAACCCAAGGAAAAGCAATGTGAAGAGATCAAGGGAAGAGGAGTGACAACATTTTTAAGGGAGTAGCCTTAAAGTTATTTCATCATTTTATTCTCCTAAAACTCTTCATGTTTTCAATGTTTAATTTGGTTTTTCACATTTCTAGGATGAATTAATTTTCTTAGCTAAGACTATGATGTCTCCTAATCATATTTATGTAGTTTTCTTTACTTTTATGCTATTCAAGAATTTTCTTTCATGGTAAGTATGTGTTATTAGTTTAATGCTTTCAAATTGATTTGATATCTATGGTTAAGACCAAGAGGAGTTTCCCTGCATTAGATTAAATAATACCTACCATGAATTGAATGAAATGGAGAGATATACAAAAATTGATTCATGCAATAATGGTGGGTGGATTTCAAAAAGATCAATTAAGCTTGATTTTACTCTTTTATCTATTTCTATTTACATAGAGGTATTGAATAAGATGGGAAATTATAGTGAACTATGAATAAGCCCTTTTCTTAATAGTAGTTTAGAAATAATTCTATGGAATTTTGGTGTGGTAAACCCAAAAATCCTAGTATATTCTCTTTTGGTTTAATCTTGTTGTTTAGCATTTAATTGTTTTCTTTATCATTTTATTAATTCTTTAGTTTTCTAATATTTGAAATCAATCTTTTAAAGAAAGATTAGGATTAATTAGTGTTTTGGTACTTACTTTCTTTCAATTCTCTTGGGATGATTCATTATCTAGATCACTTGAGGTGCTAATGCACTTGGTAGTAATTATTTGCAGTCATCAAGTCATTTGAGTTGTTACCAACAATTAGAAACCCTATCATTATTGAAAATTTTTTGATCTTGATTTTAATTTAGAATTTTAATTCTATTTATTTATTCCTTTATTATTATTATTATTATTTCATGGTTCTTGCTAGTGCATGACATGATCAAGTGGTGAAAAACCTATGCGATTCAATCTTGAAATTGAAATAATAGTTCATGAGTTAAACAAAAACAAAAGAGAAGAAATAATGAAAGAAGAAGGAGATGAGGTTAAGTGATGTTTGCTAAACTATGTGAGACCTTTAGTCACAAGGACAACATCAAGCATTACTTAGATGACTATACAAGCAAATAATTTTGAGATTGCATCAACCATTACTTAGATGAACCAAATGCCTATATTACTAAATTTTTGGAGATTTGTGACACTTTAAAGCATAACAGTGTTTCTGATGATACTATTAGATTGAAATAGTTTCTTTTTCTTTATGGGAAAAAGCAAAAAATTGGCTTAACTCTTTACTTGTTGGATCTATTACTGCTTGGGATAAAATGTCCCAATGCTTTATGCAATTGGAGATAGAGTCTTCATGTTATATCTATACTTAGCCGCAAGTACCAACTTTCTACAATGATTTATCTTGCTAAACGTTCTATGATTGATGTAGCAGTAAATGGTCTTATCATGTAGAGGAGACATTGATGTGTGGAATTATTTCACGCATTTTAATCACAATTTGAATGATTTTCCTAATTCTTATGTTAATTAGTCCTAATGTTTTGAATTTTAATTTCATTTATTTAGTCTTTAATATTTTGTAGGTTAAAGTGGCAAATTGGGCTTCAAATGGGTTTAAGGAGATAAAGGATTTGGACTAGAATGCATCTCATATTTTGGCAAGAATCCCTATTCTAGTAGCTTGGACATTATTTGATTTTTGGGCCATAACTAGAGCTATAGACCTCAAATTGGGGTGTTTGTTTAGCTTTTTGAAAAGCTAATACATAGGGCTACACCTTTCATGAAGTCACAACTAGAAATTAATCAGTATAAAATTAGGAGTCTTAAAATATAGGGATTAGAACTAATTTTGTAGGCTATATTAATTGGGCAATTTAGGGTCTTGAGAAGAATATATTTTAAGGGAAAAAATGTCCCAAAAAGGGGACTTCAACGTGGTGGAGAAGGGGAGGATGAAATGCCAAGTAACAAACCTAAAAGCAACAAAAATGAAAGACAAACGTGCAAGACTTGAAGAGTGCCAGCCATTTTAATTTCATCTCTTCTTCCTCATTATTTATTAATTTATTTTAGGATGTTTTGTGAATGTTGAGCTGTTTATTTATGTGTTTTGATGAATATAAGTGACTAGTTCTTTTATTCTAAGGCAAGGATGTAGTCACTAAATTTTGTTAACGAATTGATAATTTGATTGTTTTGATTGTTCTTGGTTAATTCAAATTGATGCTTTTGATTTTCATTCAAGCTAATAACTAGCCATTATTTGCAGGTTTAATGTATTAAATGATAAAGTCAAAATGGAAGTTTAATACTAGTTTGTAAAAGCATTAAACCTGAGTTGTGTAATTTAGAAATCAATTCACATCTTAATGATCATTGTTAAGAATTCTACAAATCTAAATGTACTCATGTTAGTTTCTACAATCATGAAAGTATATTGGATCAATATGAGCATATAGTTGAGTCTTGAAAAAGATGATCATATACCTTAGGGAATTTAGTTATTGTCGTTAACAGTTTTTAATTCTAGTGACCAAATGTTAAGTTTGTTCAATGGTATTTAGTTGATGAAATCTTAGTCCTAGAAACCTTGTTTAATGAAATTTTATTTTTCATTTAGTTTATCTAAATTATATTGGAAATTGCATAATTTAGTACTTAAGTTTCCTCCTTGTGGGATCAATACCTGGACTCACATCTGCTTTACTATTTGAACATCCCATACACTTGTAGTAGATTTTAAGGCAATCAAGCATATGATTTGTTAGAGGAGATAACCTCCAATGGTTACCAATGGTAAATAAATAGATCAGCAACAATAAGAGCTTTAAGTGTCTATGAAATAGACATGCTCACTATAAAATATTTCCAAATTAAAGGACTAAAGAAGAAGATTGACAACATGAGTGCATCAGCTATGCATGTTCAAAGTGTTAATTGTGATTTATGTAGGGGAGGACATTTTAATACCAAGTGTTAGGTAGGAAATGTTTTCTCATATACATATGAGCATGCTTATTTTATTGGTAATTTTAGAAGGCAAAAAATAAGAAATTGCTATTTCAACACTTGCTATCCAGGTGGGTGGAATCATCCAAACTTTTCATGGAGTAACAATAACTTAGTGAAAGCACCACCTCTAAGATTCCCACCTTAAGAGAAGAAGTCTAATTATGAGGAGCTAATGACAAGATTCATATTCACTGTTGAAATCAAGTTCTAAAACCAAGATGCTCTATCAAAAATTTGGATCCATAAATGGGGCAGTTAGCTAGTATTCTCTATGAAAGATCCATAGTTTTTTACCTAGCAACACAGAGAAAAATCCAAGGGAACTGGTGAAAGAAATAACATTGAGGAATGGAAAAAAGCTTGAAGTAGTTGGAAAAAAGTAAGGATGTGATCTATGAGAGAAAATATCCTAAGGTTATGAGCATTCAAAAAGAGAAATAGAGCAAGATCTATTAGCAAAGCAAGAAAAGGTTGAGGATGGTGCTAAGGAACAACCAAAGAAGGCTTTTCATGACCATAATGTCACACCTTATGTCCCTTGCATCTCTTTTCCTTAGAGACTAAAACATCATCAAATAAATAAGAAATTCTTTAAATATGTTGATATTTTTATGAAATAGCACATTAACATTCCCTTAGCAATTGTTCTTGCTCAAATGCCTAGTTATGTGAAATTTTTTAAAAAATCTTAGCAAATAAGAGCAAATTGGAATAATTTGAGATAGAAAAGTTGAATCATTATCAATGATAAATCTCTCTAGCATGCCATAATAGAATATGATGTCTTTCTTGATGAATTTAATGACTACTTTGCAAGTAACATTTAAACAAGATGTTGCTTCAACCCATTTTGTAAAGTAGTTGATTGCTACTAGGACGAGTTGATGTTCATTGGATGTTTTTGAGGTGATAGGGCTAATTACATCCATTTCCCACATTGAGGAAGGCCATGGGAACGTAATAGTACACAATAGTGCAGGTGCTTCATGTATTTTGTCTTCATATATCTAATATTCATAGCATTTTAGAATGTGCCAAAAATAATCTAATTCCATAGTCAACCAGTAGGATCCTGCCTTTAAGATTTTTCTAATCATGGAGAGGCCATTTGTGTGTGGCCCACGTAGGCTAATAACTTTTGCTCAGTTGCATCCATGCATTGCAATAGGACTAAGTCTTAGTTGTGTTCATAGAGGATATCTCCACTAAGGAAGAAATTCATTGCCAACCTCTGTGGAGTTCATTTTTCATTTTTGTTTGCACCTTTGGGATAGTCTCAGGTGACAAGGTAGTGCTTTATGTTATAGGACCATTGCTTGCCATATGCCTCTTTTGTTATGTGCATGCAATGAGCCGGAGTGTGGTGAACGTTGCTAAAGCTTCAAAAAACTAATTATTTTCTTGAGGTGTGTGACTTAAAGTGATTTAATTGAATTGTGCTACCAACTTCTTGATGTATTAGTGATAAGGAAGGAGTTTATGGGCTCAACTTTCAAATTTTCCTAGTAATTGATAGATGATTAATGTCATGTCACCATATACATGAAGGTTTTTGGCTTTCATTTCAAGAGCACACACCATGACGTTGATGCCTTTATTGTCTACCTTTGGGAGAGATGAGGATTGCCTTTATTCCATGCCCAAAGCATTAGATACTCCATTGAACCACATTTGCCATTCATTTATGGCCCCTTTACCATCTTCTTGAGTCTATTATATGGTTAGGATGTCTCCATCTAGAAAATCAAATTGCATGGGGGCCTACCTTTGATAGCTTTGTGATTGATATATTGAATACCATATTCTAACAAGAGAACTTGCCAGTAAGCAATTCATCTCAACAATGCTAGCTTTTCAAAGATATATTTGAGGGGGTCCATCCTTGGCAATGAGCTAGGTTGTATGATACAGCTATTATTATCAGAGTCAACAAACTATTCATGCCAAAGAATAGTAAATCTTTTCCATATATGAATATTGAGCCTCATGATCAATAAAACTCTTGCTGAGGTAGTAGATTGACTTTTCTTTTTTACTTGTTTCATCATGTTTCCCCAAGTCACAACCTAAGCATTGCTCTTATATGGTGAGATACAATATGAGTGGTTGTGCATGCTAGTGATACTAAAACCAAAGGTTAGAGAGGTAACTCTTGATCTTGTTGAAAGCTTCCTAGCATTGTTCATCTCATCATCTTTCATTGCTTCTTTGGAGCATTCTAAATATTGATTGGTTCACATGTCATGGTTAATTGGGATATAAATCATGCAATATAATTAATCCTTCTAAGGAATTCCTATACATCCTTTAGTGTACAAGGTGTGGCATTTCCTGTATGGCTTTGATTTTTTCAAGATCAATTTTGATGCTCCTTTCGCGCACTATGAAGCCTAGTAGCTTGCCTAAAGTTGTGCAGAAGGTATATTTGGCTAGATTAAGCTTAAGTTGAAATTTCCTTACCTAGTCAAAGAACTTTTTGAGGACCACTAAATGATCTTTGCCTCCTCAGGATTTAGAGATAGTGTCATTGACATAGACCTCAATCTCTTTATGCAAAATGTCATGAAATAGGGTGACAATGGCCCTTTGATAGGTGGCACCTGTGTTTTTGAGTCTAAATGGCATGACTTTGTACTAAAAGATACCCCATTTTGTAATGAACATTAAATGGCTAGAATTGTTGTCCATGAGGATGTCAATGTGTGGAAAAAAAGGAAGTTATCTTTGGGGATTGCTTTATTCAAATCCCTATAATCCACGCCCATGCCAACCTTACCATATTTCTTTGGAACCTGCATGATGTTAGCAACCGATTCTAGGTAGGCTATCAACTGAAGAAAGGCATTAGTTCTTGACCACTTCCTTGATTTTCAGGAGAATGTCTAGTTTCATTCTCCAAAGCTTCTACCTTATTAGTTTGCACTTTGGCTTTAAAGGGAGTTTGTGCATCACTATGTTAATGTTTAGGCTTGACATGTCTTATTATGACTAGGTGAACACATCAATGTAATCTTTGACTTATCTATTTTATAGCAGAACTCTAATTTTGACTTCTTGTAATTCCTCTACAATGCCCAGGTTAAATAGTGCAACTAGTTCCTTCTTGGCTACAGACTGCTTCTCTTCTTATTTGTTCAAGGGTTGGAGATCTATTTAGATTTCTTCACTGTGTAAGTCAACTTGGGTTAGCACATTGAGGACAATTTTAGACTTGATCTAAAGGCTTGTGCTGGCTAAACTATAGGAAACAAAGATGTATTGTTAGGATAGTTCATATGGATAAGAGAATAGATACTAAGATGATGAAAAGGCTAGTATTATAAGTGTAAGTGACATAAACATATACTATTGGCTAACATATGTCAAAAGGGTTGCCCATTTTGTTGCATTGTTTCCCTTGAATGTCATAGGCATTAAGAAGTAGGGGTTTAGATTACATTACTTTGCCAAAGACTGCAATGACTAAGGAATCTCCCATGTTCACATATGACTTGTGAGAATGTCTAGGCTACATGACTGGATGAAAGGGGATTGAGGTAACCCTTATTTCTCTTCTTCAGAGATCACATGGATTGTTAGTGCATTGAGCTCAGCAGTGGCTTTGTTTGTTGCATCAAAGTTGTCATGGGTTTGATTAAAGAACCCTACATTGTTGAAGTGATGAGTGAAGGGAAGTGCAAGGTTGATTACCTCATCCTCTAGGTACCTTTAAGTGGCATTGTCTTGACTTGTCCAGTATTTGATCCCAAAGTGATCTTGTTGTCCATTGGGTTGTATAAGAGCATTCATGCCTTGGAGGTACTTTTCAATTCCTTTTACTAGATTGTAGCCACTCTTTATCATTACTTTTTTTGCATGCTTTGGATGGTAAGGGTGACATCTTGAGTTATAACTCCTTTGACAAGGGAGTCATGTTTGTGATTTTGAAAGATCAAAAAGTGCATTCTAGTGCTTCTTCAGCTACCTTAACATTAGGCATCCTTGGAGATTGAGAGACAAGCAAATCATATTTTGCTCAGATTTCTATCAGCTAGTCACACGTTAAGAATTTCACCTTTCTGGTAAATTGTGGAAGGGATAGCTCTTGCTGCATGAATCCATGGACATCCTAGCAGGCAACTGCAAGTAGTCTTGTTGCCCATAATCAAGATGAGCATGTTGATAGTGCTTAATCAGCAATTGCTCCAAGGTGTCTTTGGGCATGACTTTTAAGGATGATATGAGGGCACGGGACAGGTTGCAGCCATAATAAACAACCAAAATATGTAGCATTTTGGTGTGTTTATGCCCATTAATTAAAATTTCTTCATCCAAAAATGAGATGTAGTTGTTTTTCATGATGTTATAGACAATGTGATTGAGGTTGGCCAAAGGGATGTTCAGAGAGACATATGCCTGATTGAGAATGCACAACAAGGACTTTCATTAAGACTTGAAATTCATTAGCAAATAAAGGATTAAGATTTTGGCCAAAGTTCAACTAAACTACTCGACTATATTGTACTCACTTTGCTCAATGTATTTGAGAAACACTCTGTCATCCTTATTAGTAGTAGTTTCCTTATTCTCAGGACTCTGCCTCAGCATTCTGAGGGATCTCTTCAACCTCATTTGAGATTGACATGGCCTTTCCCTTTGTTTTGTTGAAGCCAACCAACATACTTTGAGGTGTACCACCCCTTGCTTTGGGGCCTCTGAATCCTATAATGTTAGGTGTTGTTGCAAGCATTGCATCTGGCACTAACATCCCATCTTAGGAGTCAGCCTGATGGTTGTAATCCAAAGGGATTGTTTTATTATGTTGACGAGGGTCATAAAGCCTTAAAGGAGTAGGGACTTAAAATTAAGTGAAATATTTTTGATAATGTTAGGTTTTTTTTTAATACTGAGAAGACTGGTTTTACTAGGTTGTGTCTATGCCAATCTTAAAAGAAATTGAGGTTTGAGCTTAGGCAGCCATTATTTGGACATTTTTGAATTTGATTTACTACCTTGTAATCTAGAAGTGGATTAGTGTTAACATTAGACTTTTTCTTTACTTTTGAGAAATCAATCCATCTTCCTTCCCTTAGCTCTTAGACTTTGCATTTGAGAATCTAGTAGTTGTCTGTAGAATGCCCAATCTACCCACCATGGTTCTCACATTTAACATAGGAGGGTAAGGTGGTTTCCATAGTTTTCTAGCCAAAATAGTGACTTATTCATTTTCAATGAGCTAAGGTAGTAATTTTGAATAGGGCACTAGTATGGGATCAACAGTCTCCCTTTCTTACCTTATTGGATCAACCTAATTACTTGCATATGTTGTTATGCATGCATTTCCCTGTGAGAGTCATGGTTGAGAGCTTTAGAATGAGAACAAGGTCATCAAAGCATATTACTAGTATGACAATTGAGGAGTAAATTGATCTCATGGATTGCCAAATTACTAATACAGAGGGCATAATCCAAACCAACTATCATAATTTCTAAAGTGCTAAAAATTGTGGGCAAAATCTTGTTTTTTTTTTTTTTACCACTTTAGATGTTACTGAAAGGAATTAAAATTTTGAGTAAGGCTTGATTTATATTAGCTTTGGTCGTTGCAGGTTACAAGTCACTTGTATTTGGGTTTTAGGTCATCTCAAGTTTGAGTTATTTGGATTTCGTGTTATTCAACTTTCAGGTCATTTTGGACTTGGGTGTTAGATTATTTCGATACAAGTCATTTGAGTTTCAAGTCAATGAATTTTTTTAGTCAAAGAAAATCAGATTTAACCAAATTTTGGGTAGCTTAAGTTGGGTTACTTGGTTAGGTCTGTTTTGTCCACATGTACTTAAATCTCACTAAATGTTGAATCTTTTTTTCTCCTCTAGCTAAACCAAAAAGAAAAATTATAGGTATAAGTAAAAACATGAGATAAAGGAGAAATGGTAGAAGTACCTAATATTTTAATAATGAGATGAAGCCAAATTCTAGCAATTAATCTGGGAAAGAAAGAAAAAAATATATCCTTTGATATTTTCTTGTTTTTCCTTGGCATTGGCTTCAATCGATTAGGATTAATCCTCAAAAAGTTGCATAATTATAACAATACTTGGTTTTAAAATTTTTTAATCATTCAAGAAAATTGTAATAATATTTTATATTTAGTTGCATTTCAATATATATATATATATATTGACAAGGCCCATTGCAAAGTAAAAACAATTAAGAGTAAAAAGCACCTGCTGCTTCTTTCTCACAAACAACATTTAGTTATTATTCATACACTTCAAGGAGACCATATGAAGGCGATGTGTGTTGAACACATCAAAATTACTCTAAATCACTCAATTAACAAGTTTATAATTAAGGTAAGTAGAGGTTGAATCCACATAAATTGAGTTTTGATTAATCAGTTAACTAATGATCTTAGTTGTACTGAGTTCACATAAAAAAGAGAGCAAAGGGAGAGGAATTTGGTTTTAACTAAACGAATAAAAATTAAAACAAAAAACTAATAGCAAATAAAACCAATAGATGAACAAACCTATGGTAATAAGGATATTTACACCATTTGTTATACACATTGATTATTGACACTAAAGATCATCAATTATTTAATTGAATATTCAACTTAGAATAATTACAAGCTCTATTATTCTGTATCTTTCCTTAGTTCATTATTAATTGAGCCAAGCTCTTAAATTAATCTCTTATCAATTAAAACTACCTATAACAAGCTCTTTAGATATAATTTATTAATAGCATTAAGATACAAAAGCTAGCCGACATATAAACAACAAATTCACAAGCTGATTTGTTTAATTTTAGACCATGTTCTTCATAGAAATTAGACAAAAACTTGATCATAATTATCAATTTCTATTTTTGCTACTTAGCTTTAAAATTTTCAGGCAATTACAAACATGTATTCTAAATAAGATTAGGTCATAAAGTATTATTTTCTAGTATACATCCTAGCAATCAAACAATATAATCAAAGACATTGAATTGAACAATTTCATCATTAAACTCCATGGTGAGTGTACTATCATGAGCATAATAGATCTTTGGGGGAACCATCGTTCTTTATGTCAAGAATATAGAAATCTGTTGGAAAGACTATCTCGTTAAACCTGTACGTGAACATCCTTAACAGCCTCCTTTGGATAGATCAATTAGCAAATTGTATGATCACATCAATTTCTTTTAAAGGGCCAAGATATAAAGATGTATAAATAGAGTAGAGCATAACAATAATTGATGTTTATAAATCTAGCATGGCTCTTTCAAATATAATTTTTCTTATTATGTAAGTAATAGTGAATGTATCGGGGTCTTTGCACTCAGGGGAAAGTTTTCTTTGAATAACAACTGAGAAATTCTTCCCCAACCTTACTTTTTCATCATCTTTGAGCTTTCTCTTGGAGGTGTATAGAATTTTGGTAAATTGGATTTTTAAAGGCAATTAGGGTACAGGGATGGCTAGGCCATTCATTTAAGTGGATTATTTTGAGGATTTGAATGGTGGAGTAAGCATATTCATTGTTTTGTGAGTGGTGTCTAAGTTTTTACTGTTTGGGTGTCAACCAGTATGGCTTCATAAAATTGGCGGTTCCTTTTGACGTCCCATGGTTCATAAAATTGGATGTCCTCATATTTGGGTGTGTTTGGAACTGAAGACCCAAAGGAGTCATCAATAGCTTGTTTTCTTGGGTTTAGTATTTCTTGTGAGTTTGATGGACAAAAGTCTGAGTGACTAAAAATTTTAGCCCATGTTTTTAGTTTGTTCGTTTGAGTTTGTGGCAGTTAGGTTAGGATTTTCTTTTTGGATTTTCTGGGCATTTTCTAAAGGGGATGCGGACTTTATTCCCTGCAACAATTCTCTTGTAAGAAAATTAGGTAAACAGTTAGAAGAACCTTTAATGTATTCAATGTCAAAATAAAATATGCTTGAGATTGCTTGCCATTGTGCAAGAATTTGTTTTGATGCAAGATTTTGAATATCTTTTTGTAAAACAAATTTTGCAGCTTGACAATCAATTCATAATAAAAATTTTTGATTTAGTAAATCATTTTGAAATTTTGAAATGTATAAAAGAATTGCCAAATTTTTTTTTTAATAGCGGAATACAGTGGTTGACAATCATTTCAATGTTTTGAAGTAAAATGGACAAGTTGTTCTTGTTGACCTTTGACCTGCTTCAAAACTCCTACATACCCTAGGTCAGACACATCAATCTCAACAACCTTAAGTAGGCTTGGGTCAGCTATGTGCAGGCAAGGTAACTCTTTCACCTGTTGTTTGATTTCCCTCACTATGGCAATGTGCTTTTTGGTCCAAGGTTGGGAAGACATTTTCTTGGACAACCTGTCATGAAGAGGCCTGCAGACAAGGTTGAGTTTGGGGTAGAAATCAGAGATATAATTCAAACTTCCTAGGAATCGCTGAAGTTGGGATTTATCTAGGATTTCATCAGGAAACTTATCCACAAAGGCTAAAGCTCTAGAAAAAGGAGTGACCATAACCTATTGGATGTAGTGTCCTAAAAACCTTACCTTGGTCTAGAACAGCAGAAGTTTGGATTTGGACATAGCTAGTCTGGCTTTCTTGGTAGCTTGAATGAAACTTTAAAGATGCATATAATGTTGTTCTAGATTTTCAGAATATACTTGAACATCATCAATGTAAATAATGATGAAATGCATGTAAGGCTTCCAAATGGAATAATAAAGGTCATTTTGTGATGATCTTTCTCATGAATTTGGATATGCCAGAATCCTGATTTTATGTCAAATTTGGAAAAGATTTGGGCTCTTACCAGCCTTTGTAACAGATCATTTTGATTTGGAATTGGATATCAAATCCATTCTAGCACATCATTCAAAGGTTTACAATTGATTACCAATCGTGGTATGCCATGTTCTAGTTTTGTGTTTTTGTTGACATAAAAGGCAGCATAACCCCATGGCAATTAGTTTGGATGGATAATCCCTTTCTGTAAAAGTCCATCAATTTTCTATTTATAGTGTTTGACTAATTTGGAATACATCTGAATAGGTCTAGCTGTCGTTGGAATGTTTCTTTTATCAGATGTTTAACATAAGGCAAAGTAACCATATGCTGTTGATGAAACCAAAAGGCATTAAGAACATAAGAACAAATAGAGGTTTCAATTTGAGTTTTGTTTTAAACAACAGGAAAAGATAATTGTTGCTCAAGTTGTTTAAAAGACACTTCAGATTTTAAGAATTGAAGATGGGACTCATTTGTTTGGAGTAGAAGGTTAGTGTCAGTTGATTTTTGAAGAGAGGTTTTTAATGAGTCAAGTATTTTGAGAATTTGTTCTTAATCACATGTTAGGACACATACCTTCTTTTCTTTTGATCCAGTCTCAGTTTCAGATGATGAGGTTTGGAGCTCATCCACTTGGAGTCCAAGTTCATCTACAGAGGACAACTCAGGAGTACTATCTTCTGAGGTATCAATTAATAGGGCTTGAAGTTGGGCTTGTATAGTTTCTGTTAGTTCAAAAATTTTGAGTTTTGTATTTAGTTTATAGTAAAAGGGCTAAGTGGCCTGACTTGCCACATCAGTAGCAGGTGTATTTGGTCATTTGGTCTTTTGTAGGTTTAAATTTGTTGGGCTTATTTTCTGACTTGGGCTCAGATGATCATTTGAACTATTTAGGCTTGGTCTTTTTGTAATATGGGGTTTTAAATTTGGTGGGTTTATGTTTTCACTTGGCTTCTTCTTTTTGGTACAAGTTATCATCAAATTGAGCACAGAAAGATCTGAGTTCTTTTTAAGTCTGCTGTTGCTCATTTTTTATCTATTTTTGTAGTTTAAGATCTGCACAAATTTGTAATCATTCCTTTTGGACAAAGCTAATTAGTTCACCTTATGCAAGCTGATGGTAAGGTGTTTGACCATTATGTTGATTTTGTAGTTTGGTTCATACCTTGTCTCCAAGTAGCTTTGGTAAACCAACTAAGAATTTTTGTTTCAAAAGGCTTGATTTGCATCTTTCTGATGCATGACACAAGCTAGAAACGTATTTTGTACCATCGCAAATTGCGTAGATATTTGCATTTGAGATTGGATAAGAGTTTTCTTGACTTATCCTTTAGGTGGATCACCTATAAAATGCTTAGTGATGGCAAAGATAAGACTTGCCACTGCATCAAGGATAGTTCTTCCATTTTCATCATGGAGAGGTTCATTATGAAAATCTCTTTTGATGGCTTGAAAAATTATGGTGTGGTCAGCTAGAGTGAGAATATGATCTCACCAACCTTTTAATTGACCAGAAAATCCTGCTACTAGGATTTCTATAATGGTTTGGTCTGATATATGACTATGGGTTTGATAGGCATTAGATACCATAGTCATTTGTTGTAGAAGATTTAGAATTTGATATTCTAGCCCATCAATGTTCCATTCATAAATTGATATGGAACTGTATTTGGCCTGAAGAAAAGCTGGCTTTTCTTCAAAGGCAAGGTCTAGGGTAGTTGGCCTGGGATACTACATCCATGTGGATGGTCCCAGAGGTTCAGCTTTAATTTTCTGTACCTTGAATGACTCAGAATCTGATACTAAGGTTTGTGATGAATTGTTGTTGGTTGCTGATTCCTGGAGGGTATGTATACCCTTACTAGATGAGGCATCAGTCTTTGTTTCCTTTAGAGCCTGCAGCCTAAGCATCAAAGCTTGGCAAAATTCATCAGAAGCATTGTTTGAAATTTGAAAGGGCTTGAAAACAGGTTCTGAAAATCCCATGGCATTTTTATAAATTTCTTTTGAAATAGTGGCATCCACATTAGAAAGCTGCATGCCATTAGTTTGCAAAGCTTTATTTGTGTAATTATTTTGTTCAATCAATTTTTGAATATCTTTTGAAGAGAAATCTTCATGTTCTCAGTGAACTTTAAATGGTGAAGCTAGAACAATAGCTCTTTTAAGTTTGAATTGAATTTCATATGATTGAGGATGAACTGACTCAACTTTTGAGCCATTCATTAACTCCCATTGTTGTGATTTGATTTGAGCCTGTATTTCATTTTCTTTCATAAAGAAAGTCCAATGATATTCATATCCCCATTGAAAGCAATACTCATCAAACCAATCAAAGAATAAAACATGTTTTCTATCTCTGGTTATCAAATCATAATAATCATGCTGAACTTCTAGCCTTTTTTCATTTTGAAAATGTTTTAAAACCATTCATGTTTTTCTTTATTCCAGTCACCATAAAATTCTTTTCTTAAATTTTTTTTTTATTTCGAAAGGTTTTTCTGAATCCTTTTCTAGGACATTGAGTTTAGGGTGTAACTCAAGTTCTACAAGAAACTAGACTTGTGATGCCAATGCACTAGAAGATTCCAAGGACCCAGTAGGTGAGGTTGCATACGTGGCTTGGGGTACCTGTCTATGTAAATCTATACCAGGAAGGTTAGATTGTAGACTTCTAGTTCTAGTATGGCTAGATGGATGTCTAGCAGATCGGCTTCTTTGTAAATGGTTTGAAATTTTCATATCAAAAACCTCATCCTTACTAAATTAAGATCTAGCACTTATGGAGTGTCTAGCAAATGATATGCTAACACTACCATCTCTGTGTTGTATGATCCTGTTAACATTTATTGTTACAGGAGTTTTTGGAGCAACAACATTGTCAAGTTTCCAAGTTTCAGGCAAGCTTACCTCATGCCACTTGATATACCTAGGTGTTTAGAGATTAGCTTTGCGCATATTAGTTTCCCACAAAACTATTTCTCCACGCACACCTTGACGAATGGTTTTAGTGTTGAATGATGATTTCATAGCCTTATAATGTATTTGATACATTAGGCTAATTGGAATCAATCCTTCAACAAATTTGTTGTTGTACATTTGGATTTGCAATGTAAGAACGTCAAGTATGTTCCTATTGTGCAAAGAAATTATGAAATTTGCATAATAATTAAAATAGATTGGACCAGAACACATGCTTGATTCTATGATGCCTAAGAGAGAATCATCAAAACTCAGAAGATGATAGTCTCTAAAAGCAGCTAGAATAGAAGTGTCTAACCCTTCATGGGAAAGAGGTTTGATACCTACCTGGATAAGACCAAAATGCAGGTAACTGTAATGTTTTTAATGATGTTTGACAGAGGCTAAAGAAAGAAGTCTTACCATTTCAAAGGAGTTGGAAAGGCAGCAATCTCATTCCTTTGTTTTGATGGTGTCATTGGTTTTGGAAAGAAGAATAAATTGACTAGTTTTGTAAATTTGTTTTTAACAAGTTTTGGAATTTGCCATGTATCAATAGATTTATCAAAATTTTTAATTAGGACTTCTTCCCAATTGATGACACCTGAGGAAGAGGCGTCAGAGTCATGACTTGATGTGGAAGGTTGGAAAATAGTAGACATACTTACCAGAGAAGAAATAGGCCTATAGATGGAGCTAGTGAAGGTTCTGTGAAGATTTCTCGACCTATGTCCTCAGGACTACCCATGATCTTACTGCCTCACCTTGGACTTGCTGCCTTGGGACAGCCACATTTGGTTCTTCTTCACTCACACTTAACCTTCTAATGCTCTTGCTTGGTTTCTCTCTTATCTGATTACTATGGATACTCTCTCCTTTCCCCTTAACAAAAGAACTAGTGGCTCTGATACCACTACTTAGCAGGATCAACAAGGGAACAAGGGTATAGAATGTAAAATATTTGATAAAAAGGAACCTAGATTGGGCTGAAATGTTCAGTCACTCAGACTTTAGTCCATCAAACTCACAAGAAATACCAAACCCAAGAAAACAAGCTACTGATGACTCCTCTGGGTCTTTAATTCCAAACACACCAAAAATTGAGGACCTAAGTCCTAAAACCCAAAAAATTTTAAAGGCCTGGTTTGACAAGGCCTATGAAGACAGGTCAACAGCAAAATCAAAAAGACAACTCCATCATTGTTTTCATTAGACAATCTCTCAATTAAGGTATTGTTAAAAGGAAAACAGGTGGACTCACCACTGTTACCAAAATAGAAAAAGTCGTCTTCTTCAAAACAAATGATGGTTTTACCATCAACCTCCAAACAACAAGAGGTGGTCATGGTTTCACTGCCCCTCTAAGCATTGATTTTCAAAAATCAGAGGTGGCTATTTTCGACACCCCTCCAAAATCTTTCTAAAACTTCCAACCATATTTTAGGAAACCTATTTTCCAAAATATTGAGTTGATTGAACATGGATTTTACCATGAAGATCCAAAAATTTCTACCCTAAGACTCTTCAAAAATTGCCTTTATAAACCATGGGACGTCAAAAAGAACCATCAGTTTTATGAAGTCATACTGGTTGACACCCAATCAATAAAAAATAGACACCACACACAAAACAATGAGTATGCTTACTCCACCATTCAAATCCTTAAAATAATCTACCCAAATTAATGGCCTAGCCATCCTTGTACCCTAATTACCTTTTAAAATCCAATTTACCAAAATTCAAACTTTACCTAATATTTTTCATATTGGGATTATAAATAAGCCTGGTATAACACATTTTATTTCAAAAATTTTCAATTCAGACATTTTTGGTTATTTTTATGGGAAAGTCAAATTTCTATTAGGTTTTTCCTCTGGTTCATCTAATGGTGGTCTTGGTTCAACCCAGTCAAAGAAATCTTCCCAGAACCAATTCAAGAAGAATTTAGAATGAATCAAATCTCCCCAAGTAGGATCTGAACCTATGACCAATCAAAATATAGAATCAAAACAGATCACTATCTGTTACATATCCCTATTTTTTTTTTTAATATCCCTTTTCCATTTTTTTATTTATATAAAATAAAATAATTTTGATATTTTCTATTTATCTTATTTTTCTATTTTTATATATTTTTACAATTATAATATTAAACATTAAAATAGGATTTTAGTAGATTTTAGTAATAGAGATGGAATAAAGAAAGAACCATCAACTATAACCCTAAAAGAAAGTGATTATGTAAACAACATAGAGGAAGAATGAAAGGTATATCATCTCGAGGCAATCATATTTGTTTCAGTAAATATGCTCAGTTGGATTTGAAAAATGAAAATCTTTCATAACTTTATGTTGCTTCCACTCATGAAGCAACATATCCTAAATTACTTCAATTTTGCCATTTCTTCAAACTTCCATGTTCTCTCTTTGTCACATGACAATTTCTCCTTAATTTATAAATTAAGGGAAATAAAAGAAAAAAAATTTTCTTCTAAATTTCTTTTTTTATTTTCTTAAAAAGAAAGAAAAAAAAATACTCAAAATTTAATTCTATTTATATTTTTTTCTTTTTTTTCTGAAAGAAAAAGAATAATATTTTAATTCACTTTTATTTTTCTCTTTTTGCTTATAAAGGGAAAAGAAATTTATAACATTTAAGTTTTCTTAATGAAGGAAGAACTACTTCCAATTTATGTATAAATTAGTTTTTATCTCTTTAAGGATAAAAACTAATTTAATTTCCATTTAATAATCTAATGTAATAAAAGAGTTATTCATAATTTTTTTTTTATGAAAATTAAATAGAAGCCAATTTAAATTTCTCTTAATCTATCTTTCAATCATTGTCTATTTGTTTATTGATGTATGACCACTAGAATTTAATAGAGGAAAGGGGTTACAGCATATATATATTTTTGTGCTACCTTTAAATTTTTAACTTTTTTCATAGATTCTTTCTTACTCTCTATCTTTGCTTCTTTCATTAAGGTCTAGGAGTTTCTTTTGTAAATGTTAGATTCAGTGAATTGATCAAACCAAACAATTAAACTAGCTTTCTTTTATTATTAGAGAATAGACAATAAAAGGAGAAAAAAAAATCAAGGTTTTGATTATTTTGTTGGTTTAATTTCACTTTAGTCAATATGTTTATCATGCGATGGTTAGTCACTTTTACAATCAATACTTTTTATGATGTCATAATGTTTGATACCTTTTGTTTAGAATCACTCTTTAAATCATTTCTCCATAATATACACCCTTCAGATAAATTTTTTCTTTTCAATGAAGAGCTTTTGTCACATACAAATATAAACAAAAATTTTATAACCACTTGATGATTATCTTAATTTTTTTTAGTTTGATTGTTATGACATTTATATTGTGGAACATCTTTATTTATGGAGAATTTTTGCAACCTGCAATATTTGAAAAAACATAACAACAATGTACAAAATGTACACAACTTAGCTTTTAATCAAATAGATAGTTTAAAACATGTGACCAATAAAACAAATGGAATAAGGTCAAGGTTATTGATAAATCTAATTTAACTTATAAAAATATGAAAAATTTCAATTTCCTTACAGGTTTCTCACATTAAAGATGGGTTATCAATTTAAATATATAATTATATTATTTTTACATTATTTGTAATAGCAAAATAATTAAATTTGATCTCAAAATCCATCTAAATTCATATTAATACTTTCTAACAAAATATCACCAACTCCCCCATTGCACAGATCCAACCCTTGTGTGTGTGCGTGCATTTAGTTTATCAAACGTGACATAAAGTGTGCAGTTTCAGCTGCATATACACTCCATGTGCTTGTGTAACACAGACACTAAGCATAGCTATATGGTCTTATAACTAATACAAGTTCCATCAAATGTTTTGTGGTCTAGTGATAATGAGGTCATTCTTTGTCAAGCCAAAAATCCTATGCTCAAATCTTCAATAAGGTGTTTAGTGAAACTAAATGTATGCTCATAAAGTTTGCTCCTTTGATAGTGCATAGTCCTTCCTAGCATGACTGTGGGATATTATTTTACTTTCTACTTCTTCATGAAAAAAAAAAAAAAACTAATACAAGTTAATGGACAAAACATATGAAGGTTCATATTAATTAATAAACATAAATTTGGTTTGTAACATTAATTAAAACAGTAGTCAATGTAATGCAACCAAATTAAATTAAAGCAATGGAAGGTGTTGAAAACTTGTAGGACATGAATGATTAGAATTATATGTAACATTGGTTGGTTTCATTAGTAGGTGCAATGAAACCAAATCAAATTTGGGTTTCCCTTGCTGGGCTTTTGGTTCTCAATTATTACTTGATTTGAATCATTATTTTACAACAAATCAAGTTTTGTTTAGTTGTAAGAGTTTTTATGACTTGTTATTTCTAGAAATTTTCTTCAAAATTAAAATTACTAAAAAATGAACCACTAGATATAGTTTAGTAGTCACCAAGTATAAAATTTAAGATGAGATGAGCAATTTGAATGCTAAATCTAAAGTGGCAAATGGATGGTTGAGTTAGTTTTAAGTTTGGTTATTTGGGCTTTCAAGTCATTTGGATATTTCTAAATCATTTCAGTTTTGAGTGTCTCAAATCTTAGATCATTTGTATTTCGAGTTCATCAAGTTTTGGGTGTTTTGAGTTCTAGCTTGTTTAGGATTCGGTCATTTCGAACATAGGTTATTTTGGTTTTAGGTTATTTTGTTTTCAGGTCTAATTTAAGTTTAGGTCATTGATTATTTAGTCAATGTAGGTTGGATTATTCAAGTCAAGTTAATTTTTGCCACTTTTATCTATGACCATTTCTTTTCCATTAATAGGCTAATATACAAATTTCTCTCCTCTTACTAGTAGAGACTAGGGAGTAATTTTTTGTAAGAATGAATTATTAGTATTATGCAAAGGGAAAACTTTCTAGGGTAAATAATTTGCAATATCTATAAAGGAAAGGAAAAAAAAGGTGAATTCAAAAGATATATTGTACTTCTAAAATGTCAAAATTAAATGGATATGCAATATGAAAATAATTTTATAAATTTATTTTGGTTATAATAATTAAATTAATAATAATATTGTTAATTTTAAATTTTATCTCATATTTATCATTAAAAAAATTTAAAATGAATGATTGATACTTGGTATATTTAAACTAGAGTATATGTTGATTTAAATATAAAAAAATAATTTTAAAAAAATTATTATCCATAAATAAAAAATAATTTTAAATTTAAAATATCTAAAAAAATTAGGAATTGATAAAATGAATTAAAATTTTGAATAAGGTTTTATTTAAATTATTTTGGGTTATTGTTGGTTTTAGGTTACTCGGGTTCAAGGTCTAGGTTATATTGGTTTTGAGTTATTCAGCTTTTCTAGTGATTTTGGATTTGAGTTTTTGGTTGTTTTGGAAACACGTCATCGGACCCTTTCAATCAAAGTAAGTTAGATTTAATCAAATTTTTGGTAGGTTAAGTAAGGTTTACATGGGTCAACTTTTAATCAAATTTTTAGTTGAATCTTCTTCTATACTCTAGCTAAACCAAAAATAAAAATATAGGTAGATTTAAAAACATAATATAAAAGGAAAAATATGAGAAGTACCAAATATTTTAACAATGACATCAAACCAATTGACCAAATATTTTCTTGTTTTCCCTTGGCATTGCCAATGGTTATGATTAATCCTCAAAATGTTGCATAATTATAGTAGTACTTGTCTTTCAAAAGTAATGATCATTCAAGAAAATTGCCACATATTTAAGTTACTTTTCAAGATAGATATCTACAAGCAACATTGCAAAGTGAGAACAACAACACTCTTCAAAGAGACAAAATGAAAGGTTTTCATTCTTTGTTTTCTATTTCTAAGATAATTGATAGATGGAAGAACTTGTTACAAATTAGTGTATTTTCAAAGGTTAATTATCACAATTTAACACTTAGTCAAACTAACTATTTTGTGATTAATCGACTATGTGTGTTGTAATCACTGGACTATCCATTTCTTTGACCATTAAACATCTTATTCTATGTATTAAAGTAGCTAGTTATTACTATCGTAATTCTTACTTATAAGCTATCATTCTTACTTACATGTAATGAAGCCAAAAAAAATTATATAAAGGTCTTCTTTCATCACGCATAATGTACTAAGAGAGGTCTTTGTGACTTATTTTCAATATTTTATTTTAAAAAGGTCTATGGTGCTAGGATAATCAATAGACTTATTTCTACGACCTCACTATTTGAAGTGCACATTAGTAGAAAAATTCATCATATCTTGAGAGGATAATGGTTGTAACCCGATATATTATGACAATTTGTCTATAGAGATTGAAACAATCCTTGGGATTATTGGCAAAATAATCAACAAAATAATATATAATGTTACAACAAAAATAAATTAGTAAAAAGAATTCATTATTTTTAAGTTATGTGTTCTGATAATCCATTTTTAATTATCATTAAATCAGATTGTCCTAACATTTTGGGAAATTATTATGATTCTAAATTGATAAAACAAGGGTATTTCCAAGGCTATTAGTTGAGAAATTGTTGCCATCCTTGGTTGCAATTTTTTATTGTACTAGTAAAATTTCATATCTATTATTTTGTTGTGGTACATTAAGTTGTTGTCTTTGTTTCTTGCTATCACTTTGGGCTTGCGAAATATTGCATCTAAAACTATTAAAAAAAAAAAAGAGAGGTAGAATTTTGAATTTAGTCATGAAATGGCAATGATTTCTTTTGTGTCTTTAGATAATGAATTGATGGACTCTTAGTTATTTTTTTATATTACGATCATTACTTATGTTTTGGAGCTATGCCCGTGGTAGTATGATCATTTCTTTTGTTTTACTTGATGTCATCATTACTAATTGTAGTTAATATTTGGCAAATCTATAGAGAACCAATGGACTAACTAAAGAATCTAGTTAAGAGTTCTTCAAGATTTTATTTTTGGTGAGAAACAACTTGGTGTACCATTGAATAACCATTATTCACTCCTATCACACTATTACAGGTGTCAAAGTCAGTAAGACTAATTTAAAGGTGAAAATCACAATTCCGTGAGACTATAATGTGTTAACCTTAATGCTCTTTGACGTTTCATGGTCAATGCATGAAAAATACCTTGAAAGAAAGCACAATGCCTTGTGAAGTCATACTAGTTTAGCAAGATTTTTTTTTTTTACTAGTACCAGCCAACCAGTGCCTTAGTACACGTTCTCTCACAAGATGAAATGTCAAGTAGTTAGTTCTTGTTGATTAGATAATTTTGAATGTTTTATCATAATCCATATATTATGTATGTGAACTAGTTGCAGTTATGCATATGAAAAATTGACGCTCTAATCTTTAAATTTGGCATTTGTTATTAATCTTACAATTACATCTTATAGACTTATTGCGCTATAGAAATTTATTTATCCTAACTTGTGTTTTCTAGTTTGTTTCACTTGGATTAGGAAGCCAATTATATATTTGGGTGGTCTCCAAGGCATATAACTTGTTGGGTCAATTTCATTATTACTAACCAACTATTTTGATTGGTTCACAAGAGAACTTGCTAAAATATTGACTTGTCCAAACCAGCTGTAATGTAAGTATGGAAGTATTGATTTGTTGGTTGTACAGAGTGCTATCAATGAATAACAACCCTATGTGTTAATGGGCGTGTGTTGTGCCAATACTTGAAAGTATCACTTTGCTATCACATGGAATATGGAATATATATATATATATATATATATATATATATATATAAACCATAAGTGAATATGACCCCATGTAAGCTACAAACTATTAATGTAAATGTTTTATGACACTATGTTGGAACATTTTTTAGGGTGTTTATCACCATATTGAGTGACATTAAATGGGTTTCTCACATACAAACTCAATACTGTGAGCCATGATCTTAATACAATGACATATTATCAATAATTCCATGCATGTCTCCAGGCTCTTTGTCAGCATTAGAAGTGGTTGCAATCTTCACAATTTAAAAATTTTAGTATAGTGTAACAAGTTTTGGCCTTTGTATCAACAAACATCATTTTCAATGCCTTTATAAAGATCAAATGAGTTTTCATATGATTGCTTACACTATTAATCCTGATGTATTGAGTTATGCAAGCCACTTTAATTGATTGGTTAAGGCAACCTACTATAATTATTACAGTTGATCATAACAGATGATTTTAAATCTTGTGTTTGTGTCTAATAGGACACGAGAGCCAAACCAAATGTGATTTTGGCTTAAGGACAAGTGGTAAAGTGATTGATTTCATACATGCAACTTATTGTTGTGAATATTATTATTATCCCATGGTTGCAAATTCTAAAGGAAAAACTAACATCAGATCTTTTTTGTGAAAGTCACAGGATACATTGATCAATATGTAATGATATAATGTTATATATTCATCCCTTGAGGTGGAACAAAGGCTTGACTAACATGTAATGATATAATGTTTTATGTTCATCCTTTAAGGTGGAGCAAAAACTTGAAAGTTTGTCAAGAAAATAATTATTATTCAATTCATTATGGAAACCATGTTTATAACCTTAGATATATAGCTAGTATGAAGAAAAATTGGCTAAGAAATTTTTTGATGAATATTTTAATATTGGTGAAATTTACATTATAAGTATCAATGTATTGTGATAGCTAAATCTATATTTTTATCACAAGAGTAAGCTATATGATTGAAAGAATAAACATATTTGTCTAACTTATGATTGATAAAGTAATAGATGAATAATGAAGTAATCATATGATCTTATAAGGTTAGAGATGAATTTGACAAATCTTCTAACTAAACTATTAAGCATAGAGCTAGTGAAAAAATACATTAAGAGAAATGGAACTAGTGTCAATAAAGAATGGTCAAGAGTAGTGGAACCCTAACCTATGTGATAAGAGATTCCTTTAAAGAAGTTCATATGGGTAATAACAATTCACTTATTGACCTCATTGTACTATCAAAATTATAAAGTTCCATCATATGGTGTAGATTGTTCAAAAAAATCCAACATTTAAGGTTGAGTTATACTTTTAAGAGTGTAATGTTGCCATTCCTATGAGTTCCTAAGTAAGATCTCTAGAATTCTCATAAAATTAGGAAAACTAAGGCCTAACAACATTAAACTATGCTGAACAACATGATCTTAGAGAATATAATATGATAACAAGTTCACTATTATTCACATAGAAGTATGACTCATAAAAAATTTTTTTCACCACACTTATGAATATCAAAACTTGTATTGCTAGTTTTTTGTTCTTAGCCCAAAAGGCATCAAAGATAATATGCTATATTCATTTTGATTAATTCAGCAAAATCGGTCTTTAAAAATAATAGTGGATTGTTGTAAATTAGTGTATTTTTGAAAAAGCTAATTACCAAAATTTAACACTTGGTCAAACTAACTATTTTATAATTATTAGACTAGTTGTTTCAAGACCATTAAATTATATGTTATTTGACTGTGAAACTAGCTATTATGTATAATAAAATAGTTAATTGTTACTATCATAATTCTAAATTATGAGCTATCAGTCTTACTTATGAGTAATAAAACCAAGCATATTTCGTAAAGGTCTTCTTTAATCACCTAAAATTTAATAGGAGTGATCTTTGTAAATTCTCTTCTACAATCTATTTGAAAAAAGGTGTATGATGCTAGGTTAATTAGAAAAGGAGCTGCTTTAATGACCACACAGTTTTAAGTGCACATTATTGGGAAAGTTTGTCATATCCTTGAAGAATAACCACAATAACTTAATTCACTATGACAAAATAGTGCTACACATGCTTTAGACATAATATTTTTTTTTTGATAATTTAGTTTTATTATAGCATTATATATTATTTTGTATAGTATTTTCCATCAAAACTTGCTCTTGCCTATCAGCTCTAGCTATGCCTATATATACCAGTTCCCAAACTAAAATGGGGAAGTTGAAAGGTTTCTTTCTTTCCTTCTTATTCTTATTCCATTTTTTTTTTGTTTGGATCTTCAAATGAGCATAAATTTTGCATTTTTTATTGTCTAACTTGTTCACCCTTGATGTTCAAAGCCAAATGAAAGCACACCTTTTAAATGCTTCGATAGTCCTAACTTTAAACCAATCGAGAAGGTAATTATTTACTTCACAATGAATTTTTCATTTAATTTTATTTCTTCTTCCAACTCCAAAGCGAAATTCTTTCATGATACAAGTTACTTTATTATTGCAAGAATGCATGATGGTGATAGAGGAGTTGTGCAAGCCACCAAAAAATTTGGTTTGACTAGGGAAATGTAATTTAAATTGAGTAATTTCATCTAACACTATCATTATTGAAACTTGCTTGAGCAACAAATCATAGAAATTCAATTTGATTCTCACTTATACTCCTTGATTCAATATTGAATTAGTTCTTGTAAGCTAATTGATTGTTTTCCAAGATTGATTTGATTATTCTCCTTTTAACTAGTGTTTAAAGACTCTTTTTTATTCATGTTTTTGCCCTCTTTTATTGTGGAAAATAGATTGCAATAGGAATCAAAGTCACTAATAATGACAACATTAAAGCCTTTTTTCCCTTTAGGTTCCTCTTTTGAAATACTTCACTATATGTTGAGTTGCCAAGAAATTGGAAAAACAAAATTAATTAGCCTCGAACTATATATTTTCTGTGGGCGCTAAGATCATTAGGCATCTAAATGAGTTTGGCATAAACTAAAGTTTCAACCAAAAGGTTATTTCTTGCATGTTACAAATACCTGTTTGTCGTAGAAGACGTTCAAGGCATCAAGTGCACATACTTGATTATATTAAGTGCATTAAGTTAGTAAGTCTATAAAAACTTCTCCTCTTGTGTCAAGCATTGTGCGAGTGGAAATGAGATCCCTTATCTTTCTTTGTCTCTATCTTTTGTGTGTGTGTGTGTGCGCACGCACTTCAATCCTTGCTCATTTCCAAGAATCTTGTATTGCACACTCTTTTAAATTCTTTTTGTGTGCCTTTGATCTCTTGCATCAGAGAAACTTGACTTTTTTTTCTCTCAAGTGTATGCTAGTTATACTCATTGGTCTTCAAGAGGTAAATTTCTAGGATCAATTAATAGTATGCTATTTGATTTTATTTTCAATTATGATTTGATAATTTGTGTTATATTTATTCTCTAACCACTTTTTTGTGTCTTTAATATGCTTTTTGAGGAAAATAGGTCATAATCAAAATTGATGGCACTCATGATAAGAACAATAAGGCAAATCACTGTCTTAGGACAAAGAATTTGTTAAAGTTGTTCAATGAGAATATGTTGAAATTTACTGTCTTTGATCATTAAATCATACGTTGCAATAGACAGATCTTTAATTAATCTATGATATTTGATCTTTGGGAATAATGATCTCTATAAATATACTAAGGTCTCTTTAATCTTTGCTATTTATTAGAAAATTATATTTAGGCTATTTAGATACTTATACAATATTTAAAAATCTCTAGAAAAATTGACACTATTTGTTATCTATGTATACTAGTTGATATTTGATGAGTAGGAATTTATTTATTTATTTCTTTTTAAATTTAGTTTTTTTTTTTTTAGGTTTTATATCTATTTAAACCAATTAGAATATATTTTGTGATTTAAGTTTTGGAGAGGTATTGAGAATTTATACTTTTAGTAAGTAAAATTCTAGCATTTCATCATTTTAAACTTTGTCAGTTATTTCAGGTTTTCATCAACTTACAAGTTTAAGTTCAGGTTTTCAATAAAGTTGTAGTATACATTTCTAGATTGGGGTTGTGAGTCTTGATATGAGTTCGTTTGGGACTTGAGACTTTGCTTCAAATACAAGGTAGAAATTTGGAGTCCAAATCATAATTGAAGTAGGATTCCTATCCAAGGACTAAATATTTATATGGGTATAACTTGAGCTTCAAACATCCAAATTAGGTGATTTAAAAGCCTAAATTGAAGTTCTCATTTAGGGCCTACAATTGTTATGAAGATACCCAAGCCCATAACAGTTGTTTAGTGGTCCAAAAATAGATAAAAAGTTGCAGCAGAATCTATTACTGACTAGATTGAGTCAGTCTCAATTTTAAGCTCATAACTTGGGTTTTGGACCTTTGTTTTGGGCAAGACTGGGTGTGTTACAAAGCTAAAGAATAGGACTACAACTTTGATGATGAAGAAGGACCATAATTCAAATTATATCTATTCAGGAATTAGCTTGACTATTTACTAGAATTATGTCACAATTAAGGAAATGAGTATATAATTTTTTTGGAGTGTTATAGGGTTTTTTCTGTGTTTGCTATGTATGAAACTCATTACAAGAATTCTATCACAATTAAGGAAACAAGTTTATAATTTTTTTGCAGTGTCCTAGATTTTTTGTGTTTGCTATGTATGTTTTCTAGGTCATAAAAATGGCTATTTAGTTGTTGAAAAGAGGAGACAGACACACAAAGAGGCAATAAACATATTTTAGTAAGAATTTGAGTTTTCTTAAGCATGTGTATTTAGAAGTTTTCAACAATTTTGTAGAATTTCAAAATGTTTGGTATTTTGATGGAATAGATTATTTTATTATGTTGTTTTCTTTTTTCTTGGAATTGTTTGAGTTATTTTAATTAAATTGTTGAATGATTATTGTTTTACTTCATTCAATTATGACTGCTAAATTGATTAAACAATGATTGATTCCTAGAATTAGGGATTGTGACTCATATTTATCCTATTCCTAATCACCAGGTAGCCATTAATAGTAAAGAATTATAGACAAATTTACTTCTTATTGTTATAAATAGCTCAACATAAGTTAAATAATCCAAGCTTGTGTGATTATTATTTGGATTAACCTATGTTTCTAATTCTGAAGCTTGTTAATATATAACTCTAGTGAGCTTATTCTATATGAAAAATCAAGATCTGGGGATATAATAAGGTCTTCTAAAAGTGGCACAAGTGTTAAAAGTGTATTCAATTGATTCAATATCATTAAACTTAGAAGAGAGAGCTAAAGGTTGGAACAGGTGTATAACAAGAATTCCTTGGGGATTCTTGATTGGTCTTGAGCTAAGTATAGTACAACGTCATATCTCTTTGGTTAATAAGATCCAAAAGGTTTATCAATCCCAACAAGTGTAGATCAATAATAGGCATATAGAAATTATACGTCAAATGACATCAGAAGTGTTGGTTTCAGAAGATGGAATGTCTAATGTTTTTTCACCTAGAGAACTCATTGGATTGTTTTAAGTGGAATGAACTGGGTGCACTTTAAAAGAAGGGATCTGTTGCCAAGTCATATTATTAGGAATAATGGAAGCTTCTCTGAATAATCGAAGTTTCATATTGGAGGCGAATTTTAAAGAAACTGCTCATGTTTTAGCCAAAGTAGTCCTATGGATTGGTTGAAAGGCTTGAATTCTAGGTGGTATATGATACTCGTTGGGACCAGATTCAAAGGATTCATCTACTGTTCAAGGCAATATAAGAACATTCCTTTGAAAACCAAAATGAAGAGTTTATTCCAGGAGGAAATGAGAGAAATTTTGTTCCACCACAAAGAATTATTTGATTCTTGCAATTCAAAAAATTTCTATGATACATCAAAACAATCATTTATAGAATTTAATGATTCCTAAAAGCAGATTTATTACTTTAACTATCTAACTATCAGTGGTCCTATGATTTTTTTTTTTTAACATGTGATTTGTTAATAGTTAATAGTAGTAAAGAATAATCAAAATAATAAAGAAAAAAAGATAATTAATAAGGAATAGAAAGAAATCAATCACTTAGATTATGCATCAACGTTCAATTTCTAGGAAAAGATAAGGCTCCATCAGAACAATTATTTATTTCGAGATAACCTTCTCTTTTTTCTTTTCATTGGAAAAGGAGAAAAAGAGAGAGGAAGTATGTGGAGAAATGATAAGAAGATATTGGAACATTAATTTGGAAGAGATGCTGGAAGCAGGAGTTCATTTTGGTCATAGTATTAGAAAATGGGACCTTATATTTCTACAAAGAGTAAAGGTATTCATATTACAACTCTTACAAGAACTGCTCACTTTTTATCAGAAGCTTGTGATTTAGTTTTTAATGCAGCAAGGAGGACAAAGCAATTCTTAATTCTTGGTACCAAAAAAAAATATAAAAGCATCTGATTTCATAATGCAGGCTACAATAAGATCTCAGCGTCATTACATTAAAAAAAATGGTTCGACGGTATTTTGATGGATTGGTCCATTACAGAAACAAGATTTCAAAAGTTCATGGACTTAAGAATGGAACAAAAGACGGGAAGATCTCACTTGCAAACATATTATGGTTACCTGATATTGTAATAATCGTTTAATTAACAAGAAGAATATATGGCTAGTAGAGAATATATTCCTTTGGGAATTTCAATGATTTGTTTAACTAATACAAACTGTGACCCCGATCAAGACAAATCTTTTTAGCTTAGTGCAAGGCAACCCCTGCCTTGCTCAAGAGAAACTACTTAGTAAATATAAATATACACTCTAAAGGAATTGTAAAATAGCTTACCATATTGGCCATTTGTAAGAATAAGAGGGAAAGTGATTTAAAAGATATTTTTCCTAAAATTCGTTTGTTTGGTCCTTTTATACCTACTTTCAATGAATATTTTCTTTATATTACCAGTGTTGATTGTTCTGTTCATTCAATTCCAATCTTTGAATTCATAATTTACCAACCATAATTTATTAGGAATTTTTTATTTTTTTCCATTTTTATAATGTGTGATTAAAAAAAGATTTTATATAGTAATGCCCATTAAATTTAAATTGTTTTGTTTTTTTATTCAACCCAATGATTGACCAAAACAAAATGATAAATTAAATAATAAATTATATGAAATTAAATTAATTAAATATCTATATTTCTATATAATGATTCAGATTAATAAATTTGTTCATTTAAATTGATTGTATCATTATGCAAAATGATAAATAAAAGCAAGATAAGAGTTGGTGATTCATAGGAGTAAGATCAAACTAAGGGTATATATATATATATAAGTCTATTTTATGGATGTATTGAAAAAATAATTTAAATTTTTTAATATGATTGAATCTAAGATATGAATAGTTGGTTTAAATTATGGCAGAAAAGATATGTATTTGTAATATTAGGTATTAACTAGTTATATATGAGCTAAAAGATATAATTTAATATATCTTACTACTAATGGTAATGAGAATTTAGATAGGGATTCCAATAAAAATAAAGTCCTTTCTTCTTATTTGTAATTGAAAATTGAATAAAAAAAACATTCAAGAAAAATAAGATAGTTTGAATTCAAATAATGTTTCTAAATAAATAAATAAATTGTATGAATTGACAAAAACTTTGTAGATAATAAATAAAATATAGATATCAAAATAATTTTGATAGTTCATTAATATTATTATTTTAATTTTAATTTGAAATTCTTAATTACTTTGCTTTGACAGATTGAAAATCTTATCAATGGAATAGAATAATTTAATCATAACTTATTGATTGATTGTATCAATTAACCATTTCTTTAATTTGGTGTGAGGAACTTATCATGAATCCATTGATTTTAGCCGCTTCCATTATTTCCATTGGGTTAGCCATTGGGCTTGCTTCTATCGAACCCAAGGTTGGTCAAGGTACTGCCGTGGCCTAAGCAGTAGAAGGCATCACAAGAGAATTGGAGGGAAAAATACGAGCTACTTTATTACTTAGCCTGACTTTTATGGAAGCTTGAACAATTTATGGCCTAGTTATAGCATTAGCACTTTTATTTGCAAATCTTTTTGTTTAATCCTTAGAAAGATACATAATTTTTTTGTTACCTTGGATGTGCTATTTGCTTTTTCAAATTATATTAAGATTTTACTCTTATAATTTTATTTATTTATTTCTTGTATTTTTTTATTGGATTATTTTTTATTATAGGAATTAGTATATCGTCTTGCTTTCTATCTTCTTCCTGTTCAATCAAAACTTTTTTTTACAGGTTTTTAAGGAAGCGTTGCAATAAAAATAAAGGATATATTTCATAATTTACACAACATTTGGTACTAAATTTTAATAAAAATATATTTTTTTTATTATAATTTTTTAATTAAAAAAATCAATTTATAGTATCTATAAATCCAATATATTTTTTTATTTTATTTAGTTCAATCTATTAAAAATAATAGGTATAAGAAATAATAGACAAATAGGTAAATAACTAAAAAAAAAAAAAAGAAAACAAAAAGCAACAAGAACAAAAAAAAAATAAAGAATAATATATAAAGTTAATAAAATAATAATAATAGTAACAAATATAAATAATAATTAATTTGTCTATAAGAGAAGACGAAATCTTATGAAAAATGTAACTGATTCTTTCATCCCTTTGGGTCATTAGCTACCTACTAGGAGTTTCGAGAGAGGAAATCCTATATAATAAGTAAGTGTAGTACTTGGTGTATTGACCCCTTTTTTTTTTTTTTCGGAAAGGGAGAGTGTGTGAGTTTTTTATTTCAAGAATTGGTAGGATTGAAATAGTATTACTTTTTTGTCGTTGAACTAGAAACTAGCAAAGAAATCATCTTTTAAGAGATTGACATTGAAAAATGCAGCATCTTATGAATTACTTCTGAATAAGTTAAAAAAAAAAATCATCTTTTAGGAGTCATAGCATTTTGTTATTTATTGGTAAATTTGATTCTCTATCAACCAATAAGGTAGGACCATTAACATGGTTAAAGCTAAAGCTAAATTGTTTGAAGTCTAGTCGCAACAAGGTACCTTTTCTACTGCTATATTAATACATAAATATATGGGTTGAAAATGAATAGTTAGAAATTGTTTTAGGATTATTAAAATTGCTAGAATTAGAATTAGAGATTGTAATTAGCATTCATTCTATTTTTAACTAATAAATAGTAACTAACAATAAAAAAAATATAAATATATTTATTTTTTATTATTATAAATAATTTAACACAAATAAAATAATTTTATTCTATATAACTGTTACTTAAATTAATATATTTTCTTAATTTTTAAGATTGCCAATAAATAATTTTAGTGAATTTATTTTAAGGGTATAGTAATTAGAATTTATGTGAAGAATTTGATTTATTTAGTAAATGTTTGATGAAAAATTTGAGTAATAGATATTATTATTATTTAAAATTAATAATTTTAATAAAATTAAAATAACATTATAGATAATTAAAAATATCAAATATTATAATTACAAATGAATTTAGAATTGATATTTTATTAATTAATATTTTTATAAGTTGTTTAATTTAATCAAATAATATACTTTAATTATTATAAAATTAAAATTTTATGTTATTTTTTATTTATATTAATCTATTCAAATTTAATTATCTAATATTGAATTGATAATATTATTTGTGAAATTGCTTGCATGATTGAGAATAAAATAACATTTATCTAGTATCATTTATGGTGTTGGCAATAACTACTAAGAAAATGTGAGTTTCCTAAAATTAGAAGTCTCCCATTTTTACAAATTTAGACTCTACATAACCCTTTATTGATCTTGTAGGAAATCAACATCTCAAAGACTTGAAGGATCTTAAGAAGCAAACTATTTTTTCCCTACAATCTCTATGCGTTACCTCCCTTACAATTATTACATTCCTTGGCATATGTCATCTAATGATATAAACATATTTTGGCAACAACTAACAAATTTGAGCTACTAGAAATTTTAAAGGTGACAATTTATTCCATTGAATAACATATTAATGGTACACACAAGTTGAGACAATAAGGCACTCGTCAAACAAAAATAAACTTGTTATAACAAAAATATAACCCAACGCAATTAAAATGTCAATCTGTTGTGTTTTTTTTTTTTAATTTGAAGATATATTTATTATTGATTGTTGAGATACTTGTAATTATGCTTTTAAATCTGTAGTCTATCAATTCTTTGGAATGCACATGAAAAATATGGTATCATTATCTATAGGATAACTTATATAACTATCCATCACAATAACTAGATTTGTGGTTAAAATCTATAATCCTTTTAAATAATTATTAATGATCTTTGTTTGACTATGACTTATCATTTTTATTCATATATATATATATATATACAATGATTATATCAATGAAAAAATAAGATAAAGACTCTCCCTTTATAAATATATACACAAGTTAATCCTACACTAAAAACCTTTTTTTGTTCTCCCTATCTTTTTGACATAAGTGCCGTGCCTCCCATTGCCCTTACCAAAAATGGGATAACAAAAATGCTTGGTCTCTCTAGGTGCAAAGAATATATAATGTAAAAAAGGTAGGCAATAATGAATTTTGAGTGGTATTGGATGCCAAAAGCTGGTAGTTAATGTGACTGCAATTGTGCAACTGGTACTTTGTAGTGAAGAGGGAGATATGAGTACTATGTCCTATTATTATTATACATAAATAATATTTATGTATTAAATTTTAAGATAATTTATTTGTTTTGGCAAAAATTTAAATTTAAAATTTAATTATATAAAGAAATTCTTCATACATATCCTTCATACATTCACCAAGTTTTTCAAGTTGATTTTGTGGATAAGCTGACTCAAGAGAATTATAAGGATAAATATCCTAAAGAACCTCTTGAGAATTGTATAATGAATGCAGGGACAACTAAGGATGATAATTTGGAAACTACAACAATTGCATTTGCCTTAAAATCAATTAGTTTGATGTCGACATAAAGAAGTTTTCAATTTGAGGATCTAGGAAAGGATCTAGGAAAAGGTAAGTCACTTCCTTTGCCTTTTAATGTTTAAGCCCTAGTTTTGAAATTGAATCCATTGCCCTTGCATCTCAGGTATGCTTTTTTGGTTTATAATAATACTTTACCTGTGATTATAAGTGCTTTTTTATTTGATGTTCAACTTAAAAAATTGTTGCATGTGATGAGATTGAAAAGTGAAGGCCATAAGATGGACTATTTTAAACCTTAAAGGAATTAACCCTTCTTTGAGCATGAATAGAATATTAATGGAGGAAAACCATAAACTTGTTGAAAATAAAAAATGGTAAAATCCTGATATGAAAGAAGTGGTTAGGACTAAAACTTTTAAGTGGTTAGATGAAAGGATTATATATCAAAATATGATAGATTAGTCTAATGCATGTAGTAGCAAAAAAGGGTGGGATGATTGTTGTGCATAATGAACATAATGAATTAATTCCCACTAGGACAATGCTTTGGGTGGAGAACATGTATAGATTGTAGAAAACTTAATGAGGCTACTCATAAGGATCATTTTCCTTTGCCTTTTCTAGATCAAATGTTGAAAGACTTGCTAGTTATGAATATTATTGTTTTTTAGATGGGTATTTAGGATATAACAAAATTCCTATGGCCCCAAAGGACCAAGGAAAAACCACTTTCACTTTTCCTTATGGTAATTTTGCATTTCATAGGATGTATTTTGGTTTATGCGATGCACTAGCTACATTCCAATGTTGCATGATGGTCATTTTTTTTTACTTTGTTAAGGTCATAGAAGTGTTCGTGGATGATTTTTCTATGTTTGGATCTTCTTTTGATAGTTGTTTGGCTAACTCGTCTAGAATTTTGCAACATTATAAGGAGACTAACATGCTCTTGAATTGGGAGAAATGTTATTTTATGTGCAGGAAGGCATTGTGTTGGGTCATAAGATCTCAGTTATGGATATAGAGATAGACTGAGCAAACATAGAAACAATTGAAAAGTTGCCACCACCCACCAATGTTAATGGAGTTAGAAGTTTCTTTGCTCACGTGGGGCTTTATTGGCACCTAATTAAGGATTTTTTTAAAATTACTAAACATCTTTGCAATTTGTCAAATAAGGATGTTGCTTTTGATTTTGATGATGATTGATTGAATGCTTTTAACAGATTGAAAAAAGAGTTGGTTTCACTAGCAATTCTAGCAACATTAGATTGGAGTTTGTCCTCTAAACTAATGTGTGATGCTAGTGACTTTACCTTAAATGCTACCAAAGAAGATAAGGGAAGTTGCATGTTATAATTATGCTAGTCATATTTTAAATGATGCACAATTGAATATGCAACTATTGAGAAGGAATTGATTGTTTTGGTATTTGCTTTTGACAAGTTTTGATCATATTTGGTAGATTCCAAGGTTATCATTTATATAGACGATGCAGTAATTAAGTACCTATTGCCAAAGAAAGATGCAAAGCCATAACTAATTTAGTGGGTGTTGCTACTCCAAGAGTTTGATCTCAAAATTTGAGATAAGAAGGGTTTAGAGAATGTGGTTGTAGATCACTTGTCTAGAGACAGTCATGAGTAGTAGAGATACCCATTAATGAGAGCTTTCCAAATAAAAAGATGTTAGTTGTATCACTTGTTTCATGGTATGTAGATTTGGTGAAATACCCAGTGGGTGACTTATTTCCACTTGATTTGAGCTATCATCAAAGGAAAAACTTATTGGGCAATGTGAAGTACTACTTCTGGGAGGAGCCACTATTGTATAAATTTTGTGCTAATGGGATGATTAGGGGTGTGCGCCTTAGTAGGAGATTAGTGATATTCTTCATTATTGTCATTCCATGGAGTATGGTAGACATTATAGTACTTCCAAGATAGTTACAAAGGTACATGTACCAGGATGCTAGACAACTTTCGAGCATGTGTGATAGAAGCCAAAGAGTTGGAAATGTGTCTAAGAAGAATGAGATGCCATTGACTAATATCTTAGAGGTTGAATTGTGTAATGTGTAGAGAATAGATTGCATGGGTCCATTCCCTTCATCCTTTAACAATTAGTATATTTTGGTGGTAGTGGACTACATTTCCAAATGGGTTGAGGCTATTGCAACTTTAGCTAATGACTCTTGAGTGGTGATGAGATTTGTGAAAAAGAACATCTTTTTGAGATTTAGTGTCCTAAGAGACATTTCACAAAAAGAACAATCATTAATTTGACACCTTGTTGAAAAAGTATAGGGATCTCACCTGTTATCTTCAAACAAATGGGCATGTGGGCTAACAAATTGGGAGTCGAAGTTAACCTTGGAGAAAATTGTTGCCAATTTAAGGAAGGATTGGTGAAACAAATTGGATGATGCATTTTAAGCATATAGGATAGCTTTTAAGACACCCTGACGCATGTCCTCATATAGATTTGTCCTTGACAATTGTTATCAGCCATTAGTAGAGGTGGAGCATAAGGCCTATCGGGCAGTAAAAGAATTAAAGATGGATTTTGAAGGCTACAGGAGAAAAGAGATTGTTATAGTTGAGTGAGTTGAAAAAGTTCAAGTCGAATGCTTATGAGAGTGCTCAGCTTTACAAGCAAAAGACCAAGAAGGAGCATGATAAGCATATTCAAAATAGAACTTTTGAGGTTGGCCAGCAAGTGCCACTCTTCAATTCATGTCTTAAGCTATTCCCAAGCAAGCTTCAGTCTAGGTGGTCTAGTCCATTCATGCTGATAAAGGTGTATCCATATAGAGCTATTGAGGTGCATAATGTGGCCACTAATACATTCAAGGTGAATGGGCAACATTTAAAGACCTATCATATCAGTGAGGTGGTGCCAAAAGGAGTCACATACTCCTTGCAAGATGCTAGCTTTGAGTGATTTTGTTGTAGTCAAGCTAGTGACTATAAACAAGCACCTCTTAGGGGGCAACCCAAGCCTTGTTTCTTTTTCTTTCTCTTTGTTAGTTTTTGTTCTTTCTTTTAAGTTTTTCAATAAACGTGGTTGTATTTCAATTCTTTCATTTAAGTTTTTTGGATTGAAGTATCTCAAGATTCTTCCTCCAATTATTAATCTTTGAACACAAACCAAGAAAGTTTCTTTTAACCTTGTTCATTTTCTCTTTCACTTTGCGGACAATGTGTGATTCAAGTTTGAGGAGGGTAATTTCTAATTTTTATGTGATTCTACAATTGTTTATATGCTTGGTATGATATTTGCAAATTTTTATGATATTTTGCATACTTGACTAACCCTTGAACATCTTTTTGTGAAAGAAGATTAAATATATTATTTAGTGTCTTGATTTACATTCAAGTTACTTGTCATGTTCAAACATGGCATTTTTGGTTTAGTATGACCAATATCTTATAAAGTGAGATTAATCATGCTTGGATTTTCAAGATCATTGAAATGTATGTTCCTTGTGAAAGTTGGGTGAATTGTGTGACTACACATAAAATTTAAGCGTACTACTTCTCTTGGGAATATCTCCTTTGTGCTAAGCCTAAATATGGTTAAAAAAAATAGGGTGGTTATGAATAAAAGTGATTGAATAATTTGAAATTCCCATATACTGGTAGCTTAGTAATTGGGAGGCTTCATCACAAAATGTTGTCTTTCATGTCAAATGACGACTTGAATTATGAGTATGCAAAAAGCACTTTTAAGTGATTGTAGTAGTGAGAAAAAGTGATTACAGGAGTAGTTGTTACATGATTTGATTATATTAGTTGCATGATAAACATGATTGAGCTTGGAATTATGTATGGATATGTGAGATGAAGAATGTGAGTATGGATAGTTTTTCTTTGTTCACTATTGTGTTGTCCTAAGATAAAGATGTGATGAGTGATTTTAAATTGCTTGATATTCTTCACTTTGCATATCTTTTACTTGCTTAAGGACAAGAAATTATGCAAGTTTTAGGGTATTTGATGTATGAAATTATTTCACATATTTTTTGTCACAATTTGAGTGTTTTTCCTAACTTTTAGGTTAAATAGTTTTGATGTTTTGGGGTTTAATTGCATTTATCTAGTATTTGTTTTTTTTTTGTTATTTTGTAGGTTTAAGTGACACTATGGGTTTTAAAAGAATTAGGATTTGGATTAGAAAACATCTCATGTTCCAACAAGAATTCTTATTTTGTTAGCTTAGACACTATTTAGTTTTTGGGCTATAATTGGAGTTAAAGACCTTAGATTGGGTTGTTCTTTATCTTTTTGGAAAGCTAAGGCATAGGGCTATAACTCTCATAAGAGGCCTAACTTGAAATTCTATCATTTTGGTAGCCAAAAATTTGTTGGAAGTGAGTGGTGAAGAATTAAAGCAATGAAGTCTAAAATGCAGAAGAGAAGGTGCGGATCAATCATAAAACTGTTAGAGGATTAGTTTGCTACTAGAAGGTTAGATCAACACTAGTCCATGGTCCGTTACTGAACCAGTTTGATACTGGATGTGCAACTTTATGAAACTAACCGCTCTGGTTCGTTACGATTTTTTTAATGCTACACAATATTTTTTGGGGGATGTTTATGGGTATTTTGGTCATTTTGAGGGAGAAATGAAAGTGCAAATTATTTTGATGGCAAATGACTTAGGGGAAGAAAACAAAATATTTTGATGGCAAATGACTTAGAGGCAGAAAACAAAATAGAAAGTAGAATATTGCATAGTAGTGAAAATGAGAAATGAAAGTGCAAGACTTAAAGATTGTTGGCCTTCTTACTTTCTTCTCTTCTTCCTCATTATTTACTGATTTATTTTAGGATATTTTTTTTAACGTTTAGTTATTTATTTATGTGTGTTGATGAATATGAGTGGCTAGATCTTTTATTATAGGGCAAAGATATAGTTACTAAATTCTATGAACATGCTAATATTCTAGTTGTTTTGATTATTTTTTGTTAATTCAATCTAATGCTTTTGATTTTCATTCATGTTAATATCTAACCATTATTTGCATGTTTAAGGCATTAAATGATGAAGCAAAAGTGGTAGTTTAATACTAGTTCTTAAAAATATTAAACCTAAGTTATATACTTTAGAAATAAATACACAACATCTTTGTGATCATTGTTAAGAATTTCATAAATCATAATGAACTCATGATAATTTCTATAATCACAAAAGTGGGTATACAATTAATATGCGTATAGTTGTTGAGTCTTGTAAGAGATCACCATATACCTTAACAAATTCAGTCATCATTATTAATAAATTTTAATTTTAACAATCATGTGTTAAGTTTGCTAATAATATTTAGTTGATGAAATCCAAATCCCATAACTCTTGTTTATTGATTTTTAGTTTATATTTAAAATTAAATTTTAATTTTATAATTAGATAATCCTTTCTTCATTTGGTTTATTAAGATAATATAAGAAAGTTGTATAATCTGATACTTGAATTTTCTCCTTCTGAGATTGATATTTGAACTCATGTTCACTTTACTAAAATGTTTCATACACTTGTAGTGGATTTTAAGGCAACCAATGTTTTTTTAAAAAAAAAAAAAATCAAGAATGACCTTGATTTTATTTATTTTTAAATTTTAACTTTTTATTTAAATTATGAAAATTATATAAAAAATTTAAATTTAAATTTAAATAATATTATAATTCATTTAAATAGTTGTTCAAATATAACATTTCTTTACTCAAATTTGTCATATTTTTATTCTTTTTAATTTGAATAATTTGTTACTTATATTGCATAAATTATATTACAAAACTCAAATTTTGAATAAAAATATTATTTATTTTAACAATTATTTAAATTGAGAGTTTTTATTTAAATAAAATTTTATTTATTTATTTATAAGTTATAAGTAACTTTTACTTAAATTATATAAAAATAATTTAAATTTGAATAGTATTATAATTTATTTAATTAGTTAATCAAATATGATTTTTTTAATTAAAATCTAACCTATTTTTATTTTTTCTTAAATTTTAAGGAAATTTTTACTTAAATTATATAAATAAAAAAACTAAATTAAAATGATACTAAATTTTATTTAAACAGTTATTCAAAAAAATTATCAATTAATTGTTCAAATTAATTTTTTTTACAATTAAATTTATTTTATTTTAAATAATTTTATTTTTTATGTAATAAGTAACTGTAAAAGAAAAAAAATTACATTTAACAAGTACCTTAAAGTTGATGCTATAAATAATTATATTGCATGACACTTTGTAGTTTTGTAGCCCTTTTCTCCACCATTCAGATAACCGATGATCTTCCAGGCAAGCCAAAGTTAGCACAGTAAAACTTCAATTAATTTTAACGGAGAAATTGCAATCCTTGGAAATGCAGACATATCAAACTCCAATAACAGTAGACACATCATTCAACTAGGAAGTTACTGTTCATAATGGTGCTTGTCAAAATTGCCTAGTCTCAAGTAGTCTATAAGTGACTTTGCTATGTGACAAAGAGGTAAAAGATAACGTAGGTAATGCATAAACTTCTTTGCTTCATTTGCCCAAGTCCATAAAAGGCGAGTGTCTCATCATGCCATGATCGTAGAAGGAAGGAACCACGTTAAAAATGGTGAAAACTGGAGAGCACCTACAACAATAAATTAATCAAGAGTCCATACTTAATCTAATTTACCTTTTCTTTTTATATACATAAATTTTTGTACACATTTAATAAATTTGATGATAAAATATATTTTTTTTTTACTTTAAACATTATTGTATTACAACTAAAACTAAAAAAAGAAAAATATTAAACAACATTTATGTACACATCAAGATATTAGTAAGCCATAAAAATTTATTTGTAACCTATTTCAAAATTTTAGTTTTAATAAATTTATTATAAATTAAAATATTATTGATATATTTTAATATTTCAACTCTAAAATTAAAGGTGTCTATAAATGAATAGGTGCTTAAAATTTGTAACTTTTGATAGATATTAATTGATTTGAAGATAGAAAAAGACTAAAAGTCAAGCCTAATGAAAGTTCAGCCTAGTCTTAAAATTACGTTAAATAATGCAGGCGAAATACAAGACTATTTTCTCAAACCCCTAAAAAAAAAATTGTGTCTGATCTGCAATGCCCCTACCCTAACAAATAAAAATTGTTTTCCTTTTTTTCTTTTATTGCAAGGATAGTAAATAATTTCTTAATTAAATATTTATACAATAAAAAAAAAGTTTTATTTTGAAGAAAAAAAAATATTTTTTAGGTGATATGGAAAAAATGATCTAGTAGTAACCTTCACTCAAGGGATGCAGGAAAAACTTCACCACCTTAGAGATACAAGGTTGAAAGCATTCACCACTTTTAAGAGATCCACTCAAGAGATATAGAAATGTTAGGGTTAAGTCACCAGTCAATGAAATTCACTATAGAGACACAAAATATAAAAGAAAACTCTTCAAATTTCTTAGAGTAAGAGTTAATTATTCACCAAACGTTTACTTTTTTAAATATCAAATAAAACTATAAATAAAAGGTTTGGGAACATTCCTCCAAACATAGGAAAATGTTTTAATATATTGACTTTTGACTATCTTAGTGGCTAGTAAAAGAACTTAACTCTTGATGTTCTAAATTCATCAAAATCTAGACATCTAGAGCTTTTAAATGACTACTCATGACTGTCGATGGGCTTGGGCTGAAAGTCCAATAGTTGGAACAACTTTGACCTGCAATTTGTTCTTCTGATAACATAACAATTATTTTTTGTATTTGACCTAAGTCTTGGATTAATTTTTGGTTATCCTCAAGAGATGCTTCTGCATCATTATGTATCAAAAATATTAATTTGAATGGAATAGAAAATTTCTTATTTCTCTTTTTGGACCTTAAAATGTACGCGGACATCCCTTGTTATTCTAACTCTGTTGTTCATTTATGTCTATTTTCTCATGTACTAAGGATTCAAGCTCTGTTCTCCTAAATACGCAAGTATTTCTACTCTAGATAAAATTACAAATGTATCGGGATTCACACTTTGCCTAAACAGACTGGTGATGGTTTGCATTCTTTTCCTCCAAGAAAGAAAACATATCTAGGTTGTGGTTGTAGTTTCTTTCTCCGTTAATCTTCAAGAATTCAAGAAAAGCATTCTTTGTTTTCTCTGCCACTACTGGAGAGAATGACGGATGTGCTGTTGCAATTCGCATAGGAGTTCTTGAGGAACAACTTCGAGAAAGCATATAGACTCGCCAAGCTGGCCATGCAACTTGACCCCTTCTACGGCAGCGAGGGTTTTCTTGACAGGTATGTTGCTACCAACTGTGTCCACCATGCGGCCGCCAAGAGTAAGAAGGAAACCGGACTCACTGATTGGTACAAGGTTTTGGGCATTCCTCATGACTCGCCTGAGAAGGCTGTCAATTGCCGTTTTGTCAAGATGGGGAAACTCATCGATCCTAATTGTCACTTCTCTGCCGCTACCAAGGGTGCCTACGTTCTCATCAGCAGAGATGTGGAGGTTTTGGATGACTCCAAGATTAGGGCTTCCTGTGACAGTCACTGGAAGTGACTTGTTTTACCTAGGCTTTTGGGTGTGAAAAGCTGTGCAATTTTCCTGTCTAATGCCAAAAGCTGCCGTGGCGCTTCTGGTTCCACCATGCCAAACATGGTTGAAGATCATTGTATTTTCCCTTTTTTTTCTTCTTCGTCATCAATGTAATTTTTCTGCATTATGTAGGATAACTCAATTATTGGATTTACATTTTTCTTAATGAATATTACATTCAAGCATTTTGCATCTTTTCTTCAAATTAATTGTGGATTCCGAATTATTCTTCATATTTTCTCTTAGAATTGAATTAGCACATATCAATTTTTCTTTCATAAGCATGGCAGTGGCTCATAAATGTTTTTGTACTTTTAAGGTAGGCGCATCTCCAAGTTCTGGCAGACCAAATTAGTAGTGTTCACATTTATTAACCTTATGTCAAACAAAGGACAAAAGTACTCTTGTTTTGGTACAAAATGTCTCGGTCTACTTAGTTTAATCTAATCTGGTACAAACATTAACCCAAGCAGTTGAGTAGGTTATTGGATCATTGGCTTAATTAGTGAGTCAATAGCCGGTCCGACCAAATGGATGTCTATAGTCATTTTTTCTTATTAAACATAACAATATAAGAAAAAAAATTATGAACACCCAAAAGAAACAAAAGAAAGACCATCACATACTTCCAAAGTGTTATAGATTCTCCAATTTTTGTTATACCATCACAAGGAATAAAAAAACTAAATTACCAACAAAATATAATTGAAATTGTCTTACATTATAATGTTTAAATTTCAAATTCAAAGAATTTTAGATTTACAAATAACCTATTACAATACAAGAAATCAATTTATCTAATATTATGAATTTCAAATTTCAAAACTTTTGGAAAAAGTTCTTGAATTTCACTATCCTAATTAAAGGCATTGGCATTGCCACTCCCAAATCCATTTCTTGCAACTTAACTAACAGGGTCCATATTATCAATGTTAGTCTCTATGTCTTATATGTTCAAATCAACTTTACATCAAAATATAATAAACATTATTAGTAATGCAAGAAATCACAAAGAAAGCTAGAAAATTAATGCAGTAACATTTCCATAAGAATACTTCTCTAGAACATCCAAAAATGAAGAAACAACTAATGGATGTTCTTAATCAATGCAATATCATATTGACATCTAGAATTTAACCAAAACCACTAGCATGATGATTCTTATGTAACTAGTGGTTTCATTTAGTATCAGTTATGTTCAAAAAAGCTTAAAGTCTTGTCTTCTTCTTTCTAAATCTCCTCACAATTTTTACTCTAGCTACATGAATAACCTCATATTGATATCTCATCATAGGCCTCTCATCACTATCAACCACTTGTAAAACATGAATGAAAGACTTAGTACTATGCACAATGAATGTACATTATCTCCAAAATCTAGAGTCAACAAACTTCTTTCCTTTGACTTCTCTAGCATATGCACATGTGGTCTAATCTTTAGATATGACCATGGCCCTTAGTGCATTTTTTTTTTTGAGCTAAGACACTTTGTAAGGCAACAAATCAAAATGGTGTAAGATGAAGTATTTCTCTTCCAGTAGTAAACTTTCTTATCAAGTGCAAAGGATAACAATGATTATTAAAGCATGGTAAACAAGGGCACTAACCTCAGTCATGTTGCTTATATCATGGAGAGTCAATTTAATACAATGGGCTGCACAAGGAGAACAAAATAATATCTTGAATTTGCACTCCAATAATTTGCTAGCAACTACATAATTGGACACACTGTTAGCCACATTATGGACAACATTATCAACACAAACAAACAACACAACTTCTCTTAATAATTTGTATAATGTTTGAATTGTCTTTGCTGATTTTGAAGCATCAACTAACCTTGAAAAAAATTTTCCTTTGGGATAATAACCAAGAAATTTATCAAAGTTCTATGGTTTTGATTTGTCCACCCATCAACCATTAATGTATTGTTGGTCTTACTCCATATGACACAATGGCTTTTCACAAAATTTTTTTATCTCTTCAACATTCTTGGTCAATGAATGACCATAATAATCATGAAAAGATAGTGCCTCATAACCCAGTCCCATGGCATCAATAGCTTGTTGATAGTAAATTGAATTTACAACATTAAAAGGTGTGGAAGCATCAATCATTCATCTAGATACAACAATATCACACCTTTCTATTGCATCCTTGTATTACAATATACTTTTCAAAGTTGGTTATGGACTAAGGCCTGTCCTTGTCATAAAAAAAGGCTCAATTTCTCCTGACGTATTAACTCTTTTTTCCTTGCCTTGTATTCGCTTTCTCTTTCCTTTAGAGTTAGAATGAGAAGATGGAATTGAAGGTCATTGAACTTCTTGAATATCAACATCAAGATAATGATGTTGTTACTCGTCATAGGCCTTATATCTCATGCTAAAAAGATTTAAATCATCCAATGTTTCTTGTGCTTTCCTTTTCTTTGAAGAATAATCCTCATGATTTTGCTTCATTGGATATCCAACATCAAGCCACACCTTCCAACAATAATCTACTTGCCTTTTCATTCCTATTAAATGTTACTTAACTTGATTAATACCTAACTTAACTAGATTGATACCTCCCCCCAAAAATGATTTTTGTGCAATACAACAAATCAATTTTTTCCTTCCACTAATTACTCTTTTATCAACCTCCTTACAATGGCCCTATGCTAAATCTATTTTCTATCTAATATTACTTCTTATAGTTCTTGCAAGAGACAATTTTGGAAGGACCAACATTTGATGGAGTGAAAGCCTCAGTAGTAGGCAAGGTATTGTCATCCCTCATTGAAGACATTAGACAATAAGAATACAAACAAAAACAATAATAAATTTCATAACCCGCAAAAGGCCCTAGCCAAACACTAAGAATAGTGGAAGAGCAAAAACAAATTATCAAAAATTTCTGATTAATTGCATTGGTGCCATTCTGAGCAATAAAAATGTAATGAATTGTTCAAAAAAAAAAAAAAAAGAAAAACAAGATTGATAATTGTCATGTTAATCAAGTATCCTACATTTCCTTATTAATATCCTAGAAAAGGCTGATTGAGATTTTCCTTTCTATTTGAATCTACCCTTATGCTCTATGTTTCTATAAAATTGCTATAAATTGCTTCTAATGGCTAAAAAGAGTTAGCTAGACCATTGGGTCTTGTCATGATATCCACAAGCACACCTATAGCAACATAACCTCATGTATGTAGTCCGTATGGCCTCAATTAGTGGACAAAAGGAAAGATGTTAAACAAAAGAAGCCAACTTGGAGGTGTTTTAGAATAATGAAAAGATATTAATCATTGTAATTAAATAACCTAAGTCAACAAGATATCTAGCTTCTTAATTGGCTCAGACGATGTTTTTTGACCCTTTGGATCCAAAGTTTGCAAAGCAATCAAAGGAGTAAAATTATCCTATGTCCAAACTAATAGAGCTCAAAAATTTTGGGAGAACAAATATAATAAGGAACAAAACCAAAAAAATTCCAACATGCAAACAAAAACAAAATCAAGTGACAGCCTACTTTAATGAAAAGTTTTTTCAAAACAACTTGAAAGAAAAACAATAGAGATAAAGGAAACAAAGAAATAGATATCCAACCTTTTAGTGTTATGAAAAAAAATAAAAAACAAGACCTATATATTATTGTGCAAATACTCACATTACCTCCTTAGAACTTTTTGTATCTGAATTAAAAACACATTTAATTCTCCACATATATAGTACTTTTTGGTGGACTTATTTGACATTTTGGCAATATAATACTTTTTCTAACTTGAATTCTTATATAAGCTCTAAAAATTTTACCGAGATGCATTGGGAAAAACGAATGGGTTACACAATAAACATTTTTCATTTTTGTAATATATTATTTGGGCAAAGAATAGAAAAACAAACATATTTAGTAAGATAATAGAAAAGTAATAAAAAAAACATAAAAAACTTTAGACAAAGAAATGAAGTAGAGAAAATATGCATTTAACTTGAAACAAATAACTAAGCTTTGCTTGGGCTCTTAGAGTTCAAAGAAATGGGAAGATTACATAAGACTACCTCTAATTGTACAATTTGTAACTCATTAATGTTTTGAATGGACCAGGGAAAAAAAGAAAAAGTTTTTATTGACTAATTTTACTATAGAACTAAAGGCTCACTTTTTTGGAAATATTACAAAATTAAAGGAAAATAAACACTGGGAAAATAAATAAGGTTTGATATAGCTAACATTATCTTCATTAACGTTTTGAATGGACCAGGGAAAGAAAAAAAAAAGTTTTTGTTGACTAATTTCTTGGTGAGATGTACGGTGTTATGTATTTGGCAGCTTGAATCCATCAAAAGTCCATCCAATAAAGAAGTTATTATACTCAATTAACTCTCTGTTATGTGAGAATTTTTATTACTTGAAACATAAGACATTATTTGAGAATAGGACTACTCTTTTAGTTGTTTGAATAGATTAAAGTCCATTAATTAAAGAAGCTATCAATCTTAAGTAGCTTTCTTTTCCATCAAAGAATGACTCATTGTTTGAAAGTTTGGACTGTCACTTGATTCCTTGGCAATAAAGCTTCTCATTTCATTGTAAGGAGTCATTCACACATATTGGTCATACAATTAACATCAATTTCTAATCCCAAAAAATAATTTCATTGCAATATGGACAGTATTGCACCTTGGTTAGCTTGATTTTATTGAGTTCCATCAATCAAAAGTGTTATTCATCTTGATTAGTTTTTTCATCAAGATAAAATTGTTGATTACTTCAAGAATGAGATTGACACTTCATTTCGAAGTAATAAGGTGATGAATGAGAATTTATTATATTTATTCCTTTTTACATTAAGTTGTTTTTAATGAGTTTTATATCTATTTGAGTGAATTAGAATATGTTTTGTGACTTAGGTATGTTTTGGAGGTGTTTTGAGAATATATGCTTTTAATAGCAAAAAGTGGTATTTAGTGGAGTTGTAGTAGATGTCTCTCTATTTTCTAGATTGGGGTGGTGAGTCCAAATCCGAGTTTCTTTAGTCCTTGAGTTATGGTTCCAAAAATAGGGTAGAAAAATGAAGTTTAGTCCTAATTGGAATATGATTTCTAGCTGAGCATTGAGTATTTAAATAGGCATAACATAAGTTTTAGATGTCCAAATTGGGTGATTCAAATACCTAAATTAAAGTATACATTCAGACCTAAAATTGTTATGAAGAGACCTAGGTCTAGATCGGTTGTTTAATGGTTCAAAAATAGTGGAGAGTTGCTATAGAATTTATCTTATATTGGACGGAGTCAATCTCAATTTTTAGGTCATAACTTGGGCTCTAAACCCATGTTTTGGGAAAGATAGGATGCATTGGAAAGCTGGAGAGGAGCACTACAACTTGTATGAAGAAGTTAGATCCTAGTTCTAACTATATCTTGTTTAGAATCAACTTTAATAACAATATAGGAATTTTGGAAGATTAAGGAAACAAGATCAGGTTGTCTTCAATATTTTAGGAGATTTTTTAAGAGTCTTTAGGGTATGTTGGTGGCTACTATGTACATTTTTTAAAATATAAATAACCATCTTTTGAGAGAAGAAAAGAGAATGGACATAAAATCAAATAATCACTCTAGAAAGAATTTGTATTTTTAGCATGTGCAGTTTGGCTCTTCAACATTTTTAGGGGATTTCAAATTTTTTAGATATTTCAATGGTATAGATTGTTCTGGTATGTTGTTCTCTTTTCCTATTGAATTTTTTTTTTTTGGTTATTCTAATTTAATAGTTGAATGATTGTGTGTTCATTTAATTTGGTTAGGCCTACTAAATTGATTAAATGCATATCAATTGCTAGAATTGGGAACTGTGATCCATTTTTATCTTCTTTCTATTCATGAAGTAGTGAATAACAATTGGGGTTTATGGACAAGTTTCCAATTATTATGGACAATTAAGTATTGAGCTATTTTCCTAGTTCCTAAGGCTACTCTAAAGAGTTTATTTTAGGAGTATAATGGTTAGAATCTAAGTAAAGCATTTGTTTTGTTTAGTGAATCTCTAAGGGAAAATTTAAGTAATAGAGCTTGCTTTATCCATGGTTGATAGTTCCATTAGAATTGAGACAACGTTGTGGCTGATTGAAATTATTAAATATCACAATTATGAATGAACCTAGAACTAGACTTTTAGTATTTGATCTTTCTATAATTTATTTTATTTTTTGATCGATTTGTTTATTTTATTTGTTACAAAATCAGAATTCAACTTTTTGCCCCAATTACATTAATGTCTTTAATTTTTAGTTAATTAGTAGTGAATTGAATGCATTCCTTATGGAATCAACCCTTGCTTACATTATTTATTGTTGAATAATTGAGAGTAAGAAATTACATTTTTGGTGCCTTAATGATAGCTACCATAAACTCCTAATTTTGTTCTTAGGAGTCATTCACACAAATGAATTGTGAAATTAACTTAAATGTCTATATTGATCGCTAATTCCATTGTAAGATGTATGTGATTCTATCTTAGGTAGTCCAAATCCATTGAAGTCCATTAAATAAAGAGACTTTTACTTTTTGTTTGCTTTTGTCACAATGAGAGAATTATTCATTGCTAGAAACATGAAATAACATCTCAATTACTTGACTACAGGACTTCTCATCTGAAAAGTTTGAATCCATTGAATTCTGCCAAATAAAGGAGTCTTTACTTTTAAATGGCATTCTTTTCTAGAAGATGCATCATTCATTACTTAAAAGTAGGGACCATCACTTGATTTCTTTGAAATAAAGCTTCTCCTTTTGTAGTAAAGAATCATTCACACAAAATAAGCACGCAATTAACATCCATATCAAGACTAAATGTTAATATCATTGTGACTTCCATGTCATTACACCTTAGGGAGTCTAAATCTCTTGAATTCTATTAAACAAAGGTATCATTCATCCTAATTAACTTTTTTTAACATGGATATAATGGTTAATTGCCTAAAACATAAGACTAGCACGTCATTTATAGCTAACACTAATATTGTTATTCTATAGAGTCAATCACACAATGGAATTGTGACCCCAAATTCCATGGGGATATGCACGTTATTTTGTTTTTGGGTAAACATGCTTCACTCTTGATTAGCCCTCTTCACTATGAGAGATTTGTTCATCACCTAAAACATGAGACTGTCCCTTAATTACTTGACAATAGGATTTCACTTTTACATAGTCTAAATTCATTGAAGTCCATCAAATAAGGGAGTGTTTGGGAAGGGGAAATAGTGCATCATAGTGCCAAAAAAGGTGTACTATGGTGGTGTGGGCTAATAGTGATATTAAGACAAAACGTGAGTCTAATGATGACTCCATGCCACCATTGGAGGATATAGGTGACAGAGAGGAGTACACAAATGAGGGAGATATGCTGGTGGTTAGATGAACATTGAGTGCATAAGCTAATGAAAATAATGAAGTGCAAAGAGATAATATCTTCCATACACAATGCTACATCAATCAATTATAAGGTACGTAGCATGACCATTGATGGGGGCAGCTGTACAAATGTAGCCAGCACTACTCTAGCTGTAAAACTTAATTTACCAACTACAAAGTAGCTTAGAACACATAAACTTTAATGGTTGAATAAATGTGGGGAGCTTAAGGTAAATAAGCAAGTGTTAGGATTGTTTACTATTAGGAGATATATTGATGAGGTCATGTGGGATGTTGTACCGATGCATGCTAAGCATATTTTGTTAGCAAAACTATGACAATAAGATTTACATGTAATGCATTATGGGATTAAGAGTAAATAAAATCTAAAGTATTACCCCATGGCTTGTACACCCCTTTACCCATACCTGGTCGACCCTAGCTTGATTTCTCTATGTACTTTGTGGTAGGACTGCCACAACTAAAAGGGGTAGAGATTTTGTATTTGTTGTTGTTGAAAGGTTTTCAAAGATGGCACACTTCATCCCACACCATAAAACTAAGGGTTAATCAAAGCTCAAACTAGTATACAAAGTCCTAAATTTTGTATTTATGGTAGTATGCTTGCACCATAACATTATAACTTAAATGATATTGGGGCTTTTAAAATTCTATCATCACTAACTGAATTTGTTTTAGGTGTTATTTGACTTTTTGAAAAGCTGTAATATTGCAATCTATGTTAATATGCAGGATGTTGATAAATTTTCTCTTTATCATGGTGGGATTTTGGAAATAGAGCTTGAGGTTCAATATGTGGGAGGAGAGCTCCACTTTCTTGAAGCCATTAACATTGATAATTTATTAATGTTGACTATATAAGCTCTTGAAAAGAGACTTGGTTACACAAGTGTAGAAGGTTATTTGTACAAATTTTGCCACCAAACCTTGGGAAGTAAGCCTCTAATAGGATATTTGATAAACCTTTACTAGAAATGCTAGATGAGAATGTTGCATCAGGAGAGCACACTGTATTGTTATGAATGGGGTTTGATGATCCTATAATAATCGAGAGCACTAATGTAGTTGAGCCCAATGGATAAGGAGTAGAGCCTAATTAGTCTGAAGCACATGCAGATGGGATTGGCACATAAGATGGTGTTGTCATTAATTCCACTAATTATATTGATCAAATGGGAATAAAAGGATCCAAGGCAGCTCACAATGGAGTCCCTAATGATTTTGGATTCTATAGAGATGATAGTGTTACAAGACCAGAAGATTATGGGGATGATATTAAAGTTTGGCAAGAGATTGTGTTTGAGGATTTGGGACATCAAGGGGCTTGATGTACTGCTACTAAGGATGCTATTAAGGTGACTGAACAACAAAGTGAAGAGACTTTGTGTGAGCAACATTATAAGGATAATACTGATGGGAGTGATGAAGACCCTGATTTCATTTCACCTGATGATAAGTTAGATGAGGAGGGATATGTAAATGCAAAAAGGAAAAGGAAACAACTAAGAATATGAGAACTACTGATTATGATGCCTGGATGGAAGCCAATGTCGAGAAGGCCACAAAGCCTGTCAGAAATATTGAGGGTGGATAGTGGAGTGGGTATAAAGATTTTGATGTTGATGTTGATGTTGACACAACAGTGAGTAGTGAAGAAGGTAATATGGAAATCCAAATAAAGCAAACATGAAGGAGAAAGAAGTATAGAGAATATAATTCCTTTGATGATCACAAAACATTAGAGTTCACTACAAAGATGAGGTTTAAGGGAGCTAATCAATTTAAAAAGTGAATCCAAAGATATCCGATTGTTAATGATTATCTAATGAAATGGTGCAGATCTGGAGAAAAGATGATAAAGGCCAGATGACAATTAGTTGTCTATGGAAAGTCTTTGTTACTTGAGATAGAAGGGAGTTGAATTTCATGATCAAATCTATGTATGAAACCTACAATTGTAGTCATGTGACAGGGAACAAACAAGCAACAGTTGAGTGGTTGGCTAAAGAATACCTAAGTAAAATCAAAATGAATCTTCACTAGCTAGTGGATATGATGGTTGAAATTAATTAGACATATGCATTCATTCTTACACAAATGCATTGCTATATGGTAAGAAAGCAATGGAAATGTTGACAGGATCTATGGAAGACACCATAGCAAACTTAGATCCTCTGAGATAGAGTTGAAAATAAAAAACCCAAACAATCTTTTCTAGTAAGAGACAGATGATTCATAAATTGGTCTTTAACCTATATTCCACAAGTTTTACATTGGTTTTAAAGTAGTAAAGAAAGGTTTTAAAGCTGGATGTAGTTCAATAATGGGGATTGATGGCTTCTTTCTAAAAACATTTCTTAGAGGTGCGTTATTGAGTGCAATTGGTAAGGATGTGAACAACCAAACACATCCTATTACTTGGGAAATTGTGACAAATGAAAGCACAACTAATTTGTAATGTTTCATGAAGCTACTTATGGATGATCTTGGCCTCTCAATTGGTCTAAGATGGACAATCAAGGGTGACTAGCAAAAGGTATGCTTATTAGATTTAATGATATTGAGTTAATAGTTTATTTCTTGGAGATAATCATGGTTTATCCGCAATCATATGATCACATAGCTATTGACCCAATGGTTTGCTAGTGCAAGGCATCCTTGACACTATAAAGGAATTGTTGCCACATGTTGAGCATAAAATTGTGCCAAACATGTATATGTAAACTGGAACAAAGAATTTAAGGGCCTTTCATTGAAAAAAAAAAATGCTTTTGGAGAGATATTTGAATCAAAAAAGAAGCTGAGTTCAAAGTAGCCATTAGAGAGATGAAGAAATTGGGTCCATAAACATTTGATGATTTCACTAATGAAGATGTCACATAGTTTGTAAAAGCATACATCAATACTTTGCCCAAATGTGACATTGTGGATAATAATGTATCTAAATGCTTCAATTGGTACATTGTTGAGTCAAGGGCAAAGAGTATCATCAATATGTTAGAGGACAAAAGAGTTGCTTTGATAGAAAGAATTGGGTAGAAGAAAAAAAATTGATGAAAGACAATGTTGATGCAATCTATCCTCAGATTACAAAAAAATTTAAGCAGATTAAACTTGAATCCAAGATATGTTTTTTTCTGGTCAAATGAGGGTATAAAGTTTGAAGTATCCTATAATGATGACAGGCACATTATAGATGTTGATTCCAAATTGTGCACATGTAGAGCCTGGGATTTAATGAGAATTCTTTGTAAACATGTTTTGTCATGTATTAATCATCTAAGGTGAAACTTAAATTATTATGTTGATGCCTATTATAAACAAACAACATATATGATAGTGTATAACAAGTCCATTGAGCCTTTAAATGGATGCAATATATGGTCTATAGTAACACATGTTGATCATGATGTTAAGTTTTGTGGCTACACCAAACATTATATTAATTGTGACCTGCATGTTCTTAGAGTTTTGGTACTTTGAATCCAATGAATTTTGAAAAACAAAGTAGTCATTGATCTTGATTAGCTTTTCTTATAGGGATTCAATGGTTCAATTTGTGAAGGTTTGCACCATCACTTTCATTTCTTGCTAAAAAGACTTCATCTTTCATTACATGGAGTCATTCACTCAAAAAGATGATGAAATTAACTTTTATGTCTATACCAAACAATATATTTATTGTGAAATGTACGTCCTCATTGCTTTGTTACTCAAAACTCGTTGAATTCCATCAAACAAAGGAGTCATTCATCTCAATTTGCTTTTCATATTGGCATTGAATAACTTAATTCTCAAAGAATGGGCCCATAACTTCATTTCATGTTAACAAGGCTTCCCCTTTAATTGCATGGAGTCATTCACACATAATTATCATGAAATTACCTTTTGTCGTCACCAAATATTATACTCTTTGTGACAAGCACATCTTTATACCTTTGGTGCTCTGAATGTATTGAATTCTATCAATCTAGGAGTCATTAAGCTTGATTAGCTTTTCTTATAGGGATTGAATGGTTCAATTCCTAAAGGTTGATACTATCATTTCATTTCTTGCTGACCCCTCTTTTTGTTATACACACTCATTCATAAGAAATGATCATGAAATTAACATTTATGTCTACACAAAAGATTAAATTGATTACAAGCATGTGCTTACACCTTTGGTACTCTGAATCCATTGAATTTCACTAAACAAGGAGTCATTGTTCTTGGTTAGCTTTACTTATAGGGATTGAATGTTTTAATTCCTAAAGGTTAGCTTTACTTATTTCATTTCTTATAAATATGACTTCTCTTTACATAGTAAGGACTCATTTACACAAAATTAGCATAAAATTAATTTGTATGTCTACAACAAATAATATATTTACTATGACAAGCTTTGATAGGCCTTTGGTATTCTAAAACCACTAAATTTAATTAAATAAAGGAGTTATTGATCTTGATTAGGTTTTTTTTTATATAGGGATTAAATGGCTCAATTCCTGAAGGTTCACACTATTACTTCATTTTTTGCTAACTTCTTTCATTGCACAATGTCATTCACATAGAATGATCATGAAATTAACTTTTGTGACTACACAAGACATTATATTCTTTGTAACAAGCATGTCTTTGCACCTTTGGTATTCATCTATTGAATTTCATCAAATAATGGAGTCATTTATCATGATTATCTTTTCTTTCCTATCACTTCATTTTGTGCTAATAAGGTTTTTCTTTTTGTTTCAAGGACTCATTCACACAACCTGATCATGAAACACACTGTTGTGATTACACCAAACATTATATTTATATGACAAGCGAGCCCTTACAACTTTGGTACTCTTAATCCATTGAATTCCACCAAATAAAATTGTTGTTGATCTTTATTAGCTTTCTTGCAAGGATTCAATGGATCAATGCATGAAGGTTCACACCATCAGTTCAATTCATTGCAGAAAACTTAAGGTTATTACCTTGATTCCTTGGTGACAAGGCTCCCCCTTTTCATGCAAGGAGTCATTGGTCTAAAATGATCATATAATTAACATTTGTGTTCATCCAATAATGAAGCTTTTACTCTTTATTAGCCATCTTTACTATGAGACATTCATTCATTTTTCAAAATATGTTGTCTCTCAATTACTGGACAGTAGGACGAATCCTTCAGGTAGTCTAAAATCCTTTAGACTTTATCGAGTAAAAGTGCTGCTACCCTTGATTAGCTTTCATAATTAAGAGGCAATCCTTCATAATTTAAAACTTGAGCCTTTCACCTAATTTCTCAATAATAAGATATCTTTTTTTGTTCCAAGGAATGATTCACATAAAATAATTGTGCAATTAACATCCTAATGTAGGGTAGAAACAAGCAAAAGGATTGTACAAAAGAATAATAGGGCAATCCACTTGAAAATACTAGTTGAGATGGGAATTCACTCAAAATCTAAACTCAATACTGAAGAGTGATTTCAATACTCATTCATAATAGGTCTCTGTCTAAAGAAAATAACAATAAGCTATCTTTACATGGATAATTAATAAATAAATTGGAAGTAATAAAACTTAATAAGAAATAAGATAATATATAAGCTAAATAGAAAAATATCTTATATAGTATCTTATCTTATAAAATCTCCTGATAGATTGTATTTTATCATTAATATGAGATATTATTAAAATCCTAAATAGTAAGAATTTCATTTTTTTTCTTCAACAAAAAAAAAATTCAAACTCAAATTTTAAAATGTTGGAGAATGAGAAAAAGCATTCTTTGGGCCTGAGAAAATTGTTATTTTTTTTTTGGAAAAATTGATGGTGGCAAAAACAAAGCACACTTCATGAAGTCCATATGAGAACTAACACACTAGAATTTCGAAGGAATAACAAAATCTAACTCTACAAAAACTTATGCAACAGTATTAGACACATTTGGCTTAGATTTCTCTTCATTGACTAAAACTGATGTAGAAAACTAAGTAGTGAACATACTATAATCCACCATATCAACTTGCATAGGCAAATTGAATTTTGTTGTTGTCTCTATATCAATTTGAGCAAGTTTAGCTCACAATGTTGACTGATGTATTTTTGGAAGATCTTTAATATTAACTTACTTATCAGCTAGGTAAGGTGTAACTTTAAAAGCATAGCTATTAAGCACTTTACCTCCTAATTGCTGATCAATAGAAGTGGTTGTCGTCACACTATTGAATAGCAAAACTACTTAGAAGAGATATTTTCACTTTCCTTCAACTTAATAATCATAATTTCCTCAATGAAAATAAAAGCTTTATATGGATCATAATCTCTCATAGTTTTAAGGAAATTTTGGAATATCTCAACTATCAATGCATTACATTCAAGTTTCATCATTATATAATATGATTGCACTCATGCAAGAATTTCTAGAATTGAGATTCACTTACCATATGAGCAATGTGATCATCTAAATGCTCAAATGATGATGCCATAAATTAAAATATATCTTTCATCAAATCATGAAGATAATGAATGCCTGGAGTACTTATCTTCATAATCTCACAAAGGCATGAAGCAATTAGAAGTCTAATGTCCATATTAGGATGCCTAAAGAGTTGACTGTTAGTTAATGCGTTCACTAATGGGCAACGTGTAACTAGTTTCATAGATGATTGCTTCTCCTTAAATAAGCAATATTCAATTTGGTCAAGAAGTGAAAGGATTTACTAGATATCTTCTACCCAGCTAACAAGTTAATAACTATGGTTGCTCTGTGAGAGACACAGTAAAGGTTGACTAGTTGCATTGGTAACTAGAGATGGTAGATAAGAGTAAGGTGTCTCTAGTGCTTTGGATTTTATTCAATGGAGGCAGATAATCATCAGTGCATAGTGGTGCGTGTGATAACTTAAGATGTTGTCTAGTGAGGTAGTGGCAAGAGTAGGTAACAATAGATTTGAAGGCATTATGTGTGAAGTTATTTGATCAAATTTTTGCTTTGATTTGTAATGGTGTGAAGGAGGTAGTAAAAAAAAGATTAGGATGCTTTGTGCCGTGTTTTCAGATCAAAATTTGGCTCTATTGCCAAAATTGATGTAAGAGAGAAACAAGTCAAAGCATAGTATAAAAAGAATAATGTGGGAATCCACCTTAAAAGTAAACTCACTACTCAACGAGTAATTTCAATATTCATTCATAATAGGTCTATGTGTGATGGAAATAAGAATAAGCTATCTTTACAGGGATAGTTAATGAATAAATAGGAAAAATATAACTAAATAAGATATAAGATAATATATTTGCTAAATAGAAAAATATCCTAAATAATATCTAATTTAATAAAATCTTGTAACAGAGATTATCATTAATATAAGATACCATTGAAATCCTAAATAATAAGAATATTTCTTATTCTCCAGCATATCCAATGTCTGCATAGAACATTAATTTCAATGTAACAAGCACATAATTACACCTAGGCTAGTCTGAATCTATTGAATTCCATAAAATAAGGAAATCATTTGTCTTGATTAACTTTTCTTACCGTGATAAAATGGTTAATTGCCAAAAAGATGAGATGATACTTCATTTCTAGGTAGTAAGGCTTTTTCTTTTGTTCCAATGAGTCATTTATCTTGATTCACTTTTCTTTCAATTATTGAATGGTTAATTGTCTGAAAGATTATAATGCATTGAATTCCTAGCTGAGAAGGCTTCTCCTTTTGTTCCAAGATGGCATTCAAACAAACAAATCATGAAATTAACATAATTTCTACATTATTATGTCTTGGGTAATTTAAATCCATTGAAGTCCATCCAATAAAGAAGTTACTACTCTCGATCAGTTTTATTTCTTATGAGAGAATTATTAATTACTTGAAGCATGAGACATATCTTGATTACATGACAATTGGACTTCTTCTCTAGGTAGTTTGAATCCATTGAAGTCCATCAAATAAAGTAGCTATTACTCTTGATTAGCTTTCTTTACTACAAAAGAATCTTTTATTACTTGAAACTTAAGGTCATCACTTGATTCCTTGGTGATAAGGCTTCTCCTTTTCTTGCAAGGAGTAATTCACATAAAGTAATTATACAATTAACATCCAAGTCTATATAGAAAAATAAACAAAGGAGTCATTCATTCTGATTAACTTTTCTTATGATGATAGAATAGTTTGTTGCAAAAATCATGAGGCTAACACTTCATTTATAACCAATAAGGCTTTTCCTTTCATTGCATAGAGTTATTCCCATAGCGAAATTGTGAAATTAAAGTAAGTGTCCCACCAATCATTGATTTCATTGCACTATGCATGTTATTCTATTATGGGTAGTTTGAATGCTTTCAAGTCCATCTGATAAAAATATTTTTACTCTTATTTAGCCTTATTTATTATGAGAGATTTGTTCATTGCTTGAAACTTGCCATTTAATTACTTCGCAATTGGACTTCTACTTTAGGTAGTTCAAATCCTTCAAACTCCATCAAATAATGGAGCAACCACTTTTGATTGGCTTTCTAAAAATTATTTATTGTTTGAAAATTGAGGTGGTCACCTGATTCCTTGGCAATAAACCTTCTCCTTTCATTACAAAAAATGATTCACATAAAATAATCATGTAGTTAACATCCATATAAATACACCATATCTAATTATATTGATTGAATTCTATAAAATAAAGGAGTCATTCATCTTCATTAACTTTTCTTACCTGGAAAGAATGGTTCATTGCTAGAAAGACAAAATTGACACTTCACTTCTAGGTAATAAGGATTCTCTTTTCTTTCTAAGGAGTCCTGATCTTGATTAGTTTTTTTTTTTTAATTTTTTACATGGATTGAATGGTTAATTGCTTGAAAGATGAGAATGCTTTTCATTCCTAGCTGATTATGGTTTCTCCTTTCATTCCAAGATGTCATTCACACAAAAAAAATAATGAAATTAACTTACTTGCCTACACCAATCATTGATTTCATTGTGATATGCACATTATTGTGTCTTGGGTAATATGAATTCATTGAACTTTATGGAGAAACAAAGCCATTACATTTGATCAACTTTATGAGAGAATTGTTTATTTGCTTGGAACATGAGACACTCTCTTGATAACTTAACAATAAAACTTCTCCTCTTGGTAATTTGAATCCATTGAAATTCATTGAATAAAGAAGCTATGACTCTTGATTAGCTTTCTCTATTGAGAGAGAATAATTTATTACTAGAATCTTTTAAGGTTTTTACCTGATTGCTTGGTGATTAGGTCTCTCCTTTCATACAAGGAATCATTCACATAAATTGATCATGAAATTAAGATCAATGTCTACATAGAACATCAAATTCATTTTGGCACATACATCAATACACCTTAGATAGTTTAAGTCCATTGAATTCCATAAAACAAAGGAGTCATTCATTTTAATTAGCTTTTCTTACATGGGTAGCATGGTTTGCTGCTAGATAGAATGTACTGTCACTTCACTTTCTACTAATAAGGCTTCTCTTTTCATTCCATGGTGTCATTCACAAAAAGAAATAATAAAAATAACATATATGTTTACATCAATCAATGGTTTCATTACTAGATGCACATGGTTCCATACTACATAGGTTGAATTGATTAAAAACCATCAAATGGAGAAGTGATTACTCTTGATTAACTTTCTTTAGCATAAGAAAATCATTTATTGCCTGACACATTATGTGATAATAGGACTTCTTTAGGTAGCCAAATGCATTGAAGTCCAACAAATAAAGAATATATTACACCTGCTACATTTTTTTTCTTACTAAAAGACAATTATTCATTGCTTGAATCTTTAGATAATTACCTGATACATTTGCAATAAGGCTTCTCCTTTTGTTATAAGGAGGCATTTAAATAAAATGAGAATGCAATTAATATTCATGTCTACACCAACCATTGATTTTACTGTGACATGCATATCAATTCACTTTGGGTTGTCTAAATCCATTGAATTCCATCAAACAACAGAGTCATTCATCTTGATTAGCTTTACTTACCTAGATAAAATGGTTCATTTCTTGAAACACAACACTATCACTTTATTCATAGCTAATATGGCTTCTCCTTTTATTTTAAGGACTCATTATCACAAATGATATGTGAAATTAACTTAAATGTCTAAACTGTTCATTAATTCCATTGTGAGAATCACTTTATTCTATCTTGAGTAGTCCAAATCCATTGACGTCTATCCAGTAAAGAAGCTATTAGTCTTGATTAGCTATCATTACTACAATAGTGTAATTCATTATTTGAAACTTCAGGTCACCTCTTGATTACTTAACTACAAGACTTCTCTTCTAGGTACTCCACATCCATTGATGTCCATCAATTAATGGAGCTATTACCTTTATTTGCTTTATTTACCTACAGAGTATAATTCATTTGTTGAAACTTGAGATTGTCACAATATTCCCCAGTAATAAGGCTTCTCCTTTTGTTATGAAGAATCATGCACACAAAATAAGTGTGCAACTAGCATTCATGTATATGCCAAACATTGACTTCACTGTAATATGCACATTAATAAACCTTGGGTGAATCCATTAAATTCCATTAAAAAAAGTCATTCATCTTGATTGGTTCTTCTTACATGGATACTCTTTGGATGAAACAAGTGATAAATAAATCATTATTGGCTAATAAGGCTTATCCTTTCCTTCACAAGAGTCATTCAAACAAAGAAATCATGAAATTAACTAAAATGTCTACACAAATCACAAATTCCTTCGGGAGGTGCATGTTGTTTCATATTAGATAGTTTAGATCTATTGAAATCCATTCAATAACACAGCTTTATCTCTTAATTAGCCTCCTTTATTGTGAGAGATTTGTTCAATGCTTGAAACATGCGTTTTCCACTTTATTACACACAATAGGGCTTCTCATTTGGTCAGTCTTAATCTATTGAAGTCCATCAAATAAAAGAGGTATTACTCTTAGCTATCCTTCTTTACCTAGAGAGAATTGTTGATAGATTGAAACTTATGACCATCACTTGACTCCTTTGCAATAACACTTTTCCTTTTATTGTAAGGGATCATTCATAAAGAATAATCATTTAATTAACATTTATGTTTACACAAATCATTAATTTCATTGTGACATGCATTTAATACCATTAGGTTTTCCAAGTCCAGTTAATTCCATAAAAAAAATGAGTCATTCATCTTGATTAGCTTTTTTTACAAGGGTAGAATGGTTCATTGCCTAAAACATGATACTAACACCTCATTTCCATGTATTAAGGTTTCTCTTTTCAATCCAAAGAGTCAATCACACAAAGGAATCATGAAATTAACTTAAATGTCTAACATTGATCACTATTTTCATTAGGAGATGCATGTGATTATGTCTTGAATAGTTTAAATCCAATGAACTACATCTAGTAAAGAAGCTAGTACTCTTGGTTGAATTTCTTTACTATGAATGAATTGTTGATTTAGTTGAAACATGAGAAATCTCCTCATTAATAAAAATTAGGAGTTCTCCTCAGGGTAGGTCAAATTACTTGATGTTCATTAGGTAAAGGAACCATTGCTCTGGATTGGCTTCCATTACTAGAAGAGATTTGTGGTCCCTATGACTAAAGGTTTTGAATTTTCTAGCCAGGACCAGTTAGCCGCTCTTTCTTCATTTGCCTTCTCCACTCTTTTGCTTTTGTTTAACACATGAATTGTTCTTTGAATTTTAGGATCAAATGGCGTAAGTTTTTTTCACCACTTTATCATGTCCTGTACTAGGAAGAACCTTGCAAAACAAAAAGAATCAAAACTATACTTCTAAATTAAAATCAAGACAAAGGGTTCTACTATTTTTAAGATTTCCAATTCTTGACGATGATGCCAAAAGCTTCATGCATAAAAATAACTACTAGCAAATGCATTACTCACTCAAAAAATATTCATAGTGAATAACACCAAAACATTAAGTAAATGTAACTTTATCTAGAAGACCAATTTCAAAGTTTGGAAGATTAAATAAGAACAAATAAAATCTAAATAAAAAAATCAATTGGTAAAAATAACAAGATTTAATCAAGAGTATACAATGGTTTTTGAGTATACCGTATAAAGGTTAATAGAATTCTTGCTAAAGTGCTTTGAAGAAAAAGGGTCTATTCATAGGACCACGAAATTTCCTATATTATTCAATGCTCTATTTCAAATTATATTTAATCTAGTTTCACCTATTAACCTAATATATCTCTATGTAGAGTAAAATAGATTAAAGAGAATCAAATTTTGTAAAAAGCTCTAGCTTAAGTAGATATTTTTGAAATCCACCCATCATTACTACATCAATCATGTTTATACATCTCCATATTTCATTTAATGTAAGTTATGCATTATTTGATCTAATGTATCTTAGTCTTAATCATGCATATAAATTCAATTTAGGTCATTAGAATTTTAAGAGCATTAAGCACTATAACACTTATTTGCCATGAAAAGAAAACTGTAAAATAGGACAAAAATAGAGAAAACTACATAACTATGATTAGGCATCATAACCTAAGTTAAGAAAATTAGTTCATCCTTGACAGGGAAAACCAAATTAAAATTGAAAGGAAGTAGAATTTTAGGAGAATAGAATGATGAAATAGCTCTAGAATCACTCCCTTGACGATGTCATCACTCCTCCTCTCCAAATCTTTTCACATTGCTCTTCCTTTGGAGCACAATTCACTCTTCATTTCTATATGGTTGTGTATAATTTCTCTTTTTCGTGCCTTCTTTATTGTGTGGAAGTCTCTCATTGATTAGGGTTTCTTACCTCCAGTCAAATCCGAAAAGTTTCTGACCCATAATTTACAGTTATCTTCCTTCTAGAAACCAAATCAAACTTTGGTAAACACTAGAATGTTGTAGCTCTATCTTTTAAATTTCTTTGGCTACAACAATCACTCAATTTCTATGTGTGTAGCAAAGGTTGTGCTCAAAATATCATACAGTCCTCAATCAATAACTAGATAGAATACTAACAAGCTTTGGTTTTCTTATTGAGACAACATTCCTTTTCAAGTAAATCTCCAAATTATACCAGAACCTCTTTTAAAATTTTTCTCAAATTTTCTTTTTACTTTTCCATTGATAATTTTTCAAGTTTATGACCCAAATTGACACCAAATATTCACTTTGCTTCTTTACTACAGACAGAAAATTCAAATATATAAAATCTAAATAAAAGAAAACTTAATTAATAATAATAATACTAATTTGAGACCATAAATATATGAAAATATATACCAATTTAGATCTTATCAAAATGCATAAAAAAGGGAGAGTTCAAGCAGATTAATGCTCCTTAAAGAAGTTTTGAACTTGTCAGAGAGAAGCATTAGTCAATTCCCATTTTAGTACTTCCAAAATTTGGCAAAACATTTGAGATTGAGTGTGATGCTTCTAGAGTCAGCATTGGTGATGTGTTGATGCAATAAGGTTGCTCCATTGCCTACTTAAATAAGAAACTCTTTGTTTCTTTATTAAACAACTTTACTTACAATAAAAAATTTATGCTTTTTTTGTGCACATGAACCACAACTGAATTACTTCTTACCCAAGAGATTTTATTATTGACACTAATCATGCATTACTAAAAGCATTTTGACAAAGGAAGAGTAAAATTAAATTAAATGTCTACATTGATCATTGATTTCATTGTGAGATACACATTATTATATCTTAGGCAGTTTGAATCTTTTAGAGTCTATCTAATGAAAAAAGCTAGTTCACTTGATTAGCTTTTTGATTATGACAAAATAATTCATTGCTTGAAACATGAGACTATCTCTTATTTACTAGACAATAAGACTTCTCCTCTCATAGTTTGAATAAATTAAAGACCATCAAATAAAGGAGTTATTAATCTTAAGTAGCTTTCTTTGCCATAAGAGAATCATTCACATAAAATGATAACATAATCAACATCCTTTTTTACACATAGCATTAATTTCTTTGTGATATGCACATTAGTAGATGTTGGGTAGCCTTAAACCTTTGAATTTTATCAAACAAAGGAGTCATTCATTTAAATAAGTTTTTCTTCCAAGGATATAATGATTTGTTTCCTATAACATGAGACTAACACTTCATTTCTAAAAACTAAGGCTTCTCATTCTTGTACGGAGTCAGTCATACAAAGGAATCATGATATTAACCTAAATTTCTACATGTTATTATGTTTAAAGAAGTCAAAATCTATTGAAGTTCATTGAATAAGTAAGCTATAATGCTTGATTAGTTTCCCTTTGCTACAAACGTAACCTTTATTGTGTATAACATGAGGCCATCTCTTAATTACTTAAAAATATCACTCCTCACCTTGGTTATCTAAATCCACTGAAGTTCATTGAATAAAGGAGCAATTAATCCTTATCAGCTTTCATTTTCATGAGAGAATTATTCATTGGTTGAATCATGACACTATCAATTGATTCCTTGTTAATCAGGCTTCTTCTTTTGTTGTAAGGAATTATTTATACAAGATGATCATTCAATGAACTTCCAGCCCTACACTAAACTTTAATTTTGTTGCCAAGTGCACGTTAGTATGCCATACATAGTGTAAAATCCACTAAATTCCATTAAACAAAATGAGTCATTCATGTTGATTAAATTTCCTCAAATGAATGGATGGCTCATTGCTTGAAAGATGAGACTGGTAGTTCATTTATAGCCCATTTATGGCTAATTAAGGTTCTCCATATGATCTAAGGAGTCATTCACATAACGAAATCATGAAATTAACATAAATGTCTGAACCAGTCAAAGATTTCATTGTGTAATAATGCATGTTATTTTATGTATTGCAGAGTCTAAATCTATCGAATTCCACACAATAAAGTAAACTACTCTTGATTAGCTTTTATTACCATAAGGGAATTGTTTATTGCTTGAAACTTGAGACCATCTCTTGATTACTTGAAATTATGACTTCTCCTTTGGAGTAGTCCATATCCATTGAAGTCCATTGAGGAGAGGAGCTATTACTCTTAATTAGCTTTTCTTACTAGAGAAGAATCCTTCATTACATGAAACTTGAGACATATACCTATTCTTGGAGGCTTCTCCTTTCATTTTGAGGAATTATTCACACAAAATGACCCTTCAACTAACATCTAGGTTTACTTAAACTTTAATTTTTTGCAACACATGCTTATCAATACATCTTTGATAGTCTAAGTCCATTGAATTTCATCAAACAAAAGGAGTCATTCATCTTGATTACCTTTTCTTAGATGGAAAGAATGGTTCATTATGAAATATATGAGACTAATAATAATTGTTTTTCTTTTGTTCCAATGAGTTGTTCACACATAGAAATCATGAAATTAACTTAAATGTTTACATCAATCACTAATTTAATTGCAAAATGCACAATATTATGTCTGAGGAAGTCCAAATCCATTGAATTTCGTCCAATAAGGGATCTATTATCCTTGACTAACTTTCTTTCCTAAGTGAACATTGTTCATTGCTAGAAACATGAGACTGTCTCTTGATTACTTGTTTATCACTTCTCATATGGGTTATTTGAATCCAATGAAGTCCATCAAATAATGGAGTCATTACTTCTGAATAATAAGACTATCATTTGATCCCTCAACAATAAGGCTTTGCATTTTATTTCTCAGAAACGTTCACACATAAAGATCATTCAATTAACATCTAGGACTACATTGAACTTTATTTTGTTGTAATAAGCACATTAAACAAATGGGCTATTATTCTTGATTAGAATTCTTTAGCAAGAAAGAATCATTGATTGCTTGAAACATTAGACTGTCACTTGATTCCATTGTAATAAATTTACTCCTTTTGTTGTAGGGAGTCATTCACACAAAATAATCATGCAATTAGCATTCATCTCTATAGCATTTATTGATTTTGTTGCTACATACACATCAACATAACTTAGGTAAACTAAATCTATTGAATTTCATCAGACAAATGAATCTTCATCTTGATTAACTTTACTTACATGAATAGAATGGTTCATTGCTTAAAGGGTAAACAATCTATTTCTAGTTATAAGGGCCTTTCTTTCATTCCAAGGAGTCATTCACCCAAAGGAATCATTAAATTAACTAAAATGTCTACACTGATTACTAATTTAAGTGAGAAATGCATGTTATGATGTCTTAGGGAATCCAAATCCTTTGAAGTTCATCCAATTAAGAAGGTGTTATTATTTGTTAGCCTTCCTTATAGTGAGATAATCATTTGTTGCTTGAAACATGAGACCATCTCTTAATTACTTGAAATTAGGACTTCTCCATCAGGTTAGTCTGTATCCATTAAAATCCAGTGAAGAAAAGACTTATTACTCTTGATTAGCTTTTCTTACAAGGAAAGAATTGTTCATTTCTTGAAACTTGACACTTTACTTGATTCTTTTTCAATAAGGCTTCTCCTTTTGTTACAAGAAATCATTCACACAAAATGATCTTTCAATTAGCATCTAGGTCAGCACCAAACTTAGATTTGTTTTAACATGCAAATCAATAGACCTTAGGCAGGATACATCTATTCAATTACATCAAACAAAAGGAGTTATTCATCTTGATTACCTTTTCTCAAATGGATAAAATGGTTCATTCCTCTAAAGCTAAGACTAATACTACATTTCTAGGTGATAAGGTTTGTAGTTTGTTTTAAGGAGACATTCACACAAAGAAACCATGAAATTAATTTAAATGTCTACATCCATGAAGATTTCATAACAAGATGCATGTTATTATGTCTTGCAAAGTTTGAATCTGTTGAATTCCACTCAATAAAGAAGCTAATAATCTTGATTGGCTTTCATTACTAGGAGTGAATTGTTGATTGTTTTATACATGATACTATCTCTTGATTACTTCACATTAGGACTACTTCTCTGGGGTAATCCATATCAATCAATTGAAGTCCATCAAGCAAATGAGCTATTACTCTTGATTAGTTTTCTTTACTAGTAGAGAATCATTCATTACTTGAAACTTGAGACATTTACTTGATTCCTAGATAATAAGGCTTCTCCTTTTGTTACAAAGAATCATTTACACAAAATGATCATTTAATCAATATCTAGGTATACACCAAACTTTAATTTTGTTGCAACATGTGCATCAATAGACCTTAGGTACTCTAAATCCATTAAATTTCATCAAACAAAATGAGTCATTCATCTTGAATACCTTTTCTCCAATAGATAGAATGGTTTACTATGAGAAACATGAGACTGGCAATTGATTTCTACCCAATAAGGGTTCTTATGTCGTTCCAAGAGTTGTTTACACAATGGAATCACGAAATTAACTTAAATGTCCACACTAATTGCTTATTTAATTAGCAAGTGACACATGATATGATGTCTTAGGTAGTCCAAATCCATTGAAGTTCATTCAATAAAGGAACTATCACTCTTGATTAGCTTTCCTTATTGTAAGAGATTCATTCATTACTTAAAACATGAGACCATCTCATCATTTCTTGACATTACGACTTCTCCGCTAGGTAGTCTATCTCCATTGAAGTCCATCAAAGAAAAGCGTTAGTACTTTTGATTAACTTTCTTTACTGGAAGAGCACTATTCATTGGCTAAAATTAACCTTTAGCTGATTCCTCAACAATAATCCTTTCATTGTAAGAAATCATTCACACAAAACAATCATTCAATTAACATCTAGGTCTACACTAAACTTTAAATTTGTTACAACATGCACATCAATACACCTTAGGTAGTCTAAATCCATTGAATTCCATCAAACAAAAGGAATCATTCATCTTGATTACCTTTCCTTAAATAGATAGAATGGTTATTTGCAAGAAAGATGAGACTGGCAATTCCTTTCAAGCTAATAAAGGGTTCTTCTTTCATTCCAAAGAGTCGCTCACACAAAGAAATCATTAAATTAATTTAAATGTCTACACCAATTGCTGATTTAATTATGAGATTTACATTATTATGTCTTAGAAAATCCAAATTCAATGAAGATCATCCGATAAGCCATTACTTTTGAACATTTTTCTTTTTTTAAGAGAGAATCATTCTTTGCTTGAATAATAGGACTATGCTTTGATTCCTTAGTAATAAGGCTACTCATTTTGTTGCAAGAAATCATTCACATAAAACAATTATTCAATTAACATCTAGGTCTACACCAAACATTAATTTTGTTGCAACATACACATTGAATAAAAAAGCTATTATTATTGATTAGCATTTTTATTAGGAGAGAATTTTTCGTTGCTTGAAACTTGGGATCATTACTTGATTCCATGGTGATAAAGTTTCTCCTTTCCTAGCAATTAACATCCACATTGATTTTACTATGACTTGTGCATCAATACATCCCAAGTAGTCTAAATACATTGGATTCCACTAGACAAAGGAGTCATTCAAGTAAATTCATTTTTCTTACATGGATATAATGGTTCATTTGCTAAAAGATGAGCACTTTGTTTCTGGCAATTAAAGACTTTCTTTCATTCCAAGGAGACATTCACAAAGAGGAATTGCTAAATTGACCTAAATGTCTACAACAATCACTAATTTTATTTCCCAATGCACATTATGATTTTTTGGGTAGCCCAAATCCATTGAAGTCCATCTAACAAGCCATTTCTCTTGATTAGATTTCCTTAAAGTGAGTCAACTATTCATTACTTGAACAATTAAATCATCACTTGATTTCTTGACAATTGGTCTTCTTCTCTAGGGTAGTCCAAATCCATTAAAGTCCAGGAGCTATTACTCTTAATTAGCTTTCCTTTCCAAGAGAGAAAATCATTCATTGCTTTAAATATGAGACTGTCAACTAATTTCTTAGCTACAAGGCAGAATGAATCATTTGCACAAAATTATCATACAATTAACATCCATGTATGCACCAAATATTAATTTCATCAGTACATGCATGTCCATACACATTAGGTTGTCTACAACCATTGAATTCCAGCAAACAAAAGGAGTCATTCATCTTGATTTGCTTTTTCACATGAATCAAATGGTTCATTGCTTGAAAATGAGACCAACACTTTATAAATTTAACTTAAATGTCTACACCAATCATTGATTTTATTATGGGAGGCATATTATTATGATTTGTGTAGTTCAAATCTAATGAAATCCATTCATTACTCGTTAGTTTTCTTTGCTTCAAGAGAATCATTCATTGTTTGATAGATGAGTCTATCTCTTGCTTACTCAATGATGCAACTTCTCATAGATAGTAGCTAGAATCCATTAAATTCAATCAAAGAATGAAGTTATTAATCTTGATTAGCATTGTTTACTAGGAAAGAATCAATAATTGTTTGAAACTTGAGACTCATACCTCATTGGCAATTTGGTTTCTATTTTTTATGCAAGGAATCATACACACAAAATGATCATGCAATCAACATCCATGTCTATAGTAAACATTTATTTTGTTATGGCGTGTATTTCCATACACTTTGAATAGTCTAAATCAATTAAATTCCACCAAACAAAGAAGTCATTCATCTTGATTATCATTTTTTACCTAGTTAAAATGATTAATTGCTTGAAAGATGAGACTGACACTTCATTTCTAACTAATTATCCTTCTCCTTTCATTTTAAGCAATCGTTCACAGAAAAGAATCATGGAATTAGCTTAGATTTGTACATTGATCATTGATTTCATTGTAAGATGAATTTTATTATATCGTGGGCTGTCCAAATCCATTGAAGTCCGTCCAGTAAAGAAGCTATAACACTTTATTAGCTTTCTTTACAATAAGAGATTCATTCACTAATTTAAATGAGACTGTCACTTGATTTACCTGACAATAGGGCTTCCCATTTTGGGTAGTCCAAATCTACTTAAGTCTATCAAATAAAGGAGCTTTTACAATTTATTAGCTTTCTTTATAATGAGAGAATCATTGATTGCTTCAAACATGAAACCTTTACCTAATTCTTTGGCAATACGGCTTCCCCTTTTGTTGTAAGAAATCATTCACACAAAATGATCAAGCAATTAACTTCCAATTCAACAATGAATATTACTTTTGTTGCGACATGCACGTCAATGCACCTTAGCTAATCTGGAATCATTAAATTAATCAAACAGAGGGATACATTCATCATGATTAGCTTGTCTCACTTGCATAGAATGGTTTATTGCTTGAAAGATGACATTTCATTTTTAGTTAGTAAGGTTTCTCTTTTCATTCACAAAAGTCATTTACATAAAGAAATTGTTAAATTAATTTACATGACTACATTGATCAATCAATTTATTGCAAGATGATTGTTATTTTGGTTGTGGAGTTTGAATCCACTGAAGTTCATCTAGTAAAGGGAAATTCCATTTATATTTCCCTATTTATGGGAATGAGACTCTTGTGCATGATAATCATCATTTCCATCATTTCCTTACTTCTTCTAGTTAATCTTATTCATATTCCCTCTTTTCTTCTCTCCATAAAATAGATAAAATATAATAATAATAATAAATATTTTTGTATTATAATGCCATTAAATATTTAAAAATTATGATAATAATTAAATCATCAATAATGGTTCTATTATATATATATATATATATATATATATAGTGTTTATATGAATTATTATTATTACTATTATTAATACTATAATGAAGAAAAAAAAAAAGTGATTAAAAAATATTCAAATTATTAATTAATAATTATTTTTCACTATAAAATTTTTATGTTAATATATTTATTTTAAATTTTTATATTTATGATAATTAATTTAAATTATTTTTATGATAAATATTATTGTTATTAGATAAATTTATTAATATAATTTTTTTTGTAATTAAATTTTTTCTAATAATTTACAAATTTAAATTATTATTATTATTATTATTATAAATATCATTAATACTAGACAAAACCTTTAATATAAAATTTATTTATGTTTTTATGAATTAAATATATTTTAATCATATTATTATTATTTATCTTTTCTCTTATAGTAATTTTTATTTTGATTTTCATTCCAAATTTATTTAAAAAGCTGTAAAGATAATTTGATTCTAATTCTAGAGTAAATTAAACAGATTACAAAATTTACTATTTTGTTTTTAATTCCATTTGATTTCGATTTCAGACTATAAACCAAACATTCCCTTCACTCCTTTATTCTTGTGACTCACACATGGTTTTTTTTGCACTAAGACTTCTCTTTTTGTTGCAAAGAAACATACATGCAAAATGATCAACCAATTAACATCCACCTCTACACTGAACATTAACTTCATTATGACATGCAAGTCAATACACCTAAATGGTCTGAATCTATTGAATTCTATCAAATAAAAGATTCATTTATCTTGATTCGATTTTCATACATAGATAAAAATAGTTCATTGCTTGAAAGATGAGACTGTCACATCACTTCTAGTCTAAGGACTTCTCCTTTCATTCAAAGGAGTTATTCACACAAATGAATCATGAAATTAACATAAATGTCTACACTTATCATTGATTTCATTGCAAAATTTATTATGTCTTGGGCAGCTCAAAATAATTGAAGTCCATCCAATAAAGAACATATTACTTTTAAATGGCTTTCTTTGCCATAATAGAATTATTCATTACTTTAAACATAAGATTATCTTTTGATTAGTTTACAAGAGGACTTCTCTAAGTAGTCCAAATCCATTGAAGGCCATTGAATAAAAAAGTCATTCATCTTCATTAGCTTTTCTTACATAGATAGAATGGTTCATTACTTTAAAGATTAGGTGATCACATCACTTTTAGGTAGTAAGTCTTCTCCTTTCTGCCAAAGGAGACTTTCACACAAAGGAATCATGAAATTATATTAAATGTATACACTGATTAAAGATTTCATTATGAGATGCAACTTATTATGTTTGGATAGTCTAAATCTATTGAAATCCATCCAACTAAGAATCTGTTTCTCTTGATTGACTTTTCTACTACCAGAGAATTATTCATTATTTTGAACATAAGATCATTTTTTGGTTGCTTAACAATAAAACTTCTCCTTTGGGTGGTCTTAATCCATTAAATTCCATAGAATAAAGGAGCTATTACTCGACTAACATTCTTTGCTATGAAGTTGGTTGAAACTTTAGAGCTCACCAAATTCCTTGGCAACAAGGCTTCTCTTATCATTACAAAGAATAATTCACACAATGATAATGCAATTAATAACCCTATCTACATTGAAAGTTAATTTCATTGTGCCATGCTTGTCAATGCACCTTGGGTTATCTGAATTCTTTGAATTCCTTCAAATGAAGTAGTCATTCAACTTGATTAACCTTCTTTACATGGGTAAAATGTCTTACTGTGTGAAAGAGAAGTCTAAACTAATCATTGATTTTAATGGGAGATGCATATTATCGTGCCTCAAGTAGTTTGAATACATCAAAGTTAAAATAACAGGAAGTTATCACTCTTGGTTAGAATCATTCATTATGTGAAAGATGAGAAGGTCTCTTGATTACTTTAAACGTGGACTTTTAACCTTAAAGTCCTTTGAGTGAAGGATTTACTAACCTTAATTAGCTTTCTTTACTGTGAGAGAATCATTTAATGCTTCAAACTTATGACCGCCATCTGATTCCTTGGCCATAAGGGTTCTTTTATTGCAAGTAATCATTGACATAAAATGATCAAGCAATTAACATCCATGTTTACACTCAAACATTAATTTCATTGCAACATGCATGTCAATACACTGTAAGTAGTCTTAATTCATTGATTTTCATCAAACAAAGGTGTCAATCATCTTGATTAGCTTTTCTTACTTGCATAAAAAGTTCATTGTTTGAAAGATGAGATTGTCACTTGTTTTCCAACTATTTTTCCTTTCATTTCAAAATGTCATTCACAAAAAGGAATCATGAAATTACCTTTAATTTCTATACCAATTGTTGCTTTCATTGTGAGATGCATGTTATTATATCTTGGGCAAACAAAAGCTAATGAAGTTTGTTGAATAAAGGAGCTAGATGAGGAGAGATCGTTCATTGCTTGAAAAATGAGACAATTTCTTGATTACTTAAAAATAGGACTTCCCATCTTGAAGTTTGAATCTATTGAAGTCCATCCAATAAAGGACTTATAACTCTTAAGTAGTCTTATATAGTAGGAAAGAATCATCTGTTGCTTGATTCTTAAGCCTGGTACCTAATTCCTTGGCAATTAAGCTTCTCCTTTCATTGCAACAATGATACATGATGTTCATGCAATTAACCTCCATGTCTTTAATACACCTTAGGTAGTCAGAATCCATTGAATTTCATAAAACATAGTCATTCATCATAATTTTCTTTTCTTACATGCATAGAGTGGTTCATTGCCTAAAACATAAGACTGTCACATCATTATTAGCAAGTAAGGCTTCTCATTTCATTTTAAGGAGTCATTTACCCAAATGATTCGTTAAATTAACTCAATTTTCTACACTGATCACTGATTTGACTGCAAGATGCACGTTATTATGTCTTGAGTAGTCCAAATCCATGGAAGTTCATCCAATAAAGAAGTTATAACTATTCATTAGCTTTATTTACTATTAAAGAGTCTTCACTGTTTAAAAAAGTGAGAGTGTTGTCAGAATTTAAACTTTTGAGTACACATGGAAGTATGCGTGGACATACAAGTAGTATAATGAAGTATTTCATCAAAGATTGATCCCAAAGAGAATTATATTAAACTTAATAAGTACTAAATTTATAGTTTCAGTTTTACTTGAAATACCAAGTGTTAACAAGGCTATTAAACCCTATGTATGTAAGAAGCAAATTTAGAATTGCAATTGATGATGAAAAAATGGCTTAGGGTATGTAATTTCACCTAAAAAATTAGTTTCATGAACTTCATCATCTTAAAATATATTACAAAGTTCAATGTCAATTGAATGCACTAAAATATTTAACGTCTCATCTTGTAAGTTGATGAAGATGCTTCATTAAATCAAAACAATATATTCTTATGTTAATTCTCTTAAAGTAGCTCATTAGGATAGAACATTCTTTCACAGTTTCATATCTAGAAAAGCTATATTCCTATCCATTTTAATGATACGTCACTTTATTCATTTTTCCTAATTTAGATTATCTCTTCCAAGAGTCATCTAAATCTTGCAATTCATTCAATTATTAATCGCATAACTAAAAACATTATGAACATAATAATGCAAACAATCAACAATGTGATGCAATTAATCAAGAATCCAAAATCATATAAACTTCAAGCTAAAGATCAATTACCACCCTAGAAAAAAATGCAGCCCATCCTTACATGTCATTTGTCATGGACTTACATCTTATGGCTGAAGATATCAAAAAAATTTGGTTTAGTTTCAAATAAGAATTGTACCTCTTCACTTATCTTCAAGAATCTCATCAATTTGAATTATAGGTAGGAAGTTATGCCCAAAATATGCAACATGCAAAATATGGATATCTTCTTTCTTTTGAGTGCTTGGTGCCTTAATTTGCAATAACTTCTTATTGCATGCATGATGGACATGCATGAATACAGGGATTGTCCTTTTGAATACCATGTCCATAGTTATTTAGGATTTTTATAAGATATTTGAATCCATTTTCTTGAATTCCCACCATTGAGCTCCAATTAGCCTTACAAGACAATTTTGCAAGATTTAGCGCATAAGCATGCTAATTGAGAAACTATTATCACAAAAATGCTAATTTAGAGATGTGAAATTGTGTCAAAAATGAGCTTATCAGAGATCGTCTCTTGATTACTTGAAAATAAGTCTTCTTCTCTGGTAGTTCCATCTCATTGAAGTCTATTGTTTAAAGGAGCTATTACTCTTGATTTCAATTTTTAATTAGGAAAAATTCATTCATTCCATGAAACTTCTAATTGACATTAGATTTCTTTGGCTATAAGGATTTTTCTTTCATTGCAAAAAATCATTCCCACAAAATGATCCTACAACTAACATCCATATCAACACCAAACATTAATTTCACTGCAATATTTTTATCAATACACCTTGGGTAGTTTGAATCCATTGAATTTCATCCAAAACAAAAAAAAAAAGAGTTAATTATCTAGAATAGCTTTTCTTTCACGGATTGAATACCTCATTGAAGTCCATCATGAAAATAACTTAATATTTACACTAATGCTTGATTTCATTATGAGATATATATTCCTATGACTTGTGCAATCAAAATCCATTGAAGTCCATCAAATAAAGAAGCTATTATTATTGACTAGCTTTATTTACTATGATAGAATCTTTCATTGCTTGAAGCACAAGATTGTCTCGTGATTTGTTGAAAATAGTACTTCTTCTCAAGGTCATCTGAATCCACCAATTTTAATCAAATAAATAAGCTATTACTCTTGATTAGATTTTCTACCAATTTAAAATCATTCATTCTGGAAACATGAGATTGACACCAGATTCCTTCACAGTAAGGCTTTACTTTTCATTGCATTGAATTATTCACACAAAGGGATAACATAATTAATGTCCATGTTTACACTAAACATTAATTTAATTGTGACATGCACATCAATACCACTTAGTTTGTTTGAATCCATTGAGTTTCATCTAATAAAGTAGTCTTTTATTTTATTTAGGCTTTCTTCATTGATAGAATGGCTCATTACTTGAAAGAGTAGGTCACCGCCTTATTTCTTGCTAGTAAGATTTCTATTCCAAGGAGTCATTCACTCAAAGGCAGCATGAAATTAACTTAAATATTGGCACCAATCACTGACTTCATTCCAAGATGCATGCTATCATTTCTTGTGTAGTCCAAATCTATTAAAGTTCATCCAATCAAAAAGCTGTTACTCTTAATTAGCAATCTTTACTATAAGACAAATTATTAATTACTTGAAATAAGAAACTATATCTTCATTACTTTACAATAGGACTTTTCTTGGTACACCAAAATATTTGAAATCCATCAAATAACAAAGCTATTACTCTTGTTAGTTTCACTTAACATGAGCGAATCATGTTCATTTGTTGAAACTTGAGATTTTTCACTTGATTCTTAGGCACATCTATTTTTGTTGTAAGGAATCATATACACAAAATAAGCATGCTATTAAATTCCCATCTAAATCTATTGAATTCTATCAAACAAAGAAGTCATTCATCTTGATTAGATTTCCTTAAATTGACATTCATTGCATGAAACATGAGACAAACACTTCATTTCTAGCAAAGAAGGCTTCTCCTTTTGTTTAAAGATGTCATTCACGCAAGGGTATAATTAATTTAACTATAATGTCTACAATGAACGCTGATTCCATTACAAGATGCACTTCATTGTATTTAAGATAGTCTATCAAATAACAAAGCTTTTGTTCTTGATTAGTCTTTTACTGTGAGTGATTTGTTTATTGATTGAAACTTGAGTCTATCTCTTGATTGCTTGCTATAGGGCTTCTCATTTAAATATTCTGAATCCATTGAAGTCAATTGAATAAAGAAGCTATTACTCTTGGCTATCTTTCTTTGTCAAGAAGTCCTTTAATTTCCGGAAATCATTCACAAAGAATGATGATGCAATTAACTTCAACACCCTTAGGTAGTCTAAGTCTATTTAATACCATAAAACAAACGAATTATTCATTGATTAGCTTTTCTTATGTGGATAGAATGGTTCATTGCTTGAAACACCAGAATCACACTTCATTTCAGGCTAATAAGGCTTCTCATTTCATCTCAAGGAGTCATTTACACAAAGGAATTGTGAAATTAAGAAATATGTCTACATTGATCACTGATGTCAATATGAGATGGTCATTATTATAGTTTAAGTAGTCTGAATCCATTGAATTCCATCCAATAAAGAAGTTATTACTCTTGACTAACTTTCTTTATTCTGAGAGAATCATTCAATGCTTAAAACATGTGATATTTCTTGGTTCTTAGACAATAGGGGTTCTCCTCAAAGTAATACAAATCCATTGATTTGAAATAATGAAACTATTGCTCTTAATTAGCATTCTTTACTAAAAGAGAATCATTTATCCCAAGAAACTTGAGACATCACTTTATTCCTTGGCAATAATGCTTCTCCTTTCATTGTAAGGATTCATGCATAATAAACATGGTAGTTGTTTTTTTTTAATAACAAAAAGGAAAATAAAAGATTTAAAGTATGGGTATTTTTTTCTTTAAGGAGAAAAAAAAAAGTAAATTTGAGTTTTCTTTTTCAGTCTAAAAACTCAAAAAGTAGAGAATTTAAGATTAATTTTCCTTTTTTTCATAAATTATTTTCTATTTTTTCATTTTTCTTAATCATTAATATTTACGTTGTATGAATTTTTATCATGTGTGAAAGTTATTAATATAAATTAGGTAAAATTATAATAAACTATATATTGTAATTTAATAAATTAAGTAATCAAATATATGTTAAAATTCTAATTTTATTAAAATATTAAAATAATTTCAAAACAATAGTTAAGTTAATATGAAATATACCAAATAATTAGAATCTTGTAGAAAACTAGAGTTTAAATGAAATACCTAAATATTCATTAAATTAAACAAACAATACTACTTGAGAATTTTGTCAACTTTCTCTTAACTTCTACAGTGTATATATATATAACCAAAGTTGAAAGAAAATTTCATATGTTCTCTCTTTGTCATGTGACAATTTCTCTTTAATTTGTAAATTATGTAAAAGAAAAGAAAAAAGAATACTAAAAATTTAATTCTAGTATTTTTTTCCTTTTTTTTTTAAATAAGAAGAATAATATTTTAATTCAAATTTTATTTTCCTCTTTTGGCTTATAAAGGAAAAAAAATTTATAACATTTAAATTTTCTTAAATAAAGAAGAGTTATTTCCAATTTAAGTACATATTAAATAACAATATGTTTAAATTTCTTTTAATCTATGTCTCAGTCTGTCAATGTGAGATTGCCAAAATGTAATAGAGGAAAAAGGGTTACAAGGTAAGTTTTTCTTTCTTTTGTACTACCTTTAAATTTTTAATTTTTTTAATAGATTCTTTCTTACTCTCTCTCTATCTTTGTTTCTTTTATTAAGGTTTAGGTGTTTCTTCTGTAAATGTGAGATTAAGTGAATTGATCAAACCAAACATTTTAACTAGCTTTCTTCTACTATTAGAGAATAGACAATAAAAGGAGAAATTAAAAAAAAAACACATGGTTTTGATTATTTTGTTGGTCTAATTTCATTTGAATCAAATATTTTTAAAATGACATCAAGCCAGTTTATAGCAGTTAATTTGGAGATAGAAAATAAATTATATCCTTTGATATTATCTTGTTTTCCCTATGCATTACCAATGGTTAGTATTAATCCTCAAAATGTTGCATAATTATAATAGTACTTGTCTTTCAAAAGTAATGATCATTTTAAAAAATTGTAACATATTTATACAAGCATGATTGCAATGTGAGAATACTCTTCAAGGAGATAGAATGAAGGGCTTTCATTCTTTGTTTTCTATTTCTAAGATAAATCATAGATGGAAGAACTTATTGCAAATTAGTGTATTTTCAAAGGCTAATTATCACAATTTGACATTTAGTCAAACTAAAATTTTATGATTGTTGGATTATTCATTTATTTGACCTTTAAACTAGTTATTCTGTGTATTAAAATAGCCAATTGTTACTATGAGTAATAAAACCAAACAAATTATATAAAGATCTTCTTTCATCACCCATAATGTACCAAGAAAGATCTTTGTGATTTATCTTCAATACCCTAATTTTAAAAAGTCTATGATGCAGGGTTAACCAAAAGAGTTATTTCTGTAACCTTACTATTTGAAATATATATTAGTGGGAAGATCTGTCCTATCCTAAGATGATAGTTGCTATAACATTACATATCATGACAATTGGTCTACAAAGATTGAAACAATCCTTAGGATTGCTGGAAAATAATCAACAAAATAATATATAATGTTACAACAAAAGTAAATTAGCAAAAAAAAGGTCACTTGTTTCTAGGTTATGTATTTTGATAAATCCTTTTTAATTATTATTAAATTAGATTGTCCTAAAATTTTGGGAAATTGTTAGGATTTTAATTGATAAAAACAAAGGTATTTCCAAGGCCATTAATTGAGAAATTGTTGCCATTGTTGGCTATAATTTTTTGCTGTATTATTGAAATGCAATTTGTAGTACATTAAGTAAATGTCACTTTGGGCTTGCAAAATATTTCCTCTAAAACTTTTAAAAAAGAGGTAGAATTTTCAATTTAGTCATCAGATGGTGATGGTTTTTTTTGTATTTTCAGATAGTGAACTGATGGACTACTAGTTACTTTTGCTATTATGATCATTACTTGTGTTTTGGAGCTTTGTCTGAGGTAGTATGATCATTTTTTTGTGTTACTTGATGTCATCATTACTTATAATAGTTGATATTTACCAAATCTACAGAGAACCAATGGACTAGTTAAAGAATATAGTTAGGAGTTCTTCAAATTTTATTTTTGATGGGGAACAGCTTGGTGTAGCTTTAAACAACCATTTATTCAATCCTATCACACCATTGTAAGGTGTCAATAGTCAGTAAGACCAACTTAAAGGTGAAAATCACGATTCTATGAGACTATGTTGCATTAACCTTAGTGCTCTTTGACATTTCATGTTCAATGCATGAAAGATACCTTGAAAGAAAGTGTAATGCCTTATGAAGTCATAGTAGATTACCAAGCTTTTGTTTGACTACTACGAACTAATTGGTGCCTGCTATTATGTCGGAACATGTGAGAATTTGATACTCATTCTCTTACAAGCTTTGAGATGTAGTCAAATACAACCTATGCTCAAGTGAAATGACAAATTGTTAGTTCTTGTGATTGGATAATTTTGGATGTTTTATCATAATCCACATATTATGCATATTTTCATAGTTGAAGTTATGCATATCAAAAACTGAAGCTCTAATATTTAAATTTTTCATTTATTATCAGACTTATAATTATGTCTGACAGTGATAATAATGACTTATTGTGCTAGAGAAATTTATGTATCCTTACTTGTGTTTCTTTAGTTTGTTTCACTTGGATTAGGAGGCCAATTTCATTGTTACTAACCAACAGTGGAGAACTTGCTGAAATATTGACTTGTCCAAACCAGCTGCCAAGTATAGAAATATTGATTTGTTTGTTTTATATAGTGATACTAATGAATAACAACACTATGTGTTAATGGACGTGTGTGCCAATACTTGAAAGTATCACTTTTCTATCACATGGAATATATATATGCTTGATAAGTGAGACCATTTATAGATGCTTGGGTCTCAGATGCTTGTAGCTTGACAAGATGCTTGAAGTTTGAAGACAATTGCTTATGGTGAAAAACAAATGCTTTTGCTAGTTGAAATGTAGATTCTTTTATTTTTTAAAAAAAATAAATGCCTTTTGCTTTAACTTTGAGTAAAAGTAGAGATTCCTTTTGCTAGAATGGGAAATCAATTTTCTTCATTTTGGCCTTATCCAAGTCAATATCAAGCCTCTATCTAGAGTGGGCCTAGAAACATCAGTTCTTGTAACTCTTAGGGACTATAGGTTAATCAATTTTGATGATTCTCTTTTAGGAATCATTAAAACAAGCTTATGTTTAGGACCAATTTATTTTAATTGTTTTCCTAATTTCACAGTTTTTTTTTGCATGACAAGAACATCCTAGATGTTCTAACCTTGCAGCTCAAGCTCAACAACAACAAATTTTTAGAGGGATCCATTCCTTTGAGTCTGATGTACCAAATCCATTACAAGGCTATGAAGATAACCTTCAACATAAAGGCACTCAAGTATGATCACATTTGGTGAAACAGTCTAATGACAGACTGACATTCACTGCTCAAACATTCAAACACCTAAATTTATCGAATGGCATAAGTGTCACTTCTTGAAACTTGGAAGCTTGATGGTGTCACTTCACCTCAGCCTCCAACCACACAAGCTATTGACAAAATCACACAGTTTCTTGTTGGTAGTGTCAACATATCATTTGTATGATCATGATACTCCACAAGCACCAGATATGAGTTTCTTCAAGACAAAGATCTTCATACCTATCTTCAACAAATTCTGTCAAGTCGACTTCCTTCAAACATGATTTGAGTAACTGAAATAATTTCACACATCAAGTCTTGTCTTCCTGTTTCAAAATCTCCTCACAATTTCTACTCTAACTACATAAATAACCTCATATAGATATCTCATCACTATCAACAACTTGTAAAACATAAATCAAAGACTTAATAAAATGCATGGTGAATGCACACTCTCTCCAAAATCTAGAGTCAACAAACCTCTTTCCTTTGACTTCTCTAGCATATGCACATGTGGTCTAATCTTTAGATGTAACCATAGCCCTTAATGCATCTTTTTGAGCTAAGACACTCTGTAATGCAACAAATCGAGTTGGTGTAGTATGAAGTATTTCTCTTATATTAATAAACTTTCTTATCATTTGCAAAGGATAACAATGATTATAAAAGCATGGTAAACAAGGCCACTTACCTCAGTCATGTTGCTTATATCATGGAGAATCAAATTAATGAAACGGATTGCACAAGGAGATGAAAATAATGTCTTGAATTCGCACTCCAATAATCTGCTAGCAACTACATAATGGGACACATTGTTAGTCACCTTATGGACAACATTTTCAACACAAAAAAACAACATAACTTCTCTTAACAATTTGTACAATGTTTGAATTATCTTTGTTGATCTTGAAGCATTAGTTGACTTCAAAAAAATAGTTCCTTTGGGACAATAAACCAAGAAATTTATCAAAGTTCTATGGTTTTGATCTACCCAACCCTGAATCATTAATGAATAGTTGGTCTTACTCCATATGACACAATAGCTTTGCACAATTTTTTTTTTTATCTCTTCAACATTCTTGGTCAACAAACAACCAAATAATCATGAAAAGATGATGCCTCATAACCCAGTTCATACTAGCTATGGCATTAATAACTGGTTGAAAGTAAATTGAATTTAGAACATTAAAAGGTATGGAAGCATCTATCATCCATCTAGATACAACAATATCACATCTTTGTTTTACAATATACTCTTCAAAGTTGGTTAAGTACTAAGTCCTGTCCTTGACATAAAAAAAGACTCAATTTCTCCTTAGCTTGTATTATTCTCTTTCCTTTACAATTAAAATGGGAAGATGGAATTGAGGGTCGTTGAACTTCTTGAATATCAACATCAAGATTTTGATATTATTACTCTTCATAGGCCATGTATCTTAGGTTAAAAAGATTTAACTCATCCAATGTTTCTTGTGCTTTCATTTTCTTTGAAGACTCAAGATTTTGCTTCATTTGATGTCAAACTTTAGGCCGCACCTTTTGACAGTCATCTACTTCCCCTTTCATTCCTATTAAATGTTAACCAGATTAATACCTTCCCCCAAAAAAATCCTTGTGCAGTACAAACACATCATTTTTTTCCTTCCACTACTTACTCTTTAATCAACCTCCTTACAGTGTCTCTATGCTAAATTAGTTTTTTTTTTTTTTTGTCTAATATTGCTTCTTGTAGTTCTTGGAAGAGATAGTTTTAGAAGGAACAACATTTGATGGTGTCAAAGCTTCAGCAGAGGGTAAGGTGTTATCATCTCCAATTGAAGACATCTGGTAACAAGAACAAAAACATAAATAATAATAAACTTCATAAGACTAGCAAAAGGCCCTAGCTAAGAACTATGAATAGTGCTTAACTTAATTAATACCTTGCCTTGAAAAGATCTTTGTGCAGTACAAACACAACAATTTTTTCCTTCCACTACTTGCTCTTTCATAATCTTTCTTACAATGGCCCCATACTAAATCAATTTTCTATTTAATATTCTTCTCATAGTTCTTATAGGAGATGCACTTTCAGAAGAACCAACATTTAATGGAGTTAAAGCTTTAGCAGTAAGTGAGGTCTGATCATCTCCTGTTGAAATCATTGGACAACAAGAATAAAATCATAAACTATATAATAAATTTCATGAGACCAGCAAAAGGCCTTAGAATAGTGGAAGAGAAAGAAAGAATTATTAAGTATTTCTAATTAATTGCATTGATGCCAAGTTAGGCAATAAAAATTTAGTGAATTGTTCAAAAAAACAAGGAAAACAAGGTTGATAATTATTATGTTGATCAAGTATCCTACATTTCCCCATTAAAATTCTAGGAAAAGCTGATTGAGTTTTTCCTGTAGTTTTTGTAGGAGATGCACTTTCAGAAGAACCAACATTTGATGGAGTTAACAGTAGGCAAGGTGTTATCATTCCCTATTGAAGACATCAGACAACAAGAATATAAACATAAACAATAATAAATTTCATAAGACTAGCAAGAGTCTAGCCAACCACTAACAATAATGGAAGAGCAAAAAAGAATTATCAAGTATTTCTAATTAATTGTGTTGTTGCCATTCTAGACAATAAAAATGTAGTGAATTGTTCAAAAAAAGAAAAAAAAGAAAAACATGGTTGATAATTATCATGTTAATCAAGTATCCTACATTTCCCTGTTAAGATCTTAGAAAAAGTTGATTGAGTTATTCCTTTCCATTTGAATTTACTCTTATGCTCTATGTTTTATAAAACTGCTACAAATTGCTTCTAAGGGCCAAAAAGAGTTGGTTAGATTATTAGGTCTTGGCATGATATCCACAGGCACACCTACAGCAACATAAACTTGTGTAGGTAGTCCATATGCCCTCAATTAGTAGACCAAAGGAAAGATGTGAAGCACAAGAAGCCAAATTGTAGGTATTTTAGAATAATGAAAAGATATTAATCATTGTGTTTAAATAACCTAAGTCAACAAGATATCTAGCTTCTTAATTGGCTTAGATGACATTGTTTGATCTTTTGGATCCAAAGTTTGCAAAGTGATCAAAGGAGAAAAGTTATCCTATGTCCAAACTAATAGTGATAGGGAATTGATAGTATCATACTCAAAATTTTGGCAGAACAAAAATATTAAGGAAGAAAACCAAAAAATTCCAAGATGTAAACAAAGACAAAACCAAGTGACAACCTACTTTAATGAAAAGTTTATACTGAACAACTTGAAAGAAAAGCAAAAGAGATATCACATTAGTCTTATAGAAAAAAAAAAAAAAAGAAGACCTATATAATAATACTATTAAAATACTCACATGACCTCCTTAAACTTTTTTGCATCAGAAGTAAAAAAAACACATTCAATTATCCACATATATGGTACTTTTTCATGGACTGGTTTGACATTTTAGCAATACCCTATTTTTTTTCTAACTTTAATTCTCATATGAGCTTTGAAAAGTTTACTGAGACACGTTGGTAAAATGAATGGTTTGAACAATAAATAGTTTTCATTTTTGTAAAATATTATTTGAACATAGAATAAAAAGACAAACATCTTTGGAAAGATAATAAAAAAGTACAAAAAAAAAGAACATCAGATAGATAAGTGAAGTAGACAAAATATGCATTTTACTTGAAACAAATAACTAAGCTTGGCTTGAGCTCATAGATTTTATAGAAATGGGAAGATTACACAAGACTACCTCCAATTGTATAACTTGTAACTTATTAACGTCTTGAATGGGCCAAGGAAAAAGAAAAACAAGTTTTTATTGACTAATTTTACCATAGCACTAAAGGCTTGCTTTTATGAAATATTGCAAAACAAAAGGAACTTAAGCACTAGGAAAATAAATAAGGTCTAATATAGTTAACAAGTTCAAAAGCTCAAAAGTTTGGTACTCCTATGATAGGAGGTAAAGGGATGATACTGCATTAGATATCCAACAAGCAATGCTATGAAGTTTCTTCACTTTAATTCATCTCATATGAGACAAGTAATAGTAAAATTCCCCATCAACTATGCTTTTGCTTTTCATTTTTTTTTTTCATTTTATAAGAACTCTTGCTTTGGTTTACTCAAGAATTAGAGTTTCCCATGATTAACAAATATTGTCTTTTTATTGGTAAATAAGAACCTACATTAAACATGAGATCATAGTTTTATTAGTTCTGGTAATAAACATTTCAATGATGAGAAGGATATCAACATAGATCAGACAAAAGAAATCCAAGCTAATATATATCTTAATCATGGCCATGAACAAGATTGTGATCATGAAGTTAAAACACAAACCTAGGAAAATTGATGTTTACCTTAAACATGATTGAAGACAATCAGAGTCAGAGGTGGACTCTGAAAGAGTGGGCAACATAAATTGAAGCCATATCAAAGATGATGGAAGGTTGGATTAGGAGGTTGCAAAAATGCAGAGTCTTTTGCTTTGGATCGTGTGTGGGAGATAGGAGAATTCTAGCCACCACCAATTAAAAATGACGTCATTTAGCCAAAAAAGACTTGGTCTAGTTTATCCAATTTTCTTGATCATTTGAGATTCAAAAAATTGCTCAATCAATTGGTTTTTTCCAGTTCAAAGTACCAAATGGTTATTATATTAACTTGGCCCAGTCTAGTGTCTGCTTCCCCAATTCATTGGTCCAACTAGCTGGGCTGAGGTTCAGATTGATAATGTACTTTGTCTCCTATGTGTTTATATACAAAAATTTGTGAAACATATACAATATTGTTGAAGAGGTTAGATTTTAATACTCATATATAAAGTGTTCTATGAAAAGACATGAATTGGACCTATGAGGAAAATTATAAAAAGTAAACCATGGCTAGCTAGAATTGACTTATTCCATAGAACAAAGGAGTTGATCTTGATTTACTTTCTTACCTAGATGGGATGGTTTAATACTTGAAAGAAGACACTAGCACTTCATGTGCATAATAAGTCTTATCTTTTCATTCCAATAACTAATTCAAGTAAATAAATTGTGATATTAGTTTAAATATCTACACTAATTACTCATTTCATGGTGACATTTATGTTATTATGTCTCGGTAGTTAGAATCCCATGAAGTCCATCCAATAAAGAAATTATTACTCTTAATTAGTTTTCTTTAGTAGAGGAGAATCATTTCTTACTTGAAAAATGAATTGTCTCTTAATTCCTTGAAAATAGGACATTTGATATAGGTTGTCTAAATCCATTTAAGTCTATCAAAAACTGGAGCGGTTATTGTTGGTAATCTTTCTTTACCACAAAGAATTATTCATTGCTTCAAACTTAAGACAGCTCTCTGATTTCTTGGTAAAAAGGCTTCTCCTTTTGTTGCCAGGGTTCATTCACACCAAATGATCATGAAATTAATATCATTGTATATAGAGAATATCAATTTTTTTCTTTTTTTTTTTTGTGATATGCATGTCAATACATTTTGAATAGTCTAAGCCCCTTGAATTCCATCAAACAAAGGAGTTGTTAATCTTGATTAGCTGTTCTTACCAATATAGAATGCTTAATTACCCGAAACACTAGATTGACACTTCATTTCTAGAAAATAAGGCATCTTGATGGGAATTAAGTTAGCATTTGTATTGATTCATTGTGCATACATAGAGGTCCAATAACATCAGCTAAAGCTAAAAGGATGCAAGAAGCTTTGAATGGGCTTATTGAAGTAATTTGGATTGAAAAAAATGCACAACAAAAGGATCAAAGCCTGAAGGAACACCAAGACTTAACAAACTTCGTACAAGTTCAATGACAACTTATTTGAGGAGTTTGGGTTGAATTCTAGACTTGGCTGCATGGCTTCTTTCTTTTGGGGTGGGGGGAGGAATGCATGTTATTTAGTTATTTATAATTGTAATGGATTGAATAATGTCCAAATTTAAGCCCAATCCTTTATTTAGTGGTTTGTTAGGTAAGTTTGTTGTTTTCTATTCTGTTTTGGATTAACTATTATGTTGTAAACTCTATATGTAGGATATACCCCTCTTTTGTGGGATGACTGATTGATTTTTAGAAAATTTAAGAGACCTTTTTGTTTGGTTCCTTTGAGAACTTTAAAACTTATCAAGGTTACTCTTGTGGCATTTTTGTGACATTGATGAATCATGTTTTGCATGCATTCATCAATAAATTTATGATTGTGTATTAAGACGATATTTTGGTCTAACAAAAACATAGATAAGCATCTTGATTATTTAGAATTTGTTCTAAGTGTTTTATGTGTCGAGAAATCCTTTTCCACTAATCATGTCATGTTTCTCAGCTATGTTGTGAGTGCTAGGGATATTGAGGTTGCAATCAATGATTAGCCTACACCTAAGTCTGTCAGTAATATGCATAGTTTTCATGTTTAACTACTTCCTATAGACACATTGTTAAGGACTTCAACATCATTTCTACACTACTAATTGATTTTCTTCATTAATAGTACCTTTGTAATTGAAAAAACCAAAACACCAAAGCACCAAAAATGCTTGAGAAACACAAACCTTCATAAATGGAAGGGGCGATAATGGTATAATCAACTTACTAGAATTATATATATATATAATGCAAAAATTTATTGAAAAGACTGGAAATGAAGCCAAAATTTGGTAGTTGTTGTTAAGGCACCAAAAATTTAATACCTTACCCTTAATTATTCAATAGTAAATAGTATAAGAAAGGGTTGAACCCAAAGGGAGTGCTATCAATTCACTACTGATTAACTATAAATTAAACACCTTAACTTAATTGGGTGGAGGGAAAATAGTTGAATTCTAATTTTTAGCAGAAAATAAATAAATTGATCAAACAAAATAAATTATAAAAAGATCAAATATTAAAAGTCCAATTTTAGGTTCACACACAATTACAATATTTAATGTTTTTAATTACCCATAACATTATTTCAATTTTAATGGAACCATCAATCCTAGATATCAACAAGCTCTGTTACCCAAATTTCCTTTAGATATTCATTAAGTAAAACAAACTCTTCACTTATATTCTAATCATTATACCCCAGGAAAAAGTTCACTACAGTAATATACGACAATCTTAAGAACTACATAAATAGGTTAATACAAGCAACAATCACACGAGCTTGTATCATTTAACCTATGTTGAGTTGTTTATATAAATAAGATGAAAACTTGTCCATAATCCCTTACTGTTATTCACTACTTGGTGACTAGGAAGAGGATAAAAATGAATCACTATTCCTTATTCTAGCAATTGATATTCCTTTATTCAATTTAGTAGGTCTAACCAAATTAATTGAATAAACAATCATTCAATCATTAAATCAAAGTAACTCAAACAATTCAATAAAAAAAAAAGTAGAACATATCAAAATAGTCTGTACCTTTGATGTATCAAAAGTTTTGAAATCCCCAAAATTGTCAAAGAGCCTCTAGAGTGATGATTTAGTTCTCTCCATCTCTCCCATTTTACTTCCAAAGGATAATTATTCATATCCTTAAGGAAAAAAAAAATAAAACCATCAATAGCAGCCACTAGCAAGCCCTAAAGAATTAGGGTTTCCTTAATCTTCTAAAATTCCTCTATTCTCTTTCAAGTTGATTTTGTTCAAGATATTGTCAGAATTAGGTTCTAACTTATTCATGAAAGTTGTAATCTTCCTCTACATCTTTCCAACACATCCAGTCTTGCTATAAACAAAGGTCCAAAGCCCAAGTTATGAGCTACAAGTTGAGACTTACTCAATCCAATCCATGATAGATTATATAGTGACTTCTCCATGCTTTTTAAAACATTAAAAAAATAATTTGGGTTTGGGTGTTTTCAAAAGAATTGTAGGCTTGATTGTCCACTTCAATTTAGGCTTTTAAATAGCCTAATTTGGATGTTAAAACTTAATTGATGCCCTTTTTTTTTGTATACAGCACTTGAACAAGAATCCTACTTAGGACTAGACTTTAGTTTTCTACCCTATATTTGTATCAAGGTCCAAATGAAATTGCATTTCGACTCTTGACTTTAATCTAGAAAATTTTAGATGTCTATGACAATTTCACTAAATATCACTTTTCCAATCTGGACCTTTAAGATCTTTTCAAACAAGCAACAAAAATCAAAACAGTAAAATGTTTTAATTTTTCCTACTAAAATCATATATTCTCAAAACTTTTTTAAAACATACTTAAATCCAGAAATAGAATCTAATCATCTTATATAAGTCTAAAATTCATTAAAAAAGGGAAAAACATAATAAATTCTCATTCATCATCCATACAATAAAGAAATTATTACTCCTAATTGGTGTTCTTTACTATGATGGAGTTATTTATTGCATACAATAGGAGCACAAATTGCACTACTTGCTTTACTCCATTTGGTATAGTACATGATTTCAATTCCATCCCTTCTATTGATCTCACTCCACTTCCTGAATGAGATAGAGTGTTTTGATGGAGATGTAAGAGCGAAGATAGTTTTTTTTTAAAAAAAAAAAACTCTATGAGCAAATTCTAGGTCAAATTGAAAGCAATAATAAAGTTTAAATGCACATAAATTGCAAGCATCAAAAGGAATACTAGTTTGCTATTGGTGACTTGATGTGACTTCAATTAAGGAAATAAACATTTCCACGTAATTGAAAGTCAAATTTTATGCCCTGAACTCATGGTCCGTTTAATGAGATGGAAAGATTGGTCACATGCCCCCAGGTTGGAGTTACAAAGAGATTACAATGTCTACTATTTTCTATGAGAATCTATTACTCTTGATTAGCCTTCTTGACCCTAAGTTCTCCAAGAGAATTGTTTCTTGCTTGAAACTTGAGACCATCTCCTTATGACTTTACAAGAGGACTTTTCTCCCCTAGGAATTCAAAATCCATTAGAGTTCATTAATAAACGAGCTAATACTGTTGATTGGGTTTCACTACTTGGTCAGAATCGCTCATTACTTAATACTTATGACCATCACCTCATTGCCTGATAATAATGTTTCTTCTTTCATGCATGGAATCATTCACACAAAATGATCATGCAATTAACATCCATATCCACATCAAACATTAATTTCTCTACAACTTATACTTAAAAAATTCTTGGGTATTGTGAATCCATTAAATTCCATCAAACAAAGGGGTCATTCATCATGATTAACTTTGCTTTCATAGATGGAATGGTTCATTGCCTAAAAGATGAGACCAACACTTCAATTCTAGCTAATAAGGCTTCTCTTTTCATTTTAAGGGGTCATTCAAAGAAAGGAATGACAAAATTTAATTAAATGTCTTCACCAATCATTAATGTCTTGTGAAGATGTACATTATTATGTATTGGGCAGGTTGAATCCATCAAAATTCCATCCAATAAAGAAGTTATTACACTCAATTAGCTTTCTTTGTTACGAGAGAAATTTTATTACTTGAAATATGAGATGGTTATTATTTATTTGACAATAAGACTACTCTTTTAGTAGTTTGAATTGATTAAAGTCCATTAAAAAAAAAAAGCTATGAATCTTAAGTAGCTTTCTTGGCAATAAGGCTTGTCATTTCATTGCAAGAAATCAGTCACAAAAAATGGTTGTGTAATTAACATCTATGTGTACACTGAACATTATTTCCTTTGCAACATTCTCATCATTACATCCTAGTTAGTTTTGATACACTGAATTCTATCAAATGAAGGAGTCATTCATTTGAATTAGTTCCTACCAAGATAGAATGGTATGTTGCCTAGAAGATGAGCACCTCCTTTCATTACAGGAAGTCATTAACACAAAGGAATTGTGATATTGCACTAATCACAAATTCCATTGTGAGATGCATGTTATTTTGGCTTGGGTGGTTATAATTGATTGGGGTCCATTGAGCAAAGAGCTATTAATTTTGATTATCTTTCTTTAATAGGGAGAATCATTTATTTCTCGAATCATGAAGCCATCACTTGATTCTTGGGCAGTAGGGCTTCTCAAGATGTTGTTAGAAAACATTTATAGGAAATGAGCATGCAATGGACATCTATGTTTGATATGAATAGTAATATGGTTGTGACATGCATGTCAATACACCTTGAGTTGTGTCTAAATCCATTGAATTCCTTAAAAACATAAGTCATTCTCCTTGATTAGCTTTCTTAGGGTGATAGATTAGTTTATTACCTAAAACATGAGATGTTCAATTCAATTATGGCTAATAATGCATATCCTTTTTTTTTTCCAACAAGTCAATCACACAAAGGATTCATGAAACGTACACACCTACTATGACCCAAGATTCTATGGGGACATATGCACATTATTTTGTTTTTATGCAAACATGCTTTACCCTTGATTAGCCGTTTATTCTACGAGAGATTTGTTCATCACCTAAAACATGAGATTATCCCTTAATTATTTAAGAATAGGACTCTGCTTTTACATAGTCTGAATTCATTGAAGTCCATCAAATAATGCAGTGTTTAGGAAGGGGACATATTGCAACTGAGTGCCAAAAAAAGCATACTAAGGTGTTGTGGGGTAATGGTGATATTAAGACAAAATGTGAGTTTGACGATGACTCCATGCCACCATTGGAGAGAGGAGTACCTAATTGAGGGAGACATGTTGGTGATTAAGATGAACATTGAGTGCATAAGCCAAGGAAGATGATGAAGAGCAAGGAGCCAAGGAAGATGATGAAGAGCAAAGAGCCAAGGAAGATGATGAAGAGCAAAGAGATAATATCTTCTATATATAGTGCTACATCATTATAAGGTATGTAGCATGATCATTGATGAGGGTAGCCATACAAATGTAGCTAACACTGCTCTAGTTGAAAAGCTTAATTTCCAAACCATGAAGCACCTTAGAACTTGTAAGCTTTAATGGTTGAATGAAAGTGGGGAGGTTAAGGTAATAAGCTGGTGCTAACATTGTTTACTATTAGGAGATATACTGATGAGGTTTTGTGTGATGTTGTACCCATGCATGCTAAGCATATTTTGTTAGCAAAATTAAGACAATATGATTTGGAAGTAATTCATTATAGGTTTAAGAATAGATTAAATCTAGAGTATCACCCCCATGGCTTGTACACCCCTTTACCTAGCCAATCCTAGGTTGATTTCTCTATGGACTTCTTGGTAGGACTGCCACAGCTAAAAAGGAGTAGAGATTTTGTTTTTGTTGTTGTTAACAAGTTTTCAAATGGTACACTTCATCCTATGCCATAAAACTGATGATGTGAACAAGGTGGTGGATTGTTCTTTAGAGAGGTAATATGCTTGCATGTCATGCCTTAGAACATTACTTCAAACTGGGATACAAAGTTCTTGAACTACTCTCAGAAGGCTTTATGGGGTAAGTTAGGTACTAAATTATTGTTCTCAACTACATTCCATACACAAATGGACACGTAAATTGAAGTAATTAATTGAACTCTCTCTACTTTGTTGCATGCTACTATTCAAATGAATTTAAAAACATAGGAAGATTGTTGGCCATAAGTAGTGTTTGCATATAATAATATTATTCATTTTGCTACTAGTTACTCTTCATTTGAAATTGTGTATGGTTTTAATCCTCTAACTCCTTTGAATTTAATGCCTTTACTTCTTGATGAGCATGGTAGCCTAGATGGTGAATGGAAGGTCAAAATGGTAAATAAGTTACATGAGTGGGTACAACAACAAATTAAAAAATGGATTGAGCAATATGGTGAAAGAAGGTGGTTTTGGAACTTGGAGATTGGGTTTAGGTGCATATGTGCAAGGAAAAGTTCCTGGCTCAATGCCATTCAAAGTTGCAACCTAGAGGAAATGGTCCATTTCAAGTGGTGACACAAATTAATGACAATGCCTATAAGTTGGACCTTCCTGGTAAGTACAATGTGAGTGTAACATTTAATGTTTCTGATCTTTCTTCTTTTGATGCAGATGATGATTTGAGGATGAATCCCTTTTAAGAGTGGGGGAATGATGATATCCTTTGAGGCATCAATGCATGGATGGCTTCTATTGATCTAATGAGCATTCAAGAAGGACCAATGACATGTTTAAGAGCTAAAAAGATGAAGGAGGCACTTAGTAGGTTGATTAAAGAAGTTTGGCCCAATGAATCTGAAGCAAGGCAAAGCAAACCTTAATGTGGGCCAAGACTTTATTAATTGCATAAGTTTGTCGAATGAGTTTGTGTTAAGTGATTGTAAGGAAAACTCCTAAACAATAGGAGTAGAATGTTTTCAGCCTATAAATAGGCTTGGTTTCATTGTTAAAGGAGGCAAAACATTAGGTAAAATAAAAGGTGAGAATTTTCCCTTCCAATTCTTTTAAAAACTAAAGAACTTATCAAAAATTAACTCATTTTGTGATGTTCAAACCGATTTATCATTCCCATGTTTGTTATTTTCTAGAGTGTGGCATTCATATCCTTCTTCCATACCATTGGTTTGGCTTCTTAAAGCTTAAGGTTAGGGTCATTTACTTCTTATAAATCTAGTTTGGCTTTCTAATGTAGTCCAAGTTTGACTACTCAAATTGTAGGATCGAGTGACTTATACACATAGAAATTGGGATGAAAAGTATGATATTGTAAATGAATAGAACTTTGATGGTTGCTCTTCTAGGACTCCAAGGAAGATGAAAATGCAACAATTCTTTTATACAACAATCTTCAAGGATGCAGAATTTAGAAACATTCCAACTCTTCAAGGAAGGAGTGAAAACTCTTCCAGATTTTCAAGGAGATTGCACTTAGACAAATTTTAATTTTCATTCATTCATCTCCTTTTTAATAGAAACTTGATGGCCTTATAGACAATGCAAAAGGAGACTGAAAGACTTAAGTCAAATCTAGAAATTAGAAGCTAATAAAAGCACAATATTTCCAATGCTTGTGGCTCCTACTATTCCAAGATTATGCATGGGAAAGGTGTGGTACATGGGAAATGATAAAGTCAAAGATGAGAGACATAGGTTGGATCTTGGTCTTGAATGTGGACTGCATCACTTTTCTTGGGTTCCATACATGATTGGATTGTGGGTTTCTTAGCTACATCTAACAAGGTTCACATCAATTTGGGATGATTTTTTTTTTTCATTGGGGCTTCCTCTCTTAGATGTATATATATATATACATCTCATTTGCATAGGTCAAGAGGGGGGTGCTTTTGAAGTTTCAAAGAGGTTGTGAGCAGCCATGCCATGAAACTTCTAGGAGTTTGGGCTGCTGTTCCTAAAAGCTTTGGAGGAGAAAATGAGTCCATTGGCAAAACAGATTGTGACAATCAAATTGGAGGAATGAGATGAAAAGATTCTAATACAGGTCACAATCCCAAACTCTAACAATCAACCATTGTTTAATGAACTTAGGAGGCCTAATTGAATGAATTAAAACAATAAGCATTCAACAATATAATTAGAATAACTCAAACTATTTTGATAGAAAAGAAACAACATAACAAAATAATCTATTCCATTAAAATGTTAAATGTTTTGAAATGTCCTATAATTGTTGAAACCTTCTAGCTGCAAATGTTTAGAAGAAACCAAATTCTTACTAAAACTATGCTTGTCAACCTCCTGGTGTGTCCATCTCATCTTTAATTTTCAGTAGCTAAAAGGTCTTATTTCTAACATAGAAAATGTACATAGCTGGCACAAGAAAACCCTAAGACTCTCTAATAAAATCTCCTTAATTCTTGAGGTTACAATAAACTTGTTTCTGTAATTGTGATATAATTCATGTAATACTGCTCAAGTTGAATATCAAGTAGATACAGTCTAAATTATGGTCTACATTCTTCATCAAAGTTTTTTTCCTCTTCTTAGGCTTTCCAACACATCCAATCTGGCCCAAAACAATGGTCCTTAGCACAAGTTATGAGTTAAAAACTAAGACTAACTTAGTTCAGTCTGTGACAAATTTTATAGTGACTTATCAACTATTTTTGGACCATTAGACAAATATTTTGGGCTTGGGTGCATTCATAACAATTGTAGGCACTTGAATCACCTGATTTGGATTTCTAAAGCTCAACCATTGTAGTGCACATGCTAATTACATTTAATTTTCAACCAACATACATACCTAATGTAAAAATACAGCAATGTCAAATAAAACAACATACCCATTTCTTTCCTCTCTATTCATAATTGTACTCAATTACTTAATGCAAGTCTTGCAACTAAAATGATGAATTCATGTATAGTTCACCTATCCACTATTCCTCTTTACTACCACAAACTAGGTAGCAAAGTACGATATCCCTTATTAAAGCATAAAAGAAAAACTGATATTTTTCCTTAATACATTCCCAAAAGTAAGGAAATGTACATCAAGGTGCTTTTACGTACTCATGTTTAAGTCACTGTTTGAGGTAAATGTCAACACTTTTGGTGAAATACCCATAGTTACTAGATAGGTTCAATAATCGAGTGGAATTAAAATTTTGCATTTTTGCTGTATTTTTAATTATTGTTAAAAGAAAACACCCTATTTACTTAAACCCAAGTTTATGACTAGCTTAAGAAGAACAATTTCAAGACAAATCACACACTACTCAATCATGCTTAATTACAAAACACACATAACTTCTCAACAAGAATTATTTCAATTAAGCATTACAAAGTTAAGCACTCTTATCACTATTTTATCAAACATTGCTAACATCCTAAGCCAAGCAATAGATTATAAAAATAATTCAATTTAATACTTTTGAAACATAAACATATGATCACTAGTTCACAATAACTAAAAAAAAATGAAAATAAAATCCTACCTAAACCTCTCCTCCCACTTAAAACTTACATTATCCTCAATGTAAGGCCAAATATAATAGAAAAATATTTGAAACACAAAAAAAGGTACAAAATTCAAATCTAAAGTATGTTTGGGTTGCCTCCTAAGTGGTGCCTTTGTTTAACATCATTAGCTTGACAACATGTTTCCTTAGTCAGCATAGATGGGATTCTCCAACTCCATCACCTCGATATTCTACACTTGAAAACCTTCATAAAAAGGTTTGAGCCTATGACCATTCATCTTGGAAACCTGAGCCTATGACGATTCATGTTGAAAACCTTGCTCATCTATAAACTCCTTATCTCAATTGCACCATGACCAAAAACATTAGTAGTAACAAAAGGACCAACCCACCAAGATCATAACTTATTTGGAAATATTTTAAGCCTTGAATGATAGAGGAGGACATTCTATCTAATAACAAAGTTCTTCCTTGAAATCCTTTGATCATGAAATGCCTTTGTCTTTTCTTAATCTTCTGGTGCAATTGCGATTTGATTGTAGGATGAAAAACCATCAAGAAAGCAATAATGAGAATGACCATCTAGTGGTAGAGTTTAATTTCTTGTAATCAATACATACTTTCCACCCTGTTTGTACATGTGTATGTGCCAAACTCATCCGTTATTATTATTCATAACCAATGTGACACCATATTTCTTTAAGACCACCTGCACCAGTCTCACCCATTTGCTATTCAAGATTGGATATATGATGCCAGCATCAATGAGGTTCAAAATCTCCTTCTTACCAATATGCAGTGCATACACATGGCTGGACTTATCCCTTTAATATCCTATAGTTGTCCAACCAATCACTGTCTTATGCTCACTTAGCACTCAAAATCAATTTCTCTTCTTGCACATTCGTCAGATTCCTTGTGGTAAAAACTGATAGGTTGTCATTGTGTTCCAAATACACATACTTCAAATGGGTTTGTAATGGTTTCAGTTCTAACATAGAAGCCTGTAGGTAAAAGTTTCTTATGAGCAACTGGTAACATAGAAATTGCATACCTATTTGGAATCCTTGATAATGAATGCAATTGAACGAGATGTTAAGTTTGGTAATGGTATTTAGTTGATTAAATTTGAGTCCTAGAACCCTTGTTTATTAATTTTTAGTTTACATTTAAAGTTAGATAACCCTTCCTTCGTTCGATTTATCTAGATAATGCAGGAAATTTTCATAATTTGTACTTGAGTTTTCTCCTCATGGGATTGACGCTTGGACTCATGTCCACTTGATTACTTGAGCATCTCATACACTTATCGTAAATTTGAGCATATACCAAAGATTTAGCATAAAAATTCTGCTTAAAAAATTTGAATTGTACCCTCACACCTAAACTAAACATTATCCTCAATGTTTGGAGCTATTAACCAAAGTAGTTAGAAAAAAAGATGTGGGGAAAACATAGACTAACAACATCTAAACATCATACTGACTAAGAGATAGAAATTACCAAGTAGGCTTGGCTTGCCTCCCACCTAGCACTTTATTTAATGTATGAGCAAGACCATGCATCCAAGATTACATTGTCAAGAAACTTGCACTTAATGCACTCATTCTCAAGCTTGGTTGTGGCTCCTTCCAAGTAAGGCTTCATAAGATGTTTGTTGACCTTGAATGTCTCTTTGAGCTCTCTGGCTGACTAACTCAGCAGCACCATGGGGAAATATTAAGACCACTTGAAAGGGTCCACTTCATCTTAATCTAAGCTTTTTTTCTTTTAGAAACAAAATAAATCTTGCATTAAATAGTAACACTTTCATTACAAGATAAAGAGGCTTACAAATTAAAGCTTTGGCATGATAGAGCTTTATGCATGCTTTGTAAATTTTTGCATTCTCATAAGCTGAAGGTCATTCAATTGCAGTAACCATCCCTCCTCAACTTTGTCCATATCCATGTTTAATACCTCTGTAGCCTAGTAAGCTTTATGCTCCAACTCTTTAGGGACTCATCCCAATAGGTGTCATGCATGCTATGCAATACACCTATAATATATCATTTAACTTCAATGCCCTCCTAGAAGGGCAAACCATTTTCTTTCAAGATTGGCTTAATTTGATGGTTATTTACTTTAACTTGGCCTAAGGTTTAAGCCTGATAGTGGCCCTAGGAATCCCAAACCTGCTAAAATCACATGTTTCAAGAATTTAACAATAGAATTAGCATCATTAGTTCGACTGGGAATAACCTCAATCCATTTAGACACATATCAACAATAACTAATATATATACATACCCAATAAAGGGTATGAAATTTATTGCCACGCATCAAAAAGCTTAACTACCAAATTCCCAATCAAGGGCATTTCATTCCTTTTACCAATGCCTCCACTCCTTTGACACTTATCACAATGCAAGCAATAGTAATGAGAAATCTTAAAGAGAGTAGACTAGAAAATACCTAATTGTAGCACCTTATAAGTTGCCTTCTTACCACCAAAATGGCCATTATAATGCAACTCTTGACAAAAGGCTAGAATACATTGTTGCTCCTCTTAAGGCACACATTTGTGAATAATCTGGACTGCATAATGCTTGAATAGAAATGGCTCATCCCAATAATAATGCTTGTATGCAGATAAAAACCTCGTTTTCTTGATAAAGCCCAATACATTCCATAAGCAAGATAATTAATCATATCAGCATACCATAGTTTCTTGGCTATAGAAAGTAACTATTAATTAGGAAGGGTTTCACCAATAGGTTTAACTCCTTTGTGGTCATGTGTGTTAAAGGAGGAAATCAATCTAAAATGATTGTCAGGAGCAACATTTTCACAACCATTTTATCCCTACTTTCTAGGTTAAATTCTTTCAAAAGAAAAATCCATCTAATCAACCTTCACTTAGCATTGAGTTTAATTGATAAATATTTTAGTGCATCACAATTGGAATGCATAATCGCCTTAAATCCTTCTAAATAAGACCTAAATTGATCTATTGAAAAAACAACTACCAGCATTTCTTTTTCAATTGTTGAATAATTCAATTGGGCATTATTGAGTGTTCTACCAGCACAGTAGATAACATGCAACAATTTCTCCACTCTCTGTGGCATAATTAGATGCATCACAAATTATTTAAAAGGGAAATGTTCAAACTGATGCCATAATGATAGGTGTGGAGGTCACCTTAACCAAACTAAAAGCATTCAAAGAAGTATCATCAAAAAAAGCAAATGGAACATCTTTAGACAGTAAGTTACATAAAGGGTGACTGATTTTTGGAAAGGTCCTTTAATACATTGCCAATAGAACCCAGCATGTCCTAAGAATCTCTTGGCACCCTTCACTAAAGTGGGAGGTGGCAGATTAACAATTAGATCAATCTTTACTTTATCTACCTCAATATCCTTACAGGATATGACATAACCAACGCTTAGCCATAAAGTGACTCTCCCTAGCTTAATTAGGCTACATTCTATACATCTTCTCAACACTAAAGTCAAGTAATCAGGCATGCATCAAAAGAAGTACCAAAATTTTACAAGTCATTCATAAAGACCTCTATGAAGCATTTCACCATGTCTAAAAATATGGACATCATAAATCTTTCAAAGATATTTGGGCATTGCAAAGCCCAAAAAGCATCCTCCTAAAAGTAAATGTCCTAAATGGATAAGTGAAAGTTGTCTTCTCTTAGTCTTTTGAATCAATTGGAATTTGATAGGAACCTAAAAGACCATCAAGAAAATAATAAAAATCATGTCCATTTAATCTTTCTAACATATGATCATTAAAAGGAAGGGGAAAATGATCTTTTTTAGTATCTACATTAACCTTCTTGTAGTGTATAAACATTTCCATTGTACAGTTGCCCTAGTAGGAACTAAGTCATTCTACTCATTTATGACAACAATGATGCTAGATTTCTTGGGCACAACATGCATAAGGCTAGCACACCTGCTATCTAAAATAAGGATAAATCTCTCCTGCATCTAGAATTTTCAGTATTTGTTTCATTACTACCTCCTACATATTTGGGTTGAGTCTTCTCTAGGCTTCCCTACTTGGTTTGGAATTTTCCTAGAGAAGGATCCTATGCCATGCACATTGCAAGCCTAATGCATATGATGTTAGAAATGGTCCATCCCATTGCTTTCCAAAACTCACCAGGTACCTAAACTAAGCTCCCTTCATATAGAATGGGCTAAATTGGAAGCAATAATGATCAGATATGTATCTCCCTCTACTAGAAAGGTATATTTGAAGTGTGTGGGTAACTCCTTCAATTCTAACTTAGGGAAAGGGCTCTCCTCTCCATCAGAAAGTGACTTAGGTAGTTCTAAGGACTATTTGAGTTCTCTTAAGGAATATTTAGGCTACCTATCCAAAACATCATGCAACTCTTGAATTTCTCACTCAATTTCCTTCTCCACTCTTTCCAAAGTTATTGTAGCTTCTAATTTATCTTCCATCATGTTATGTAGATAAGTCTCAAGAACCAATGAGTCTAAATAATAAATATAGGCACATTCATTACTAGGTAAACACAATAAAAGGATAAGAGAATTAAACACTTGAAATTCAATAGTCTCTCCTAAGACTGTCACTGTTAACAACCGATTGTAGACATCAATTATTATCTGTGATTGCCATGAATGGCTGGTGAACAAGAATAATCCCCTCTCTATACTTAGATGGGGTGTTTTCCATGTTCAAGACCACAAAATCAATTAGGACAATCAGCATATCTAGTTGAATCAATAAGTCATCAACTATGCTGCTTAGATACTTCACAGAATGATGGGCAAGTTGTAAAGTCATTGTGGTAGGTTTCAACTCTCCCTATCCTAGCAGCAAGAAAACACAATATCACATGACTTTTTTTTTTATGCGTACTCATAAGTCTTGAATAGCCTTAGTAAACTTGTCTCCCAAAGTGATGGTAATAATAACACTTCCAAGATACTTCATCTTGGGAGCTAACTTGTGTTGCAAGATAGCATTCGTTGCTTTTGAGACAATTACTTTCTCATTCTTCCTATATCTCCTATTGTGGGTGTTTTAACTCCTCAAAAAATTTTGCATAAGAAGGGGTATTCTTGATAACATCCAAATGAGGTAAATTAATATTTGCTTTTGAAGTCATAGCAAAAGTTTCAAAGAATTACTTATCCTATTTGCTATTTTTCAAGTAATTTAAGAAATAAATCGGTAGCTTGTATGGTTTGACTACTTTATGGAAGTTTGGGCAATAAATGGTTCTCTTTATCATTCATTTAGTGCTACCTGGATGGCTATTTGACTTCATTTTGCACATTTTTGGGATAGCCTTCTTCAATTAACTCAGTTTGTGCCTCCTCTTTAAGCTCCAAGCTTGAATTTCATACATCGTGTTGCATATCATCAATATCTTTATTAACTAAATTTTATTCAATAACTTACCACTTCTAAGGTTTGTCATAGACTTTGCTTACTATAGTTTGCTACTTAACTTCCATTTTTGGTTTCCTTCTGATGCTTCTGCACGTTGCCCAACTTTCATCATTGCCTTGCTCATGGATGCTTCTAAAGAATCCAACCTTTGGTCACTTTTTTATTCATTTTTATTCTTGAGTTGCATGAAATCATTCAAACTCTCTTCTAAGGTTGGTTTTCTTAATTGATTGGAAGGGACAACTAAGGTATGAAATTGTGGAGGATTCTAGTTTGGAATATATGCAGGATTAAGGTTGTTTTTTTGTGAGGAATTTGGGTGATTTTCTCCATCAGAGGTTGTAGGTGTTTGAGAATTGGTCACTTCTCAACCTAGTTTGATATAACTCCATTAAATTAGCTCATTCTTACTTATCACCTACATAAGAATCATATGAAAAGTATATATTAGCTCTATGTCCAAAAACACCACAAACCCCACATACCTATTGATTGGCGAATTTTTGGTAGCAAGAATTTTGATTTGCTTAGTCAACTCTACCAATTGCATAGCCATTTCATTATGTGAGCTCAATTCATGCGTGGCAGCTCTTCTTCCTCTACCACTTTTTTGTTGGGAGTTAGCTCCTAATGTTTCATAAGATCATATGTCTCCTTAGTAGTCTTTTTCTCCCATATCTTCACCAGTTGCATTATCATCTAGAGTTTGACACTGTTGTGGCAAACCATTGATATCAGAGTTCTAATGAGAAGTGATAATGCATACACTAAATAGAAAACATCTTAAATCTCTCACAATTCTCATGGAACAGTTCTCTATACATTTGAATGAAATTAGCTTTTTAGTCCCCAATTCTATAATTTTCTTGTAGGAATTGAACTTCCTAACAAATTTATCATGAACCATATCCCATGTGGTCAAAGAACCAACTGCCAATGTTCTCAACCAAACCTTAGCCTTGTTCTTTATAGTATAGGGAAAGCACCTCATTTTAAGTTAATCTTCTATCAACCCTTGCAATGGAAATGTTTGCATAGTAGCATAAAAATTGCTAATGAATGAAAGAGGATCTTCACTTGCCATTCCATAAAAGGATGGTAGCATAATATTGTGGATATTATTGATCTCATAATTTCGAGTTGCTTCTTCTAATAGAGTGCAAGAAGGTGAAGTCCTCACTACAAGACCAACATATTCTTTCATGATCCTTTGTCTTTTAGCTGTCATGATTGGAGGTTGAATTTCTCCACGCACAGCCCTTACCTTGGCTTCATCCCTAATCTCAAACTCATGCCTCCTTTTTGTTAGTTTCTTTGCTTGACCACTTTGCTCTCCTCCTAGAGATTTCCTGCCTTACATGCACCTAAAAAACAAAATTAAAAGAAAATTCAGCAACATAAAATTGAAGGAAGTCTAACAACCATGAAAAAATTTAAAAAAAAAAAACATAAAATTGAGAAAAAAAGTTGAAAAATAAAAAATAAACTTTAAAATTTTGAAAGAAAAGCTGAACTATAATGTTCCATAAGCAAAGTGCACATGACAATTGAGAAAGCCAAGAAAACAAGAAAGAAATTCAAATTACAACTATCTGACAATGGTGCTAAGAACATAATGATTAAAAAATTTGTAATTCACAACTATACAAGTCAATTGTAAGACAATGCCAAATGCACCTTACAGTTTTTGTAACACCTGAAACTTCTTGCACACATTATCACATCATCTTGTGCAGGTTTATATGTTTAATATGCATATATATGCTCTTGTTGCTTACATTTCTTTATTCATGTTATGATTACAATGTGCATTTCTATTGTTGCGATGTGTGTGTACTAGTGCCTATCTAGAAACTCTAATTGATCTTAGAATTAAATTAGAAAAGGCATGTGTCAAGCATGTGAATGCCCACCTCATTTCATGCTTGCAACAAGCGTCCCTTAATGTGGCAAGCTTACAAATATTGACCTTACTCCCTTTAGCCTAGAAATATATGTAAACTTTTGGAACACTTAAAGAGTAACTTATTTAAATCAATCTTAGAGAGAAAGTGGCTGCCCAAAACTTGCAAGGGGAATTTTACTTTAGTTTTTTTTTAACAATATAGGATTGTGTCTAAAATTATTAAATGAAAGAGAATAGTAGAAACCCTAACTAAATATTATGCAGTTATGAACTAGGCTTTCTTGTGAAGCTAGATTGGGCACACATATTTTAACAAATTTGGCAATAAGATTGAATGAAGCTTAGCTATGAAATAATGTTCTAATTAGTCTTAGAGGATGTGGTGAGTAACCAAATGGAATTATGCTTGAGATTGTGTTAATTAGGCTACCTTCTTAAATAATTGAACTAAAGAATGTAATTTAGGAACTGATTATATACCTCTTAAGGTTGTTTGTTTTGGATTGATATGATTAGATTTAACTAATAGATAATTTCACTCTGATGTTTAGTGATCAGAATATGTCATAGTCTCAACTAAAGATATATATATGTATGTATGTATGTATGTATGTATGTGCATGCGTGTGTGAGTGCGTGCATGTGTGTGTGTGTGTGTGTCTTTTAGCTAGGATTAAGGTAAGTAGAATCTCAACTATCATTACAAGTTGAATATGTGACAATGTGTATTAAGTGCTAATTGATGGTAACTAAAGTATGTTCCAATGATTGGATACTTAACTAATAATGCAATAATACTTCATGCATTCCATGATGATGAACATGAATCATAGTACAAATAATGAATGAAACAGCACTTCCATTATTCATGTTGCATGGATGGTTTTCATAGGGCCTTGGCATAACCATTACAATGTGGCTTGAATAAATTTATCCATCGTAATGTGGACTAAACAAGATATATCCATTATAGTGTGGACTAAAGTGAAGGCCAATGATCCTAGGGTATACCCAACAACAAAAAATAATTTCGTGCTTGAAAAGAGGATCTTATGATCTTCATCATTCTCAAAGCATATCATGCATGATTCTATTTACTAAGATAGAAACTCACCAACTCATAATGGCAGGTGATGGATCTAGAGTATGCAGTGTAGCCCTAACTCACAAGGAGCTAGAATCGTGGTCATTAATGTCAAAGTCCTATTAATTGTGGTCCTTGAAATAAAATATATAGCCAATGGCTCTCATGCATTTTATGATGTGCACATGTAGAGGGCCTTATATATAATGTAAATTATAAGCGTGGATGGTAAGTGGGGAAAATAGTAATGGCCAAGGGTTTGATCACTTTTGTGATCTTATATGATAAGAAGTGACAGAAAATGCATCTTATTGCAAATGCTTTTCATGCATTCAAAGTTCAAGTTGAATGCATGGTATCCAAAGTGAGTACATATGATTAAGTAATAGTAGCATCACTTGAATAAGAATCACAACTCAAGGAAATCTAGGTAAAGTGATTTCTATTGGTAAATAGTAACCTGTGCTCAGTTCACTACAAGAAGCTGGGGTCAATTGAGTACATCAATATTGTTCTCAATGTGGATTGTGAAACAAATCAAATTTTCTTACATAGAATTCTAGCAACTGAATTTGAGCTAGAAACTAAGCCAAAATTCCAACTTAGACTAGAAAATAGAGTGAGTGAACTTAATAAAACTCAATTAATTAATTTTTTTTTTTCAAATTGAATCCGATTCTCAATCTGCATGAATAAATATGTTGAATAAAACTTCTTAGAATGCAGGATTTGAATAAACAACACTCTAATTAATCAAACATAGGTACTAAGCTTACTTTATCCTTGTGGGCATTAACACAACACCTGAACATTGTCTAAAAACAAAGCAAAATTCAGATTAGGGAATAATCTCACTAAAATTAGATCAGACTATTGATGTTTAGTTACCAAATCAAATTACATGTAATAAATTGACGCCTTGATGTGAAGCTAAAGATTTACCTAATGTTTTAAAGAGAGAGAGATTGATATAAGTTCATGAAAGCTTTGTCAAACTAATGAATTAAACTAAAACTCTCATCTATTCGGGGGCTGTTTTAATTTGAAGTTGATGTACCTATCAAATTAATCCAAAAATCTAGTCTGGTTTGCTCATGAAATTGGAGAAACAACACAAATAAACTAAACTTGTGAATTTAATAAACAAAACAAAATCCTATATTAGTTGAAATATTAATTCAACATTCATCAACACATAAAGGAAGCTTACCAAGTACCTAAGAGTTGGTCTAACTACTCATGCTTAACTAAACTAAGCATAACAATGGTGGATAACATAAAAAAATTGAATTTGCAAACCCCCTTTTGAAAGCACTACCTCCACTTCTACAATGTAGTTGATTTCCTCCAACAAGCAGATCCTATTCCTAATCACAGAGTAGCAATTAACAGGAAGGGATTATGGACAAGTTTTTCTTTTATTGTTATGAATAACTCAACACAAGTCAAAAAATTTGTGCTTGTGTGATTATTGCTCTAATTAACCTATTTTAATAATTCTTAAGGCTACTAGTATATAACTCTACAGAGTTTGTTCTGAGGATACTGTGGTTAGGGTCTTAGTGGAGAATTTGAGTAATAGATCTTGTTGTTATCTAGGGTTAATACTTCTAATAGAATTGAAGCAACATTGTGGATAATTGAAAGCATCAAATATCATAGTTACAAATGAACCTTAAATTGAAATTTTGTTAATTGATATTTTTGTTAGTTATTTTGGTTAATCAAGTAGTTTATTTCAATTGTTATAAAGTTAGAGTTTTATCCCCCCCCCCCAAATTCATATTAGTGTATTTAAGTTTAATTAATATCATAGTTGCACATAAACCTAGAATTGAAATTTTGTTAATTGATGTTCTATGAGTTATTTTGGTTAATCAACTAGTTTACTTTAATTGTTATAAAGTTGGAGTTTTACCCCACCAAATGCATATTAGTGTATTTAAGTTTAGTTACCCCACCAAAAGAACATAGAATTAGAATTTTGTTGATTGATATTTCCATAAGTTATTTTGGTTAATCAAGTAGTTCACTATCAATCATGGTTAGCTTTCTTTAATAAGAAAGGATCATTCATTACTTGAAACATGAGACCACATCTTTATTACTTGACATTGGGACTTCCTTTTTGGGTAGTTTGAATCCATTGAAATTTATCAAATAAAGGAATTTTTACTCTTGATTATCTTTAGGAGAGATTGTTCATTACTTAAGAGTTGAGGCCATTACCTAATTTTATGCCAGTAATGCTTCTCCTTCCATTGCATGGTATTAGCCATAAAAAATAAGTGTGCAATTGACATTCATCTCTAGACAAAACATTAATTTCTTCGCAACATGCATGTAAATACACTTTGGGTAGTTTGAATCTACTGAATTCAATCAAACAAATGATTCATTCATTTTGATTAACTTTTCTTACTTGGATAAAATGTTTCATTACCTAAAACATGAGATTAACACTTCATTTCTAGCTCATAAGACATTTATGGAGTTATTCACAAAAAGAAATTATGAATTTAACTTGTACGTATCACTAATCATAGATTATATTGGGACATGCATGTTATTCAATTTCTGATAGTCTGAATGGATTGAAGTCCATCCTATAAGGAAGCTTTTACACTTGATTTACCTTCTTTGTCATGAATGCATTGAAGTCTAACAAAGAAAGTGAGAAATTAACTTAAATGTTGTATTGATGATTAACTCCATTGCATTATGCATTTTATTTACTTTTGGGGTAGTGTGAATGCATTGAAGTCCATCCAATAAAGAAGCTTTTACTCTTGAGTAGCCTTTTCCACAATGAGAGAGTCATTCATTGCTTGAAACCTCTCTCTTGGTTACTTTACAATAAGAATTCTACTTTGGGTAGTACAAATCCTTTGAAGTTAATTAAATAAAAGAGCTATTACACTTGATTAGCTTTCTTAATTGGGAGAAATCATTCATTGTTTGAAACTTGAGATTGTCATTTGATTCCTCACCAACACAACTTCACCTTTGTTTAAAGGGAAAGATTCACACAAAATAATCAAATAATTAACATCTATTACTAAGCAGAACATTAATTTCATGGCAACATTCACATAAATACATCTCAAGTACTTTTCACCCATTAAATTCCATGAAACAAAGGAGTCTTTCATCTTTATTAGCTTTTTCTTAATAGTATAGAATGGTTCAATCTAGAAAGATGTGATTAAAACTTCATTTCTAGGTGATTAGGTTTCTCCCTTTGTTCCAAGGTCATTCATCTTGATTAGCTTTTCTTACATGGATTGAAAGGCTAATTGCTGAAAGATGACAAAACACTTCAATCCTAGTTAATAAGGCTTCTCCTTCCACTTCAAGTTGTCATTCACTCAAAGAAATAACGAAATTAACTTACATGTCTACATCAATCACTGATTTCATTGCAAGATGCACATTATTATGTCTTGGGTAATGTTTATCTGATGAAGTCCAACCAGTAAAGAAGCCATTACTCTTGTTCAACTTTCTTTCCTATGAGATAATCATTTATTACTTAAAGCATAGGTTCTCTTTACTACCTAATAATAGGACTTCTCCCCTAGGTGGTTTGAATTCATTCAAGTCCATCAAATAAAGAAGTAATTACTCTCAATTAGATTTCATTACCAAAAGATAATCATTAATTTCTTCGAACTTGAGGAAGTCACTTGATTCCCTAGTCATAAGGCTTCTCATTTTCCTGCAAGCAATAATTCACACAAAATGATCGTGCAATTAACATCCATGTCTACATAAAAACATTAGATTTATTATGACATGCACATCAATACACCATGGGTAGTTTGAATCCATTTTATTTCATCAAACAAAGGTGTCATTCATGCTGATAACTTTTCTTACATGAATAGCATGATTCATTGTCTAAAATAAGAAACCAATACTCCTCTAACTAATAAGGCTTTTCCTTTCATTGCATGGAGTTATTCACAAAATAAAATCATGAAATTAACTTAAATGTTTCTTTCATCACTGATTCCATTGTCATATGCATGTTATTTAGTTTTGCATAGTGTGAATGCATTGAAATCCATGCAATAGAGAAACTTTACTCTTGATTAGCCTTCTCTACTATGAGGTATTTGTTCATTACTCAAAACTTGTCACTTAATTACTTTATAATAGGACTTCTCATTCGCCCAATTTGAATTCATTGAATTCAAATCAATAATGAAGCTCTAGTGCTTTTGATTAGCTTTGCTTGTTGGGAGAAAATCGTTTATTGTTTGAAACTTGAGTCTTCCTTATGTTTTCTCAATAATACAGCTTCAACTTATGTTACAAGGAATGATTCACATAAAATAATCATGCAATTAACACCCATGTCTTCAAAGAACATTAAACTCATTTAGCATGCACTACAACTTCACCTTTCATTCAAAAGGAAATATTCACACAAAATATCTAACAATTAACATCAATTTCTACACAAAACATTAATTTCACAGCAACATTCACATAAATACACCTCAAAGAGTCTGAATCAACTGAATTCCACAAAATGAAAAAAAAAAAAAAGCCATCCATCTTCATTAGCTTTTTTTTTTAACTAAATCAAGTGGTTCATTCTAGAACAATGAGATTGATACCTCATTTCTAAGTAATAAGGCTTCTAATTTTATTTCTAGGAGTCATTGGTCTTGATTAGCTTTTATTACATTGATTGAATATTTAATTGCTCAAAGATGACAATGCATTTCACTTCAAACTGACAAAGCTGCTCCTTATGTTTCAAGATATTATTCAATCAAATAAATAATGAAATTAACTTAAATGTCTACATCAATCTCCAATTTTATTGCCAAATGCGCAATGTTATGTGTTGGGTAATCTGTATCCAATTGAGTCACTTCAATATCTATTAGTCTTAATCAACTTTCATTCCTGTGGGAGAACCATTTATTGCTTGAAACATGTAGCTGTCTCTTGATTACTTAACAATTGTACTTCTCCTATAGATAGTCCGAACACATTGAAGTCAAAAACCTGTTATGTACTATCAAATAGAGGAGTCATTATTCAACTTAACTTTTCTTAAATGGATATAATAATTCGCTGCCTAAAACATGACACCAGCACTTCATTCCTAGCTAATAAGGCTTTTCCTCTTGTTGGGTGGTGTCATTCACATAAAGAAATTAAGAAAATAACTTAAATATCCTATTGATCATTGATTCCATTGCTATATGCACCAAATTCATTTTTAACTAGTGTGAATGCATTAAAGCCTATCTAATAAAGAGGCTTTTACACTTGATTAGCCTTCTCTGCCATGAGAGATTTGTTAATTGCTTGAAAGTTGTCACTTGATTACTTCATAATAGGACTTCACATTTCTGCAAGCTGAATCTTTTGAAGTCAATTGAATAATGGAGCTAATACACTTGATTAGTTTTGTAAATCATGAGTAGTCATAATTTGAAACTTGAGACCCTTGCCTGATTCCTCTGCAATACTGCTTCACCTTTCAATTTTGAGAATGATCCACACAACATAATCATGCAATTTACATCTACACAAAAAGCATTAAGTTCACTGCAACATGCAAGTAAATGCACCTCAAGTAGTCTGAATCCATTAAATTTCATAAAACAAAGGGGTTATTCATCTTCATTAGCTTTTCTTGCACAAATAAAATGGTTCGTTGCTAGAAAGACTAGATTGAGACTACATTTCTATGTAATAAGGCTTCTCCTTTTATTTCAAGAAGTCATTCATCTTAATTATCTTTTCATACATAAATTGAATGGTTAATTGCTTAAAGATAGGAACACACTTCATTCGTCACCAATAAGGCTTCCCCTTTGATTTTAAGTTGTCATTCACACAAAAAGAATAATGAAATTAACTTAAATGTCTACACTGATGACTGATTTCAATATGAAATGCATATTATTATGTCCTTAGTAATTTGTCTCCATTAAATTTCATCAATAAAGAAGATATTACTCTTGATCAACTTTCTTTCATATGAGAGAGAACCATTTATTACTTGAAATATGAGATCATCTTTTAATTACTTGACAATAGGTCTTTCTCCTCTAGGTAGTTTGAATCCATTGAACTCCATCAAATAAAATTGTTATTACTCTTGGTTAGCTTTCTTTACCAAGAGAGAATTATTCATCAGTTGAAACTTAATGCCATCACCTAATTCCTTGGTGAGAAGGCTTCTTATTTTCTTGTAAGGATACATCCACGTAAAAAGATCATTCAATTTACATCTATGTCTACATAGAAAGTTAAATTAATTGTGATATTTAACAATGAAGGTAGTATGAACCATTTAACAAAGTAGTCATTCATTTTCATTATTTTTCTTAAATGGATAGAATGGTTCATTGCTTAATAAAGGAGACCTTCACTTCACTTCTAGCTTATAAGGCTTCTCTTTTTATTCCATGGAGTGATTCACATAAAGGAATTGTGAAAATAACTTAAGGCACATCATTCTATATTGGGTAGTTTGCATCAATTGAAACCTACACAATAAAGAAGCTATTACTCTTGATTAGATTCTTTCACTATCAAACAATCTTTTATTACTTGAAACAAGAAACCACTTATTGATTATATGACAATAGGACTTCTCCTCTAGGTAGCCAAATACATTGAAGTCTAATGAATAAAGGAGTTATTACTCTTGATTACCTTTCTTTACCAGAAGGCAATTATTCATTGCTTGAAACTTATGACCATCACCTGATTCATTGGAAATAAGGCATCTCCATAAATTACATGGAATCATTTAAACAAAATGAGCATCTAATTAACATTTATGTTTACACTGAACATTGATTTTGTTGCAACTTTCATGTCAATTCACCTTGGGTTGTCTAAATCCATTCAATTCCATCAAATAATAGAGTCATACATCTTGATTAGCTTTTCTTACATTGATAGAATGGTTCATTTCTTGAAACACAACACTATCACTTTATTTATTGCTAATATGGCTTCTTTCATTCTAAGGAGTCATTAACACTAATGAATCATGAAAGTAACATAAATGTCTACACTGATCACTAATTCCATTGCAAGAATCACTTTATTCTATCTTGGGTAGTCCAAATTGATTTAATTCTATCTAATAAAGAAGCTATTATGCTTGATTAGCGTTCATTACAATGAGAGAATAATTTGTTACTTGAAACTTTAAATGCCCTGTTGATTACTTGACAATAGGACATTTTCTCTAGGCACTCCAAATCCATTGAAGTATATCAAATAATGCAGCTATTACTAGTATTAACTTTCTTTACAAGGATAGAATTGCTCATTTGTAGAAACTAGAGACTGTCATGAAATTCTTAGGTAGTTGGCTTCTCCTTTATTACAATTATGCACACAAAATAAGCATGCAATTAAAATTCATGTCTACACCAAACATTAAGTCCATTACAACATGCACATCAATACACCTTAGGTAGTGAATTCCATTAAAAAAGAAGTCATTCATCATAATTGCCTTTCTTACATTGATATTCTAATGAAACACAAGACCAAGACTTTATTTCTAGCTAATAAGGATTCTATTTGCCTTTTAAAGCATCATCCACACTTCACAAAAATGAATCATTAAATTGACTAAAATGTCTATGATAATCAATGATTCCCTTGTGAGATGCATATTATTCTATCTTTAGTAGTTTGAATGTATTGAAGTCCAACCAATAGCAAAGCCCTTACTCTTGGTTAGCCTTCTTTACTATAATAGATTTGTTCATTGTTTGAAACATGAGTTTATCTCATTAGTACTTGTAATAAGGCTTCTCATTTTGTTAGTCTAAAACAATTGAAGGCCATTAAATAAAGCATCTATTACTCTAGACTAGTTTTCTTTACAAGGAGAGAATCATTCATTGCTTAAAACTTAAGGCCATCACATAATTCCTTTGCAATAACACTTGCAAGGATTTTTTTTTACAAAGAATAATCATTTAATTAGCATCTATGTTTATAAAGAAATTTAATTTCATTATAATATTCACTTTAATACCCTTGGGTAGTTCAATTTATTTTCATGAAACAAACAAGTCATTAATCTTGACTAGCTTTTCTTGCACAGATAGAATGGTTCTAACTAATGAGGCTTCTCCTTTTGTTCCAAGAAGTCATTCACACAAAGGAATTGTGAAATTAACTTAAATGTCTACACCAATCACTAATTTAATTACAAGGTATGTGTTATTATGTCTTGGGTAAGTTGAATCCATTAAAGTTCACCCAATAAAGAAGCCATTAGTCTTAAATGACTTTCATTAATACAAGAGAATTGTTCATTACTTGAAAAACGAGACATCTCTTCATTACTATAAAAAGATTTCTATTCAAGGTAGTTTGAATCAATTGAAGTCCATCAAGTAAAGAAGCTATTTCTTTTGATTAGCTTTCTTTACTTAGATATATTTGTTCATTGCCAGAAACTTGATACTATTAAGTAATTCCTTGGCAATAAGACATCTTCTTTCATTGCAAGGAATCCTTCATAGAAAATGAGCATGCAATTAACATCTATGCCTACAACAAATATCAATACACCTTTGGTAGCTTGAATCTATTGATTTCCATCAAAAAAAGAGAGTTTTCATCTTGAATAGCTTTTCTAAACTGGATAGAATGGTTCATTGCTTGAAGGATGGGACTGTCACATTATTTGTATGTAATAAGGCTCCTCTTTTTGTTTTATGGAGTCATTCACGTAAAGGAATCATGAAATTAACCTATATGCCTACACCCATCACTGATTCCATTGCAAAATGCATGTGATTCTATCTTGGGAAGTCTGAATTCATTGAAATCCTTCCAATAAAGAAATAAAGGTAAAGATCATTTAACCACATGGGAAAGTTGCAGAAATTTTTGTAGAATGACCTAGGTGCCCATTTTCAATGATGGTTAATGTAGTGTTAGTGTCAAAGATGAAGAATAAGAAGAGAAGAGAAGAAATTTCTGGAGAAAAGCTTAAAACTTCATTGTAGTAGCTTAGTTCCTAATATAGAGACATTTTACACTATTTTGGCTGCTAGTTCACTGTTTACAAAAACTCTTGTACTTGCTTTAACAACTATCTATATTACAATCTAACTTTCCTAAACTTAAGGAATACAACTAAACTTGGTTAATAACTATCAAGTACAAAAATTTGTTACTTTGTCTTCAAGTAATTTGTTGGTTCTCAACTTCTTAGTTTCTACTTGTGCTTCTCAGCTAATTCTTCTACTTCAAAAGTTTCTTTTCTAAATTCTTGAGTCTCTAACAAAATTATCATGTGCATAAACACTCCTCTTTGAGATTTTTATAGGAGACTCCAAGCACGACTCCCAACTTTTGAAATTTGGACCTTGGTAGAGACTTTGTTAAAATATCTATTAGTTGATCTTCTGATCTGCAACACTTTAATTTTAATCCTTCATTTCTTTTAGCTTTGCTAATTGAATGATACTTGACATTTGTATGCTTTGTCCTCCCATACTGTATTGGAATATTTGCAATTCCAATTATAGATTTGTTGTCACACATAATTGTTGTTGCTGCTGTTTGCTCAAAGAGAAGGACCTTGAGAATTTTTCTCTCCCATATTGCTTGATTGGCTCCTGCACCTACTTCTACTACTGCTACAGACTATGCCTCTACAATGGAATAGGTTACCACCTCTCGCTTCTTGGAATTCCAAGAAAATATTCCTAAACCAAGTGAGAAAGCATAGCATGAGGTGCTTTTCATATCTTTCAAGCTACTTGCCCAATCATTGTCCATAAAACCTATCAATTTGCCCTCTTCAACAGGTTCATAACATATTCCAATCTGACTTGTCCCTTTTGAGTACCTTGGGACTCTCTTAGCTACATCATACAAAACTTTAGATGGACTTTACATCAAACCTTAATAATAGACTAGCTATAAACATCAAGGCTAGTCTTATGGCATATTGGTATAACAAACTTCCAATTAAACTTCTATATTTGGATGCATCTGTTAGCTCTGCATTATCTTCATTTCCCAGTTTTACATTGACAACCAGTGGTGTTGCCACTGGATTGGAATGTTGCATTCTAAACCTTTTTAAAATATTTACACATACTTCTTATGACATAGGAAGATGCCCTCATTAAATTGATTAACCTCAAGCCCAAGGAAGTATCCCATGTGTCCTAAGTCTAACATGTCCAACTAACATTGCATTTCAACTTTGAACTTCATTAATTCCTCTACATTTCTTCCTGTCACAAATAAATTATCAACGTAAATTTTTCATGGCTACAATATGGCATCATTATCACTCCACCCGAAGTGCTAACTACACAGGAAAGAGTCTATTCTATTGTACCAGGCTCTAAGATCCTGTTTTAGGCCAAACAAGAAAGAGTTCATAAGAGCCTGCTTATAAACTTTCTATTCACTATGTTTTCCCTCAAAGTCTATAGGTTGAGCAACATAAATCTCCTCATTTAGAATGCTATTAAGTATTGTAGATTTGGCATCTAAATGACAGATTTTTCATCTCATTTGATCTATAATTACTATCAAAATTCTAAAAATGTCCATTTTGCCTGTGTAGTCAATTCTAGGCTGATGGGAATAGCCTTTGACTACAAGTCTTACCTTATACTTGTTCACACCTCCATCAGGATTTAGTTTCACCCTAAATACCCATTTCACTCTCATCACCTACTTGTTTTAAAGTTTCTCGACTAATACCCAAGTTTGAATTTTCTTAATCATGCCAATCTCCTCATTCATTGCTACATTCAACTCACGTGGTAGGTTCTATTATAAGTCTGTTAAATCCATGATAAACATCAGCAGGAGGTCATATGTCTTTAATGGGAGAACGATTATAGTTATCATATTCAACCTCAGAATCTATATCTCCAGAATCAATAACTTTTGTTGCAAGTTCCTTTCAATTAGTGACTCATTCCCATCCTACTAAGCTCCCTTATCAATCTTCATGTCTCTACTAACAATGACTTTTCCACTTTTCTACTTTCTCATCTAGCTTGCTTTTCTTTACATCTGGCATATGTGTGTAACACAGGGAACCAAACACTCTCAAGTGTTTAAGAGATGGCTCAAAGTCACTCCAAGTTTCAATTAGAATCTTCCCCATTACTACTTTTGTTCTACAAATAAATGATTATGTTAATAGCTTTTGCCTAGAAGGATTTTGGTAACTTCTTCTCAAAGTGCATGCACCTTACCTTCTCTAGTACTCATCTATTCTTTGTCTTTACCACTCTATTGTGTTGTGGAATGTAGCTAACTGTCAACTAATGTTGGATCCCCCACTCCTCAAAATAGTGGTTAAACTCCCCAGAAACACACTTATTTCCAATTTCTAATCTCAGGTTCTTCAAAACTTTTCCACTTTGAGTTTCAACAAAACTTTAAACTTCTTGAATAGCCCAAAAGCCTTTGACTTTTACTTCATGAAGTACATCGAGGCATCCTTGAGTAGTCATTCATGAACAAAAGGAAATATTTGCTTTTACAAAATTATGGCTGCATTAGTCCACAAACATCAAAATCGACCAATTGAAGCTATCCTTTAGCTCTCCAAGCACCTTGTGTAGGAAAAGACAATTTCTGCTGCATTACTAATTCATAACTTTCACACACATCAAAAAAGACTTTGATAGTAGGCAAATCATTCACAAATTCTTGCTTTTCTACGAAGGCTCTTCTGCCACAGTTTAGAATTGTCAATCACTCTACTTCTTGTGAAGTCCAAAAACCTCTAACTTTTACTTCATGAGGTACATCAAGGTCATCCTTGAGGAGTCATTCGTGAACAAAAGGAAATATTTGCTTTTGCAAGAATATGGCTCCATTAGTCCACAAACATCAAAATTGACCAATTGAAGCTACCCTTTAGCTCTCCAAGCACCTTGTGTAGGAAAAGACAATTTCTGCAGCATTACTAATTCATAACTTTCACACACATCAAAAAAGACTTTGATAGTATGCAAATCATTCACAAATTCTTGTTTTTCTACAAACACTCTTCTACCACAGTTTAGAATCATCAATCACTCTACTATTTTGCATTCTGGCCTTTCAATTGAATTCAAGTTCTCAATACAACTCCTATTCTCCATAAAACCATTAATGAATTATATGCCAATAGGATCATAAAGCAAACAATTTTTATCTTTGAACAACTAGTTAAAGCCCTTTTGCATTATTTGCCCTCCATTATCAATCACCACATGTATGAATGGCATCAGGTGACCTAAAAAGGTCAGCTTGGCTAGTTATGTGGTAAGTACAACCACTATACAGAAATCAAGATCGCTAATTCTCTACTCTAGTCACTATCAAAGCTATAATCAAATGTTCATCTTTCACCTCATCTTGAGATTGTTGGCCTTAACCCTGCTGTGACTTCTTTTTCCAATACTTTTAATATGACCAAATTTGGAGCAAATCTTGCATCAAACCTTGCCTTTCCAATAATAGTCATCCCCTACATGATTAATTCTTTTGTAGATAGGACAAGTTGTGAACTTTCCTCCTTTCCTATGATTATTTTTAGACTTAAGCTACATGCCTTTATTGGAATATTTAAAGGTAGTTTTCTTGTGTCTTTTAAAGCTAATGGCTTCGACTTCAATTGAGCTTGCAATGTAATTTCCACACCACCTTCAGTTCTCAAGCTTCTCCTTTGTTTCTAAGCTTCAAGTGCCTTATGAGAATTAAAATACACATTGTGAACTTTCTAAAGTGGGCTTATTTGTAGAGATCCAAAAAGAATTGGGCCATAAACTAGTGTCCTTAATCAACTTATAGGCTGGTCAAAGCTATCCTAATCTAATTAGGAGTTATTCCCTGAAAAAGCTAAGTTGGTTCCAAAAAGGAAGTGTCTATCCTTCTTTAGGTTATTTTTGTTGTCTCTGAAAGCTATAAATAGACATGTTAGGGTTCCAAAAACACGTGCATACACACACCTCTCTTTTCTTTGTTTCCTGAACACACCTATGATAAGCAAGGCTAAGGTGTTATTTTTGATTTTAAGGATTGAAATCATTAGAGAAAAGCATTATAAGACTTATTGATTTTAATTTCTAATCTAATTCTTTACTTTGAATTCTCATGTTATTCTATTATTATTATTTATAATTATATTGTTTGATTGTTAGGAGCATACTAGACAATTATACTTTATGATCTAATGCTAGTTCAGAATTTAAGTTTGTAATTCTAATGCTAACGAGCAAATAGAAATCATACCTATGGTCATCTTTGTCTATTGATAAGAGATTAATTGAAACCTTGTCTTGATTAACAATGAACTAAGGAAATATTTAGAATAATAGAGTTTGTTATTATTCTAAACCAAATATTCAATTAAAAAATTAGATTTTCAGTGTTAATGGTTAATTGTGAATCCAAGGGTGTAAATATCCTTATTATCAAAGGTGTTGTCATCTATCAGTTTTATTTCCAATTAGTTTTTTGTTTTAATTTTTATTAGCTTAATTAAAACCAAATTCCTCCCTCTTTATCCTTTATTTGTGCGAATTCAATAGAATTAAGATCATTAGTTAATTATAATGTTATAATTATGACATCATTTATGTTTTAATTTTTACAATTTATGCTTGTAAATTGGTTATTTGATTTGTTTAGTGAGTGCATTGTAGGTAAGTGATTATAAAAGTAACTTTTGATGATTATGACACAAATTGGAGGACAAAAAGTCAAAGGAGATTAATTTTACAAGACATCCCAAACAAGTTTCTATAACCAACCATTTGAATACCTTACAAAATATGGGAGTTGATGTTGGATTGCTGTGACTCTTGAACTTACAAAATGTTTAGACATCCGTCTACAGCTTTTGAGTTGATAGCTTGGTTCAATTTAATCACTCTCAATGTAGAAACTTCATTGCAAGTTGATTTTGCTTGAATTACTAGATTTAACATGTGATTTTAATGAGATCATGGGGCATGAGCTATGGCGAAAGATCAGTAGTAAAGATTGTACAACCACTTTAGGGATTAAAGGAGACTTATCAAGGAAATAAAGTACTAAAATTAAGGGAACAGATTAGGAAAGAACAACCTGAAATAGAATCATACAATTAGTTCTTAATATACGTGAAAGTTGTTAATATAAATTAGGTAAATTATAATTTATAATATATCGTAATTCAATAAATTGAGTAATTAAATATATGTTAAAATTTTAATTTTATTAAAATATCAAAAATATTACAAAACAATAATTAACTTAATGTCAAATATCCCAAGTCGTTGGAATTTACTATAAAAAGTAGAGTTTCAATGAGATACCTAGATATTTGTAAAATTAAGTAAATACCACCCCTTAAGAATTTCACTGACTTTCTCTGAATAGAAATATTGTGAGAAGAATTTAAAATATTTGATAAAAAGGATAAATCAAAACATGATAATTTAATATTTTATTAAAATTTGTAAAAACTGACGAGTCTTTTGAAGAATTCTGAGAACTCTTACACTGAAATTTTACAGGGAAGAGTACATTTGGAGGCTTAAAATTTACATTGGGTTTGAGTCCCTTTTATAGGCAGGGTGGCCACTTTGGATTCTGATGAGATGGAAAGTTAGGTAGAATGAGGACAAAAGGTCTTTTGGTGGGAAATCTACTTTCACTTGAGTACTATTGTAATACCATATGGTAAAAGCAAAAGTATTTTAGGAAAAGTAACAGTAGATTCTCCTGTTTGACATTTAACTTCTACTTTTTTTTTTTTTATCCTTATCCTTCTGCCAAAAATTCTACTTGGTTTTGCTTGTTTGCTTTTTGGGTCTTTTCATCCTTAATAACCAGTGATCCATAGATGTAGTCAAATTGATCATGATTTGCAAAAGGATCAAAAGAGGATGACGTTAAGCCTTGTTCTGCCAGAAGTTGTTTTGCTTTTTGAAGAGTTTCTCTGGGGGAAAGAACATATTCTTCTTAGGAAGTGGAACTGGCAAGACATGCTTGAGATTATGATTTGTGGGCTAGGAATTGGGATGTACTGGCTTCAATGGTGTTTGAATGAGTTAGATCTTTGTTGAACCATTCAAGGACACCAATTTTGCATGCTTTTTGCTGACGAGTTTGTGAGAATTGATGCCAAAACTTTACTTTGTAAACGTGTCCAAGGTTGGAGTGCTTGTAAATAGCTTTGGCCTGTATTGGAATTCCTATGTGCAGCACCATGGAAGTCTAAAGAAATAGCGAAATTGAAGTAATGTGGGATATGTTGCTTCATGAGTGGGAGTAGCATATCTGGCTTCAAAAGTGGTAATTCCTTCTTGAATTGGTTCTAGGAAGATTTCTTTGACTGGGCCGAACCAAGACCACCATTAGATGAACTAGAGCAGAAATTTAATAGAAATTTGACTTTCCTAGAAGAATAACCATGAATGTCTGAATTGAGAATTTTGAAAATAAAATGTGTTACACTACGCTTGTTTATAATTCCAGTATGAAAAATAATGGGTGAAGTTTGAATTTTGGTAAATTGGATTTTTAAAGGCAATTAGGGTACAGGGATGGCTAGGCCATTCATTTTGGTGGATTATTTTAAGGATTTGAATGGTGGAGTAAGCATACTCATCGTTTTGTGAGTGGTGTCTAAGTTTTTACTGTTTGGGTGTTAACCAGTATGGCTTCATAAAATTGGCGGTTCCTTTTGACGTCCCATGGTTCATAAAATTGGAGGTCCTCATATTTGGGTGTGTTTGGAGCTGAAGACCCAAAGGAGTTATCAATAGCTTGTTTTTTGGGTTTGGTATTTCTTGTGAGTTTGATGGGCTGAAGTCTGAGTGACTAAAATTTTTAGCCCATGTTTTTAGTTTGTTCGTTTGAGTTTGTGGCAGTTAGGTTAGGTTTTTCTTTTTGGATTTTCTGGGTATTTTCTAAAGGGGATATCGACTTTATTCCCTGCAAAAATTTTTTTATAACAAAATTAGGTAAACAGTTAGAAGAACCTTTAATGTATTCAATGTCAAAATAAAAAAAGCTTGAGATTGCTTGCCAATGTGCAAAAATTTGTTTTGATGCAAGATTTTGAACATCTTTTTGTAAAACAAATTTTGCAGCTTAACAATCAATTCATAATAAAAATTTTTTATTTAGTAAATCATTTTGAAATTTTGAAATGCATAAAACAATTGCCAAAATTTCTTTTTTAATAGCGGAATACAGTCATTGACAATCATTTCAATGTTTTGAAGTAAAATGGACAAGTTGTTCTTGTTGACCTTTGACCTGCTTCAAAACTCCTACATACCCTAGGTCAGACACATCAATCTCAACAACCTTAAGTAGGCTTGGGTCAGCTATGTGCAGGCAAGGTAACTCTTTCACCAATTATTTGATTTCCCTCACTATGGCAATGTGCTTTTTGGTCCAAGGTTGGGAAGACTTTTTCTTGGACAAGCTGTCATGAAGAGGCCTGCAGACAAGGTTGAGTTTGGGGTAGAAATCAGAAACATAATTCAAACTTCCTAGGAATTGCTGAAGTTGGGATTTATCTAGGATTTCATCAGGAAACTTATCCACAAAGGCTAAAGCTCTAGAAAAAGGAGTGACCATACCCTATTGGATGTAGTGTCCTAAAAACCTTACCTTGGTCTAGAACAGCTCAAGTTTGGATTTGGATACAGCTAGTCTGGCTTTCTTGGTAGCTTGAATGAAACTTTGAAGATGCCTATAATGTTGTTCTAGATTTTCAGAATATACTTGAACATCATCAATGTAAATAATGATGAAATGCATGTAAGGCTTTCATTCATAATCCTTTGGAACTTAAATGGAGCATTTTTAAGGCTGAATGACATAACATTCCATTCATACTGTCCAAATGGAATAATAAAGGCTATTTTGTAACAATCTTTCTCATGAATTTGGATATGTCAGAATCCTAATTTTATGTCAAATTTGGAAAAGATCTGGGCTCTTACCAGCCTTTGTAATAGATCCTTTTGATTTGGAATTGGATATCAAATCCATTTTAGCAGATCATTCAAAGGTTTACAATTGATTACCAATTATGGTATGCCATGTTCTAGTTTTGTGTTTTTGTTGACATAAAAGGCAGCATAACCCCATGGCAATTAGCTTGGATGGATAATCCCTTTCTGTAAAAGTCCGTCAATTTTTTGTTTGTAGTGTTTGACTAATTTGGAATACATCTGAATAGGTCTAGTTGTGGTTGGAATGATTCTTTTATCAGATGTTTAACATAAGGTAAAGTAACCATATGCTGTTGATGAAACCAAAAGGCATGAAAAACATCAAAACAAATAGAGGTTTCAATTTGTGTTTTTAAAATTTGAGTTTTGTTTTAAACAATAGGAAAAGATAATTGTTGCTCAAGTTGTTTAAAAGACACTTCAGATTTTAGGAATTGAATATGGGACTCTTTTGTTTGGAGTAAAAGGTTAGTTTCAGTTGATTTTTGAAGAGAGATTTTTAATGAGTCAAGTATTTTGAGAATTTGTTCTTAATCACATGTTAGGACACATACCTTCTTTTCTTTTGATCCAGTCTCAGTTTCAGATGATGAGGTTTGGAGTTCATCCACTTGGAGTCTAAGTTCATCTTCAGAGGATAACTCGGGAGTACTATCTTATGAGGTATCAATTAATGGGGCTTGAAGTTGGGCTTGTATAGTTTCTGTTAGTTCAAGAATTTTAAGTTTTGTATTTAGTTTATAGTAAAGGGCTAAGTGACTTGACTTGCCACATTAGTAGCAGGTGTATTCGGTCATTTGGGCTTTTGTAGGTTTAAATTTGTTGGGCTTATTTTCTGACTTGGGCTCAGATGATCATTTGAACTATTTAGGCTTGGCCTTTTTGTAATATGGGTTTTAAAATTTGGTGGGTTTATGTTCTCACTTGGCTTTTTCTTTTTGGTACAAGTTATCATCAAATTGAGCACAGAAAGATCTGAGTTCTTTTTAAGTCTGCTGTTGCTCATTTTTGATCTATTTTTGTAGTTTAAGATATGCACAAATTTGTAATCATTCCTTTTGGACAAAGCTAATTAGTTCACTGTATGCAAGCTGATGGTAAGGTGTTTGACCATTATGTTGATTTTGTAGTTTGGTTCATACCTTGTCTCCAAGTAGCTTTGGTAAACCAACTAGGAATTTTTGTTTCCAAAAGGTTTGATTTGCATCTTTCTGATGCATGACACAAGCTAGAAACGTATTTTGTACCATTGCAAAACATATATTAAAACATTAGTCAATGTAATGCAACCAAATTAAATTAAAGCAATGGAAGGTGTTGAAAACTTGTAGGACATGAATGATTAGAATTATATGTAACATTGGTTGGTTTCATTAGTAGGTGTAATGAAACCAAATCAAATTTGGGTTTTCCCTTGCTGGGCTTTTGGTTCTCAATTATTACTTGATTTGAATCATTATTTTACAACAAATCAAGTTTTGTTTAGTTGTAAGAGTTTTTATGACTTGTTATTTCTAGACATTTTCTTCAAAATTATAATTACTGAAAAATGAACCACTAGATATAGTTTAGTAGTCACCAAGTATAAAATTTAAGATAAGATGAGATGAGCAATTTGAATGCTAAATCTAAAGTGGCAAATGGATGGGTTGAGTCAGTTTTAAGTCTGGTTATTTGGGCTTTCAAGTCATTTGGATATTTTTAAATCATTTCAGTTTTGAGTGTCTCAAGTTTTAGATCATTTGTATTTCGAGTTCATCAAGTTTTGGGTGTTTTGAGTTCTAGCTTGTTTAGGATTCGGTCATTTCGAACATAGGTTATTTTGGTTTTAGGTTATTTTGTTTTCAGGTCTAATTTAAGTTATAGGTCATTGATTATTTAGTCAATGTAGGTTAGACTTGGTTGAGTTTTGAGTAGGTTGGATTATTCAAGTCAAGTTAATTTTTGCCCCTTTTATCTATGACCATTTATTTTCCATTAATAGGCTAATATACAAATTTCTCTCCTCTTACTAGTGGAGACTAGGGAGTAATTTTTGGTAAGAATGAATTATTATTATTATTAGACAAAGGGAAAATTTTCTAGGGTAAATAATTTGCAATATCTATGAAGGAAAGGAAAAAAAAGGTGAATTCAAAAGATATATTGTGCTTCTAAAATGCCAAAATTAAATGGACGTGTAATATGAAAATAATTTTATAAATTTATTTTGGTTATAATAATTAAATTAATAATAATATTGTTAATTTTAAATTTTATCTCATATTTATCATAAAAAAATTTAAAGTGAATGATTGATACTTGATATATTTAAACTAAAGTATATGTTGATTTCAATATAAAAAAATAATTTTAAAAAAATTAAAATAAATAAAAATAAATCAAAAAAAAATAATTAGGTAAAAAAAAATATAAAAAATTAGGTAAATAAATTAATTAAAATTTTGAATAAGGTTTTATTTAAATTATTTTGGGTTATTATTGGTTTTAAGTTTACTTGGGTTCAAGGTCCAGGTTATATTGGTTTTGAGTTATTCAGCTTTTCTAGTGATTTTGGATTTGAGTTTTTGGTTGTTTCGGAAACACGTCATGGGACCCTTTCAATCAAAGTAAGTTAGATTTAATCAAATTTTTGGTAGGTTAAGTAAGGTTTACTTGGGTCAACTTTTAAGCAAATTTTTAGTTGAATCTTCTTCTATACTCTAGCTAAACCAAAAATAAAAATTGTAGGTAGATTTAAAAACATAATATAAAAGGAAAAATATGAGAAGTACCAAATATTTTAACAATGACATCAAACCAATTGACCAAATATTTTCTTATTTTCCCTTGGCATTGCCAATGGTTATGATTAATCCTCAAAATGTTGCATAATTATAGTAGTACTTGTCTTTCAAAAGTAATAATCATTCAAGAAAATTGCCACATATTTAAGTTACTTTTCAAGATAGATATCTACAAGCAACATTGCAAAGTGAGAACAACAACACTCTTCAAAGAGACAAAGGTTTTCATTCTTTGTTTTCTATTTCTAAGATAATTGATAGATGGAAGAACTTGCTACAAATTAGTGTATTTTCAAAGGTTAATTATCACAATTTAACACTTAGTCAAACTAACTATTTTGTGATTATCGGACTATGTGTGTTGTAATCACTGGACTATCCATTTCTTTGACCATTAAACTTCTTATTCTATGTATTAAAGTAGCTAGTTATTACTATCGTAATTCTTACTTATAAGCTATCATTCTTACTTACATCTAATAAAGCCAAAAAAAATTATATAAAGGTCTTCTTTCATCACGCATAATGTACTAAGAGAGATCTTTGTGACTTATTTTCAATATTTTATTTTAAAAAGGTCTATGGTGCAAGGATAATCAATAGACTTATTTCTATAACCTCACTATTTGAAGTGCACATTAGTAGAAAAATTCATCATATCTTGAGAGGATAATGGTTATAACCCGATATATTATGACAATTTGTCTATAGAGATTGAAACAATCCTTGGGATTATTGGCAAAATAATCAACAAAATAATATATAATGTTACAACAAAAATAAATTAGCAAAAAGAATTCATTATTTTTAAGTTATGTGTTCTGATAATCTGTTTTTAATTATCATTAAATCAGATTGTCCTAACATTTTGGGAAATTATTATGATTCTAAATTGATAAAAACAAGGGTATTTCCGAGGCTATTAATTGAGAAATTGTTGTCATCCTTGGTTGCTATTTTTTATTGTATTAGTAAAATTTCATATCTATTATTTAGTTGTGGCACATTAATTTTTTGTCTTTGTTTCTTGCTATCACTTTGGGCTTGCAAAATATTGCATCTAAAACTATTAAAAAAAAAAAAAGAGGTAGAATTTTGAATTTAGTCATGAGATGGCAATGATTTCTTTTGAGATTTTAGATAATGAATTGATGGACTCTTAGTTATTTTTTTTTATTATGATCCATTACCTATGTTTTGGAGCTATGCCCGTGGTAGTATGATCATTTCTTTTGTTTTACTTGTTGTCATCTTTACTAATTGTAGTTAATATTTGGCAAATCTATAGAGAACCAATGATGGACTAACTAAAGAATCTAGTTAAGAGTTCTTCAAGATTTTATTTTTGGTGAGAAACAACTTGGTGTACCATTGAATAACCATTATTCACTCCTATCACACTATTTCAGGTGTCAAAGTCAGTAAGACTAATTTAAAGGTGAAAATCACAATTCCATGAGACTATAATGTGTTGACCTTAATGCTCTTTGATGTTTCATGGTCAATGCAGGAAAAATACCTTGAAAGAAAGCACAATGCCTTGTGAAGTCATACTAGTTTAGCAAGATTTTTTTTTACTAGTACCAGCTAACCAGTGCCTTAGTACACGTTCTCTCACAAGATGAAATGTCAAGTAATTAGTTCTTGTTGATCAGATAATTTTGAATGTTTTATCATAATCCATATATTATGTATGTTTTCCTAGTTGCAGTTATGCATATAAAAATTGACGCTTTAATCTTTAAATTTGACATTTGTTATCAATCTTACAATTACATCTTATAGACTTATTGCGCTATAGAAATTTATTTATCCTAACTTGTGTTTTCTAGTTTGTTTCACTTGAATTAGGAGGCCAATTATATATTTGGGCAGTCTTCAAGGCATATAACTTGTTGGGTCAATTTCATTGTTACTAACCAACTATTTTGATTGGTTCACAAGAGAACTTGCTAAAATATTGACTTGTCCAAACCAGCTGTAATGTAAGTATGGAAGTATTGATTTGTTGGTTGTACAAAGTGCTATCAATGAATAAAAACCCTATGTGTTAATGGACGTGTGTTGTGCCAATACTTGAAAGTATCACTTTGCTATCACATGGAATATGGAATATATATATATATATATATATATATATATATAAACCATAAGTGAATATGACCCCATGTAAGCTATAAACTATTGATGTAAATGCTTTATGACACTATGTTGGAACATTTTTTAGGGTGTTTATCACCATATTAAGTGACATTAAATGGGTTTCTCACATACAAACTCAATACTGTGAGCCATGATCTTAATACAATGACATATTATCAATAATTTCATGCATGTCTCCAGGTTCTTTGTCAGCACTAGAAGTGGTTGCAATCTTCACACTTTTAAAATTTTAGTATAGTGTAACAAGTTTTGGGCTTTGTATCAACAAACATCATATTCAATGCCTTTATAAAGATCAAATGAGTTTTCATATGATTGCTTACACCATTAATCTTGATGTATTGAGTTATGCAAGCCACCTTAATTGATTGGTTAAGGCAACCTACTATAATTATTACAGTTGATCATAACAGATGATTTTAAATCTTGTGTTTGTGTCTAATAGGACACGAGAGCCAAACCAAATGTGATTTTGGCTTAAGGAAAAGTGGTAAAGTGATTGATTTCATACATGCAACTTATTGTTGTGAATATTATTATTATCCCATGGTTGCAAATTCTAAAGGAAAAACTAACATCAGATCTTTTTTGTGACAGTCACAGGATACATTGATCAATATGTAATGATATAATGTTATATATTCATCCCTTGAGGTGGAACAAAGGCTTGACTAACATGTAATGATATAATGTTGTATGTTCATCCTTTAAGGTGGAGCAAAATCTTGAAAGTTTGTCAAGAAAATAATTATTATTCGATTCATTATGGAAACCATGTTTATAACCTTAGATATAGCTAGTATGAAGAAAAATTGGCTAAGAAATTTTTTGATGAATATTTTAATATTGGTGAAATTTACATTATAAGTATCAATGTATTGTGATAGCCAAATCTATATTTTTATTACAAGAGTAAGCTATATGATTGAAAGAATAAACATATTTGTCTAACTTATGATTGATAAAGTAATAGATGAATAATGAAGTAATCATATGATCTTATAAGGTTAGAGATGAATTTGACAAATCTTCTAACTAAACTATTAAGCATAGAGCTAGTGAAAAAATACATTGAGAAAAATGGAACTAGTGTCAATAAAGAATAGTCAAGAGTAGTGGAACCCTAACCTATGTGATAAGAGATTCCTTTAAAGAAGTTCATATGGGTAATAACAATTCACTTATTGACCTCATTGTACTATCAAAATTATAAAGTTCCATCATATGGTGTAGATTGTTCAAAAAAATCCAACATTTGAGGTTGAGTTATACTTTTAAGAGTGTAATGTTGCCATTCCTATGAGTTCCTAAGTAAGATCTCTAGAATTCTCATAAAATTAGGCAAACTAAGGCCTAACAACATTAAACTATGTTGAACAACATGATTTTAGAGAATATAATATGATAACAAGTTCACTATTATTCACATAGAAGTATGACTCATAAAAATTTTTTTTGCCACACTTATGTATATCAAAACTTGTACTGCTAGTTTTTGGTTCTTAGCCCAAAAGGCATCAAAGATAATATGCTATATTCATTTTGATTAATTCAGCAAAATCGGTCTTTAAAAATAATAGTGTATTGCTGTAAATTGTTGTATTTGAAAAGCTAATTACCACAATTTAACACTTGATCAAACTAACTATTTTATAATTATTAGACTAGTTGTTTCAAGACCATTAAATTATATGTTATTTGACTGTGAAACTAGCTATTATGTATATTAAAATAGTTAATTGTTACTATCATAATTCTAAATTATGAGCTATCAGTCTTACTTATGAGTAATAAAACCAAGCATATTTCGTAAAAGTCTTCTTTAATCACCTAAAATTTACTAGGAGTGATCTTTGTGAATTCTCTTCTACAATCTATTTGAAAAAAGGTGTATGTGCTAGGTTAATTAGAAAAGGAGCTGCTTTAATGACCACACAGTTTTAAGTGCACATTATTGGGAAAGTTTGTCATATCCTTGAAGAATAACAACAATAACTTAATTCATTATGACAAAATAGTGCTACACATGCTTTAGACATAATATTTTTTTTGATAATTTAGTTTTATTATAGCATTATATATTATTTTGTATAGTATTTTCCATCAAAACTTGCTATTGCCTATCAGCTCTAGCTATGCCTATATATACCAATTCCCAAACTAAAATGAGGGGTTGAAAGGTTTCTTTCTTTCCTTCTTATTCTTATTCCATTTTTCTTTTGTTTGGATCTTCAAATGAGCATAAATTTTGCATTTTTTATTGTCTAACTTGTTCACCCTTGATGTTCAAAGCCAAATGAAAGCACACCTTTTAAATGCTTCGATAGTCCTAACTTTAAACCAATCAAGAAGGTAATTATTTACTTCACAATGAATTTTTCATTTAATTTTATTTCTTCTTTTCCAACTCCAAAGCTAAATTCTTTCATGATACAAGTTACTTTGTTTATTGCAAGAATGCATGATGGTGATAGAGGAGTTGTGCAAGCCACCAAAAGATTTGGTTTGACTAGGGAAATGTAATTTACATTAAGTAATTTCATCTAACACTATCATTATTGAAACCTGCTTAAGCAACAATTCATAGAAATTCAATTTGATTCTCACTTATACTCCTTGATTCAATATTGAATTAGTTCTTGTAAGCTAATTGATTGTTTTCCAAGAATGATTTGATTATTCTCCTTTTAACTAGTGTTTAAAGACTCTCTTTTTTATTCATGTTTTTGCCCTCTTTCATTGTGGAAAATAGATTGCAATAGGAATCAAAGTCACTAATAATGACAACATTAAAGCCTTTTTTCCCTTTAGGTTCCTCTTTTGAAGTACTTCACTATATGTTTAGTTGCCAAGAAATTGGAAAAACAAAATTAATTAGCCTCGAACTATATATTTTCTGTGGGCCCTAAGATCATTAGGCATCTAAATGAGTTTGGCATAAACTAAAGTTTCAACCAAAAGGTTATTTCTTGCATGTTACAAATACCTGTTTGTCGTAGAAGACAATTCAAGGCGTCAAGTGCACATACTGGATTATATTAAGTGCATTAAGTTAGTAAGTCTATAAAAACTTCTCCTCTTGTCAAGCATTGTGTGAGTGGAAATGAGATCCCTTATCTTTCTTTATCTCTATCTTGTGTGTGTGTGTGTGCGCGTGCGTGCACTTCAATCCTTGCTCATTTCCAAGAATCTTGTATTGCACACTCTTTTAAATTCTTTTTGTGTGCCTTTGATCTCTTGCATCAGAGAAACTTGACTTTTTTTCACCTTAAGTGTATGCTAGTTATACTCATTGGTCTTCAAGAGGTAAATTTCTAGGATCAATTAATAGTATGCTATTTGATTTTATTTTCAATTATGATTTGATAATTTGTCTTATATTTATTCTCTAACCACTTTTTTGTGTCTTTAAATATGCTTTTTGAGGAAAATAGGTCATAATCAAAATTGATGGCACTCATGATAAGAACAATAAGGCAAATCATTGTCTTAGGACAAAGAATTTGTTAAAGTTGATGATCTTTGGATCTTCTATGTAAATTTGACATTCATGACCTTCATGCTTCAATGAGCATATGTTGAAATTTACAGTCTTTGATCATTAAATCATACGTTGCAATAGAAAGATCTTTAGTTAATCTATGATATTTGATCTTTGGGAATAATGATTTCTATAAATATACTAAGGTCTCTTTAATCTTTGCTATTTATTAGAAAATTATCTTTAAGCTATTTAGATACTTATACAATATTTAAAAATCTCTAGAAAAATTGACACTATTTGTTATCTATACTAGTTGATATTTGATGAGTAGGAATTTATTTATTTATTCCTTTTTAAATTTAGTTTTTTTTTTAGGTTTTATATCTATTTAAACTAATTAGAATATATTTTGTGATTTAAGTTTTGGAGAGGTATTGAGAATTTATACTTTAGTAAGTAAAATTCTAGCATTTAATCATTTTAAACTTTGTCACTTATTTCAGGTTTTCAACTTACAAGTTTAGTTCAGGTTTTTAATGAAGTTGTAGTATACATTTCTAGATTAGGGTTGTGAGTCTTGATATGAGTTCGTTTGGGACTTGAGACTTTGCTTCAAATACAAGGTAGAAATTTGGAGTCCAAATCATAATTGAAGTAGGATTCTTATCCAAGGACTAAATATTTATATGGGTATAACTTGAGCCTCAAACATCCAAATTAGGTGATTTAAAAGCCTAAATTGAAAGTTCTCATTTAGGCCTACAATTGTTATGAAGATACCCAAGCCTAGAACAGTTGTTTAATGGTCCAAAAATAGCTAAAAAGTTGCTGCAGAATCTATTACTGACTAGATTGAGTCAGTCTCAATTTTAAGCTCATAACTTGGGTTTTGGACCTTTGTTTTGGGCAAGACTGGGTGTGTTACAAAGCTAAAGAATAGGACTACAACTTTGATGATGAAGAAGGACCATAATTCAAATTATATCTATTTAGGAATTAGCTTGAAACTATTTACTAGAATTATGTCACAATTAAGGAAATGAGTTTATAATTTTTTTGGAGTGTTATAGGGTTTTTTTTTTTTTTGTGTTTGCTATGTATGAAACTCATTACAAGAATTCTATCACAATTAAGGAAACACGTTTATAATTTTTTTGCACCGTCCTAGATTTTTTGTGTTTGCTATGTATGTTTTCTAGGTCATAAAGATGACTATTTAGTTGTTGAAAAGAGGAGACAGACACACAAAGAGGGCAATAAACATATTTTAGTAAGAATTTGAGTTTTCTTAAGCAAGTGTATCTATAAGTTTTCAACAATTTTGTAGAATTTCAAAATATTTGGTATTTTGATGGAATAGATTATTTTGTTATGTTGTTTTCTTTTTCTTGGAATTGTTTGAGTTATTCTAATTAAATTGTTGAATGATTATTGTTTTACTTCATTCAATTAAGACTACTAAATTGATTAAACAATGATTGATTCCTAGAATTAGGGATTGTGACTCATATTTATCCTATTCCTAATCACCAAGTAGCCATTAATAGTAAAGAATTATGGACAAATTTACTTGTTATTGTTATAAATAACTCAACATAAGTTAAATAATCCATGCTTGTGTGATTATTATTTGGATTAACCTATGTTTCTAATTCTGAAGCTTGTCAATATATAACTTTAGTGAGCTTATTCTATATGAAAAATCAAGATCAGGGGATATAATAAGGTCTTCTAAAAGTGGAACAAGTGTTAAAAGTGCATTCAATTGATTCAATATCATTAAACTTAGAAGAGAGAGCTAAAGGTTGGAACAGGTGTATAACAAGAATTCCTTAGGGATTCTTGATTGGTCTTGAGCTAAGTATAGTACAACGTCATATCTCTTTGGTTAATAAGATCCAAAAGGTTTATCAATCCCAACAAGTGTAGATCGATAATAGGCATATAGAAATTATTATATGTCGAATGACATCAAAAGTGTTGGTTTCAGAAGATGGAATGTCTAACGTTTTTTCACCTAGAGAACTCATTGGATTGTTTTAAGTGGAATGAACTGGGTGCACTTTAGAAGAAGGGATCTGTTGCCAAGTCATATTATTAGGAATAATGGAAGCTTTTCTGAATAATCGAAGTTTCATATTGGAGGCGAATTTTCAAGAAACTGCTCATGTTTTAGCCAAAGTAGCTCTCCACAATCCTATGGATTCGTTGAAAGGCTTGAATTCTAGGTGGTATATGATACTCGTTGGGACCAGATTCAAAGGATTTGCCTACTGTTCAAGGCAATATAAGAACATTCCTTTAAAAACCAAAATGAAGAGTTTATTCTAGGAGGAAATGAGAGAAATTTTGTTCCACCACAAAGAATTATTTGATTCTTGCAATTCAAAAAATTTCTATGTTTATAGAATTTAATGATTCCTAAAAGCATATTTATTACTTTAACTATCTAACCATCAGTGGTCCTATGATTTTTTTTTTAACATGTGATTTGTTAATAGCTAATAGTAGTAAAAAATAATCAAAATAATAAAAAAAAAAGATAATTAATAAGGAATAGAAAGAAATTAATCACTTAGATTATGCATCAACGTTCAATTTCTAGGAAAAGATAAGGTTCCATCAGAACAATTATTTATTTCGAGATAACCTTCTTTTTTTTTTTCTTTTCATTGTAAAAGGAGAAAAAGAGAGAGGAAGTATGTGGAGAAATGATAAGAAGATATTGGAACATTAATTTGGAAGAGATGCTGGAAGCAGTTCATTTTGGTCATAGTATTAGAAAATGGGACCTTATATTTCTACAAAAAGTAAAGGTATTCATATTACAACTCTTACAAGAACTGCTCACTTTTTATCAGAAGCTTGTGATTTAGTTTTTAATGCAGCAAGGAGGACAAGGCAATTCTTAATTCTTGGTACCAAAAAAAAAAAAAAAAATAAAAGCATCCGATTTCATAATGCAGGCTGCAATAAGATCTTAGTGTCATTACATTAAAAAAAATGGCTCGACGGTATTTTAATGGATTGGTCCATTACAGAAACAAGATTTCAAAAGTTCATGGACTTAAGAATGGAACAAAAGATGGGAAGATCTCACTTGCAAACATATTATGGTTACCCGATATTGTAATAATCGTTTAATTAACAAGAAGAATATACAGCTAGTAGAGAATATATTCCTTTGGGAATTCCAATGATTTGTTTAACTAATACAAACTGTGACCCCGATCAAGACAAATCATTTTAGCTTAGTGCAAGGCAATCCCTGCCTTGCTCAAGAGAAACTACTTGGTAAATATAAATATACACTCTAAAGGAATTGTAAAATAGCTTACCATATTGGCCAATTGTAAGAATAAGAGGGAAAGTGATTTAAAAGATATTTTTCCTAAAATTCCTTTGTTTAGTCCTTTTATACCTACTTTCAATGAATATTTTCTTTATATTACTAGTGTTGATTGTTCCGTTCATTCAATTCCAATCTTTGGATTCATAATTTACCAACCATAATTTACTTTAGAATTCTTTATTTTTTTTCCATTTTTTATAATGTGTGATTAAAAAAAGATTTTATATAGTAATGCCCATTAAATTTAAATTGTTTTTTTTTATTCAACCCAATGATTGACCAAAACAAAATGATAAATTAAATAATAAATTACATGAAATTAAATTAATTAAATATCTATATTTCTATATAATGATTCAGATTAATAAATTTGTTCATTTAAATTGATTGTATCATTATGGAAAATGATAAATAAAAGCAAGCTAAGAGTTGGTGATTCACAGGAGTAAGATCAAACTAGGGGTATATATATATAAGTCTAATTTATGGATGTATTGAAAAAATAATTTAAATTTTTGAATATGATTGAATATAAGATATGAACAGTTGGTTTACATTATGGCAGAAAAGATATGTATTTGTAATATTAGGTATTAACTAGTTATATATAAGTTAAAAGATATAATTTAATATATCTTACTACTAATGGTAATGAGAATTTAGATAGGGATTCCAATAAAAATAAAGTCCTTTCTTCTTATTTGTAATTGAAAATTGAATAAAAAAAAATTCAAGAAAAATAAGATAGTTTGAATTCAAATAATGTTTCTAAATAAATAAATAAATTGTATGAATTGACAAAAATTTTGTAGATAATAAATAAAATATAAATATCAAAATAATTTTGATGATTCATTAATATTATTATTTTAATTTTAATTTGAAATTCTTAATTACTTTGCTTTGACAGATTGAAAATCTTATCAATGGAATAGAATAATTTAATTATAATTTATTGATTGATTGTATCAATTAACCATTTCTTTAATTTGGTGTGAGGAACTTATCATGAATCCATTGATTTTAGTTGCTTCCATTATTTCTGTTGGGTTAGCCATTGGGCTTGCTTCTATCGAACCCAAGTTTGGTCAAGGTACTGCCGTGGCCTAAGCACTAGAAGGCATCACAAGAGAACTCGAGGTGGAGGGAAAAATACAAGCTACTTTATTACTTAGTCTGGCTTTTATGGAAGCTTGAACAATTTATGGCCTGGTTATAGCATTAGCACTTTTATTTGCAAATCTTTTTGTTTAATCCTTAAAAAAATACATATTTTTTTGTTACCTTGGATGTGCTATTTGCTTTTTCAAATTATATTAAGATTTCACTTTTATAATTTTATTTATTTATTTCTTGTATTTTTTATTATAGGAATTAGTATATTGACTTGCTTTCTATCTTCTTCCTGTTCAATCGAAACTTTTTTCTAAAAGGTTTTTAAGAAAGTGTTGCAATAAAAATAAAGGATATATTTCATAATTTACACAATATTTGGTACTAAATTTCAAAAAAAATATTTCTTTTATTATAATTTTTTAATTGAAAAAATCAATTTATAATATCTATAAATCCAATACATTTTTTTATTCTATTTAGTTCAATCTATTAGAAATAATAAGTATAAGAAATAATAGACAAATAGGTAAATGACTAAAAAAAAAAGGAAAACAAAAAGCAACAAGAACAAAAAAATAAAATAAAGAATAATATATAAAGTTAATAATAAAATAATAATAACAATAATAGTAACAAATACAAATAATAATTAATTTGTCTATAAGAGAAGATGAAATCTTATGAAAAATGTAATTGATTCTTTCATCCCTTTGGGTCATTGACTACCTATTAGGAGTTTCGAGAGAGGAAATCCTATAGAATAAGTAAGTGTAGTACTTGGTGTATTGACCCTTTTTTTTTTTTTTTTGGAAAGTGAGAGTGTGTGAGTTTTTTATTTCAAGAATTGGCTGGATTGAAACAGTACTACTTTTTTGTCATTTGAACTAGAAACTAGTAAAGAAATCATGTTTTAAGAGATTGACATTGAAAAATGCATGATCTTATGAATTACTTTTGAATAAGTTAAAAAAAAAACATCTTTTAGGAGTCATAGCATTTTGTTATTTATTGGTAAATTTGATTCTCTATCAACCAATAAGGTAGGACCATTAACATGGTTAAAGCTAAAGCTAAATTGTTTGAAGTCTAATCGCAACAAGGTACCCTTTCTACTGCTATATTAATACATAAATATATGGGTTGAAAATGAATAGTTGGAAACTGTTTTAAGATTATTAAAATTGTTAGAATTAGAATTAGAGATTGTGATTAGTATTTATTCTATTTTTAACTAATAAATAGTAACAAACAGTAAAAAAAATATAAATATATTTATATTTATTTTTTATTATTATAAATAATTTAACACAAATACAATAATTTTATTCTATGTGACTGTTATTTGAATTAATATATTTTTTTTAATTCTTAAGATTGCCAATAAATAATTTTAGTGAATTTATTTTAAGGGTGTAGTAATTAAAATTTATGTGAAGAATTTGATTTATTTAGTAAATATTTGATGAAAAATTTAAATAATAGATATTATTATTATTATTAATTAATAATTTTTTAACAAAAATAAAAATAATATTATAGATAATTAAAAATATTAAATATTATAATTGAAAATGAACTTAGAATTGATATTTTATTAATTAATATTTTTATAAGTTGTTTAATTTAATCAAATAATATACTTTAATTATTATAAAATTAAAATTTTATGTTATTTTTTATTTATATTAATCTATTCAAGTTTAATTATCTAATATTGAATTGATAATATTATTTGTGAGATTGACTTGCATGATTGAGGATAAAATAACATTTATCTAGTATCATTTATGTTGTTGGCAACAACTACTAAGAAAATGTGAATTTCCTAAAATTAGAAGTCTCCCAATTTTACAAATTTAGACTCTACATAACCCTTTGTTGATCTTGTAGAAAATCAACATCTCTAAGACTTGAAGGTTCTTAGAAGCAAACTATTTTTTCCCTACAATCTCTATGCGTTACCTCCCTTACAATTATTACATTCCTTGGCATATGTCATCTAATGATATAAACATATTTTGGCAACAACTAACAAATTTGAGCTACTAGAAATTTTAAAGGTGACATTTTATTCCATTGAATAACATATTAATGGTACACACAAGTTGAGACAATAAGGCACTCGTCAAACAAAAATAAACTTGTTATAACAAAAATATAACCCAACGCAATTAAAATATCAATCTGTTGTGTTTTTTTTTTTTAAGATATATTTATTATTGATTGTTGAGATACTTGTAATTATTCTTTTAAATCTTTAGTCTATCAATTCTTTTGAATGCACATGAAAAATATGGTATCATTATCTATAGGATAACTTATATAACCATCCATCACAATAACTAGATTCTTGGTTAAAATCTATGATCCTTTTAAATAATTCTTAATGATCTTTGTTTGACTATGACTTATCATTTTTATTCATATATATATATACAATGATTAATATCAATGAAAAAATAAGATGAAGACTCTCCCTTTATAAATATATACACAAGTTAATCCTACACTAAAATCCTTTTTTTGTTCTCCCTATCTTTTTGACATAAGTGCCTCCCATTGCCCTTACCAAAAATGGGATAACAAAAATGCTTGGTCTCTCTAGGTGCAAAGAATATATAATGTAAAAAAGGTAGGCAATAATGAATTTTTAGTGGTATTGGATGCCAAAAGTTGGTAGTTAATGTGACTGCCATTGTGCAACTGGTACTTTGTAGTGAAAAGGGAGATATGAGTACTATGTCTTATTATTATTATACATAAATAATATTTATGTATTAAATTTTAAGATAATTTATTTTTTTTGGCAAAAATTTAAATTTAAAATTTAATTATATAAAGAAATTCTTTAAATTATTAGACCACACAATTAATGATAATTCTAGGGAGTTTCTTTTGATTATTGGGTTCACATTAATAATTAGAACATTTTCATTTTTTGCATGGTTGTAGTTAATTATGGGTTTTATGGTGAAAACCCATGATCTCCTAATCTCCTGATTAATCACAAATATACTTGGAACGATCAATATTTTTTTCCCATTCAAACACCCATTAGTCACGCCCATACACGTTTGAAATTTAAAAACCCAGAGATAAATTTCAATATCCTTAAACATTAATATATCTCATTGGGGATATACCACAATCACTATTTCATTGTTTGTAATTTTTATTAGTTTCACAAGACAATTTGGTGATATATACTGTAGTTGAAATTACTATGTTTACAATGCTACAATTAAAATTATTGAGCATTTCAAGTCCCCTTTATTCACGAATCTTGTTTAATCAGTTGATTACTTTCAACTACAATTTAGAAGTTCAAAACGGTTAGATAGCAAGCGTGACCTGACCTTATGGTTAAGGGAGCCTACCTAGTAAAACAAAGGTCAATCCAAAGGAGCAATGCAAGGTAGTCACCTTGAGAAGTGGTAAACAACTAGGTCCGGTAAATGATAAGGCTGTAGTGGAGGATGGTGTTGATGCAAGCCATGAAGAGGTAAGTTACAAAGAAGTCAAGCATACTAAGACACCATCCACACCACCACCAGTAGTCAAACCTTATGTTCATCCCATTCCTTTTCCTAAGAGGCTTAAGTAAAATAAGATTGATAAATAGATTGAGAAATTTCTTGAAGTGTTTAGGTAATTGTACATTAACATTTTTTTTGTAGAGGCCTTGGCTTAAATTCTTTCTTATGCAAAATTTCTTAAGGAGGTTATGTCAAACAAGAGGAAATTGGAGGATCATAAGATCATTGCTTTCACTAAAAATTGTAGTGCAGTTATCTAAAATAAGCTTCCACCAAAGCTTAAGGATTTAAGGAGTTTTTCAATCCCTTGCACAATTGGTGATGTTGATTTTTCTAAAGCTTTATGTGATTTAGATGCTAGCATCTCACTAATGCCTTTATCTATGTATAGGATGCTTAGATTAAAGGTGCTGAATCCTACAACCATTTCCTTGCAACTAGTTAGCCAATCAATGAAGTACCTTATGGGTATTCTAGAAAATGTGTTGGTTGAGGTAATAAAAATTTTCATTTTTATTGATTTTATTATGTTGGAAATGGAAGAAGATGAAGAGATTCCAATTATATTGGGTTGTCCTTTCTTGGCCATGGATGGAGTTCTTATAAATGTTAAAAATGGTAGGTTGACATTGAAAGCTAGTGATGAAGAGGTTGAATTCAATCTGTCTAAGTTTACTATATATCCTTCATACATTCACCATGTTTTTCAAGTTGATTTTGTGGATAAGCTGACTCAAGAAAATTTTAAGGATAAATATCCTAAAGAACCTCTTGAGAATTGTATAATGAATGTAGGGACAACTAAGGATGATAATTTGGAAGCTACAACAATTGCATTTGCCTTAAAAGCAATTAGTTTGATGTCGACATAAAGAAGTTTTCAATTTGAGGATCTAGGAAAAGGTAAGTCACTTCCTTTGCCTTTTAATGTTTAAGCCCTAGTTTTGAAATTGAATCCATTGCCCTTGCATCTCAGGTATGCTTTTTTGGTTTATAATAATACTTTACCTATGATTATAAGTGCTTTTTTATTTGATGTTCAACTTAAAAATTGTTGCTTGTGATGAGATTGAAAAGTGAAGGCCATAAGATGGACTATTTTAGACCTTAAAGGACTTAACCCTTCTTTGTGTATGAATAGAATATTAATGGAGGAAAACCATAAACTTGTTGAAAATAAAAAATGGTAAAATCCTGATATGAAAGAAGTGGTTAGGACTAAAACTTTTAAGTGGTTAGATGAAAGGATTATATGTCAAAATATGATAGATTAGTCTAATGCATGTAGTAGCAAAAAAGGGTGGGATGATTGTTGTGCATAATGAACATAATGAATTAATTCCCACTAGGATGATGCTTTAGGTGGAGAACATGTATATATTGTAGAAAACTTAATGAGGCTACTCATAAGGATCATTTCCCTTTGCCGTTTCTAGATCAAATGTTGAAAGACTTGCTAGTTATGAATATTATTGTTTTTTAGATGGGTATTTAGGATATAACAAAATTCCTATGGCCCCAAAGGACGAAGGAAAAACCACTTTCACTTTTCCTTATGGTAATTTTGCGTTTCATAGGATGTATTTTGGTTTATGTGATGCACTAGCTACATTCCAATGTTGCATGATGATCATTTTTTTTTTTACTTTGTTAAGGTCATAGAAGTGTTTGTGGATGATTTTTCTATGTTTGGATCTTCTTTTGATAGTTGTTTGCCTAACTTGTCTAGAATTTTGCAACATTATAAGGAGATGAGCATGCTCTTGAATTGGGAGAAATGTTATTTTATGTGCAGGAAAGCATTGTGTTGGGTCATAAGATCTCAATTATGGATATAGAGTTAGACTGAGCAAACATAGAAACAATTGAAAAGTTGCCACCACCCACCAATGTTAAAGGAGTTAGAAGTTTCTTTCCTCACCTAATTAAAGATTTTTCTAAAATTACTAAACATCTTTGCAATTTGTCAAATAAGGATGTTGCTTTTGATTTTGATGATGATTGATTGAATGCTTTTAATAGGTTGAAAAAGGAGTTGGTTTCACTAGCAATTCTAGCAACATTAGATTGGAGTTTGTCCTCTAAACTAATGTGTGATGCTAGTGACTTTACCTTAACTGCTACCAAAGAAGATAAGGGAAGTTGCATGTTATAATTTTGCTAGTGGTATTTTAAATGATGCACAATTGAATTATGCAACTATTGAGAAAGAATTGATTGTTGTGGTATTTGCTTTTGACAAGTTTTAATCATATTTGGTAGATTCCAAGGTTATCATTTATATAGACCATGTAGTAATTAAGTACCTATTGCCAAAGAAAGATGCAAAGCCATAACTAATTTAGTGGGTGTTGCTACTCCAAGAGTTTGATCTCGAAATTTGAGATAAGAAGGGCTTAGAGAATGTGGTTGTAGATCACTTTTCTAGAGACAGTCATGAGTAGTAGAGATACCCATTAATGAGAGCTTTCCAAATAAGCAGATGTTAGTTGTATCACTTGTTTCATGGTATGTAGATTTGGTGAAATACCTAGTGGGTGACTTATTTCCACTTGATTTAAGCTATCATCAAAGGAAAAAGTTATTGGGCAATGTGAAGTACTACTTCTAGGAGGAGCCACTATTGTATAAATTTTGTGCTAATGGGAGGATTAGGGGTGTGTGCCTTAGTAGGAGATTAGTGATATTCTTCATTATTGTCATTCCATGGAGTATGGTAGACATTATAGTACTTCCAAGATAGTTACAAAGGTACATGTACCAGGATGCTAGACAACTTGCGAGCATGTGTGATAGATGCCAAAGAGTTGGAAATGTGTCTAAGAAGAATGAGATGCCATTGACTAATATCTTAGAGGTTGAATTGTGTAATGTATGGAGAATAGATTTCATGGGTCCATTCCCTTCATCCTTTAACAATTAGTATATTTTTGTGGTAGTGGACTACATTTCCAAATGGGTCAAGGCTATTGCAACTTTAGCTAATGACTCTTGAATGGTGATGAGATTTGTGAAAAAGAACATCTTTTTGAGATTTAGTATCTTAAGAGACATTTCATAAAAAGAACAATCATGAATTTGACACCTTGTTGAAAAAGTATAGGGATTACTCACAAGATAACACTCACCTGTTATCTTCAAACAAATGGGCATGTGGGCTAACAAATCAGGAGTCAAAGTTAACCTTGGAGAAAATTGTTGCCAATTTAAGGAAGGATTGGTGAAACAAATTGGATGATGCATTTTAAGCATATTAGATAGCTTTTAAGACACCCTCACACATGTTCTCATATAGATTTGCCCTTGACAATTCTTGTCAGCCATTAGTAGAGGTGGAGCATAAGGCCTATCAGGTAGTAAAAGAATTAAAGATGGATTTTGAAGGCTATAGGAGAAAAGAGATTGTTATAGTTGATTGAGTTGGAAAAGTTCAAGTCGAATGCTTATGAGAGTGCTCAGCTTTACAAGGAAAAGACCAAGAAGGGGCATGATAAGCATATTCAAAATAGAACTTTTGAGGTTGGCCAGTAAGTGCCACTCTTCAATTCATGTCTTAAGCTATTCCCAAGCAAGCTTCAGTCTAGGTGGTCTAGTCCATTCATGCTGATAAAGGTGTATCCATATAGAGCTATTGAGGTGCATAATGTGGCCACTAATACATTCAAGGTGAATGAGCAACATTTAAAGACCTATCATATCAGTGAGGTGGTGCCCAAAGGAGTCACATACTCCTTGCAAGATGCTAGCTTTGAGTGATTTTGTTGTAGGCAAGCTAGTGACTATAAACAAGCACCTCTTAGGAGGCAACCCAAGCCTTGTTTTTTTTTCTTTCTCTTTGTTAGTTTTTGTTCTTTCTTTTAAGTTTTTCAATAAATGTGGTTGTATCTCAATTCATTCATTTAAGTTTTTTGGATTGAAGTATCTCAAGGTTCTTCCTCCAATTATTAATCTTTGAACACAAACCGAGAAAGTTTCCTTTAACTTTGTTCATTTTCTCTTTCACTTTGCGGACAATGTGTGATTCAAGTTTGAGGAGGGTAATTTCTAATTTTTATGTGATTCTACATTTGTTTATAAGCTTGGTATGATATTTGCAAATTTTTAATGATATTTTGCATACTTGACTAACCCTTGAACATCTTTTTGTGAAAGAAGATTAAATATATTATTTAGTGTCATGATTTACATTCAAGTTACTTGTCATGTTCAAACATGGCATTTTTGGTTTAGTATGACCAATATCTTATAAAGTGAGATTAAGCATGCTTGGATTTTCAAGATCATTGAAATGTATGTTCCTTGTGAAAGTTGGGTGAGTTGTGTGACTACACACAAAATTTAACTGTATCACTTCTCTTGGGAATATCACTTTTGTGCTAAGCCTAAATATGGTTCAAAAAAATAGGGTGGTTATGAATAAAAGTGATTGAATAATTTGAAATTCCTATATACTGGTAGCTTAGTAATTGGGAAGCTTCATCACAAAATGTTGTCTTTTATGTCAAATGACGACTTGAATTATGAGTATGCAAAAAGCACTTTAAGTGATTGTAGTAGTGAGAAAAAGTGATTACAGGAGTAGTTGTTACATGATTTGATTATGTTAGTTGCATGATAAACATGATTGAGCTTGGAATTATGTATGGATATGTGAGATGAAGAATGTGAGTATGCTTAGTTTTTCTTTGTTCACTATTGTGTTGTCCTAAGATAAAGATGCGATGAGTGATTCTAAATTGCTTGTTATTCTTCACTTTGCATATCTTTTACATGCTTAAGGACAAGAAATTATGCAAGCTTCAGGGTATTTGATGTATGAAATTATTTCACATATTTTTTTGTCACAATTTGAGTGTTTTTCCTAACTTTTAGGTTAACTAGTTTTAATGTTTTGGGGTTTAATTGCATTATCTAGTATTTGTTATTTTGTAGGTTTAAGTGACACTATGGGTTTTAAAAGAAAAAGGATTTGGATTAGAAACATCTCCTGTTCCAACAAGAATTCTCATTTTGTTAGCTTAGACACTATTTAGTTTTTGGGCTATAATTGGAGTCAAAGACCTTAGATTGGGGTGTTCTTTATCTTTTTGGAAAGCTAAGGCGTTATAACTCTCATAAGAGGCCCAACTTGAAATTCTATCACTTTGGTAGCCAAAAATTTGTTGGAAGTGAGTGGTGAAGGATTAAAGCAATGAAGTCTAAAATGCAGAAGAGAAGGTGTGGATCAATCATAAAACTGTTAGAGGATTAGTTTGCTACTAGAAGGTTAGATCAACACTAGTCCATGGTCCGTTAGTGAACCAGTTTGATACTGGATGTGCAACTTTATGAAACTAACCGCTATGGTTCATTACGATTTTTTTAATGCTACACAATAATTTTTAGGGGTTGTTTTAAGGGTATTTTGGTCATTTTGAGGGAGATTTATAAATATTTTGATGGCAAATGACTTAGGGGAAGAAAACAAAATAGAAAGTAGAATATTGCATCGTAGTGAAAATGAGAAATGAAAGTACAAGACTCAAAGATTGTTGGCCTTCTTACTTTCTTCTCTTCTTCCTCATTATTTACTGATTTATTTTAGGATATTTTTTTAATGTTTAGTTATTTATTTATGTGTGTTGATGAATATAAGTGACTAGATCTTTTATTATAGGGCAAAGATGTAGTTACTAAATTTTATTAACATGTTAATATTTTAGTTGTTTTGATTATTTTTGTTAATTCAATCTAATGCTTTTGATTTTCATTCATGTTAATATCTAACCATTATTTGCATGTTTAAGGCATTAAATGATGAAGCAAAAGTGGTAGTTTAATACTAGTTCTTAAAAATGTTAGACCTAAGTTGTATAGTTTAGAAATAAATACACAACATCTTTGTGATCATTGTTAAGAATTTCACAAATCATAATGAACTCGTAATAATTTCTATAATCACAAAAGTGGGTATACAATTAATATGCGTATAGTTGTTGAGTCTTGAAAGAGATCACCATATACCCTAACAAATTCAATCATTATTATTAATAAATTTTAATTCTAACAATCATGTGTTAAGTTTGTTAATGATATTTAGTTGATGAAATCCAAATCCTACAATCCTTGTTTATTGATTTTTAGTTTATATTCAAAATTAAATTTTAATTTCATAATTAGATAATCCTTTCTTCATTTGGTTTATTAAGATAATATAAGAAATTTGTATAATCTGATGCTTGAATTTTCTTCTTCTGAGATTGATATTTGAACTCATGTTCACTTTACTACTTAAATGTTTCATACACTTGTAGTGGATTTTAAGGCAACTAATGTTTTTTTAAAAAAAAAAATTCAAAAATGACCTTTATTTTATTTGTTTTTAAATTTTAACTTCTTACTTAAATTATGAAAATTATATAAAAAAATTTAAATTTAAATTTAAATAATATTATATTAATTCATTTAAATAATTGTTCAAATATGACATTTTTTACTCAAATTTGTCATATTTTTATTCTTTTTAATTTGAATAATTTGTTACTTTTATTACATAAATTATATTACAAAACTCAAATTTTGAATAATAATATTATTTGTTTTAACAATTATTCAAATAGAGAGTTTTTATTTAAATAAAATTTTATTTATTTATTTATAAATTATAAAAATAACTTTTACTTAAATTATATAAAAATAATTTAAATTTGAATAGTATTATAATTTATTTAATTAGTTAATCAAATATGATTTTTTTTAATTAAAATCTGACCTATATTTATTTTTTCTTAAATTTTAAGGAAATTTTTACTTAAATTATATAAATAAAAAAACTAAATTAAAATGATACTAAATTTTATTTAAACAGTTATTCAAAAAAATTATCAATTAATTGTTCAAATTAATTTTTTTTACAATTAAATTTATTTTATTTTAAATAATTTTATTTTTTATGTAATAAGTAACTATAAAAGAAAAAAAATTACATTTAACAAATACCTTAAAGTTGATGCTATAAATAATTATATTGCATGACACTTTGTAGTTTTGTAGCCCTTTTCTCCACCAATCAGATAACCGATGATCTTCCAGGCAAGCCAAAGTTAGCACAGTAAAACTTCAATTAATTTTAACAGAGAAATTGCAATCCTTGGAAATGCGGACATATCAAACTCCAATAAGAGTAGACACATCATTCAACTAGGAAGTTACTGTTCATGATGGTGCTTGTCAAAATTGCCTAGTCTTAAGTAGTCTATAAGTGACTTTGCTATGTGACAAAGAGGTAAAAGATAACGTAGGTAGTGCATAAACTTCTTTGCTTCATTTGTCCAAGTCCATAAAAGGCGAGTGTCTCGTCATGCCATGATTGTAGAAGGAAAGAACCACGTTAAAAATGATGAAGACTGGAAAGCACCTATAATAATAAATTAATCAAGAATCCATACTTAATCTAATTAACCTTTTTTTTTTTATATACATAAATTTTTATACATATTTAATAAATTTGATGATAAAATATTTTTTTTTTACTTTAAACATTATTGTATTACAACTAAAACAAAAAAAAATATATTAAATAACATTTATATACACATCAAGATATTAGTAAGTAATAAAAATTTATTTGTAATCTATTTCAAAATTTTAGTTTTAATAAATTTATTATAAATTAAAATATTATTGATATATTTTAATATTTCAACTCTAAAATTAAAGGTGTTTATAAATGAATAGGTGCTTAAAATTTGTAACTTTTGATAGATATTAATCATTTTGTTGATTTGAAGATAGAAAAAGACTAAAAGTCAAGCCTAATGCATGTTCAGCCTAGTCTTAAAATTACGTTAAATAATGCAGGTGAAATACAAGACTATTTTCTCAAACCCCTAAAAAAAAATTGTGTCTAATCTGCAATGCCCCTACCCTAACAAATAAAAATTGTTTTCCTTTTTTTCTTTTATTGCAAGTATAGTAAATAATTTCTTAATTAAATACTTATACAATAAAAAAAAGTTTTATTTTGAAGAAAAAAAAATATTTTTTAGGTGATATGGAAAAAAGGATCCAATATTAACCTTCACTCAAGGGATGTAAGAAAAACTCCACCACCTTAGAAATACAAGATTGAAAGCATTCACCACTCTTAAGGGATCCACTCAAGAGATAGAAATATTAGGTTTAAGTCACCACTCAATGAAATTCACTATAGAGACACAAAATATATAAGAAAACTCTTCAAATTCCTTAGAGTAAGAGTTTTTTATTCACCAAAAGTTTGCTTTTTCAAATACCAAAAAAAATTATAAATAAAAGGTTTCGGAACATTTCTCCAAACATAGGAAAATGTTTTAATATATTGACTTTTGACTATCTTAGTGGCTAGTAAAAGAACTTAACTCTCGATGTTCTAAATTCATCCGAATCTAGACATCTAGAGCTTTTAAATGACTACTCATGACTGTAGTTGGGTTTGGGCTGAAAGTCCAATAGTTGGAACAACTTTGACTTGCAATTTGTTCTTCTAATAACATAATGATTACTTTTTGTATTTGGTCTAAGTCTTGGATTAATTTTTGGTTATCCTCAAGAGATGCTTCTGCATCATTATGTATCAAAAATATTAATTTGAATGGAATAGAAAATTTCTTATTTCTCTTTTTGGACCTTAAAATGTACGCGGACATCCCTTGTTATTCTAACTCTGTTGTTCATTTATGTCTATTTTCTCATGTACTAAGGATTCAAGCTCTGTTCTCCTAAATAGGCAAGTATTTCTACTCTAGATAAAATTACAAATGTATCGGGATTCACACTTTGCCTAAACAGACTGGTGATGGTTTGCATTCTTTTCCTCCAAGAAAGAAAACATATCTAGGTTGTGGTTATAGTTTCTTTCTCCGTTAATCTTCAAGAATTCAAGAAAAGCATTCTTTGTTTCTCTGCCACTACTGGAGAGAATGACGGATGTGCTGTTGCAATTCACATAGGAGGAGTTCTTGAGGAACAACTTCGAGAAAGCATATAGACTCGCCAAGGTGGCCATGCAACTTGACCCCTTCTACGGCAGCGAGGGTTTTCTTGACAGGTATGTTGCTACCAACTGTGTCCACCATGCGGCCGCCAAGAGTAAGAAGGAAACCGGACTCACTGATTGGTACAAGGTTTTGGGCATTCCTCATGACTCGCCTGAGAAGGCTGTCAATTGCCGTTTTGTCAAGATGGGGAAACTCATCGATCCTAATTGTCACTTCTCTGCCGCTACCAAGGGTGCCTACGTTCTCATCAGCAGAGATGTGGAGGTTTTGGATGACTCCAAGATTAGGGCTTCCTGTGACAGTCACTGGAAGTGACTTGTTTTACCTAGGCTTTTGGGTGTGAAAAGCTGTGCAATTTTCCTGTCTAATGCCAAAAGCTGCCGTGGCGCTTCTGGTTCCACCATGCCAAACATGGTTGAAGATCATTGTATTTTCCCTTTTTTTTCTTCTTCGTCATCAATGTAATTTTTCTGCATTACGTAGGATAACTCAATTATTGGATTTACATTTTTTTAATGAATATTATATTCAAGCATTTTGCATCTTTTCTTGAAATTAATTGTGGATTCCAAATTATTCTTCATATTTTCTCTTACAATTGAATTAACACGTATCAATTTTTCTTTCATAAGCATGGCAGTGGCTCATAAATATTTTTTTACTTTTAAGGTAGGCGCATCTCCAAGTTCTGGCAGACCAAATTAGTAGTGTTCACATTTATTAACCTTATGTCAAGCAAAGGACAAAAGTACCCTTATTTTGGTACAAAATGTCTCGGTCTACTTAGTTTAATCTAATCTGGTACAAACATTAACCCAAGCTGTTGACTAGGTTACCGGATCATTGGTTTAATTAGTGAGTCAATAGCTGGTCCGACCAAATGGATGTCTATAGTCATTTTTCTTATTAAACATAACAATATAAGAAAAAAAAATTATGAACACCCAAAAGAAACAAAAGAAAGACCATCACATACTTCCAAAGTGTTATAGATTCTCCAATTTTTGTTATACCATTACAAGGAATAAAAAAACTAAATTACCAACAAAATATAATCCAAATTGTCTTACATTATAATGTTTAAATTTCAAATTCAAAGAATTTTAGATTTACAAATAGCCTATTAAAATATAAGAAATTAATTTATCTAATATTATGAATTTTAAATTTCAAAACTTTTGGAAAAAGTTCTTGAATTTCACTATCCTAATTAAAAGCATTGGCATTGTCACTCCCAAATCCATTTCTTGCAACTTAACTAACAGGTCCATATTATCAATGTTAGTCTCTATGTCTTATATGTTCAAATCAACTTTACATCAAAATATAATAAACATTATTAGTAATGCAAGAAGTCACAAAGAAAGCTAGAAAATTAATGCAGTAACATTTCCATAAGAATACTTCTCTAGAACATCCAAAAATGAGGAAACAACTAATGGATGTTTCTTAATCAATGCAATATGATATTGACATCTAGAATTTAACCAAAACCACTAGCATGATGATTCTTATGTAGCTAGTGGTTTCGTTTAGTATTAGTTATGTTCAAAAAAGCTTAAAGTCTTGTCTTCTTCTTTCTAAATCTCACAATTTTTACTCTAACTACATGAATAACCTCATATAGATATCTCATCATAGGCCTCTCATCACTATCAACCAATTGTAAAACATGAATGAAAGACTTAGTACTATGCACAATGAATGTACATTATCTCCAAAATCTAGAGTCAACAAACTTCTTTCCTTTGATTTCTCTAGCATATACACATGTGGTCTAATCTTTAGATGTCACCATGGCCCTTAGTGCATCTTTTTGAGCTAAGACACTTTGTATGGCAACAAATCAAAATGGTGTAAGATGAAGTATTTCTCTTCCAGTAGTAAACTTTCTTATCAAGTGCAAAGGATAACAATGATTATTAAAGCATGGTAAACAAGGGCACTAACCTCAGTCATGTTGCTTATATCATGAAGAATCAATTTAATACAATGGGCTGCACAAGGAGACCAAAATAATATCTTGAATTTGCACTCCAATAATTTGCTAGCAACTACATAATTGGACACACTGTTAGCCACATTATGGACAACATTATCAACACAAAAAACAACACAACTTCTCTTAATAATTTGTATAATGTTTGAATTGTCTTTGCTGATTTTGAAGCATCAACTAACCTTGAAAAAATGTTCCTTTGGGATAATAACCAAGAAATTTATCAAAGTTCTATGGTTTTGATTTGTCCACCCATCAACCATTAATGTATTGTTGGTCTTACTCCATATGACACAATGGCTTTTCACAAAATTTTTTTATCTCTTCAACATTCTTGGTCAATGAATGACCATAATAATTATGAAAAGATAGTGCCTTATAACCTAGTCCCATGGCATCAATAGCTTGTTGATAGCAAATTGAATTTACAACATTAAAAGGTGTGGAAGCATCAATCATTCATCTAGATACAACAATATCACACCTTTCTATTGCATCCTTGTATTACAATATACTTTTCAAAGTTGGTTATGCACTAAGGCCTGTCCTTATCATAAAAAAAGGCTCAATTTCTCCTGACTTATTAACTCTTTTTTTCCTTGCCTTGTATTGGCTTTCTCTTTCCTTTAGAGTTAGAATGAGAAGATGGAATTGAAGGTCATTGAACTTCTTGAATATCAACATCAAGATAACGATATTGTTACTCATCATAGGCCTTATATCTCATGCTAAAAAGATTTAAATCATCCAATGTTTCTTGTGCTTTCCTTTTCTTTGAAGAATAATCCTCATGATTTTGCTTCATTGGATATCAAACATCAAGCCACACCTTCCAACAATAATCTACTTGCCTTTTCATTCCTATTAAATGTTACTTAACTTGATTAATACCTTACTTAACTAGATTGATACCTCCCCCCAAAAAAGATTTTTGTGCAATACAACAAATCAATTTTTTCCTTCCACTACTTACTCTTTTATCAACCTCCTTACAATGACCATATGCTAAATCTATTTTCTATCTAATATTGCTTCTTATAGTTCTTGCAAGAGACAATTTTGGAAGGACCAACATTTGATGGAGTGGAAGCTTCAGCAGAGGGTAAGGTGTTATCATCTCCTGTTGAAGATATCTGGCAACAAGAATACAAACATAAATAATAATAAACTTCATAAGACTAGCAAAAGGCCCTAGCCAAGCACTAAGAATAGTGCTTAACTTGATTAATACCTTGCCTTGAAAAAATCTTTGTGCAGTACAAATACATCAATTTTTTCCTTCCATTACCTTGCTCTTTCATCATCTTTCTTACAATGGCCCCTTGCTAAATCAATTTTCCATCTAATATTCTTCTTGTTGTTTTTATAGGAGATATGCTTGTAGAAGAACCAACATTTGATGGAGTTAAAGCTTCAGCAGAAGGTGGGGTGTTATCATCTCCTGTTGAAGACATTGGACAACATGAATACAAACATAAACTATAATAAATTTCATAAGACCAGCAAAAGGCCTAAGAATAGTGGAAGAGAAAAAAAGAATTATCAAGTATTTTTGATTAATTATATTGGTGCTAAGTTGGGAAATAAAAATGTGGTGAATTGTTCCAAAAAAAAAAAAAAAACCAAGGTTGATAATTATCAAGTTAATCAAGTATCCTACATTTCCTTATTAAGATTCTAAGAAAAGCTAATTACATTTTTCCTGTAGTTCTTATAGGAGATGTGCTTTTAAATGAACCAACATTTGATGGAGTGAAAGCCTCAGTAGTAGGCAAGGTACTGTCATCCCTCATTGAAGACATTAGACAATAAGAATACAAACAAAAACAATAATAAATTTCATAACCCGCAAAAGGCCCTAGCCAAACACTAAGAATAGTGGAAGAGCAAAAACAAATTATCAAGAATTTCTGATTAATTCAATTGGTGCCATTCTGAGCAATAAAAATGTAATGAATTGTTCAAAAAAAAAAAAAAAAAAACAAGATTGATAATTGTCATGTTAATCAAGTATCCTACATTTCCTTATTAATATCCTAGAAAAAGCTGATTGACATTTTCCTTTCTATTTGAATCTACCCTTATGCTCCATGTTTCTATAAAATTGCTATAAATTGCTTCTAATGGCTAAAAAGAGTTAGCTAGACCATTGGGTCTTGTCATGATATCCACAAGCACAACTATAGCAACATAACCTCATGTATGTAGTCCGTATGGCCCCAATTAGTGGACAAACAGAAAGATGTTAAACAAAAGAAGCCAACTTGGAGGTCTTTTAGAATAATGAAAAGATATTAATCATTGTAATTAAATAACCTAAGTCAACAAGATATCTAGCTTCTTAATTGGCTCAGACGATGTTTTTTGACCCTTTGGATCCAAAGTTTTCAAAGCGATCAAAGGAGTAAAATTATCCTATGTCCAAACTAATAGAGCTCAAAATTTTGGGAGAACGAATATAATAAGGAACAATAACCAAAAAATTCCAACATGTAAACAAAAACAAAACCAAGTGATAACCTACTTTAATGAAAAGTTTTTTCAAAACAACTTGAAAGAAAAACAATAGAGACAAAGGAAACAAAGAAATAGATATCCAACCTTTTAGTGTTATGAAAAAAATAAAAAAGCAAGACCTATATATTATTGTGCAAATACTCACACGACCTCCTTAGAACTTTTTGTATCTGAATTAAAAACACATTTAATTCTCCACATATATGGTACTTTTTGGTGGACTTATTTGACATTTTGGCAATATAATACTTTTTCAAACTTGAATTCTTATATAAGGTCTAAAAATTTTACCGAGATGCATTGGGAAAAATGAATGGGTTACACAATAAACATTTTTCATTTTTGTAAGATATTATTTGGGAAAAGAATAGAAAAACAAACATATTTAGTAAGATGATAGAAAAGTAAGAAAAAAAAAACTTAAAAGAACTTTAGACAAAGAAATGAATTAGAGAAAATATGCATTTAACTTGAAACAAATAACTAAGCTTTGCTTGGGCTCTTAGAGTTTAAAGAAATGAGAAGATTACATAAGACTACATCTAATTGTACAATTTGTAACTCATTAATGTTTTGAATGGACCAAGGAAAAAAAAAGTTCAAACAAGTTTTTATTGACTAATTTTACTATAGAACTAAAGGCTCACTTTTTTCGAAATATTATAAAATTAAAGGAAAACAAACACTGGGAAAATAAATAAGGTTTGATATAGCTAACATCATCTTCATTAACGTTTTGAATGGACCAGGGAAAGAAAAAACAAGTTTTTATTGACTAATTTCTTGGTGAGATATACGGTGTTATGTATTTGGCAGCTTGAATCCATCAAAAGTTCATCCAATAAAGAAGTTATTATACTCAATTAACTTTCTCTGTTATGAGAGAATTTTTATTACTTGAAACATAAGACATTATTTGAGAATAGGACTACTCTTTTAGTTGTTTGAATAGATTAAAGTCCATTAATTAAAGAAGCTATCAATCTTAAGTAGCCTTCTTTTCCATCAAAGAATGACTCGTTGTTTGAAAGTTTGGATTGTCACTTGATTCCTTGGCAATAAAGCTTCTCATTTCATTGTAAGGGGTCATTCACACATATTGGTCATACAATTAACATCAATTTCTAATCCCAAAAAATAAATTCATTGCAATATGGACAGTATTGTACCTTGGGTAGCTTGATTTTATTGAGTTCCATCAAACAAAAGCGTTATTCATCTTGATTAGTTTTCATCAAGATAAAATTGTTGATTAGTTCAAGAATGAGATTGACACTTCATTTTGAAATAATAAGGCAATGAGTGAGAATTTATTATATTTATTTCTTTTTACATTAAGTTGTTTTTAATGAGTTTTATATCTATTTGAGTGAATTAGAATATGTTTTGTGACTTAGGTATGTTTTGGAGGTGTTTTGAGAATATATGCTTTTAATAGCAAAAAGTGGTATTTAGTGGAGTTGTAGTAGACATCTCTCTATTTTCTAGATTGGGGTGGTGAGTCCAAATCCGAGTTTCTTTAGTCCTTGAGATATGGTTCCAAAAATAGGGTAGAAAAACGAAGTTTAGTCCTAATTGGAATATGATTTCTAGCTGAGTATTGAGTATTTAAATAGGCATAACATAAGTTTCAGATGTCCAAATTGGGTGATTCAAATACCTAAATTAAAGTATACATTCAGACCTAAAATTGTTATGAAGAGACCTAGGTCTAGATCGGTTGTTTAATGGTTCAAAAATAGTGGAGAGTTGCTATAGAATTTATCTTATATTGGACGGAGTCAATCTCAATTTTTAGGTCATAACTTGGGCTCTAAATGCATGTTTTGGGAAAGATAGGATGCATTGGAAAGGTGGAGAGGAGGAGCACTACAACTTGTATGAAGAAGTTAGATCCTAGTTCTAACTATATCTTGTTTAGAATCAACTTTAATAACAATATAGGAATTTTGGAAGATTAAGGAAACAAGATCAGGTTGTCTTCAATATTTTAGGAGATTTTTTAAGAGTCTTTAGGGTATGTTGGTGGCTACTATGTACATTCTTTAAAATATAAATAACCATCTTTTGAGAGAAGAAAAGAGAATGGACATAAAATCAAATAATCACTTTAGAAAGAATTTGTATTTTAGCATGTGCAGTTTGGCTCTTCAACATTTTTAGGGGATTTCAAATTTTTTAGATATTTCAATGGTATAGATTGTTCTGGTATGTTGTTCTCTTTTCCTATTGAATTTTTTTTTTTGGGTTATTCTAATTTAATAGTTGAATGATTGTTTGTTCAATTAATTTGGTTAGGCCTACTAAATTGATTAAATGCATATCAATTGCTAGAATTGGGAATTGTGATCCATTTTTATCCTCTTCCTATTCATGAAGTAGTGAATAACAATTGGGGTTTATGGACAAGTTTCCAATTATTATGGACAATTAAGTAATAAGCTATTTTCCTAGTTTTTAAGGCTACTCTAAAGAGTTTATTTTAGGAGTATAATGGTTAGAATCTAAGTAAAGCATTTGTTTTGTAGTGAATCTCTAAGGGAAAATTTAAGTAATAGAGCTTGCTTTATCCATGGTTGATAGTTCCATTAGAATTGAGACAACGTTGTGGTTGATTGAAATTATTAAATATCATAATTGTGAATGAACCTAGAACTAGACTTTTAGTATTTGATCTTTCTATAATATATTTTATTTTTTGATTGATTTGTTTATTTTATTTGTTACAAAATCAGAATTCAACTTTTTGCCCCAATTACATTAATGTCTTTTAATTTTTAGTTAATTAGTAGTGAATTGAATGCACTCCTTATGGAATCAACCCTTGCTTACATTATTTATTGTTGAATAATTGAGAGTAAGAAATTAAATTTTTGGTGCCTTAATGATATTTACCATAAACTCCTAATTTTGTTCTTAGAAGTCATTCACACAAATGAATTGTGAAATTAACTTAAATGTCTATATTGATCGCTAATTCCATTGTGAGATGTATGTGATTCTATCTTAGGTAGTCCAAATCCATTGAAGTCCATTAAATAAAGAGACTATTACTTTTGTTTGCTTTTGTCACAATGAGAGAATTATTCATTGCTAGAAACATGAAATAACATCTTGATTACTTGACTACAGGACTTCTCATCTGAAATGTTTGAATCCATTGAATTCTGTTAAATAAAGGAGTCTTTACTTTTAAATGGCATTCTTTTCTAGAAGATGCATCATTCATTACTTAAAAGTAGGGACCATCACTTGATTTCTTTGAAATAAAGCTTCTCCTTTTGTAGTAAGGAATCATTCACACAAAATAAGCATGCAATTAACATCCATATCAAGACTAAATGTTAATATCATTGTGACATCCATGTCATTACACCTTAAGGAGTCTAAATTTCTTGAATTCTATTAAACAAAGGTATCATTCATCCTAAATAAATTTTTTTAACATGGATATAATGGTTAATTGCCTAAAACATAAGACTAGCACATCATTTATAGCTAACACTAATATTGTTATTCTATAGAGTCAATCACACAATGGAATTGTGAAATTAACTTAAATGTTTCATTGATCTTTGATTGCATTGTGTTAAGCATGACGTTATATTTTGTGTTGTCTGAGAGCGGTGAAGTCAATCCAATATAAAAGTTTTACTTTTAATTAGCCTTCCCTACTATTATAGATTCATTGATTGCTTGTTGAAACATGTCTCTTGATTACTTCACAATAATAGTTCTCACTTGGCTAGTATGAACCCTTTGAAGTCCATTGAATAAAGGAGCTACTACACTTGATTAGCTTTCTAAACTAGGAGAAAATTGTTCATTGTTTGAAACTTAAGATTGCCACCTGATTCCTTAGCAATAAGGGTTCATGTTTCATTTCAAGGAATGATTGACATAAGATAATTGTGCAACTAACATCCATATCTACACAACAAACATTAATTTCATAACAGTGTGCATCAATAGTCCTTGGGTAGTCTCAATCAATTGAATTCCTTGAAACAAAGGAGTCATTCATCTTGATTAACTTTTCTTACCTTGATGGAATGCTTCATTGCTAAAAAGATTAGAATGACACTTCATTTCTAGGTAATCAAGCTTCCTTTTTGTTCCAAGGAGTTATCCATAAAAAGCAATCTCAAACTTAACTTAATTGTCTTCACTGATCACAAATTTCATTTTGAGATGCATATTATTATGTCTTGGGTAATTTGATTTTGTTGAATTTAATCCAATAAAGAAGTTATTACTCTTGACTAGATTTCTTTCTTATGAGGGAATTATTTATTACTTAAAAATGTGAGATCATTTTTTGATTACTTATCTATATGACTCCTCCTCTAGGAAGTTCAAATCCATTAAAGTCCATCAAATAAAAGAGTGATTACTCTTGATTAGCTTCCTTTGCCAAGACAAAATCATTTATTACTTGAAACTTGGTACAATCACCTAAATTCTTTGTGATAAGGCTACTATTGTTGTCGTAAGGAATCATTCACATAGGATGATCATGCAATTAACATTCATGTCTACATAGAACATTAAATTCATTTTAACATGCACATCAGTCCTCCTTAGGTAGTCTAAATCCATTGAATTCTATCATTTAAAGGAGTTATCTATCTTGGTTAGCTTTTATTACCTGGATAGAATGGTTTATTGTTTTGAAAAATGAGATGACACATCAATTCTAGGAAATACATTCATTCCAATGAGTCATTCACACAAAGGAATTGTGAAATTAACTTAAATGTCTACAACGATCACTAGTTCCATTTTTTGATGCATGATATTCTATCTTAGGTAGTTTAAATCCATTAAAGTCCATCCAATAGAGAAGCTTGTACTTTTGATGAGCTTTCTTTACATTGCAAGATTTGCTCATTTTCTTGAAACATATGACTATAGGACTTCTCCTTTGGATTATCTAAACCCAGTGAAATCCATCCTATGAATGAGAAATTATTTTTCATTTTCTTTCTTGTCCAAGAGAGAAATTTTCATTGCTTGGAAGTTTAGATCATTACCATGAAAGAAATTACTAGTAGCCTTAAAAACTAGGAAAATAGTTTAATACAAGCAAGACTCACACAAGCATGAATCTTTTAACATGCATTGAGTTATTTATAATAATAAGATGAAAACTTGCCCATAATACCCTATTATTATTCACTTGTTGATGATTAGGAAGAGGATAAAAATGGATCACAATTCCTGATTTTATCAATTGATTTTGTTTAATAAATTCAGCAGGCCTAACTAAATTAATTGAAGAAAAAATCATTTAATTATTAAATTAGAGTAACTCAAACAACTTCATAAGCAAAAAGGACAACATATCAAAATAATCTCTATCATTAAAGTATCAAAAGTTTTGAAATCCCTTAAAATTGTTGAAGAGCATAACTACAAATGCTTAAAAAATGAATTCTTTATACTGTGATTTTTTTTCTCTCCATCTCTCCTCCCTTAGTACTCCCAAAAGATGGTTATTTATATCCTCAAAGAAAGAAAAAAAAAAAAAAGGTATATAGAACCCACAACAAATTCTGAGGAATGAGGGTCTTTTTAATCTTAAAAAATTTTCTCTATTGGATTTCAAGTTGATTCCAAACTAGATATAGTTAGAATTTGGGTCTAACATACTCATGAAAGTTATAGTTATGAGCTAAAAACTGAGACTAAAACTCAGTCCAATCCATGATAGATTCTATAGCAAATTCTCCACTATTTGGAACCATTAAAAGAACAATCTAGGTTTGGGTCTCTTATCACAAATATAGACCTGAATTGTTAATTCAATTTATGGTTTTAAATCACTTGATTTGGATTCTAAAACTCAATTATGACCATTAAAGTATTCAGTGCTTGGAGAAGAATAGGACAAGTTTTTAGATTTTTGCTTTGTCTTTGAAGCAATGTCTCAAGGCTTAAACGAATTTAAGCCTTGTTGTCGCACATAATTGTTGTTGCTGCTCTTTGCTCAAAGCAAAGGACCTCGAGAAATTTTCTCTCCTAGATTGCTTGGTTGGCTGCTGCACCTACTGCTGCTACTGCTACAAACTTTGCCTCTACAATGGGTTGGGCTACCAGCTCTTGCTTCTTGGAATTCCAAGAAAACATTCATAATTAACCAAGTGAGAAAGCATAGTCTGAGGTGCTTTTCATATCTTTCAAGCTACTTGCCCAATCATTGTCCACAAAACCTATCAATTTGCCCTCTCAACTGGTTCATAACATATTCCAATTTGACTTGTCCCTTTTGAGTACCTTGGGACTCTCCTAGCTACATCATATAAAACATTAGATGGACTTTACATCAAATCTTAATAATAGACTAGCCACAAACTTCTATATTTGGATGCATCTGCTAGCTCTGCATTATCTTTATTTCCTAGCTTTACATTGACAACTAGTGGTGTTGCCACTGGTTTGGAATGTTGCATTCTAAACTTTTGCAAAATCTTTTAGGCATACTTCTTATGATAGAGGACAATGCCCATTAACTTCAAGCCCAAGGAAGTACCCCATGTGTCCTAAGTCTGACATGTCAAACTAACATTGCATTTCAACTTTGAACTTCATTAATTCCTCTACATTGCTTCCTATCACAAATAAATTATCAACATAAATTTTTTGTGACTACAATATGGCGTCATTATCACTCCACCTGAAGTGCTAACTACACAAGAAAGAGTCTATTCTATTGTACTAGGCTCTAAGAGCCTGTTTTAGGCCATACAAGAAAGAGTTTATGAGAGCTTGCTTATAAACTTTCTATTCACTATGTTTTCCCTCAAAGTCTTTAGGTTGAGCAACAAAAATCTCCTTATTTAGAATGCTATTTAGTAATGCAGATTTGGCATCTAAATGAGAAATTTCCCATCTCATTTGATCTATAATTACTATCAAAATTCTAAAAGTGTCCATTTTGTTAGTGTAGTCAATTCTAGGCTGATGGGAATAGCCTTTAACTACAAGTCTTACCTTATACTTGTTCACACCTCCATTAGGATTTAGTTTTACCCTAAATACCCATTGCACTCTTATCACCTATGTGCTTTCAAGTTTCTCAACTAAGAACCAAGTTTTATTTTTCTTAATCATGCCAATCTCCTCCTTCATTGCTACATTCCACACTCTTAGGAGCTTCTTCATAGGTGGTAGGTTCTTTTATAAGTCCATTAAATCTATGTTAAACATTAGCAGGAGGTCATATGTCTTTAATGGATTCAACCTTAGAATCTATATCTCTAGAATCAATAACTTTTGTTCAAGTTCCTTTCAATTTGTGACTCATTCCTATCCTAGTAAGCTCCCTTATCAATTTTCATGTCTCTACTAACAATGACTTTTCCACTTTTCTACTTTCTCATCTAGCCTACTTCTCTTTACATCTAGCATATATGTGTAACACAAGGGACCAAACACTCTCAAGTGTTTAAGAGATGGCTTAAAGTCATCCAAGTTTCAATTAGAATCTTCCCCATTACTACTTTTGTTGGCATCTTGTTCTACAAATAAATGATTATGTTGATAGCTTTTGCCTAGAAGGATTTTGGTAACTTCTTCCTAAAGTGCATGCACCTTGCCATCTCTAGTACTCATCTATTCTTTGTCTTTACCATTCTATTTTGTTGTGTAATGTAGCTAACTGTCAACTAATGTTGGATCCCCACTTCTCAAAGCATTGGATAAGCTCCCTAGAAACATATTTATTTCCAATGTCTAATCTTAGGTTCTTCAAAACTTTTCCACTCTAAGTTTCAATAAAAAACTTAAAACTTTTTGAATAGCCCAAAAACCTCTGACTTTTACTTCGTGAAGTACATTGAGGTCATCCTTGAGTAGTCATTCATGAACAAAAGGAAATATTTGCTTTTGCAATAATATGGCTCCATTAGTCCACAAACATCAAAATTGACCAATTGAAGCTTCCCTTTAGCTCTCCAAGCACCTTGTGGAGGAAAAGACAATTTCTGTTGCATACCTAATTCATAACTTTCACACACATCAAAAAAGACTTTGATAGTAGGCAAATCATTCACAAATTCTTGTTTTTCTATGAATGCTCTTCTGCGACAGTTTAGAATCATCGATCACTCTACTATTTTGCATTCTGACATTTCAATTGAATTAAAGTTCTCAATAAAACTCCTATTCTCAATAAGAACATTAATGAATTATATGCCAATAGAATCAAAAAGCAAACAATTTTTATCTTTGAACAACAAGTTAAAGCCTTTTTGCATCATTTGCCCTCCATTGTATGAATGGTGTCAGGTGATTTAAAAAGATCAGCATGGCCAGTCATGTGGTAAGTACAACCACTATGTAGAAATCAAGATCTTTAATTCTCTACTCTAGTCACTATTAAAGCTATAATCAAATGTTCATCTTTCACCTCTTCTTTAGTGAAATTAGCTTTTTAAGATTGTTGGCCTTAACCTTGCTCTTCTTTTTGCAATACTTTTAATATGACCAAATTTGGAATAAATCTTGCATTAAACCTTGCCTTTCCAATAATAGTCATCCCTTACATGATTAATTCCTTTGTAGATAGGACAAGTTGAGAACTTTCCCCCTTTCCTATGATTCTTTTTGGACTCAAGCTACATGCCTTTATTAGAATATTTAAAGGTAGTTTTCTTATGTCTTTTAAAGCTAATGGCTTCAATTTCAATTGAGCCTGCAATGCAACTTCCACACCACCTTCAGTTCTCAAGATTCTCCTTTGCTCCAAAGCTTCAAGTGCCTTATGAGAATTAAAATACAAATCTTGAACTTTCTAAAGTGGGCTTATTTGTAGAGATCCAAGAAGAATTGGGCCGTAAACTAATGTCCTTAATCCAACTTATAGGTTGGTCAAAGCTATGCTAATCTAATTAGGAGTTATTCTTTAAGAAAGCTAAGTTGGTTCCAAAGAGGAAGAGTCTATCCTTCTTTAGGTTATTTTTGTTGTCTCTTAAAGCTATAAATAGACATGCTAGTGTTCCAAAAGCACATACATACACATACCTCTCTTTTCTTTCTTTCTTGTACACACCTATGATAAGCAAGGCTAAGGTGTTATTTTTTATTTTAAGGATTGAAATCATCAGAGGAAGCATTATAAGACTTATTGATTTTTATTTCTAATCCAATTCTTTACTTTGAATTCTCATGTTATTCTATTATTATTGTTTATAATTATATTGTCATGTTGTTTGATTGTTAGGAGCATACTAGACAATTATACTTTATGATCTAATGCTAGTTCAGAATTCAAGTTTGTAGATCTAATGCTAATGAGCAAATAGAAATTATAACTATGGTCATCTTTGTCTAATTTCTATGGAGAAAATGGTCTAAATTAAACAAATCAACTTGTGAATTTGTTGCTTAGGTTCAACTATCTTTCTTATCTTAATGCTATCAATAAATTATATTCAAAGAGCTAGACCTAGGTAGTTTTATTGATAAGAGATTAATTCAAATCTTGTCTTAATTAACAATGAATTACGGAAATATTTAGAATAATATAGTTTGTCATTATTCTAAACCAAATATTCAATTAAAAAATTAATGATTTTTAGTGTTAATGGTTAATTATGAATCCAATTTATATCCTTATTATCAAAGGTGTTGTCATCTATTAATTTTATTTACAATTAGTTTTTTTGTTTTAATTTTTATTAGCTTAATTAAAACCAAATTCTTCCCTCTTTACTCTTTTATTTGTATGAATTTAATAGAATTAAGATCATTAGTTAATTATAACATTATAATTATGACATCATTTATGTTTTAATTTTTACAATTTATGCTTGTAAATTGGTTATTTGATTTGTTTAGTGAGTGCATTGTAGGTAAGTGATTATAAAAGTAACTATTGATGATTATGACATGAATTGGAGGACAAAAGTCAAAGGAGTCAAAGGAGATTAATTTACAAGACATCCTAAATAAGTTCTTTTAACCAACCATTTGAATACCTTAAAAAAAATATGGGAGTTGATGTTGGATTGATGCGACTCTTGAACTTACAAAATGTTTAGACATCAGTCTACAACTTTTAAGCTGATAGCTTGGTTCAATTTAATCATTTTCGATGTAGAAACTTCATTGCAAGTTGATTTTGCTAGAATTGTGGGATTTAAAATGTGATTTTAATGAGATCATTGGGCATGATTTATGGGCGAAAGATTAGCAGCCAAGATTGTTCAACTATTTTAGGAATTAAAGGAGACTTATCTAGGAAAGAAAGTGCTAAAATTAAGGGGATGGATTAGGAAAGAAAAACTCGAAATAGAAGCACACAACTAGTTTTTAACATATGTGAAAGTTGTTATAATATACAATATATTGTAATTTAATAAATTGAGTAATCAAATATATGTTAAAATTTTAATTCTATTTAAATATTAAAAATATTACAAAATAACAATTAAGTTAATGTCAAACATCCCAAATTGTTGGAATTTACTATGAAAATTAGAGTTTAAATGAGATACCGAGATATTTGTAAAATTAAGTAAATACCATCACTTAAGAATTTCACTAACTTTCTCTTAGCTTCTACAATATATATATATATATATATATTATCAAAGTGGAAAGACAACTTTAGATGTTCTCTCTTTGTCACGTGACAATTTCTCATTAATTTATAAAGGGAAATAAAAGAAAAAAAATACTCAAAATTTAATTCTACTCATCTTTTGCCTTTTTTCTTTTTTTGAAAATAAAAAGAATAATATTTTAACTCACTTTTATTTTTCACTTTTTGCTTATAAAGGAAAAAAAATTATAACATCTAAGTTTTCGTAAAGATAAAAGAATTACTTTCATTTCATGTACAAATTAGTTTTCATGTCATTAAGGATAAAAAGTAATTTGATTCTCATTTAAAAAGAGTTATTCGTAATTTTTTTTTAAGAAAATTAAACAAAAACCTATTTAAATTTCTCTTAATTTATCTTTCAGTTGTTATTTATTTGTCTATGGATGTATGACCACTAGAATTTAATAAAAGAAAGAGGGTTACAACATAATTTTTTTCTTGTGCTACCTATAAATTTTTAACTTTTTTCATAGATTCTTTCTTACTCTCTATCTTTGCTTCTTTCATTAAGGTTTAGGAGTTTCTTTTGTAAATGTCAAATTCATTGAATTGATCAAACCAAACAATTAAACTAGCTTTCTTCTATTATTAGAGAATAGACAATAAAAGGAGAAAAAAACAAGGTTTTGATTATTTTGTTAGTTTAATTTCACTTTAGTCAATATCCTTATCATGCAATGGTTAGTCACTTTTACAGTCAACACTTTTTATATTGCCATAATGTGTGGTACTTTTTGTTTTGTAGGATCACTCTTTAAATCATTTCTCCATAATATGCACCCTTCAGATAATTTTTCTTTTTTTTCATTGAAGAGCTTTGTCACATACAAATATAAACAAAAGTCTTATAACCACATGATGATTATCTTAATTTTTTTTTAGTTTAATTATTATGACATTTATATTGTAGGACATCTTTATTTATGTAGAATTTTTGCAACTTTCAATATTTGAAAAAAACTAATGACAATGTATAAAATAATACATAAATTAGCTTTTAATCAAATAGATAGTTTAAAACATATGACCAATAAAACAAATGAAATAAGGTCAAGGATATTAATAAATCTAATTTAAATTATAAAAATATGAAAATTTTCAATTTCCTTACAAGTTTCTCACATTAAAGATGGGTTATCAATTTAAATATATAATTATATTATTATTACATTATTTGTATTAGCAAAATAATTAAATTTGATCTCAAAATCCAACTAAGTTCATATTAATACTTTTTAACAAAATATCACCAACTCACCCATTGCACAGATCCAACCCTTGTGTGTGTGTATGTGTGCATTTAGTTTGTCAAAGGTGACATAAGTGTGCAATTTCAGCTGCATATACACTCCATGTGCTTGTGTAATACAAACGTAAAGCATAGCTCATATGGTCTTATAACTAATACAAGCTCTATCAAATGTTGTGTGGTCTAGTGATAATAAGGTCATTCTTTATCAAGCCAAAAATCCTAAGCTCAAATCTTCACTAAGGTGTTTAATGAAACTAAATGTATGCTCATAAAGTTTGCTCCTCTAATAGTGCATAGTCCTTCCTAGCAAGACTATGGGATATTATTTTACTCTTCTACTTCTTTAAGAAAAAAAACAAACTAATACAAGTTAACAAACAAAATATATGAAGGTTTATATTAATTAATAAACATAAATTTGGTTTGTAACATTAAATTAAAACATTAGTCAATGTAATGAAACCAAATTAAATTAAAGCAATGCAAGGTGTTGAAAACTTGTATGACATGAATGATTAGAATTATATGCAACATTGGTTGGTTTCATTAGTTGGTGTAATGAAACCAAATCAAATTTGGGTTTCCCTTGCTGGGTTTTTGGTTCTCAATTATTACTTAATTTGAATCATTATTTTACAACAAATCAAGTTTTGTTTAGTTGTAGGAGTAGTTTATGACTTCAATCATTAATTTGGATATTTCTAAATCATTCCATGTTTGAGTGTCTTAAGTCTTAGATCATTTGTGTTTCAAGTTCATCAAGTTTTGGGTGTTTTGAGTTCTAGCTTGTTTAGGATTCCATCATTTTGAACACAAGTTGTTTTGGTTTTAGGTTATTTTGTTTTCAGGTCTAATTTAAGTTGCAAGTCATTGATTATTTAGTTAATGTAGGTTAGACTAAGTTGAGTTTTGAGTGAGTTACGTTGGATTATTCAAGTCAAGTTAATTTTTGCCACTTTTATCTATGATCATTTCTTTTCCATTAATAGGCTAGTATACAAATTTCTCTCTTCTTACTAGTAGAGACTAAGGAGTAATTTTTGGTAAGAATGCATTATTATTATTATGCAAAGGCAAAATTTTTTAGGGTAAATAATTTGTAATAATCTATAAAGGAGAGGAAAAAAAAGGTGAATTCAAAAGAAATATTGTACTTCTAAAATGCCAAAATTAAATGGATGTGTAATATGAAAGTAATTTTATAAATTTATTTTGGTTAAAATAATTAAATTAATAATATTATTATTAATTTTAGATTTTACCTATATTTATCATTAAAAAAATTTAAAATGAATAATTGATATTTGGTATATTTAAACTAGTGCATATGATGATTTAAATATAAAAAAATAATTTAAAAAATAATCATTATTTGTAACTAAAAATAAATTAAAAATATCTATGAAATTTAGGTATTGATAAAATGATTAAAAATTTTGAATAAGATTTTATTTAAATTATTTTGGGTTATTGTTAGTTTTAGGTTACTTGGGTTCAGGGTTTAGTTTATATTGGTTTTGAGTTATTTAGTTTTTCTAGTGATTTTGGATTTGAGTTTTTATTTGTTTTGGATAAATGTCATTGGACTTTTTCAATCAAAGTAAATTGGATTTAATTGAAATTTTGGTAGGTTAAGTTAGGTTACATGGGTCAGCTTTTAATCAAAATTTTGGTTGAATCTTCTTCTCTACTTTAGCTAAACCCAAAAGAAAAATTATAGGTAGATTTAAAGACATAATATAAAAGGAAAAATAGGAGAAGTGCCAAATATCTTAATAATGACATCAAACCAATTTATAGCAGTTTAATTGGAGAAAAAAGAAGTATATCCTTTGATGTTTTCTTGTTTTGCCCTTGGCATTTCCAATGGTTGGGATTAATCCTCAAAATGTTGTATAGTTATAATAGTACTTGTCTTTCAAATGTAATGATCATTCAAGAAAATTGCAACATATTTAATATTTACTTACTTTTCAAGATAGATATCTATGAGCAACATTGTAAAGTGAGAATAACCACACTCTTCAAAAAGACAAAATGAAAGGTTTTCATTCTTTGTTTTCTATTTCTAAGATGATTGATAAATGGAAGAACTTGTTGCAAATTAGTGTAATTTCAAAGGTTAATTATCACAATTTAACACTTAGTCAAACTAGACTATCCATTTATTTGACCATTAAACTTTTTATTCTATTATTAAAGTAGCTAGTCATTATTATCATAATTCTTACTTATAAGCTATCATTCTTACTTATGAGTAATAAAGCCAAATAAATTATATAAAGGTCTTCTTTCATCACACGTAATGTACTAAAAGAGATCTTTGTGACTTATTTTCAATATTTTACTTTAAAAAGGTCTATGATGCTGGGTTAATCGAAAGACTTATTTCTGTGACCTCACTATTTGAAGTGCACCTTAGTGGAAAATTTTGTCATATCTTGAGAGGATGATTGTTATAACTTGATAATCCATTTTTGATTATCATTAAATCAGATTGTCCTAACATTTTGGGAAATTATTATGATTCTACATTGATAAAAACAAGAGTATTTCCAAGGCTATTAATTGAGAATTTTTTGCCATTATAGGTTGCAATTTTTTATTGAATTGCTGAAATTTCATATCTATTACTTAGTTATGGTACATTAAGTTGTTTTTGCTTCTTGCTATCACTTTGGGCTTGCAAAATATTGCATATAAAACTTAAAAAAAAAAAAGCAAGAAGAGTTAGAATTTTGAATTTAGTCATGAGATTGCAATCATTTCTATTGTGTTTCAAATAATGAACTAATGGACTCCTAGTTATTTTTGCTATTATGATCATTACTTATGTTTTTGAGTTATGCCTATGGTAGTATAATCATTTATTTTGTTTTACTTGATGTCATCATAACTTATTGTAGTTAATATTTAGCAAATCTATAAAGAACCAATGGACTAACTGAATCTAGTTAAGAGTTCTTTAAGATTTTATTTTGGTGGGAAACAACTTGGTGTAGCATTAAACAACCATTATTCACTCCAATCACACTATTACAGGGTGTCAAAGTTAGTAAGACTAATATAAAAGTGAAAATCACGATTCCATGAGACTATGTTGTGTTAACCTTAATGCTCTTTAACATTTCATGTTCAATGCATGAAAAGTACCTTGAAAGAAAGTACAATGCCTTGTGAAGTCATACTAGTTTAGCAAGCTTTTATTTGACTAGTACCAGCTAAATAGTGCCTTCTATTATGTTGGAACATGTGACAATTTGGTACACATTCTCTCACAAGCTTTAAGATGTATTACAAATATTATAACATTATACATAAATGAAATGACAAGTAGTTAGTTCTTGATGTTCAGATAATTTTGAGTATTTTATCATAATCCATATATTATGTATGTTTTCCTAGTTGTAGTTATGCATATCAAAAATTGACACTCTAATCTTTAAATTTGGCATTTGTAAATAATCTTACAATTACATATGATAGTGATAATGACTTATTGCACTAAAGAAATTTATTTATCCTAACTTGTGTTCTCTATTTTGTTTCACTTGGATTAGGAGGCCAATTATATATTTGGGTGGTCTCCAAGGGATATAACTTATTGGGTCAATTTCATTGCTATTAACTAACTATTTTGATTGGTTCATAAGAGAACTTGTTACAATATTGACTTGTCCAAACTAGTTGTAATGTAAGTATGGAAGTATTGATTTGTTTGTTGTATAGAGTGCTACCAATAAATAACAACCCTATGTGTTAATGGATGTCTATTGTGCCAATACCTGAAAGTATCCCTTTCCTATCACATTGAATATACATACATACATACATACATACATACATACATACATACATATATATATATATATATATATATATATATATATATATATATATATATATATATATATATATATATATATATATATAGAAACCATAAGTAATGCAATGGCATATTATCAATAATTCCATGTATGTCTCTAGGCTCTTTGTTAGCACTAAAAGTGGTTACAATCTTCACATTTTTAAAATTTTAGTATAGTGTAACAAGTTTTGGGATTTGTATCAACAAACATCATTTTAATGCCTTTATAAAGATCAAATGAGTTTTCATATGATTGCTTACACCATTAATCTTGACATATTGAGTTGTGCAAGCCACTTCAATTGATTGTTTAAGGCAACCTACTATAATTATTACAGTTGACCATAATAAATGATTTTACTTTGTTGTTTGTGTCTAATATGACATGAGAGCCAAACAAATTGTGATTTTGGCTTAAGGAAAAGTAGTAAAGTGATTGATTTCATACATGCAACTTATTGTTGTGAATATTATTATTATCCTATGGTTGCAAATTCTAAAGGCAAAACTAGTTATTAATCAGATCATTTTTGTGAAAGTCATAGGATACATTGATTAATATGTAATGATATAATGTTATATATTCATCCCTTGAGGTGGAACAAAGGCTTGACTAACATGTAATGATATAATGTTGTATGCTCATCCTTTAAGGTGGAGCAAAAACTTGAAAGTTTGTGAAGAAAATAATTATTATTCAATTCATTATGCTCATCCATTGTGAAATTTTTTGTGACTATTTTAATATTGGTGAATTTTACATTATAAGTATCAATGTATTGTGAAAGCCAAATCTATAATTTTTATCACAAGAGTAAGCTATATGATTAAAAGAATAAACATTTTTGTCTAACTTATGATTGGTAAAGCAATAGATGAATAATGAAGTAATCATATGATCTTATAAGGTTAGAGATGAATTTGACAAATCTTTTAACTAAATTATTAAGCATAAAGCTAGTGAAAAAAATACATTGAGAGAAATGGAACTAGTGCCTATAAAAAATGGTCAAGAGTAATGGAAACCTAACCTATATGATAAGAGATTCTTCTAATTAAGTTCATATGGGTAATAACAATTCACTTATTAACTTTGTGTGTATTATCAAAATTATAAAATTCCATCATATGGTGTACATTGTTCAAAAAATCCAACGTTTGAGGTTGAGTTATACTTTTAAGAGTGTAATGTCACCATTCCTATGAGGTCCTAAGTAAGATCTCTAGAATTCTCATAAAATTAGGCAAATTAAGGCCTAACAACATTAAACTATGTTGAACAACATAATCATAGAGAATACAATATAATAACAAGTTCAATATTATTCACATAGAAGTATGACTCATAAAAATGTTTATTTCACCATGCTTCTAAATATCAAAACTTATACTACTAGTTTTTGGTTCTTAGCACAAAAGGCATCAAAGATAATATGCTATATTCTTTTTGATTAATTTAACAAAATTGGTCTTTGAAAATAATAGTAGATTGCTATAAATTACTGTATTTTTAAAAGCAATTTAAGACTTAGTCAAACTAACTATTTTATAATTGTTAGACTAGTTGTTTTAAGACCATTAAATTATATGTTATTTGACCATGAAACTAGCTATTATGTATATTAAAATAGTTAATTGTTACTATCATAATTCTAACTTAGGAGCTATCATTCTTACTTATGAGTAATAAAACCAAGCATATTTCATAAAGATCTTCTTTCATCACCTAAAATTTACTAAAAAAGATCTTTTTGAATTCTCTTCTACAATCTATTTGAAAAAAGTTGTACGATGGTTAATTAGAAAAGGAGCTACTTTAATGACCACATATTTTCAAGTGCACATTATTTGGACGGTCTGTTGTATCCTTAAAGAATAACCACAATAACTTGATTCACTATGATAGAATAGTGCTACACATGCTTTAGACATAATATTCTTTTTGATAATTTAGTTTAATTGTAGCATTATATATTATTTTGTATATTATTTGCCAACAAAACTTGCTCTTGCCTATTAGCTATGCCTATATATACTATTTCCCAAACTGAAATGGGGGTTGAAATGTTTCTTTCTTTCCTTCTTATTCTTATTCCTTTTTTCTTTTGTTTGGATATTCAAATGAGCATAATTTTTTCATTTTTTATTGTCTAACTTGTTCACCCTTGATGTTCAAAGCCAAATGAAAGCACACCTTCAAATGCTTTGATAGTCCTAACTTTAAACCAACCAAGAAGGTAATTATTTACTTCACAATGACTTTTTCATTTAATTTTATTTCTTCCTTTTCAACTCCAAAGCTAAATTCGTTCATGATACAAGTTCCTTTGTTTCTTGCAAGAATGCATAATGGTGATAAAGGAGTTGTGCAACCCACCAAAGATTTGGTTTGACTAGGTAAATGTAATTTAAATTGAGTAAGTTCATCAAACACTATCATTATTGAAACCTGCTTAAGCAACAAATCATAGAAATTCAATTTGATTCTTGCTTATACTCCTTGATTCAATATTGTATTAGTTCTTGTAAGCTAATTGATTGTTTTCCAAGTTTGATTTGATTACTCTCCATTTAACTAGTGTTTAATGGCTCTCTTTTTTATTCATGTTTTTGCCCCCTTTCTTTATGGAAAATAGATTGCAATTGGAATTCAAGTCACTGATAATAACATTAAAGCCTCTTTTCCCCTTAGGTTCCTCTTTTGAAGTACTTCATTATATGTTTAGTTGCTAAGAAATTGGAAAAACAAAATTACTTAGCCTCTAACTATATATTTTTTGTGGGCCCTAAGATTATCAGGCATCTAAATGAGTTTGATATAAACTAAAGTTTCAATGAAAAGGTATTTCTTGCATGTTGTGAATACTTATGTGTCATAAAAGACATGTAAAGCTTCAAGTGCATATATTCAAGTAGATTAAGTGCATTAAGTTAGTAAGTCTATAAAAACTTCTCCTCTTGTGTCAAGCATTGTGTGGGTGGAAATGAGTTCCCTTATCTTTCTTTATCTCTATCTTTTATGTGTGTGTGTGTGTGTGTGCCCGTGTGCACTTCAATCATTGCTCATTTCCAAGATTCTTGTATTGGACACTCTTTTTAATTCCTTTTGTGTGCCTTTGATCTCTTACATAAGAGAAACTTGATTTTTTTCTCTCAAGTGTATGCTAGTTATACTCATTGGTCTTTAAGAGGTAATTTTCTAGGATCAATTAATTGTATGCTAATTGATTTTATTTTTACATTTGATTTGATTATTTGTCTTATGTTTATTCTTTAACCATGGTTTTGTTCCTTTTAATATGCTTTTTGAGGAAACTAGATCATAATTAAAATTGATGGCACTCATGATAAGAACAATGAGGCAAATCATTATCTTAGGACAAAGAATTTTGTCAAAGTTGATGATCTTAGATCTTCTATATAAATTTGACATTCATGATCTTCGTGCTTCAATGAGTATATGTTGAAATTTATAGTATTTGATCATTAAATGATACGTTACAATAGATAGATCTTTAGTTAATCTATAATATTTGATCTTTGGGGATAAAGATCTCTATAGATTTACTAAGGTCTCTTTAATCTTTGCTATTTATTAGAAATTTATCTTTAGGCTATTTAGATACTTATACAAATATTTAAGAATGTTAAGAAAAATTGACACTTGTTTTGTTATCTATGTATACTAGTTGATATTTGATGAGTAGGAATTTATTTATTTATTCTTTTTTACATTTAGTTTTCTTTAACTAAGTTTTATACCTATTTAAACTAATTAGAATATATTTTTTGATTTAAGTTTTGGAGAGGTGTTGATAATTTATCCTTTTAGTAGGTAAAATTCTTGCATTTCATCATTTTAAACTTTGTTGCTTATTTCAGGTTTTCATCAACTTACAAATTTAGATTGAAAAAGTGGTGTTCAATAAAGCTGTAGTAAACATTTCAAATTTTCTAGATTGGGAGTTCATTTGGGACTTGAGACTTCGCTTCAAATACAAGGCAAAAATTTGGAGTCCAAACCATAATTGGAGTAGGATTCCTATCCAAGGACTAAATATTTATATGGGTATAATAACATCAAAATTAGGTGATTCATAAACTTAAATTGAAGTTCACATTTAGGCCTACAATCATTATGAAGATATCCAAGCCCATAATAGTTGTTTAATGGTCCAAAAATAGCTAAAAAGTTGCTACATAATCTATTACGAACTAGATTGAGTCAGTCTCAGTTTTAAGCTTATAACTTGGGTTTTGGACCTTTGTTTTAGGCAAGATTGGATGTGTTACAACGCTAAAGAATAGGAAAACTACTTTGATGATGAAGAAGGACAATAATTCAAACTATATCTATTTAGGAATTAGCTTGAAACTCGTTATTAGAATTATGTCACAATTAAGGAAATGAGTTTATAATTTTTTTGGAGTGTCCTAGGGTTTTTTGTGTATGCTATGTATGAAACTCATTACAAGAATTCTATCATAATTAAGGAAACAAGTTTATAATTGTTTTGGAGTGTCCTAAGGTTTTTTTTTGTGTATGCTATGTATGAAACTCATTATAAGAATTTTGTCACAATTAAGGAAACAAGTTTATAATTGTTTTGGAGTGTCCTAGGTTTTTTGTGTTTACTATGCATGTTTTCTAGGTTATAAAAATGACTATTTAGTTGTTGAAAAGAGGAGACAAACACACAAAGAGGGCAATAAACATATTTTAGTAAGAATTTAAGTTCTCTTAAGCATGTGTATCTAGAAGTTTTCAGCAATTTTAGAGAATTTCTAAACGTTTGGTATTTTAATGGAATAAAAAATTTTGTTATGTTGTTTTCTTTTTTGTTGGATTCATTTGAGTTATTCTAATTAAATTGTTGAATGAATATTATTTTAATTCATTCAATTAAGACTACTAAATTGATTAAACAATGATCAATTCCTAGAATTAGGGATTGTGACTCATATTTATCCTATTCCTCATCACCAAGTAGGAATTAATAGTAAAGAATTATGGACAAATTTACTCCTTATTGTTATAAGTAACTCAACACAAGATAAATAATCCAAACTTGTGTGATTATTATTTGGATTAACCTATGTTCCTAATTCTTAAGATTGTTAATATATAACTCTAATGAGCTTATTGTATATGAAAAATAAAGATCTGGTGATATAATAAGGTCTACCAAAAGTGGAACAAGTGTTAAAAGTGCGTTCAATTGATTCAATATCAATAAACTTAGAAAAGAGAGCTAAAAGGTCATCTTTTTGGTTAATAAGATCCAAAAGGTTTATCAATCCCAATGAGTGTAGATCAATAATAGGCATATAGAAATTATTATACGTCAAATAACATCAAAAGTGTTGGTTTTAGAAGATGGAATGTCTAATGTTTTTTCACCTAGAGAACACATTGGATTGTTTCAAGTGGAATGAATTGGGTGCACTTTGGGAATTAAATATATGTCATGGTTACCTAATATTGTAATAATCATTTAATCAATAAGAAGAATATACGACTAGTAGAGAATAAATCCCTTTAGGAATTCCAATAATTTATTTAACTAATACAAATTGTGACCTTAGTCAAGACAATCCTTTTAGCTTAGTGCAAGGCAATCCCTGCCTTGCTCAAGAGAATCTACTTAATAAACATAAATATACACTCTAGAGGAATAGTAAAATCGCTTACCATATTGGCCAATTGTAAAAATAAAGGGGAAAGTGATCTAAAAGATCTTTTTCCTAAAATTCATTTGTTTGGTCCTTTTATGCCTACTTTTAATGAATATTTTCTTTGTATTACCAGTGTTGATTATTTTGTTCATTCAATTCTAATCTTTGGATTCATAATTTACCAACCATAATTTATTTAAAAATTCTTTATTTTTTTTCCATTTTTTATAATGTGTGATTAAAAACAAATTTTATATAGTAATGCCTATTAAGTTTCAATTGTTTTTTTATTCAACTCAATGATTGACCAAAGCAAAATGATGAAATAAAAAATATTAATAAATAATAATCTACATGAAATTAAATTAATTAAAGATTTCTATTTCTATTTAATGATTTAGATTAATAAATTTGTTCATTTAAATTGATTGTATCATTGTTGAAAATGTTAAATAAAAGCAAGCTACGAGTTTACAAAAAATGAAATTCCAGAAAAAAAAAAGGTGATTTAGGAGAATAAGATCAAACTAAGGGTATATATATATATATATTTATATAAGTCTACTTTATGGATGTATCGAAAAAATAATTTGAATTTTTGAATATGATTGAATCTAAGATATGAGCTAAAAGGTATTAACTCAAGACATGTAAATGAAAAGACATGTATCATTATAGTAAGATTAAATTATTTCTTTTAGCTCATATATAACTAGTTAAATACCTAATATTACATATACATGTCTTTTTTGCCAATCATATATTAGGATAAATTAATCCAATAAAAAATATAATAAATAAATTATAGGAGTGAAATCTTAATATAATTTGAAAAAGCAAGCAGCACATCCAAGGTAATAAAAAAAATCAAAGAATTTGTATATCAATTTGCTTTCTTTCTTCTTCCTGTTCAATTGAAACTTCTTTTTTTAAAATTTTTTAAGGAATTATTGCAATAAAAACAAATATTATATTTCATAATTTACACAAGACTTAGTACTCAATTTCAATAAAAATATATTTCTTTTATTATAAATTTTTGATACATTTTTTTATTCTATTTAGTTTAATCTATTAGAAATAATAGACAAATAAACAAATGACTAAAAAAATAAGGAAAAAAAAAAAGAAATAAGAGCAAAAGAATAAAATAAAGAATAATATATATAATTAATAAAATAATAATAATAATAATAATAATAATAATAATAATAATAGTAATAATAATAATAACAAATAAAAATAATAATTAGTCTGTCTATAAAAGAAAAGAAAATCCTATGAAAAATGTAATCAATTCTTTTGTCCCTTTAGGTCATTGGCCACTTACTAGGAGTTTTGGGAGAGGAAATCCTATATAAATGTAGTACTTGGTGTATTGAATTTTTTTTTTTTTTTTTTGGGAAAGGGAGAGTGTGTGAGTTGTTTATTTCAAGAATTGGCTGGAATAAAATTATTTATTCTATTAATAGTAAAAAAATTATAAATATATTTATTTTTTATTATTATGAATAATTTAACACAAATTAAACAATTTAATTCTATATGATTGTTACTTGAATTAATATATTTTCTTAATTCTTAAGATTGCCAATATATAATTTTAGTGAATTTATTTTAAGGGTATAGTAATTAGGATTTATGTGTAGAATTTGGTTTATTTAATAAATGTTTGGTGAAAATTTTGTGTAACAGATATTATTATTACTTAAAATTAATAATTTTAAGAAAATTACAATAGCATTATAGATAATTAAAAATATCAAATATTATAATTGCAAATGAACTTAAAATTGATATTATATTAATTAGTATTTTTATAAGTTGTTTAATTTAATCAAATAATATACTTTAATTATTATAAAATTAAATTTTATGTTATTTTTTTATTTATATTAATATTCAAGTTTAATTATCTAATATTGAATTGACAATATTATTTGTGAGATTAACTAGCATGATTGAGAATAAAATATCTAGTATCTTTTGTGACATTGGCAATAGCTACGAAGAAAATGTGAGTTTCCTAAAATTAAAAGTCTCCTAATTTTACAAATTTAAACTCTACATAACCCTTTATTGATCCTATAGGCAATCAACATCTTTAAGACTTTAAGGTTCTTAGAAGCAAATTATTTTTGCCCTACAATCTCAATGCGCTACCTCCCTTACAAGTATTACACTCCCTAACATATGTCATCTACCTATAAATTATTACTATGAATCTTAGTGACATAAATATATTTTGGCAACAACTAATGAATTCAATCTATTATAAATTTCAAAGGTGATATTTTATTCCATTGAATAACATATTAATGGTACACAAGTTGAGACAATAAGACATTTGTCAAACGAGAATAAACTTGTTATAACAAAAATATAACCCAAAGCAATTAAAATGTTAATCTATTGTGTTTTTATTGAAAATATATTTATTATTGATTATTGAGATACTTGTAATTATTCTTTCGAATCTCTAGTCTATCAATCCTTTTGAATACACATGAAATTTAATTTGATATCATTATCTATGGGATAACTTATATATTTATTCATCACAATAACTAGATTCTTAGTTAAAATCTATGATTCTTTTAAATAATTCTTTATGATCTTTGTTTAACTACAACTTATCCTTTTTATTCATATATATAGTAATTAATATCAATGAAAAAAATAAGATGAAGACTCTCCCTTTATAAATATATACACAAGTTAATCCTACACTAAAAACCTTTTTTTTTTCTCCCTATCTTTTTGACATAAGTGTCTCCTGTTGCCCTTACCAAAAATGGGATGACTCGAAAATGCTTGGTTTCTCTAGGTGTGAAGAATATATAATGTAGAAAAAGGCAGATAATAATGAATTTTGAGTAGTATTGGATGCTAAAAGTAGGTAGTTAATGTGATTGCGACTATGCAACTAGTACTTTGTAGTGAAGAGGAAGATGTGAGTAATATGTTTTATTATTATTATATATAAATAATATTTATGTGTTAAATTTTAAGATAATTTATTTGTTTTGACAAAATTTTAAGTTTAAAATTTAATAATATAAACAAATTCTTTAAATTATTAGGCCACATAATTGGTGGTAAATCTAGGGAGTTTCTCTTGATTATTGGGTTCACATTAATAATTAGAACTTTTTCATTTTTTGCATGGGTGTAGTTAATTTTATGTTTTATGGTGAAAACCCATGATCTCTTGATCTCATGATCAATCACAAAAATACTTGGAACGATTAATATTTTTTTCCCATTCTAACACCCATCTGTCATGCATAGACACGTTTGAAATTTAAAAACCCATAGATGAATTTCTATATCCTTAAACATTAATATATCTCATTGGGGACACAACACAATCATTATTTCATTGTTTGTAATTTTTATTAGTTTCACAAGTCAATTTGGTGATATATATTGTAGTTGAAATTATTATGTTAACAATGCTAAAATTGAAATTCTTGAGCATTTCAAGTCCTCTTTATTCATGAATCTTATTTTTTTTTATTTTTTGTGGACAACACAAAAGTCATATCTAATTATGAAACATAATTTATAAAAATTTTACAAATTTTTTTTATGAAAAAACAATGAAAATTTAAAATCATAGAATTCTAATGTCATACAAACTTTAAAAATAGTTAAGGAAAAAATTAAATATACTAAATTTCAAATAATTTATCAATGAAATTTTAACCAATATAATTAAAGAAAATTGATTTGTAAATTAGTAAGACTATGAATATATGTTAATATTTTTGATAGAATGTATAATGGAGAGAGCTTTAAGAAACTAGGCTGATCTAAAGGTAACCTATCCTACATTAACTTATTTATAGGCTCCAGAACCAAATTGTTCCTTGTTGGGATATATATGCATAACATAAAAATGGACACTAGCCATGCTATTAGGAGACAATTTATGATTCTCATGAAATAGGTATGTTTGAGTACTTCTGCCATAGGCTTTAAGAAAGAATCTTATCTTTGTCTTTTAATAAATTCTCATACCATAACTTATTTAGAATAGACATTTGTCACAAAAAGACTTAATATAAAATTAATTATCAGTCCAGGTTCCATATTTCAAACTGTAAATGTTTCTATAGGTAGAGATTAATCATCATGTCACAAACCTAACAAATTGACTTTCATAAACATGTTGTAATTTGCAAATAAGTTAGGGCTAGTTATTGAATCCAAAGGAAAGGAGTTGTTTCCTATCCCAAATTAGAAACTCTTCTTTTGGTCTAGTACATGTTGTGAAATGTGGACCATTTGTGAGAAGTCACTTTTGAGCTATGAATGCTACTAGTAAGAAGTTGAACTATTAGTGCTTAGTGCTTATGGTCCCAATATTTATGAATTTTCTTTTTACATGCTATCATCAACAACTCTTTTGGTGTTTATTCCTAAACATTAGTATTTTCCTTTTGATATCTTGGAGAAGAGGATGTTATTTTGAACCTAACTTCATAATTAAGTGATTACAACTCAATCTAACAACCTCTTTTTAGTTGGGTCTTGCAGATGTAGCCTTGCATTACTTTAAGTTACAAATACAATCCATAATTGCAAGAGTAGGAAATTACAATTACTATTTTTAATTAGTTTAACTAATTTATTGGCCCAATTAATTAACTTTGAGATAAGTTAATCAATGATCACTAAGCATTCAAGTTTGTTCAACTAGATCAATAACCTTTAATTTGTTCAAATAAAGAAAGTAAATGAACATGAGCAATTGATTGTGAGCCTTTCAAGTGGTGAAAAGAATCTGGTTAAGTAATTCCTAATGAAAGAACACAAATGACATGATGATTTCCAATCCTTTTTTTTTTTTTCATTAGTTGGATTGTTTTTTTGTGTGGTTTATTATCATGTTGGAAACTAGCATTAAACACTTTGTAGGTTTGTAAAGATTTATGAAACCTTAATTCAATGATAAAGCTAATCAAAGGTTGCTAGGACAAGTAGATCATCTCTAGCCATTCGTTCCTTTTAAGGTGGCATTATATTATGGTTCAAAGTTATGTCGGTTTAATGAGAAATTGCTGAGTTGTCTATGTTTACACTCACCCTTTTTTTATTATTTTTTTCCCCTCGGCCACTTTCACATAACAAGTATAGAAAAAGTTAATAATTTACATGATAAATACACATTTGTGATCGCATTAGTAATTATAATTACGTATTAAAAAATTAAAATTTTTTTGCTAACATTTATCATAATTTTGTGCATAAACTTGTATCAAATTAATTTTGTCCATGTAATAGTCATGGTTTTTAATAAACTTGAATAATGAACTAATAATTAATTTTGGCTAGGTCCATGCTTTTTGGTAAAGTGAAAATGTAAGAAGACTTAAAACAATGAATGGGTTGTACCCAATAGTATATGGTTGCGAAAAAATTAAAGAAAAAAGAAGTTTGGAAAATTTTTAATTTAATTCTCTTTGAAATAGAGCTAAAATAACTTCTTTAGTTTAAGTACTTATTTAAATTGAGTTTTTTTTAATTTAAATATGACTTTTTTTTATCTTTTTCTTGAATTTTAAATAACTTGTTAGTTGAATTGTATAAATTACATAAAAAGACTAAATTTTGAATAATAATATGATTTATTTAAGAAATTATTCAAATCAAATGTTTAACATGTGGAATTATTTCTCATATTTTATATCACAATTTAAGTATTTTTCTTAATTCTTATGTTAATTAACCTTAAACATTTTGGGGTTCAATTGCATTTATCTTGTCCTCATTATTTTGTTAATTTATATGTTTACAAGACAAAATTGGGCTTTGAATATGTTTAAGAAAATAAAGGATTAGAAATCAGTGAAAAACAAGAGACGAAAGTGCAAGACTGGAATATGGCTGTTATTCTTACTTTCTTCTCTTCTTCATCATTAGTTACTAATTTGTTTTAAGATATTTTATGAACATTTAGTTGTTTATTCATGTGTTTTAATAAATATAAATGGCTAAATCTTTCATTCTTGGGTGAGAATGTAGTCACTATATTTTATTAACAAACTAATATTCTAATCAGGGCTAAGTTGTGGTCAAAAAAACATTGTTTACTAGGGTTTCCAATCATTTTTATGGGCTTTTTTTTGTGTTTCTTTTTAAAGTTATTTTTGCTTGATTTTGATTCATATTTACTACTTTTAGTGATTCTTTGTTTAATATTATTGAAACATTTGTTCCTGACATTACAAGGTTGTTTAGTGTATGTCACGTACAAGTGCGTAAATTATTTTCTTTGATCTTGAGATAGAACAATATTTGTATACACTAAGGAAAGAATGATGATTGGAGCAAGAACAAGCAATAATGAAAAACAAATTGATAAATCAAACTTAGAATCCAAAAGCATTGTGTGATTATGCCATGCCAAGTGTCAGTGGTACCCAATCTAGTATTGCAAGGCCAACAATGAATTCCAATACTTTTGAGATCAAACCAAGTATTCCAATGGTTCAACAATCAATGTGGTGGAGAGCCATAAGACCCAAATGTGCATCTTGCTAATTTCTTGGAAATTTGTGACATTATCAAGATTAATGGAATTAGTAATAGTGTCATTTATTTGAGATTTTTCCCATTTTCTTTGAAGGATAAGGAAAAGATCTCCAAGGCTCTTAATTCTTTTACAACTTGGAATGCCTTATCACAACCATTTTCGAGCAAGTATTTTCCTTCAGGTAGGATTGCAAAACTTAGGAATGATATTACTAGTATTGTTTAGTTTGATAGTGAGCCTTTGTATAAAGCTTGGGAAATGCTTAAGGAATTGCAAAGATAGTGTCCCTATCATGGTTTACTTGACTAGTTGCTAGTGAAAAAAATTTTGTAATGGTTTGACACGTTTAATCTAAATTACTATAGATGTAACCATAAAAAGTGCCTTGATGGAGAAGTTAGTAGAAGAGGCATATGAGGTATTGGCAAATATGACTTCCAATAATTATTAGTGGTCAAATGAGAATGGTATGCTCCAATGAGCTTTAGGCATATAAAGTTGATGGAATAAATATGTCTAATGCCAAGGTTGATAACTTGGTAAAAATGTTTGGTAAGTTGAGTAATGTTAATGTTATTTCTAACCTTAATGCTATAATTTGTGATTGATGTGGAGGAGCACACCTTAGTTTTAATTCTGTGCAAGTTGAACAAGCATAATTTATGTTGAATTTTAATAAGTAGTAGCAAAATTATTTCTTAAGTAAAGTTTCTTAAGGTGATTATGCCAAACAAAAGGAAATTGGAGGATCTTAAGACATTGCTTTCACTAAATATTGTAGTGCAATTATCCTAAATAAGCTTCCACCCAAGCTTAAGGATTTGAGAAGTTTTTCGATCCCTTGCATAATTGGTGATGTTGATTTTTCTATAGCTTTATGTGATTTAGGTGCTAGTGTTTCACTAATGCCTTTATCTATGTGTAGGATGCTTGGATTAAAGGTGTGGAAACCTACTACCATTTCCTTGTAACTAGCTAGCCAATCAATGAAGTACCTTATGGGTATTCTAGAAAATGTGTTAGTCAAGGTAAAGAAAATTTTCATTTTTATTGATTTCATTATGTTGGAAATGGAAGAAGATGAGGAGATTCCAATTATATTGGGTTGTCCTTTCTTGGCCATGGATGGATTTGTTATAGATGTTAAAAATGGTAGATTGACATTAAAGGCTAGTGATGAAGAGATTGAATTCAATTTGTCTAAGTTTACTATATATCCTTCTTACATTGACCATGTTTTCCAAGTTGATTTTGTGGATGAGTTGACTTAAGAAGTTTTTAAGGATAAATATTCTAAAAAACCTCTTGAGAATTGTATGGTGAATGTAGGAACAACTAAGGATGATAATTTGGAGGCTACAACTAAGGATGATAATTTGGAAGCTACAGTAGTTGCATATGCCTTAGAAGCAATTAGTTCAATGTCAACATAGAGAAGTTTTCAATTTGAGGATCTAGGAAAAGGTAAGTCACTTCTTTTACCTTTTAATGTGCAAGCCCTAGTTTTGAAGTTGAATCTATTGCCCTTACATCTCAAGTAAGCTTTTTTGATTTATAATAATACTTTACTTGTGATTTTGAGTGCCTTTTTATTTGATGTTCAACTTAAAAATTGTTGCATGTGTTGAGATTGAGAAGAAAGGCCATAGGATGGACTATTTTAGACCTTAAAGGACTTAACCCTTCTTTGTGTATGAATAGAATATTAATGGAGGAAAACCATGAACTTCTTGTTGAAAATCAAAGACAATTAAATCCTACTATGAAAGAAGTGGTTAGGACTAAAACTCTTAAGTGGTTAGATGTAGGGATTACATATCAAGATATGATAGTTCTTGGATTAGTCTAATGCATGTAATAGCTAAAAAGGGTGGGATGATTGTTGTGCATAATAAACATAATGAATTAATTCTCACTAGGTCAATGCTTGGGTGGAGAATATGTATAGACTATAGAAAACTTAATGAGACTACTCATAAGGATCATTTCCCTTTGCCTTTTCTTGATCAAATGTTAGAAAGACTTATTAGTTATGAATATTATTTTTTTTAAATGGATATTTAGGATATAACCAAATTCCTATAGCCCAAAAGGACAAAGGAAAAACCACTTTCATTTGTCCTTATGGACTTCTGCATTTTGCAGGATGTATTTTGGTTTATGTAATGCACTAGCTACATTCCAGTGTTGCATGATGGTCATTTTTTCTAACTTTGTTAAGAAGGTCATGGAAGTGTTCATGGATGATTTTTCTATGTTTGGATCTTCTTTTGATAGTTGTTTGGCTAACCTATCTAGAATTTTGCAACATTGTAAGGAGACTAACATGCTTTTGAATTGGGAGAAATGTTATTTTATGGTGCAAGAAAGCATTGTGTTGGGTCATAAGATCTTAGATATGGGTATAGAGTTAGATTGAGCTAACATAGAAATGATTGAAAAGTTGCCACCATCCACCAATGTTAAAGGAGTTCGAAGTTTCTTTGGTCATGTGGGGCTTTATTAGCATCTAATTAAGGATTTTTCTAAAATTACCACACCACTTTGCAATATGTCAAATAAGGATGTTGTTTTTGATTTTGAAGATGATTATTTGAATGCTTTTAATAGATTGAAAAAGGAGTTGGTTTCACTAGCAATTCTAGCAACACTAGATTGGAGTTTGTCCTTTAAGCTAATGTGTGATGCTAGTGACTTTAACTTAAACATTGCCAAAGAAGATAAGGGAAGTTGCATGTTATAATTATGCTAGTCATATTTCAAATGATGCACAATTGAATTATGCAACTATTGAGAAAGAATTGCTTGTTGTGGTATCTACTTTTGACAAGTTTTGATCATATTTGGTAGGTTCCAAGGTAATCATTTATATTGACCATGCAGTAATTAAGTACCTATTGGCAAAGAAAGATGCAAAGCCATAACTAATTTAGTGGGTGTTGCTACTCCAAGAGTTTAATCTCAAAATTTGAGATAAAAAGTGCTTAGAAAATGTGGTTGTAGATCACTTGTCTAGATTGGGATATAGTCATGAGCAATAGAAATACCTATTAATGAGAGCTTTCCAAATAAGCAATTGTTAGTTGTATCAATTGTTTCATGATATGTAGTTTCGGTGAAAAACTTGGTGGGTGACATATTTCCACCTGATTTGAGCTGTCATAAAAAAAAAAAAGTTATTGGGCAATGTGAAGTACTACTTCTCAGAGGAGCCATTATTATATAAATTTTGTCCTAATGGGATGATAAGGGGATTTGTGCCTTAGGATGAGATTAATGATATTCTTCATTATTGTTATTCCATGGAGTATGGTAGACATTATAGTACTTCCAAGATAGTTGCAAAGGTATAGCAACCTAATTTTTATTGGCCAACCATGTATCAGGATTCTAGACAACTTATGAGCATGTGTGATAGATGCCAAAGAGTTGGAAATGTGTCTAAGAAGAATGAGATGCCATTGACTAATATCTTGGAGGTTGAATTATGATATGTGTAGAATAGATTTCGTGGGTTCATTCCCTTCATCCTTTAATAGTTAGTATATTTTGGTGGCAATGGACTACATTTCCAAATGGGTTAAGGCTATTACAACTTTAACTAATAACTCTCAAGTTGTGATGAGATTTGTGAAAAAGAACATCTTGTTGAGATATAGTGTCTTAAGAGACATTCTTAGTAATCAAGGGTCCTACTTCTACAAACATTAATTTGCCACCTTGTTGAAAAAGTATAAGGGTTACTCACAAGATAACACTCACCTGTTATCTTCAAACAAATGGGCATGTGAGCAAATGAATTAGGAGTCAAAGTTAACCTTGGAGATAATTGTTGCCAAGTTAAGGAAGGATTGGTGAAACAAGTTGGACAATGCATTTTAAGCATATAGGATAGCTTTTAAAACCCTTAAGCTTGTCCCCATATAGATTTGTCCTTGAAAATTCTTATCACCCATTAGTAGAGGTGGAGCATAAGGCATATTGGGTAGTAAAACAATTAAAGATGAATTTTGAAGGCTATAGAAAAGAGATTATTATAGTTCAGTGAGTTGGAAAAGTTCAAGTTGAATGCTTATAAGAGTACTTGACTTTACAAGGAAAAGACCAAGAAGGGGCATGATAAGCATATTCAAAATAAAATTTTTAAGGTTGTCCAGCAAGTGTTACTCTTCAATTCATGTCTTAAGCTATTCCCTAGCAAGCATCATTTTAGGTGGTTTAGTCCATTCATGGTGACAAAGGTATATCCATATAGAGCTATTAAGGTGCATAATGTGGCCACTAATACATTTAAGGTGAATAGGCAACATTTGAAGCTCTATCATGTTAGTGAGGTGGTGCCAAAGGAGTCACATACTCCTTGCAAGATATGGCTATGAGTGATTTTGTGGTAGTCAAGCTAGTGACTATAAACAAGCACTTATTGGGAGGCAACCCAAGCCTTATTTCTTTTTCTTTCTCTTTATTAGTTTTTGTTCTTTTCTTTTAAGTTTTTCAATAAATGTGATTGTATCTTAATTCTTTCATTTAAGTTTCTTGGATTGAAGTATCTTAAGCTTCTTCCTCCAATTATTAATCTTTAACCAAAGAAGTTTTTTTTAACTTTGTTCATTTTCTCTTTCACTTTGCAGACAATGTGTGATTCAAGTTTAAAGGGGGTAATTTCTAATTTTTATGTGATTCTATATTTTTTTATATGCTTTGTATGATATTTGCAAATTTTTATGATATTTTACATACTTGACTAACCCTTGAACATCTTTTTGTGAAAGAAAAATAAACGTATTATTTAGTGTCGTGATTTACATTCAAGTTGTAATGTTCAAACATGGCATTTTTGGTTTAGGATGAGCAATATCTTATAAAGTGAGATTAAGCATGCTTGGATTTCCAAGATCGTTCAAATGTATGTTCCTTATGAAAGTTGGGTGAGTTGTGTGACTACACATAAAATTTAAGTGTACCACTTCTCTTAGGAATTTCTCTTTTGTGCTAAGCCTAAATGTGGTTCAAATGAATAGGGTGGTTATGAATAAAAGTGATTGAATAATTTGAAATTCCTATACACTCCATTGTTTTGAGTGGCTTAGTAATTGGGAGGCTTCATCATAAAATGTTGTCTTTCATGTCAAATGACAACCTGAATTATGAGTATACAAAAAGCACTTTGAGTGATTATAGTAGCAAGAAAAAGTGATTACTAGAGTAGTTGTTATATGATTTGATTATATTAGTTGCATGATAAACATGGTTGAGCTTGGAATTATGTATGGATATGTGAGATGAAGAATGTGAGTATTTTATTTGTTCACTATTGTGTTGTCCTGAGATGAACATATGTGATTAGCATGGTAGGTACCTTAGGTGTGATGAGTGATTCTAAATTGCTTGTTATTCTTTGCATTTCTTTTACTTGCTTAAGGACAAGTAATTATGCAAGCTTTAGGGTATTTGATGCGTGAAATTATTTCACACATTTTTTTGTCACAATTTAAGTGTTTTTCCTTAATTTTTAGGTTAATTAGTTTTAATGTTTTAGGATTTAATTACATTTATCTAGTATTTGTTATTTTGTTATTTTGTAGGTTTAAGTGATGATTTGGGTTTTAAAAGGGTTTTAAAAGAAAAAGGATTTGGATTAGAAAGCATCTCATGTTTCAACAAGAATTCATATTCTATTAGCTTAGAAAGCATCTCATGTTAGCTTAGGCATTGTTTAGTTTTTGGGCTATAATTAGAGTTAAAGATCTAGATTAAGGTGTTCTTTAGCTTTTTGGAAAGCTAAGGCATAAGGCTACAACTCTTATAGAAGGCCCAACTCAAAATTCTATCATTTTGGTAGCCAAAAATTGTTAGAAGTTAGTGGTTAAGAATTAAAGCAATGAAGTCTAAAATACATGAGAGAAGGCATGGATTAGTCATAAAACCGTTAGAGGATTGGTTTGCTACTAAAAGGTTAGATCAGCGCAAGTCCATGGCTGGTCAGTGAACCTTTTTGATATTAGATGTGCAACTTTATGAAACTAACCAAATTGGTTCATTACAATTTTTTGAACGTTACACAATATTTTTTTTTTGGGATGTTTTAAGGGTATTTTGGTCATTTTGAGGGAGATTTATAAATATTATAATGACAAATGACTTAAGGGAAGAGAAAGAAATAAAAAGTAGAAAATTGGAGAGTAGCAAAAATGAGAAATGAAAGTGCAAGATACAAAAACTGCTAGCCTTCTTACTTTCTTCTCTTCTTTCTCATTATTTACTAATTTATTTTATTATCTTTTTTTATTAATGTTTAGTTATAAGTGGTTAGATTTTTTATTATAAGGCGAAGATGTAGTCACTAAATTTTATTAATATACTAACATTTTAATTATTTTGATTATTTTTGTTAATTCAATCTAATGCTTGTGATTTTCATTCATGTTAATATCTAACCATTATTTGCATGTTTAAGGCATTAAATGATGAAGTAAAAGTAGAAGTTTAATACTAGTTCGTAAAAGTATTAAACTTAAGTTGTATAGATTAGAAACAAATGCACAATACCTTTGTGATCATTGTTAAGAATTTCACAAATCATAATTAACTCATTAATTTCTATAATCACAAAAGAGGGTATAGGATTAATATGAGTATAGTTGTTGAGTCTTCAAAGAGATCACCATATATGTTAGCGAATTTGATCATTATTATTAACAAGTTTTAATTTTAACAATCATATGTTAAGTTAATGATATTTAGTTGATGAAATTCAAGTTCTAAAACCCTTGTTTATTGATTTTTAATTTATATTTAAAATTAAATTTTAGTTTCATAATTAAATAATCTTTTTTTATTTCGTTTAATAAGATAATATAAGAAATTTACATAACTTGGTACTTGAATTTTCTCCTCGTGAGATTGAAACTTGGACTTATGTTCACTTTATTACTTAACTGTTCCATACACTTGTAGTGGATTTTAAGGTAACTCATGTTTTATTTAAAAAAAAAAAATTAAGAATAACCTTTATTTTATTTATTTTTAAATTTTAAGTAATTTATTATTTAAATTATGAAAACTATATAAAAAAAGTTTAAATTTAAATAATATTATAATTCATTTAAGCAGTTGCTCAAATGTGACATTTTTTTTACTCAAATTTGTCATAGTTTTATCTTTTTTTTTTTTTGGAATTTGAATAATTTGTTAGTTATATTGCATAAATTATATAAAAAAAACTCAAAATTTGAATAAAAATATTATTTATTTTATAAATTATTCAAATTAAGAGTTTTTATTTAAATAAAATTTTATTTATTTATTTATAAATTAAAAGTAAGTTTTACTTAAATTATATAAAAAGAATTTAAATTTGAATAATATTATAATTTATTTAAATAATTACTTAAATATAATTTTTTTATTAAAATTTGACCTATTTTTATTTTAAAAAATTTTAAAAAAATTTTTACTTAAATTATATAAATTAAAAAGTTAAATTAAAATGATACTCAATTTTATTTAAATAGTTATTAAAAATTTATTAATTATTTATTTAAATTAATTTTTTTATAAAAATTTAATTCATTTTATTTTAAATAATTTTATTTTTCACATATTAAATAACTATAAAAAAAATTATAATCAATAAGCACCTTAAAGTTGATGCTATAAATAATTGTATTGTATGATACTTTGTAGGTTTGTAGCCCTTTTTTCCACCAAATAGATAACCAATGATCTTTTAGGCATGCCAATGCTAGTTAATTTTTAGCGTAGAAATTGTAGTCCTTGGAATTGCGGACATATCAAACACCAAGAACAGTAGGCACATCATTCAACTAGGAAGTTACTGTTCATGATGGCTGCTTGTCAAAATTTTCTAGTCCCAAGTAGTGTAGAAGCGACTTTGCTGTGTGCCAAAGAGGTAAAATAACACAAGTAGTGCATAAATGTCTTTCTCATTTGCCTTAAGTCCATAAAAGGCAAGTGTCTCATCATGCCATGATTATAAAAGGAAGGAAGCATGTTAAAAATGGTGGAGACTGAGAGTACCTATAATGATAAATTAATTAAGAGTACAGACTTAATTTGATTGACTTTTCTTTTTATATAGATAAATTTTGTATGTATTTAATAAATTTGACAATAAAATAATTTTGTTATTTTTTACTTTAAACTTTAATATATTATAACTAAGACTAAAGAAAATATATTAAATGACATTTATGTATCAATCAAAATATTAATAAAAGATAAAAATTTATTTGCAGCTCATTTCTAAATTTTAGTTTTAATAAATTTATTATAAATTAAAATATTATCAATATATTTTAATATGTCAACTCTAAAATTAAAGGTGTCTATGATGACTATAAATGAATATGTGTTTTAAAATTTGTAACTTTTGATAGATATTAATCATTTTGATGATTTGAAGATAGAAAAAGACTAAAAGTGAAGCCTAATGCTAGTTCAACCTAGTCATAAAATTACATTAAACAATGCAATTGAAATACAAGATCGTTTTCTCAATCCCAAAAAAAAAACCCTAAAAAATAAAAAGTATTTTTCCTTTTATTGCTAGCATAGTAAATAATTTCTTGATTAAATACTTATATAATAAAAAAAAGGTTTTATTTTGAAAAAAGAAAAATATTTTTTAGGTGATGTGGAAAAAATGATCCAATAGTAACCTTCACTCCAAGGATACAGGAGAAACTCCACCACTTTAGAGATACAAGGCTGATAGCATTCACCACTCTTAAGAGATCTATTCAAGAGATACAGAAATGTTAGGGTTAAGTCACCACTCAATGAAATCCACCATACAAATATAGAATATAGAAAAAAACTCTTCAAATTCCTTAAGTAAGAGTTTAATTATTCACCAAAAGTTTGTCTTTTCAAATACTAGAGAAAATTATAAATAAGAGGCTTTGAAATATCCCTCTATGCATAGGAAAATGCTTCAATGTCTTAACTTTTGACTATCTTGGCAGCTAGTAAAGGAATTTGACTCTTGATGTTCTAAATTCATCCAAATCTAGACATCAAGAGCATTTAAATGGCTACTTATGACTATGGCTTGGGCTGAAGGTCTAGTAGTTGGAACAACATTGACATGTAATCCGTTCTTTTGATGACACAATGAGCATTTTTTGTGCTTGGCCTAGGTATTGGATTAATTTTTGGTTGTTATGAGGAGATGCTCCTGCATCATTAGGTATAAAAAAATATTAATTTGAATGAAATAGGAAACTTCTTATTTCTTTCTTTAGAGCTTAAAATGTACATGAACATCCCTTGTTATTCTAATTCTATTATTCATTTATGTCTATTTTTCTCATGTACTAAGGATTCAAGCACTGTTCTCCTAAACAAGCAAGTATTTCTACTCTAGATAAAATTAGAAATGCATAGGAATTCACACTCTACCTAAATAGACTGGTGATGGTTTGCATTCTTTTTCTCCAAGAATGAAAACATCTCTAGGTTATGGTTGTAGTTTCTTTCTCTGTTAATCTTCAATAAATTCAAGAAAAGCATTCTTTATTTCTCTGCCACTACCAGAGAGAATGATGGATGTGCTGTTGCAATTTGCGTAGGAGGAGTTCTTGAGGAACAACTTCGAGAAAGCATACAGACTCACCAAGCTAGCCATGCAACTTGACCCCTTCTACGGCAGCGAGGGTTTTCTTGACAGGTATGTTGCTGCCTACCATGTCCACCAAGACTAAGAAGGAAACCGAACTCACTGATTGGTACGAGGTTTTGGGCATTCCTCATGACTCAGCCAAGAAGGCCATTAATTGCCATTTTGTCAAGATGGGGAAACTCATCGATCCTGATTATCACTGCTTTGCCGCAACCAAGGGTGCCAACGTTCTATCAGCAGAGCTGTGGAGGTTTTGGATGACTCCAAGATTAGGGCTTCCTATGACAGTCACTGGAAGCAACTTGTTTTACCCAGGCTTTTGGGTGCGAAAAGTCATGCAGTTTCCCAGTCTAATGCCAAAAGCTGCCGTAGTGCTTTTGGTTTCATCATGCCAGACATGGTTGAAGATGCGGAGGGTCTATGTCCATATATATCGTAATCTCTTTAATTCTTTTTATGCACAATTGTAATTTTTCTGCAGTACATTGATGAATAGAATTGAAGATCATTGTATTTTCCCTTTTTTTTTTTTTCCTTCTTGGTCATCAATGTAATTTTTTTTGCATTATGTAGGATAACTCAATTATTGGATTGGCATTTTTCTTAATGAATATTAAGTTCAAGCATTTTGCAACTTTTTTTGAAATTAATTGTGGATTCTGAACTATTCTTTGTATTTTCTCTTGGTATTGAATTAGCACGTATCAATTTTTCTTTCTCAAGTATGGCAGTGGCTCATAAATGTTTATGTACTTTTAAGGCAGGCGCATCTCCAAGTTCTGGCAGATAAAATTAGCGGTGTTCACTTTTGTTAACCTTATGTCAAACACAGGAGAAAAGTACCCTTGTTTTGGTACAAATGTCTCGGTCTATTGAGTTTAATTTAATCGAGTACAAACATTAACCCTAGCAGTTGACTAAGTTATTGGATCATTGGTTTAATGAGTGAGTCAATAGTTGGTCCAACTAAATCAATGTCTATAGTCATTTTTTCTTATTAAACATAACAATATAAGAAAAAAAAAAATTGTGAGCACCTGAAAGAAACAAATGAAAGACTATCACATATTTTTAAAATGTTACAGATTCTCTAATTTTTGTTATACTACTATAAGGAATAAAAAAACTAAATTACCAACAAAATATAATTCAAATTGTCTTACATTATAAAATTTAAATTTCAAGTTCAAAAAATCTTAGATTTACAAATAGTCTATTGCAATATAAGAAATCAATTTATCTAATATTATATTTCAAATTTCAAACTTTTGGAAAAAGTTCTTGAATTTCACTATCCTAATTAAAAGCATTGACATTGTCACTCCCACATTGATTCGTAACTTAACTAGTGGGGTCCAAATTATCAATGTTAGTCTCCATGTCTTATATGTTCAAATCAATTTTATGTCAAAATATAATAAATATTAATAGTAATGTAAGAAATTACAAAGAAAGCTAGAAAATTAATGCAGTATCATTTCCATAAGAATATCTCTTTAGAACATCCAAAAATAAAGAAATAACTAAAGGATGTTTCTTAATCAATGTAGTATCATATTGACATCTAAAATTTACCCAAAACTAGGAGCATGATGATTCTTATGTTGCTGGTGGTTCCGTTGAGTATCAGTTATGTTCAAAAAGGCTTAAAGTCTTGTCTTCTTCTTTCAAAATCTCCTCACAATTTCTATTCTAGCTACATGAATAACCTCATATAAATATTCCATCATAGGCCTCTCATCACTATCAACTACTCATAAAACATGAATCAAAGACTTAGTATTATGCACAATGAATGCACATTATCTCCAAATTCTAGAGTCAACAAATCTCTTTCCTTTGACTTCTCTAGCATATGCACATATGGTCTAATCTTTAGATGTCACCATAGCCCTTAGTGCATCTTTTTGAGCTAAGACACTTTGTAAGGCAACAATCAAGATGGTGTAGGATGAAGTATTTCTTTTCCATTAGTAAACTATCTCATCAACTACAAAGGATAATAATGATTATTAAAGCATGGTAAACAAGGGCACTATGGTTTTGATCTATCCACCCATCAACCATTAATGCATTGTTGGTCTTACTCCATATGACGCACACGATAGCTTTTCACAAAATTTTTTTATCTCTTCAACATTCTTAGTCAACAAATGACCACGATAATTATGAAAAGATAGTGCTTCATAACCTAGTCCCATACTAGCTAGCTGTGGCATCAATAGCTTGTTGATAGTAAATTGAATTTACAACATTAAAAGTTGTGGAAGCATCAATCATCCATCTAGATACAACAATATCACTCCTTTCTATTGCATCCTTGTTTTACAATGCACTTTTCAAAGTTGGTTATGCACTAAGACCTGTCCTTATCATAAAAAATGACTCAATTTCTCCTGACTTATTAACTCTTTTTTTCCTTAGCTTGTACTAACTTTCCCTTTCCTTTAGAGTTAGAATGAGAAGATGGAATTGAAGGTCATTGAACTTTTTCAATATCAACATCATGATAATGATATTGTTTCTCTTCATAGGCCCTATATCTCAGGCTAAAAAGATTTAAATCATCCAATGTTTCTTGTGCCTTCCTTTTCTTTGAAGAATAATCCTCACAATTTTGCTTCATTTGATATCAAACATCAAGCCACACCTTCCAACAATGATTTACTTCCTTTTCATTCCTATAAAATGTTACTTAACCAGCTTAATACCTCCCCCCAAAAAAGATCTTTGTGCAATATAAACAAATCAATTTTTTCCTTCCACTACTAACTCTTTTATTAACCTCCTTACAATGGCCCTATGCTAATTTTTTTTTTTGTCTAATATTGCTTCTTATAGTTCTTGCAAGAGATAATTTTGGAAGGACCAACATTTGATGGATTGAAAGCTTCAGTAGAGGGTAAGGTGTTATCATCTCCTGTTGAAGACATCTGGCAACAAAAATACAAACATAAATAATAATAAACTTCATAAGACTAGCAAAAGGCCCTAGCCAAGCATTAAGAATAATGCTTAACTTGATTAATACCTTGCCTTGAAAAGATCTTTGTGTAGTACAAACACATCAATTTTTTCCTTCCTTTACTTGCTCTTCCATCAACTTTCTTACAATGGCCCCTTGCTAAATCAATTTTGTATTTAATATTCTTCTTGTAGTTCTTATAGGAGATATGGTCATAGAAGAACCAACATTTGATGGAGTTAAAGCTTCAACAGTAGGTGAGGTGTTGTCATCTCCTGTTGAAGACATTGGACAACATGAATACAAACATAAACTATAATAAATTTCATAAGACCAGTAAAAGGCCTAAGAAGAGTGGAAAAGAAAAAAAAAATTATCAAGTATTTCTGATTAATTACATTGGTGCCAAGCTAGGAAATAAAAATGAAGTGAATTGTTCAAAAAAAAAACAAGAAAAACAAGGTTGATAATTATCATGTTAATCAAGTATCCTACATTTCCCTATTAAGATTCTAGAAAAGGCTAATTACATTTTTCCTATAGTTTTTATAGGAGATGCACTTTCAAAAGAACCAACATTTGATGGAGTGAAAGCCTTAATAGTAGGCAAGGTATTGTCATCTCTCATTGAAGACATTAGACAATAAGAATACAAACAAAAAAAATAATAAATCTTAAAACCAATAAAAGGCCTTAGCCAAAAACTAAGAATAGTGGAAGACCAAAAACAAATTATCAAGAATTTCTAATTAATTGCATTGGTGTCATTCTAGGCAATAAAAATATAGTGAATTGTTCAAAAAAAAAAAAAGAAGAGAAAAATAAGGTTGATAATAGTCATGTTAATCAAGTATCCTGTATTTCCCTATTAATATCTTAGAAAAACCTAATTGAAATTTTCCTTTCTATTTGAATTTACCCTAATGCTTTATGTTTCTATAAAATTACTATAAATCACTTCTAAGGGCCAAAAAGAGTTAGCTAGATCATTGGGGCTTGTCATGATATCCACAAACACACCTATAGCAACATAACTTCATGTATGTAGTCCATATGGCCTTAATTAGTGGACAAAAGGAAAGATGTGAAACAAAAGAAGCCAACTTGTAGGTATTTTAGAATAATGAAAAGATATTAATCATTATAATTAAATTACCTAAGTCAACAAGATATCTAGCTTCTTAATTGGTTTAGATTATGTTTTTTGATCCTTTGGATCCAAAGGTTGCAAAGTGATCAAAGGAGTAAAATTATCCTATGAGCTTTGAAAATTTTACTAAGATGCATTGGAAAAACAAATGGGTTGCACAATACACAATTTTCAATTTTGTAAAATATTATTTGGGCAAAGAATAGAAAAACAAACATCTTTAGAAACATAATAAAAAAAAATAAACATAAAAAAAACATTGGACAAAGAAATGAAGTAGAGAAAATATGTATTTAACTTGAAACAAATAATTAAGCTTTGCTTGGGCTCTTAGAGTTTAAAGAAATGGGAAGATTACATAAGACTACCTCTAATTGTACAACTCATAACTTATTAATGTTTTGAATGGAGTATGGAAAAAAAAAAAAAAAAAAGTTCTTATTAACTAATTTTACCATGGCACTAAAGGCTCACTTTTTTCAAAATATTAAAAAATTAAAGGAAAGCAAACATTAGGAAAATAAATAAGGTTCAATATAGCTAACATCATCTTCATTAACATTTTAAATGGACTAGGGAAAGAAAAAACAAGTTTTTGTTGACTAATTTCTTGGTGAGATGTACGTTATTATGTATTTGGCAGCTTGAATCCATCAAAAGTCCATCCAATGAAGAAGTTATTTTACTCAATTAGCTTTCTTTGTTATGAGAGAATTTTTATTACATGAAACATGAGACATCTATTATTTATTTGAGAATAGGACTACTCTTTTAGTAGTTTGAATAGAGTAAAGTCCATTAATTAAAGAAGCTATCAATCTTAAGTAGCTTTCTTTTCCTTCAAAGAATGACTCATTATTTGAAAGTTTAGATTGTCACTTAATTCCTTGGCAATAAAGCTTCTCATTTCATTGTAAGGAGTCATTTACACATATTGGTCATGCAATTAACACAATTTCTAATCCAAAAATAATTTCATTGCAATATGAACATGATTGCACCTTAGGTAGCTTGATTTTATTGTTATGAAGAGACCTAGGCCTAGTTTGGTTGTTTAATGGTTCAAAAATTGTAAAGAGTTGCTATAGAATTTATCTTATGTTGAATGGAGTCAATCTCAATTTTTAGGTCATAACTTGGGCTCTAAACCCTTGTTTTGGGAAAGACAAGATGTGTTGGAAAGTTGGAGAGAAGCACTACAACTTGTCTGAAGAAGTTAGATCCTAGTTTTGACTATATCTTGTTCAAAATCAACTTTAATGACAATATAGGAATTTTGGAAGATTCAAGAAACAAGATTAGATATCTTTAATATTTTAGGAGATTTTTTTAAGAGTCTTTAGGGTATGTTGGTGGCTATTATGTACATTCTTTAAAATATAAATAACCATCTTTTGGGAGAAGAAAAGGGAATGGACATATGATTAAATAATCACTCTAGAAAGAATTTGTTTTTTGTAGCATTTGTAGTTTGGCTCTTCAACATTTTTAGGGGATTTCAAAATTTTTGATATTTCAATGGTATAGATTGTTCTAGTATGTTGTTCTCTTTTCTTATGGAATTTTTTTGGGTTATTCTAATTTAATAGTTGAATAATTGTTTGTTCAATTAATTTGGTTAGGCCTACTAAATTGATTAAATGTATATTTTCCTAGTTTAAGGCTACTAATTTGTTACTCTAAAGAGTTTATTTTAGGAGTATAATGGTTAGAATCTAAGTAAAGAGTTTGTTTTGTTTAGTGAATCTCTAAGGGAAAATTTAAGTGATAGAGCTTGCTTTATCTATGGTTGATAGTTCCATTAGAATTGAGACAACGTTGTGGCTGATTGAAATTATTAAATATCATAATTATGAATGAACCTAGAACTAGACTTTTAGTATTTGATCTTTCTATAATTTATTTTGGTTAGATTGATTTGTTTATTTTATTTGTTACAAAATCAAAATTCAACTTTTTGCCCCAATTACATTAATGCCTTTAATTTTTAGTTAATTAGTAGTGAATTGAATGCACTCTTTATGGAATCAACCCTTGCTTACATTATTTATTGTTGAATAATTGAGAGTAAGGAATTAAATTTTTGGTGCCTTAATGATTGCTACCATAAACTCCTAATTTTGTTCTTAGGAGTCATTCACACAAATGAATTGTGAAATTAACTTAAATGTCTATATTGATTGCTAATTCCATTGTGAGATGTATGTGATTCTGTCTTAGGTAGCCCAAATCCATTAAAGTCCATCAAATAAAAAAACTATTACTTTTTGTTTGCTTTTGTTACAAAGAGAGAATTATTCGTTACTAAAATTACTTGACTATAGGACTTGATTCCTTTACAATAATGCTTCTTATTTTCTTGCAAGTAGTTATTCACATAAAATGATTATGCGATTAAGATTCATGTCTACATAAAACATTAAATTCATTGTAACATGCATATCAATAAACCTAAGGTAATCAAAACCTATTATATTCTATCAAATAAAGGAGTAATTCATATTCATTCTACTTAACTTTTCTTACATGGATATAATAATTCACTACCTAAAACATGACACTAGCACTTCATTTCTAGCCAATAAGGCTTTTCCTCTTGTTGGATGGAGTCATTCACAAAAAGAAATTGAGAAAATAACTTAAATGTCCTACTAATTATTGATTCCATTGCTACATGCATGTAATTTAGTTTTAAGTATCTAATAAAGAAGCTTTTACTCTTGATTTACCTTCTCTACCATAAGAGATTTGTTTATTGCTTGAAACTTGTCTCTTGATTACTTCATAATAGGACTTCTCATTTATGCAATCTGAATCTTTTGAAGTTAATTGAATAATGGAGCTAATACACTTGATTAGTTTTGTAAATCTTTCATTATTTGAAACTTGGGACCCTCGCTTGATTCCTCTGCAATACTGCTTCACCTTTCATTGCTAGGAATGATTCACACAAAATAATCATGCAATTTACATCTATGTCTACACAAAAGCATTAATTTCACTACAACATACAAGTAAATACACCTTAAGTAGTCTGAATCCATTACATTTCATGAAAAAAAAAAAGGAGTTATTCATCTTCATTAGCTTTTCTTGCACAAATAAAATGGTTCATTGCTAGAAAGACTAGATTGAGACTACATTTCTATGTAATAAGGCTTCTCCTTTTATTTCAAGAAGTCATTCATCTTAATTAGCTTTTCATACATAAATTGAATGGTTAATTACTTAAAGATAGGAAGATACTTCATTCCTCACTAATAAGGCTTCTCCTTTGATTTTAAGCTATCATTCACACAAAAAGAATAATGAAATTAACTTAAATGTCTACACTGATACCTGATTTCATTATGAAATGCACATTATTATGTCCTAAGCAATTTGTATCCATTGAAGTTCATCCAATAAAGAAGCTATTAATCTTGATCAACTTTCTTTCATATGAGAGAGAACCATTTATTACTTGAAACATGAGATCATCTTTTAATTACTTGACAATAGCTCTTTCTCCTATATGTAGTTTGAATCCATTAAACTTCATCAAATAAAGTTGTTATTACTCTTGGTTAGCTTTCTATACCAAGAAAGAATCATTCATCAGTTGAAACTTAAGGCCATCACCTAATTTCTTGGTGAGAAGGGTCCTTATTTTCTTCCAAGCATACATTCACATAAAGGGATCATGCAATTTACATCTATGTCTACATAGAAAGTTAAATTAATTGTGACATTTAAGTTAATACAACTAAGGTAGTATGAATCCATTAAATTCTATAAAACAAAGTAGTCATTCATTTTCATTATTTTTCTTAGATGGATAGAATGGTTCATTGCTTAATAAAGGAGACCATTACTTCATTTCTAGCTAATAAGGCTTCTCTTTTCATTCCATGGAGTGATTCCCATAAAGGAATTTGTGAAAATAACTTAAATGTCTACACCAATCAATAATTTTAATACAAAAGGCACATCATTCTATATTGGGTAGTTTGAATCAGTTGAAACCTATACAATAAAGAAGCTATTACTCTTGTTTAGATTCTTTCACTACCAAACAATTGTTTATTACTTGAAGAAAGAGACCACTTCTTGATTACATGACAATAGGACTTCTCCTCTAGGTAGCCAAATACATTGAAGTCTAATGAATAAAGGAGTTATTACTCTTGATTACCTTTCTTTCCCAAATGACAATTATTCATTACTTCTAACTTAAGACCATCACCTAATTCATTGGAAATAAGGCATCACCATAAATTACATGGAATCATTTAAACAAAATGAGCATTTAATTAAGATTCATGTTTACACTGAATATTGATTTTGTTGCAACATGCACGTCAATTCACCTTGGGTTATCTATATTCATTCAATTCCATCAAATAATAGTCATAGATCTTGATTAGCTTTTCTTACATAGAATGGTTCATTTCTTGAAACACAACACCATCACTTTATTTATTGCTAATATGACTTCTTTCATTTTAAGGATTCATTAACACAAATGAATCATGAAAATAACTTCAATGTCTACACTAATCAATAATTCCATTGCAAGAATCAATTTATTCTATCTTGAGTAGTCCAAATCTATCAAAGTCTATCTAATAAAAAAGCTATTATGCTTGATTAGCTTTCATTACAATGAGAGAGTAACTTGTTACTTGAAACTTTAAATGTCCTGTTGATTACTTGACAATAGGTCATTTACTCTAGGCACTCTAAATCCATTGAAGTCTATCGAATAATGCAACTATTACTCTTATTAACTTTCTTTACAATGATAGAATTGCTCATGTGTAGAAACTAGAGACCATCACCAAACTCCTAGGTAGCAAGGCTTCTCTTTTTATTACAATGAATTATGCACACAAAATAAGCATGCAATGAAAATTCATGTCTACACCAAAACATTAATTCCATTACATCATGCACATCAATATGCCTTAGGTAGTTTGAATCAATTGAATTCCATTAAAAAGAAGTCATTCATCGTGGTTGCTTTTCTTACATGGATATTCATTAGATGAAACACAAGACCAAGACTTTTTTTCTAGTTAATACAGATTTTATTTGCCTTTTAATGAGTCATTCACACTTCACACAAATGAATCATTAAATTGACTGAAAGGTCTATAACAATCAATGATTCCCTTATGAGATGCATATTATTCTATCTTTAGTAGTTTAAATGTATTGATGTCCATCCAATAACAAAGTGCTTACTCTTGATTAGCCTTCTTTACTATGATAGATTTGTTCATTGATTGAAAAATGAGTTTATCTCATTACTACTTGTAATAAGGCTTCTCATTTTGTTAGTCTAAAACAATTGAAGGCTATTAACTAAAGAAGATATTAGTCTAGACTATTTTTCTTTACAATGAGAGAATCATTCATTGCTTAAAACTTAAGGCCATCACATAATTCCTTTGCAATAACACTTGTAAGGAATCTTTCACAAAGAATAATCATTTAATTAACATCAATGTCTATAAAGAAAATTAATTTCATTATGATAAGCACTTTAATACCCTAGGGTAGTTCAATTTATTTCCATGAAACAAACAAGTCATTAATCTTGAATAGTTTTTCTTACATGGATAGAATAGTTCATTCCTTGAAACATGAGACTTTATGTCTAACTAATGAGGCTTCTCCTTTTGTTCCAAGAAGTCATTTACACAAAGGAATTGTGAAATTAACTTAAATGTCTACACTAATCACTAATTTAATTGCAAGGTATGTGTTATTATGTCATGGGTAAGTTGAATCCATTAAAGTTCATCCAATAAAGAAGCCATTATTCTTAAATGGCTTTCATTACTACAAGAGAATTGTTCATTACTTGAAAAATAAGACATCTCTTCATTACTATAAAAAGGATTTATGTTCAAGATAGTTTGAATCAATTGAAGTCCACCAAGTAAAGAAGCTATTTCTTTTGATTAGCCTTCTTTACCTAGATATATTTGTTCATTGCTAAAAATTTGATACTATTAACTAATTCCTTGGCAATAAGGCATCTTCTTTCATTGCAAGGAATCCTTCATAGAAAATGAGCATGCAATTAACACCTATGTCTACAACAAATATTAATTTCATTATGACATTCATATCAATACATCTTTGGTAGCTTGAATCTATTGATTTCCATCAAACAAGAGAATTTTCATCTTGAATAGCTTTAATAACCTAGATAGAATGGTTCATTGCTAGAAGTATAGAATTGTCAATTCATTTCTATGTAATAAGGCTACTCCTTTTGTTTTATGGAGTCATTCATGTAAAGGAATCATGAAATTAACCTAAATGTCTACACCCATCACCGATTCCATTGCAAAATGCATGTGATTCTATCTTGGGAAGTCTAAATCCATTGAAATCCTTCCAATAAAGAAATACATGTAAAGATCATGTAACCACATGGGAAATTTGTAGAAATTTTTGTAGAATGACCAGGGTGCCCATTTTCAATAATGGTTAATATAGTGTTAGTGTCAAAGAAAAAAATAATAAGAAAAGAGAAGAAAGTTTTGGAGAAAAGCTTAAAGCTTCATTGTAGTAGCTTAGTTCCTAATATAGGGACATTTTACACTATTTTGGCTAGTTTACTGTTTACAAATCAACTCTTGTACTTGCTTTAACAACTATCTATATTACAATCTAAATTTTTCTAAACTTAAGGAATACAACTAAACTTGGTTAATAACTACCAAGTACAAAAATTAGTTACTTTGTCTTCAAGTAATATGTTGGTTCTCAGCTTCTTAGCTTTTACTTCTACTTCTCAGCTACTTGTTCTACTTCAAAAGTTTCTTTTCTAACTTCTTATGTCTCTAACAAAATTATCATGCGCATAAACACTCCTTGAGATTTTTATTGAAAAATCCAAGCATGACTTCCAACTTTTGAAATTTGGACTTTGGTAGAGACTTTGTTAAAATATCCACTAGTTGATCTTCTGATCTCAACACTTTAATTTTAATTTTATTCCTTCATTTCTTTTAGCTTTGCTAATTGCATGATACTTGACATTTGTGTACTTTGACCTCCTATATTGTATTGGAATATTTGCAATTCCAATTATAGATTTGTTGTAACACATAATTGTTGTTGCTGCTGTTTGTTCAAAGCAAAGGACCTCAAGAATTTTTCTCTCCCAGATTGCTTGGTTGGCTACTGCTGCTACTGCTACAGACTTTGCATCTACAATGGATTGGGCTACCAGCTATTGCTTCTTGGAATTCCAAGAAAACATTCCTAAACCAAGTGAGAAAGCATAGCCTAATCTGCTTTTCATATCTTTCAAGCTACTTGCCCGATCATTGTCCACAAAACCTATCAATTTGCCCTCTTCAACTAGTTCATAACATATTCCAATCTGACTCGTCCCTTTTGAGTACCTTGGGACTCTCTTAGCTACAACGTACAAAAAATTAGATGGACTTTACATTAAACCTTAATAATAGACTAGCTACAAACATCAAGTTTGCTCTTATGGCAATTTGGTATATCAAACTTCTGATTAAACTTCTATATTTGGATGCTTCTACTAGCTCTACATTATCTTCATTTCCTAGTTTTACATTGACAACCAGTGGTGTTGCCATTTGTTTGGATTGTTTCATTCTAAACCTTTGCAAAACCTTTTAGGCATACTTCTTATGACATAGGAAGATGGCCTCATTAAATTGATTACTTCAAGCCCAAGGAAGTAACCCATGTGTCCTAAGTCTAACATGTCAAACTAACATTGCATTTTGACTTTGAACTTCATTAATTCCTCTACATTTCTTCCAATCACAAATAAATTATCAACATAAAATTTTTCATGACTACAATGTGGCATTATTATCACTCCTCCTAAAGTGCTAACTACACAAGAAAAAGTTTATTCTATTGTACTAGGCTCTAAGAGCCTGTCTTAGGCCATACAAGAAAGAGTTTATAAGAGCCTACTTATAAACTTCCTATTCACTATGTTTTCCCTCAAAGTCTTTAGGTTGAGCAACATAAATCTCCTCATTTAGAATGCTATTTAGTAATGCAAATTTGGCAACTAAATGAGAGATTTTCCATCTCATTTGATCTATAATTACTGTCAAAATTCAAAAGGTGTCCATTACGTTAGTGTAGTCAATTCTAGGCTGATGGGAATAGCCTTTGACTACAAGTGTTACCTTATAGTTGTTCACATCTCCATCAGGATTTAGTTTTACCCTAAATACCCATTTCACTCTTATCACCTATGTGTTTCCGAAACTAAGAACCAAGTTTGATTTTTCTTAATCATGCCAATCTCCTCCTTCATTGCTATATTCCACTCATCACCCTTAGAAGCTTCTTCATATGTGGTAGGTACTATTATAACTCTAATAAATCTATGCTAAACATCAGCAGAAGGTCATATGTCTTTAATGGGAGGATGATTATAATTATCATATTCAACCTCAAAACTACATCTCCATAATCAATAACTTTTGTTGCAAGCTCCTTTCAGTTTGTGACTCATTCCTATCCTAGTAAGCTCCCTTCTCAATCTTCATGTTTCTACTAACAATGACTTTTCCACTTTTCCACTTTTCCACTTTCTCATCTGGCTTGCTTCTTTTTACATCTAGCATATGTGTGTAACACAAGGAACCAAACACTCTTAAGTGTTTGTTTGATGTAATTCAATGGATTCAAAGTACCAAAAGTGTAAGGACATGTTTTTTAAGATGAATATAATGTTTGGTGTAGAAAAAAAAGTTAATTCCATGCTCATTTTATCACAACGAATATAATATTTAATGTAGACACAAATTAATTTCAAAATCATTTATGTATGAATAAGTCCTTGCAATGAAAGGAGCCTTATTTGTAAGGGATGAAGTGACAAATCATCCTTAAAAAATTGAACAACTCAAATGCAATTAAAAATCATAATCATGATCAATGACTTCTTTGTTTAATGAAATTTAATGAATTTAGTGTGCCAAAATTGTAAAGACATGCTTATTGCAATTAGTATAATATTTGGTGAACACCAAAAAGTTCATTTTAGGATAATTTTGTGTTAATGAAACCTTGCAATGAGTTGACAAGCCTTATTAGTAGGAAATTAATTAATGGTCTCATCCATTACAAACTAAACCCTTCAAATCCAATAAGAAAAGCTAATAAAGATCACTGACTCCTTTATTTGACAAAATTCAATGGATTCAAAGTGTAAAACTTGTAAGGACATGTTTATTGCAATGAATATAAAACTTGATGATCATTTTTTATCAATTAGCCTTTAAATAAAAAAGAGAAACCTTGTTATCACAAAATAAATTGACAGAGTCAACCTTTAGCAATTGAACCATTCAATTCCTATAAGAAACATAAGACCTCTTATTTTGATGGAAATCAATGGATTTAGAGTACCACAGGTGTAATGACATGTTTGTCTTAATGAATGTATCTTTTAAGTAGAGACACAAGTTAATTTCATAATCATTTTATGTGAATGATTCCTTATAATGAAAGATGAAATCTTGTTAGTAAGAAATGAAGTGATGGGCTTATCCTTTAAGCATTAAGCAAATTAATTTCTATAGTAAAAGCTAACTAAGATTAATGACTCCATGTTTCATGGAATTTAGTGGATTCAAAGTGTAAAACTTATAAGAATGTGTTTGTTGTAATGAATATAAAACTTGATGATCATTTTTTGTGAATTAGTCTTTAAATCAAGAGGAGAAGCCTTGTTGTGCCTCCATCAAACATTATATTAATTGCAACAAGCATGTGGATACACCTCTGTTGCTCTAAATCTATTAAATTTTATCAAGCAAAGTAGTTATTGATCTTGATTAAGTTTTCATATAGAGATTAAATGGTTCCACTCTTGAAGGGTGAACTTGTCATTTCATTTCCTGCTAACAAGGTTTCTCCTTTCATTGTAAGGACTCATTCACACAAAATGATTATGATATTAACTTTTAGGATAGCACCAAACATTATATTCATTGTTACAATCATGTCCTTACACCTTTGACACTTAGATCCATTGAATTCTATTAAGCAAAGGAGTCATTAATCATTGCTAGCTTTTCTTACTAAGATTAAATAGTCAAATTCATGAAGGATCACTTCACTTCTTGATAACAAGGCTTTTCCATTTGTTGGAAGGACTCATTCACATAAAATAATCATGAAATTAACTTTTGTGTTTGTACCAAACATTATTCAAACATTATTTTCATCATAACAAGTGTGTTCTTACACTTTTAGTGCTCTAAATTAATTAAATTCCATCAACTAAAGGAGTGGTTGATCTTGATTGGCTTTTCTTATAGGGATTGAATGGTTCAATTCCTAAAGGTTCACACCTTAACTTCATAAAATTAATTTTTGTGACTACATCAAGAATTATATTCATTGCAAAAAGCACGTCCTTAGACCTTTATTACTCTAAATCTGTTAAATTCCATCAAAAATAGTAGTCAATCGATCTTCATTAGCTTTTCTTACCAGGTTTGAATGATTGAATTCATAAAGGATGAACCTATAACTTGATTCCCTTCTAATGAGACTTATCCTTTCATTGTAAAGAGTCATTCACATAAAATTATTATGAAATTAATTTTATGTTTTCACCAAACATTATATTCATTGTGGTAGGCAAGTGCTTTAAACTTTGGGATTATGACTTCACTGAATTCCATCAAACAATGAATTATTGATCTTTATTAGGTTTTCTTATTAGGATTAAATCATTCCATTTGTAAGGAATGAACCTATAACTTCATTTTTTACAATCAAAATTTCTTCATTCATTGAAAGGACTCATTCGCACAAAATGATTATGAAATTGAGTATTATTTCTGCACTAAACATTATATTTATTATGACAAGCATGCGCATACACCCTTGGTATTCTAAATCCATTGAATTTTGACAAACAAAGGTGTTATTGATCTTTATTAGATTTTCTTACTAGGTTTGAATAGTTAAATTCATAAAGGATGAGTTTGTTACTTAATTTCTTTCCAATAAGACTTCTCCTTTTGTTGCATAGTGTCATTCATGCAACTTGATCTAAAATTAACCCTTATGTGTACACCAAAAATTATGGTCATTGCAATAAGCATATGCTTAAAGCTTTAGCATTTTAAATTCATTAAATTCTATCAAACAAGGAGTTATTGATCTTGATTAGTTATTTTTACTAGGTTTAAATGGTTTTTATTCCTAAAGGATAAGCCCATAACTTTATTTCTTACTAACAAGACTTCCCCTTTCATTGTAAGGACTCATTCAAACAAAATGATCATGAAATTAACTTTTATGTATACACCAAACATTATATTAATTGCAACAAGCATATGTATGCGCCTTTCATATTTTGAATCCATTAAATTCCATCAAACAAAGGAGTTATTGATTTTCTTTAGCTTTTCTTGTAAGGATTGAATGGTTCAATTCCTAAAGAATAAGTCTATCAACTCATTTCTTGCTAACAAGGTTTTTTCTTTCATTGCAAGGACCGATTCACACATGTTAATCATTAAGTAAAGTTTTGTGACTACACCAAACATTATATTAACTATGAGATGCATGTTCTTAGAATTTTGGTACTTTGAATCCAATGAATTCCAAAAAACAAAGTAGACATTGATCTTGATTAGCTTTTCTTATAGGGATTCAATGGTTCAATTTGTGAATGTTTGCACCATCATTTCATTCCTTGCTAACAAGACTTCATCTTTCATTACATGGAGTCATTAACATAAAAGGATGATGAAATTAACTTTTATGTCTATACTAAACAATATATTCATTTTGAATTGTACATCCTTATTGCTTTGTTACTCAAAACTTATCGAATTCCATCAAACAAAGGAATCATTCATCTTAATTAGCTTTTCATGTTGGGATTGAATAACTTAATTCTTAGAGGATGGGCCCATAACTTCATTTCTTGTTAACAAGGCTTCTTTTTTCATTGCATGGAGTTATTCACACATAATTATCTTGAAATTAACTTTGTCTTCACCAAACATTATAATCTTTGTGACAAGCACATCTTTATACCTTTGGTGCTCTGAATGTATTGAATTCCATCAATTTAGGAGTCATTAAGCTTGATTAGCTTTTCTTATAGGGATTGAATGGTTCAATTCCTAAAGGTTGATACTATCATTTCATTTCTTGCTATCAAGGCTTCTCCTTTTGTTATACGCACTCATTCATAATAAATGATCATGAAATTAACATCTATATCTACACAAAACATTAAATTGATTATTACAAGCATGTGCTTATACCTTTGGTACTCTAAATTATTTGAATTTCACTAAACAAGGAGTTATTGTTCTTGGTTAGCTTTACTTATAGGGATTGAATGTTTTAATTCCTAAAGGTTGACACTATTATTTCAATTCTTATTAATAAGATTTCTCTTTACATATTAAGGACTCATTTACACAAAATTAAAATAAAATTATTTTTTATGTCTACAATGAATATTACATTTACTGTGACAAGCCTGTGGATAGGCCTTCAGTATTCCAAAACCATTGAATTTAATTAAATAAAGGAGTTATTGATCTTGATTAGGTTTTTTTTTATGGGGATTAAATGGTTCAATTCTTAAAGGTTCACACCATTACTTCATTTTTTGCTAACATGACTTCTCCTTTCATGGAAAAATGTCATTCATAATGAATGATTATGAAATTAACTTTTGTAACTACACAAGACATTATATTCATTGTAACAAGCATGCCTTTGAACCTTTGGTATTCTAAATCCATTGAATGTCATCAAATAAAGGAGTTATTTATCTTGATTATCTTTTATTTCCTATCACTTCATTTCTTCCTAATAGGGTTTCTCAAGATATGTTCTCATCAGAAGAGCAACCTTTGAAGGGTAAACAATCTCCTTCCTAGATGAAGGAACCATTTGATGTTAATAAAATGACTTTTAATATGGCTTAAACAAAACTATATTTTCCAAGACCAACATATATTGATCTTATATTAAAAGAACAAATTGAACATAACTATGTTTAGTATGGTGACAGTAGCATAGTAAAATGGAATTTAGATGGTCAAATAGAGCATCAAATTCTTTTACTACTACATTATATGATAATGTTTGCAACTGTTGCTAAAATAAAGAGTAATTCTGACCCTAAGATTGCAAAAATTACAAGTGGATTTATCAGAGACCCTAAAGGCTAATGAGAATTTGATTTGCCTAAAGAGGCAAAACAACAAATATTTTTTGCAGTTAAGATTGAATTTGGTGTATTACTTTTTGATAGTGTTAATACAATTATTTATACTATTACCAATCATTTTATTGGTATTACCACTTTATGAGTTGATAATCCTTATGAACACTTTATTAATTTGAGATACCTTGACTTGCCACATTGTAGGCAGTATAAAGATGTGTTCTTCTCTAAAGTTTTTACTACAGAAGATAGCTAGAATATTTTTTGAAAAGAAATTTCTTTCAAGGTTACCTACCTTATTTATTGAAAGAGTTAAGACTTGATTAAAATCTAACCACATTGGAACTATTGATTATGGAGAATTAGTTGCTGAAGTAGTAGCTAAATAGTTAAACTTTGTAATAAAATGAAATTGCATAGGTAATTGTAAAATGCTAAAAAAGCTTAAGGTAAAAGAGCTTTAGGGAGCTTTTGTGAGCAAATGGATTATCCACCCATTTGGTAATCTAAAAACATAAGAGTAGGTTCCTATAATAATAATAATAATAATAATAAAAAGCAATATAGTAAAACAAAAAAGGCCCCTATAAGGTCTAGGAAGCTCAAATTAGAAGAAAAAAAAAAAAGGAAAAAGTCCCCGTCTAAAAAGACTATTATTCATTATAAGTGTGGGAAAATAGAATAATATTCAAATAAGTGTAAAATGAAGCTTTTGCTTCGAGAGTTAACCATAAGTGAAGATCTTAAAAGATCATTAATGCATACTTTTCTTGACAAAAAGTGATTATGAAGAGTTAGATTTTAAAATAGAACTTATTGAAGAAGATCTTTCTTCTTTCACTTCTAACTCTAGTAATGAAGAAAGTTATGATGGTCAATGTATTATTACAAAGTAATATATAAACAGAATGGCTTATTAGTCTAATAAAAAGAAAATAATATGATATTGGATCTTATTGATAAAATTTCAGATCCTAAAGAAAAATGTGAGCAATTAAAATAAAATTTACATCTAACTAGTACTACAATCTCAAGAAAGTTATTGCTTTAATATTGTTATATGACATATAAAAATTGCTCTGCCTAGGTTAGTTAAGGAAGAACTATCTGTTAGAGAGCTTAAAGCTGAAATTCATACTCTTAAGTTAGAGATGAAAGAGTTAGAAAAAAGTTTTAATTTTAGGAACTTTACTTGAAGATAAGGAAGAAAAATATTTATTACTTCAAAAAACTTCCTTAAATGAAGATGTGAATATTGAAAGCCTTCAATATGTTAGCCTTTATTGATAGAATTATTTTCCATAAATGACATACAAAGACTATAGTTATCATTAATAAAGAATATATTTTTTCTGATATTGCCTTAATTAATTCAGGTGCAAATATGAATTGTATAAATGAGGGCATAGTACCTTCAAAATACTTTTGTTAGCTACAAGTTATCTCATGTTGTTATTTGCAATAACATAATCTTTCTTGAAATACCTTTTCTACTAGTCCATTTTTGCATATATTCTATCCTATTAAGAAAATTAATAATAAAGGTATTTATGCCAAAATTAATGGAAAGCTTATTAACTTTGAATTTATATTTGTCTTTCAGTATAGTAAGATAGACTTACTTCAAAAAACTATTAAGAGAAAACAATATTAAAGCATTAAAGTAATAGTAAAAGAGTCTTAGGTAGGGTTGAACGCCATATAGGACTAGGAGTCCCAAAGGAGGTATCATCTTTTTTCTTCCTTTTTCCATCCCCCCTTTCCAATCTCTTGCTCCCTCTTTTGTAAAATTTCTCTCTTCTTCCATCTCCTTGTAAGCATGTAATACCTTAGAAATAAAGCCCTAATTTCTGTATGTTTTCTCTCTTTTCTTTTATATTTGACTTGTAACAATTTCTTTCTTTCCATTAATATCTTTTTATTTTGTTAAGTTTGCTACTTATTCAATGTGAAGAGACAATCTCATTATTCAATAATTAAAATGCTCAATAAGTATTTGAAAAGGTAATTGAGATCAATTTCATCTTTTATTGATGAAATTTAATGGATTTAGTGGACCAAAGACGTATAAAGGAGCTTAATGTAATGAATATAATGTTTATTGTAAACACAAAAGTTAATTATGAGATTATTTTGTCTAAATCAACCCTTACAATGAAGGAAGGAACCTTGTTAGCTAAAAATGATGAGATGGTCTCATTTTGGAATTGAAACACTTAATACAAATTTGAAAGTTAATTTAGACCAATCACACCATTTTTATTTTGGGAAAATTCAATGAATTTAGAGTACCAAGGATGCAAAAATGAGCTTTTGCATTGAATATAATGTTCTGTGTGGAAAAAAATATTAATTTCACCATCATTTTGTGTAAATTTGTCCTTCCAATGAAAGAGAAGTTTTGTTATGGAAAATTAAAGAGATAGTCTCATTATTTAGGAATTAAACAATTCAATACCATTAAAGAAAGCTATTAAAGTTCAATGACTCATTTTAATTGATGGAATTCAAGGGTACAAAGTACCAAAGGTGTGCAAACGTACTTATTGCAATGAATATTATGTTTTGTCTAGACTCAAACATGCTTATATATAATGAATATTTCAATTCTTGAATAATGAGACTATCTCTTCAAATCTAACTGACAAAGCTCTTTCTTTCATGGCAAGCACTCATTTACACAAAATATATATAAATAACATAAATTTAGACCAATCACATAGTTTTTGATGGAATTCAATGGAATTAGTGTACCAAAGATGTACAAATAAGCTTGTTTCAATGAATATAATGTTTGTTGTTGGCACAAAAATTAATTACAAATCATTTTGTGGGAGTGAGTTCTTGCAACAATGGAAGGAGCCTTGTTAGCTAGAAATGAAGAGATGATCTCATTTAGGAATCAAAACACTCAATACATTTTTGAAAAGGTAATCTAGACCAACCACCTTTTTTTTATAAAATTCAATGTGCAAATGAGCTTGTCGCATTAAATATAATGTTTTGTGTAGACATAAATATTAATTCACTCTCATTTTGTGTAAATATATCCGTCCAATAAAAAGAGAAGTCTCATTATGAAAAATGGGAGTCAGGCCCATTGTTCAGGAATTAAATCATTTAATAGTTATAAATAAAGCTAATAAAGATCAATGATTTCTTTTACTTGATGGAATTCAATGGGTACAAAGCACCAAAGGTGTGCAAACATGCTTGTTCCAATCAATATAATATTTTATGTAGACACAAATATTCTTATATGTATTAAGTGTTTCAATTCTTGAATAATGGGATAGTCTCTTTAAATCTAACTAACAAACCTCTTTCATCATTGAAAGCACTAATTTACACAAAATATGCATAAGAAATGGTAATTTAGACTAATCACACTAATGTTTGATGGAATCCAATGAATTTCACATACCAAATATGTACAAACAAGCTTATTGCAATCAATATAATGTTTGCTAACACAAAAGTTAATTACAAGATCATTTGTCTGAATGAGTCCTTGTAAGGAAGGAAGGAGCTTTGTTAGCTAGAAATGAAGAGACAATCTCATTACTAAGGAATTGAAACCATCAATAAGTATTTGAAGAGGTAATCTAGACCAACCTCACCAAAGATGTACAAACGAGTTTGTTGAAACAAATATAATGATTTTTGTTGACACAAAAGTTAATTATAAGAACATTGTCTATGAATAAGTCCTTGCAATAAAGGAAAGAGCCTTGCTAAATAAAAATGAAGAGATGGTCTCATTCAAGAATTGAAATACTTAATACATATTTGAAGACGTAATCTATGCCATTCTCTTTTTTTTTTATGATATTTAATGGGTTTAGTGTACCAAATATGTACAAATGAATTTGTTGCAATGAATATAATGTTTGTTGTTGACATAAAAGTTAATTACTAGATGATTGTGTGTGAATTAATCCTTTTTAGCTAGAAATGAAGAGATGGTCACCTTAAGGAATTGAAACATTCAATATGCATTTGAAAGTTAATCTAGACTAATCAATCCTTTTCTTGATGAAATTCAATGGATTTTATGGTGCCAATGAATTATGAATGAGCTTGTTGCAAAGAATATAATATTTTGTATAGACACAAATGTTAATTTTGCCCTTAATTTGTGTAAATATGTCCTTTTGTTGAAAAGAGAAGTCTTATTATGAAAAATTCAAGAGATAGTCTCATTGTTCAGGAATAAAACCATTTAATGCCTCTAAGGAAAGCTAACAAAGATCAATGACTCATTTCACTTGATGGAATTCAATGGGTATAGAGTACCAAAGGTATGTAAATGTGATTTTTCTAATGAATATAATGTTTTGTGTGGACATAAATGTGCTTATATATTTGAGTGTTTCATTTCCTGAATAATGAAAATTTATCTCTTCATATCTAACTGAGAAATCTCCTTATTTCATTGTAAGCACTCATTTCTACAAAATATTTATAAGAAATGGTAATCTAGACCAATCACATCATTTTTTTGATGGAATTTAATGGATTTAGTGTACCAAAGATGTACAAACAAGTTTGTTGCAATGAATATAATGTTTGATGTTGACACAAAGTTAATTATGAATTGATTTTGTGTGAATTAATCCTTGCAATGAGAGAGCCTTGTTAGCTAGAAATGAAGAGACAATCTCATTATTTAGGAATTGAAACACTTAATACATATTTGTAGAGGTAATTTAGACAAATCTCACCTCTTCTTGATGAAATTCAATGGATTTAGTATACCAAAGGTGTATAAACAAGCTTGTTGCAATGAATATAATGTTTGATGTTGAGACAAAAGTTAATTATGAGATCATTTTGCTTGAATGAGTCCTTGCAACAAAATGAGAAGTCATGTTTGTGTGGTATAAAACACTCTTTTGACATCACTTTCTTTTGCCTCAAAACATTCTTTTTTTCTCTCTTTCTCTTGTGTCCTCACTTTCTCTCCTATCTTTTTTGTTTCAATTATCCCTCTTTTTTCACTCTTTCTTTTTTATTCTCTCATATTTAATCCTCAATTGATTCTCATAAGCTTGTTGAGCTATTAATGGTACAAGAGTGATGAGTTTTCCATTCATTACGAAGAAATATCAATTCATGAAGCCATCATGCATCACTTGTATGTCAAACTATCACGGTCTCCCTAATAGAATATGATCTGCATGCATAGGCACAACATCTCGCTAACCTTAACTTCACCTACTCCTTCAACCATTGAAGCTTTTATGGCATAAGATGCTTCATAATAGGTAAGTTTAGCTTTTCAACCATAATTGTGCTAGTTACATTAGTGCAATTACCACTATCAATGATTTTATCTTGTATAAAAGATGTCATCTCATTACACCTCTTCCTCTTCCTTCACTTGTACATTCAATGCTCACCTTGTAACAAGGGCTACTTCATTAATTAAATACTCCTCTCCAACACTTTCAGCCTCCATCGATGACACAAAATAATCCTTCAACTCACTTTTGGTCTCATTGTCACCATTATCTCTCAAGACAACTGCATGCTTATTTGGAAATTAAGATGCAATGTAACCCTTCCAAAACACTTAAAAAATTTAACGTCTCTATTTCAACTAGGTTGGGAATTAAAATCACTTGTCTCCTCACTAAAACTTGCATTCTTGCTCTTGGATAGCTCAATCTTGGACTTATAATTAGCCTTTTGATCATTTTTATTCCAATTCAGCTTCCAAGAATGAGTAGATTGTAAATTTTATTAGACTATGAATTCTATCCAAAATGTGTGGAACCCTTTCATTTGAGTTGTCTTTCAACTTTCATTGCCATATGCACCATCTCTTCTAATTCCACTTAGTGTTGCAACTCAACCACATTGGCTATGTCTCTATTGGGCCCTTGGAAGAATTGTGCCATTTTTGCTTCCTATCTTCCTTCACATTGGTTCAGATCTTTGCAATCTTGATCTCCTTATGGTAGTCCTCATTGTGTGAGTCTTTACAATTGTTGATACAAATCATTTTAATAATGGTTAGGGATAAACCTCTTCCTTATAATAGCCTTAATCTTCTTTAATGTATCAATAGGCCTCTCACAATTTCTTTAGCTATTCAAAACAAGCTGGTGCCACCAAATAATAGCATGATCAATGAATGCATGTCAAATTTGTTCCAACTACTAAATGTTTAGCCCAAGCCCAACAATGGCTTATGAGTAATCATTTGAAGCTCTAGATGTCTAGTTTCACATGAATCAAGAATCATCAATAGTCATATTTTCCTTTATTAGTCACTAAAATAGTTAAAAGTTAGGATTAAAATAAAAGGGCTAGTTGAGTGGACTATTGGAACTTATTGTGATGGTTAGTATGAAAATATTGAGTCATTGCTTCATTTTCCTATGCTTGTAAGGATGTTCTAAAGCCTTTTATTTATAGTTTTTCCTTGTATCTTATTCAAGGAAAACTTTAGTGATTAATTAAACTCTTATCTAGAAGGAATTAAAGAATTTTCTTTTAAGTTTTGCATCTCTATGGTGGATTCCATTGAGTGGTAACTTAACCCCAACATTTTTGTAACTCTTAAGTAGATTCCTTAAGAGTGGTGAGTGCTTCCTGCCTTGTATCATGAATGCCTTCTACCCTGTATCTTTAAGGTGGTGGAGTTTGTCTTATATCCTTGGAGTGAAAGTTACAATAAAAAAACAAACTTGGTGTTCGTTAGTTTATTATTGCTTGTTATATTCCTAAATCTTTCTTTTTTTTGACCCATATCATTTTCCACAGAAATTAGAAAAAAAATATGACCATAATTATCACTTTCTATTTGCTACTTAGAATTGGAATTGTCAAGCAATTAAAGACTTGATTTCTAAACTAGAATTAAACCATAAAGTATAATTATCTAGTACACATCCTAGTAGTCAAATAATATAATCATAAAGAATTATAATAGAAGAACATGAGAATTCAAAGTATTGAATCATATTTGAAATAAAAACAAATAAGTCCCATAATTCTTCCTCTAATGACTTCAATTATTGTAATCAAAAATAAAACCCTAGCCTTGCATATTGTAGGCATGTACACAAGAAAGAAAGAAAGAAAATATGGTCTATTGATGAGATCAATGGAGAAGCTGATGCATGGAGGGCTTTTAAGGATTCATTGAGCATTCGAGAATTGCTAATGGCGTGTTCAAGAGCTAAAAGATAAAAAAGACACTTAGAAAGTAGATTGAAGAAGTTTTGGTCAAAGAAGCTAATTTATGTTTGAGGGGTAGCAAGCATATCTTAAAGTGGGCCAAGGCTTTATTAATCATATAAGAATGTTGAATGGATCTAAGTCAAGTGATTATAAGGGTTTCTACAATAACGCCTAAAAAATAGGAGTAGGGATTCTATAATAACTCCTAAAAAAATAAAAATAGATTTGTTATTAACCTATTTAGGAAGTTTGCCTTTTTCTCTAGAGTTTCTTTAGGGTTGTTAGTCAACCTTATAAATAGGTTTGATTTCATTGTTGAAGGGGGCTAAACATTAAATGAAATAAAAGTGATAATTTTTTCCTTCTATTCTCTCACGAACTAATAAACTTATAAAGAACTACCTCTTATTATGGCATTCAACCAGACTTATCACTCCTAAATTCATTATTTTCTAGAGTGTGGTGTCCATATCCTTCTTTCATACCTTTGGTTTGTTTTCCTTTGAACATTGGGTCTAGGTCTTGTGTGATTAAATTTGATTTAACTTTCTTGGGTTCTTATTCAATTTCTTGTGCATGTTGATCTTCAAGTCACATATTTTGGGGTTCACATCAACTAGTAATAGAGCTTTAGGGCTTAAATCAAGTATCTTTATCTAAATTTGAGCTTTTTATTATTTTTTTCCTCTTATTCTTCACCTTGGCTACATTTTATAACCTTTTGTTCCTTAAAATCTACAAATCCTAATTTATCTTTTATTTTCTTCAAATTTGTGCAAACAAAACAATAGATAAATAGTAGAAAGAACACACAAAAAACATAAAAGAATAATGAAAAAGAAAAACACATTAACCTTAAGTGATTGAGGTAATGACTAAATGGTTTAATCAAACTAACCACAATAATGACCCAGTTTTCTAGCTCGACTCTTATTTTGTTATCTATTTTTTTGTTTCATGGTCTTGATTTTTCCTCTAGGTTCAACTCATTAATTTATTTTTTTTTTTTTTAGTATAGTTCATTAAACTCATTTTCCTTGACTTCTCTTTTTTGTTTTCTAACTTGTTATATTCCATTAATTCAATTCTACCCCATTTACTCTACTTTGTGAGTTTGGTTCATTCAAGATTAATACTTTTAATTTAATGAGAAATTTGAGTGGCAAAAAGGCATGAATGTAAATATAAATTGAGAAAAAGCCCTAAAGAGTGTAAACATGAGGGTTTGTGACACTATTTTTAAGTGAAATATGAGAGGGAGTGTTTTATGAGATATCCTAACCATTTTGCTTAGAATTAACACTATTTCTTCCAAAGATGAAGTTGTAACTAATGAGGGAGGTAGTGATGTGTCTTTCATGATTAAAGCTATACAATAACAATTTGAGCACATGAACACCAAATTTAATGATATGAGAGATACGATGGTAGAGCAAGCCAATCCAATAATACAAATGCAAAGGAGGCAATTGGGCCATGAGGTTCCTAATGCAAGAAGGCAATAAAGATAAGATTATAGCCATGAAAATGATGAATTTGATGATCCAACTATTTTTGTCAAAATTACCAATAATAAAAACTCTTAGAGAGATTTTAAGAGATGACACACCTACAATCATAATTTAAGCAACATTAAAAGGAAAATTCCTCCATTTTAATGCAAAAACAATCCTAAAGTGTACCTAGAATGGGAGAAGAAGGTTGAGTTGGTCTTGATTGCCATAACTATTTTGAGGGGAAAAAGGTAAAACAAGTTGCCTTTGAGTTTACGGATTATACTGTTGTTTGGTGGGATCAACTTGTTTTGACTAGGAGAAAGGAATCATAAAAGGCCTATTGATACATTAGAGGAGATGATTACTATCATGAAGAGGAGGTTCATCCCTAATCACTATTACAAGGATTTATACCAAAGGTTGCAAAAGCTCACATAAGGAACCAAAAGTGTGGATGACTACTATAAAGAGATGGAAATTATCATGATTTAGGCTAATGTGGAGGAGGATAAAGAAGCAACCATGGCTGAATTCTTACAAGGTCCAAATAGCAACATCACCAATGTAATTGAATTGCAACATTATGTGGAGTTGGAGGACGTGGTGAACATGGCAATGAAAATTGAGAGGCAACTCAAACAAAAGCATTCTACATGGTTTGGATGGAATTTAGGATCCACTTCATCCTAGAAGTTGATTTGGAGCAAAAGGGAGGAAAGGACTGATTACAAGCCTAAGGTTGAATATTGCAAGAGTAAGCAAGTAAGTCCCAGTAAGAAGAAAGGTAATTCTAATTCCCAAACTAGTAGAAATAGAGATGTTAAATGTTTTAAGTACATGGGAAGGGGACATATTGCAATGAGTCCTCACAAGCCTTGCTAGAAATGCATTGAATGGTTATTGAAATTGCAATGAGTCTCTATTATTAAATATAATGTATGTTCTTGACATAAAAATTAAATATGAGATCATTTTGTGTGAATGAGTCCTTACAAGCCTTATTAGAATGAAGTGATAATCTCAATATTCAAGAATTGAAACACTCAATAAGTATTTGAAAAGGTAATCAAGGCCAATCTCACCAATCTTTTGATGAAATTTAAAGGATTTAGTTTACTAAGGATGCACAAGTAAGTTTGTTGCAATGAAGGAAGGAGTCTGGTAGCTTGTTGACTCAAAAGTTAATTATGGGATAATTTTGTGGGAATGAGTCCTGGCAACAATGGAAGGTGCCTTGTTAGCTAAAAATGAAGTGATGGTCTCATTTAGGAATTGAAATACTCAATATGTATTTGAAAAGTACACTAGACCAATCACACTTTTTTTTTTAATGAAATTCAATGGATTTATAGTACCAAAGATTTATAAATGAGCTTGTTGCAATCAATATAATGTTTTGTGTAGACACAAATGTTAATGTCACTATCATTTTGTGAAAATTTGTCACTCTATTAAAGAAAGGAGTCTTGTTATAAAAAATTGAATAGACACTAATAAAGATCAATGACTCTTTTTACTTGAGGAAATTCAATGAGTACAGGGTACCAAAGGTGCATAAACATGCTAGATCTAATGAATATAAGGTCTTATATGGACATAAATGTGCTTATACATATTGAATGTTTCAATTCCTAAATAATGAGATCATCTATTTATATTTGAATGACAAAGCTCCTTATTTTGTTGCTTGCACTCATTTACAAAAATTATGCATAAAAATAGGTAATATAAACTAATCAAACTGAGTTTTGATGGAATTTAATGCATTTATTATATTGATGATGGACAAATGAGTTTGTTACAATGAATTTAATGTTTGTTATTAACACAAAATTTAATTACAAGATCATTTTGTGTGAATGAGTCCTTGTAACGAAGAAAGGAGCATTGTCAACAATCTCATTTTTCTATAATTGAATCACTTAGTACATATTTGAAAAGGTAATCTGAGACCAATCTCAACATTTTTTTGATGAAATTTAATGGATTTAGTGTACCAAAGATGTACAAACAAGCATGTTGCATTGAATGTAATATTTTGTGTGGGCCATAGGTTAATTTTGCCATCATATTGTGTAAATTTGTCATTCCATTGAAATGAGAAGCCTTGTTATGAAAATTGAAGACACAGTCTCATTGTTTAAGAATTAAACCATTCAATACCTATAAGAAAAGCTAATAAAGATCAATGGCTTAATTTACATTAAGGAATTTAATGGATATAAAGTACCAAAGGTGTGTAAATATGCTTATTCAAATGAACATAATGTTTTGAGTAGACACAAATGTACTTATACATATTGAGTAATTTCATTCTTGAACAATGTGTTTGTTTCCTCATTTCTAACTAAAACAAGAACCTCCTTTTATTGCAAGCACTCATTTAAACAAAACATGTATAGCTAAAAAGTAATCTAGAAGAATCACACCAATTTTCGATTGAATTCAATGCATTTAGTGTACCAAAGTTGTACAAACAAGCTTGTTGCAATGATTATAATATTAGTTGTTGACATAAAAGTTAATTACAAGATTATTTTGTTTGAATAAGTCCTTGCAAGGAAGAAAGAAGCATTGTCAAATAGAAATAAAGAGATGTTCTCATTCAGGAATTGAAATAGTCAACACAAATTTGAAAAAGTAATCTAGACCAATCACACCAATTTTTGATGCAAATCAAAGCATTTAGTCTATCAAAGTTGTACAAACAAGCTTGTTACAATGATTATAATATTAGTTGTTGACACAAAAGTTAATTACAACATTATTTTGTTTGAATAAGTCCTTGCAAGGAAGAAAGAAGCAATGTTAGATAGAAATAAAGAGATGTTCTCATTCAGGAATTGAAATAGTCAACACAAATTTGAAAAAGAAATCTAGACCAATGACACCAATTTTTGATGGAATTCAAAGCATTTAGTGTACCAAAGTTGTACAAACAAGCTTGTTGCAATGATTATAATATTAGTTGTTGATACAAAAGTTAATTACAAGATTATTTTGTTTGAATAAGTCCTTGCAAGGAAGAAAGAAGCATTGTTAGATAGAAATAAAGAAATGTTCTCATTCAAGAATTGAAATAGTCAACACAAATTTGAAAAAGTAATCTAGACCAATCACACCAATTTTTGATGGAATTCAATGCATTTAGTGTACCAAAGTTGTACAAACAAGCATGTTGCCATGATTATAATATTAGTTGTTGACACAAAAGTTAATTACAAGATTATTTTGTTCGAATAAGTCCTTGCAAGGAAGAAAGAAGCATTGTTAGATAGAAATAAAGAGATGTTCTCATTCAGGAATTGAAATAGTCAACACAAATTTCAAAAAGTAATCTAGACCAATCACACCAATTTTTGATGGAATTCAAAGCATTTAGTGTACCAAAGTTGTACAAACAAGCTTGTTGCAATGATTATAATATTAGTTGTTAACACAAAAGTTAATTACAAGATTATTTTGTTTGAATAAGTCCTTGCAAGGAAGAAAGAAGCATTGTTAGATAGAAATAAAGAAATGTTCTCATTCAAGAATTGAAATAGTCAACACAAATTTGAAAAAGTAATCTAGACCAATCACACCAATTTTTGATGGAATTCAATGCATTTAGTGTACCAAAGTTGTACAAACAAGCATGTTGCCATGATTATAATATTAGTTGTTGACACAAAAGTTAATTACAAGATTATTTTGTTCGAATAAGTCCTTGCAAGGAAGAAAGAAGCAATGTTAGATAGAAATAAAGAGAAGTCCTCATTCAGGAATTGAAATAGTCAACACAAATTTGAAAAAGTAATCTAGACCAATCACACCAATTTTTGATGGAATTCAAAGCATTTAGTGTACCAAAGTTGTACAAACAAGCTTGTTGCAATGATTATAATATTAGTTGTTGACACAAAAGTTAATTACAAGATTATTTTGTTTGAATAAGTCCTTGCAAGGAAGAAAGAAGCATTGTTAGATAGAAATAAAGAAATGTTCTCATTCAAGAATTGAAATAGTCAACACAAATTTGAAAAAGTAATCTAGACCAATCACACCAATTTTTGATGGAATTCAATGCATTTAGTGTACCAAAGTTGTACAAAAAAGCATGTTGCCATGATTATAATATTAGTTGTTGACACAAAAGTTAATTACAAGATTATTTTCTTCGAATAAGTCCTTGCAAGGAAGAAAGAAGCATTGTTAGATAGAAATAAAGAGATGTTCTCATTCAGGAATTGAAATAGTCAACACAAATTTGAAAAAGTAATCTAGACCAATCACACCAATTTTTGATGGAATTCAAAGCATTTAGTGTACCAAAGTTGTACAAACAAGCTTGTTGCAATGATTATAATATTAGTTGTTGACACAAAAGTTAATTACAAGATTAATTTGTTTGAATAAGTCCTTACAAAGAAGAAAGAAGCATTGTTAGATAGAAACAAAGAGATGTTCTCATTCAGGAATTGAAATAGTCAACAAAAATTTGACAAAGCTATCTAGACCAATCACACCAATTTTTGATGGAATTCAATGCATTTAGTCTACCAAAGTTGTACAAACAAGCTTGTTACAATGATTATAATATTTGTTGTTGACACAAAAGTTAATTACAAGATTATTTTGTTTGAATAAGTCCTTGCAAGGAAAAAAAAAGCATTGTTAGATAGAAATAAAGAGATGTTCTCATTCAGGAATTGAAATAGTCAACACAAATTTGAAAAAGTAATCTAGACCAATCACACCAATTTTTGATGGAATTCAATGCATTTAGTGTACCAAAGTTGTACAAACAAGCTTGTTGCAATGATTATAATATTAGTTGTTGACACAAAAGTTAATTACAAGATTATTTTGTTCGCTTAAGTCCTTACAAGGAAGAAAGAAGCATTATTAGATAGAAATAAAGAGAAGTTCTCATTTAGGAATTGAAATAGTCAACACAAATTTGAAAAAGTAATTGAGACTAATCACACCAATTTTTGATGGAATTCAATGCATTTAGTGTACCAAAGTTGTACAAACAAGCTTGTTGCAATGATTATAATATTAGTTGTTGACACAAAAGTTAATTACAAGATTATTTTGTTTGAATAAGTCTTTGCAAGGAAGAAAGAAGCATTGTTAGATAGAAATAAAGAAATGTTCTCATTCAAGAATTGAAATAGTCAACACAAATTTGAAAAAGTAATCTAGACCGATCACACCAATTTTTGATGGAATTCAATGCATTTAGTGTACCAAAGTTGTACAAACAAGCATGTTTCCATGATTATAATATTAGTTGTTGACACAAAAGTTAATTACAAGATTATTTTGTATGAATAAGTCCTTGCAAGGAAAAAAAAAGCATTGTTAGATAGAAATAAAGAGATGTTCTCATTCAAGAATTGAAATAGTCAACACAAATTTGAAAAAGTAATCTAGACCAATCACACCTATTTTTGATGGAATTCAATGCATTTAGTGTACCAAAGTTGTACAAAAAAGCTTGTTGCAATGATTATAATATTAGTTGTTGACACAAAAGTTAATTACAAAATTATTTTGTTTGAATAAGTCCTTGCAAGGAAGAAAGAAGCATTATTAGATAGAAATAAAGAGATGTTCTCATTTAGGAATTGAAATAGTCAACACAAATTTGAAAAAGTAATCTAGACCAATCACACCAATTTTTGATGGAATTCAATGTATTTAGCATACCAAAGTTGTACAAACAAGCTTGTTGCAATGATTATAATCTTAGTTGTTGATACAAAAGTTAATTACAAGATTATTTTGTTTCAATAAGTCCTTCCAAGGAAGAAAGGAACATTGTTAGGTAGAAATAAAGAGATATTCTCTTACAGGAATTGAAATAGTCAACACAAATTTGAAAAAGTAATTAAGACCAATCACACCAATATTGGACGAAATTCAATGCATTTAGTGTACCAAAGTTGTACAAACAAGCTTGTTGCAATGATTATAATACTAGTTGCTGACAAAAAAGTTAATTACAAGATTATTTTGTTTGAGTAAGTCCTTGCATGGAAGAAAGAAGCATTGTTAGATAGAAATAAAGAGTCGTTCTCATTCAAGAATTGAAATAGTCAACACAAATGTGAAAAAGTAATCTAGACCAATCACACCTATTTTTGACGGAATTCAAAGCATATAGTGTACCAAAGTTGTACAAACAAGCTTGTTGTAATGATTATAATATTCATTGTTGACACAAAAGTTAATTACAAGATTATTTTGTTTGAATAAGGCCTTGCAAGGAAGAAAAAAGCATTCCTAGATAGAAATAAAAAGATGTTCTCATACAGGAATTGAAATAGTCAACAAAAATTTGAAAAAGTAATCTAGACCAATCACAGCAATTTTTGATGGAATTCAAAGCATTCAGTGTACCAAAGTTGTACAAACAAGCTTGTTGCAATGATTATAATATTAGTTGTTGACAAAAAAGTTAATTACAAGATTATTTTGTTTGAATAAGTCTTTGCAAGGAAGAAAGAAGCATTGTTAGATAGAAATAAAGAGATGTTCTCATTCAGGAATTGAAATAGTCAACACAAATTTGAAAAAGTAATCTAGACAAATTACACCAATTTTTGATGCAATTCAAAGCATTTAGTGTACCAAAGTTGTACAAACAAGCTTGTTGCAATGATTATAATATTAGTTGTTGACACAAAAGTTAATTACAAGATTATTTTGTTTGAATAAGTCCTTACAAGGAAGAAAGAAGCATCGTTAGATAGAATTAAAGAGATGTTCTCATTCAGGAATTGAAATAGTCAACACAAATTTGAAAAAGTAATCTAGACCAATCACACCAATTTTTGATGGAATTCAAAGCATTTAGTGTACCAAAGTTGTACAAACAAGCTTGTTGCAATGATTATAGTATTAATTGTTGACACAAAAGTTAATCACAAGATTATTTTCTTTGAATAAGTCCTTGCAAGGAAGAAAGAAGCATTGTTAGATAGAAATATAGAGATGTTCTCATACAGGGATTAAAATAGTCAACACAAATTTGAAAAATTAATTAAGACCAATCACACCAATTTTGGACGGAATTCAATTCATTTAGTGTACCAAAGTTGTACAATCAAGCTGTTGCAATGATTATAATATTAGTTGTTGACACAAAAGTTAATTACAAGATTATTTTGTTTGAATAAGTCCTTGCAAGGAATAAAGATGCATTGTTAGATAGAAATAAAGAGATGTTCTCATACAGGGATTAAAATAGTCAACACAAATTTGAAAAAGTAATTAAGACCAATCACACCAATTTTGGACGGAATTCAATGCATTTAGTGTACCAAAGTTGTACACTCAAGCTGTTGCAATGATTATAATATTAGTTGTTGACACAAAAGTTAATTACAAGATTATTTTGTTTGAATAAGTCCTTGCAAGGAATAAAGATGCATTGTTAGATAGAAATAAGGAGATGTTCTCATTCAAGAATTGTAATAGTCAACACAAATTTGAAAAGGTAATGTAGACCAATCACACCTTTTTTGGAGCAAATGCAATGGATTTTGAGTACTAAAGATGTACAAATGAGCTTGTTAGAATAAATATAATGTTTGTTGTTAACACAAAAGTTAATTATGAGATCATTTTGTGTGAATGAGTCCTTGCGACGAAATTAGGGAACATTATTAGCTAGAAATGAAGAAAAAATCACTCTATTTTGGAATTGAAACACTATATAAGTATTTGAAAGAGTAATCTAGACCAATTTTACCTTGTTTTTTTGATGAAATTTAATGGATTTAGTATTCCAAAGATGTATAAACAAGGCTGTTGCACTAACTATAATGTTTGTTGCTAACACAAAAGTTAATTAAGAGATCATTTTGTGTGAATAAGTTCAGGCAATGACAAAAGGAGCCTTGTTAGCTCGAAAAAAAGAGATGGTCTCATTTTGAAATTGAAACACTCAATATGTATTTGAAATGCTAATCTAGACCAATCACACCTTTTTTTTTTCTTTGACGAGATTCAATGCATTTTGAGTAACAACAATGTATAAATGAGCTCGTTGCATTGAACATAATGTTGTTGATAGAAAAGTTAATTACAAGATCATTTTGTGTGAATGAGTCCTTGCACTAAAGGAAGGAGCCTTGTTAGCTAGAAAAGAAGAGATGGTCTCATTTAGAAAATAGTCAATGTGAATTTGAAAATGTAATTTAGACCAATCACACCTTTTTTTTTTGAACAAATTCAATGGATTTAGAGTAACAAAAGTGTACAAACAAGCTTAATGTAATGAATATAATATTTGTTGTTGACACAAAAGTTAATTATGAGATCATTTTATGTGAATGAGTCATTGTAACGTAGAAAAGGAGCATTGTTAGCTAGAAATGAATAAATAGTCTCACTATTTTGGAACTAAAACATTGTATAAGTATTTGAAAAGGCATTTTGGACCAATCTCATCTTTTCTATTTTAATAAAATTTAATGGATTTAGTGTATCAAAGATTTTTAAACAAGGTTGTTACATTGACTATAATGTTTGTTGTTGACACAAAAGTTAATTAAGAGATCATTTTGGGTGCATAAGTCCAAGCAATGAAGGAAGGAGCCTTGTTAGCTCAAAAAGAAGAGATGGTCTCATTATTGAAACACTTATTATGTATTTGAAATGGTAATCGAGATCAATCAGACCTTTTTTTTTTTTTAACAGATTCAATGGATTTTAAGTACCAATGATGTTCAAACTAGCTCATTGCATTGAATAAATATAATGTTTAATGTTGATAGAAAAGTTAGTTATGAGATCATTTTATGTGAATGAGTCCTTCCAACAAAGGCAAGAACCTTGTTAAAGATGTACAAACGAGCTTTTGAAATGAATATAATATTTATTGTTGACACCAAACTTAATTATAAGATCATTTCATGTGAACGAGTCCTTGCACCAAAGGAAAAAGCCCTATTAGTTAGAAAAGAAGGGATGGTCTCATTTAGGAATTGAAACACTCAATATGTACTTGAAAAGGTAATCTATTCCAATCACACCTTTTTTTAATGAAAGTCTATGGATTTAGAGTGAAAAAATTTACAAATAAACCTATTGCAATGAATATAATGTGTTGTGTTGACACAAATGTTCATTTCACCATCATTTTGTGCAAATTTGCCACTTTAATGAAAATTAAAATCTTGTTATGAAAAATTGAAGAGATAGTTTCCTTCTTTAGGAATTAAATGATTTAATACCTATAAGGAAAGCTAATAAAGATTAATGATTCATTTTACTTGATGGAATTCGATAAGTACAAAGAACCAAAGGTGTGCAAATGTGCTTGTTCCAATGAATATAATGTTTTGTGTAAACACAAATGCACTTATACATATTAAGTATTTCAATTCCTAGATAATGAGATTGTCTCTCCATATCAGACTAACAAAGCTCTACATTTTGTTGTAAGTATTTATTTACACAAAATATGTATCAGAAAAAGATAATTTAAACCAATGACACCAATTTTTCATGGAATACAATAAATTTAGTGCACCAAAGATGTATAAACAAGGCTATTACTTTGAATATAATGTTGTTGACAAAAAATTTAATTATGAGATCATTTTGAGTGAATGAGTCCTTGCCTTGAAGGAAGGAGTGTTGCTCCATAGGAATGAAGAGACGATTTAATTATTCTAGTATTGAAACACTCAATAAGTATTTGAAAAGGTAATCAAAAAAAATCTCACATTTTTTTGATGAAATTTGATGGATTTAGTGGACCAAAGATGTACTAACAAGCATGTTGCTTTGAAAATTTATTGAGTGTTTCAATACCTAAATAATGAGTCTATATTTTCATATCTAACTAGTAAAGCTCCTCCTTTTGTTGCAAGCACTCATTTATACAAAATATGTATAAGAAAAAGAAATATAGACTAATCACACCAAATTTTGATGGAATTTAGTGGACCAAATATGTATAAACAAGCTTATTGCAAATTACAGGATCATTTTGGGTGAATGAGTCCTTGCAATGAAGAAAGCAGCCTTGTTAGCTAGAAATGAAGAGACAATCTCATTATTCTTGAATTGAAACACTCAAATAAGTTTTTGAAATGTTGATCTCGACCAATCTCACCTTTTCTTGATGAAATTTAATGGATTTAGTGTACTAAAGATGTACAAATGAGCTTTTGACATTAAATATAATGTTTATTGTTCACACAAAAGTCAATTATGAGATCACTTTGTGATAATGAGTCATTGAAATGAAGGAAGGAGCCTTGTTTCCTAGAAATAAGGACACAATCTCATTATTTACAAATTAAAATACTCAATAAGTATTTGAATAGGTAATCTAGAACAATATCATTTTTTTAATGAAATTTAATGTATTTAGAGTACCAAAAATGTATAACCAACATATTACAATGAATATAATGTTTTGCATAGACACAAATGTTAATTTCACCATCATTTTGTGTAGATTTGTCCATTTAGTGAAGGAGAACCCTTGTACATATATTTGAAGACATAATCTCATTATTCAAGAATTGAACCATTCAATACTTGTAAGGAAGCTAGTAAAAATCACTAACTCATTTTACTTCATGAAATTCAATGGGTAAAGAGTACCAAAGGTGTGCAACATGCTTGTTCTAATGAATATAATGTTTTTTATAGACACAAACATTAATACATATTAAGTGTCACAATTCCTATATAATGAGACCATCTCTTCATGTCTAATTGAAAAAACTCCTTCTTGAAAGCACTTATTTACACAAAATATGTATAAGAAATGATAATCTAGACCAATCACACCAATTTTTCATGGAATTTAATGGTTTTAGTGTACCAAAGTTGTGCAAATGAGTTTGTTGTAATAAATATAATGTTTGTTGTGGACACTAAGGTTAATTACAAAATCATTTTGTGTGAATGAGTACTTGCAATGAAGGAAGGAGCCTTATTAGTTAGAAATGAGGAGACAATCTCATTCAAGAATTGAAACACTTAATACATACCAAAGTTTAAATTTAATGGATTTAAAGTACCAAAAATGTACGATCTTGTTGCAATGGATATAATGTTTTATATGGATATAAATATTAATTTCACCATCATTTTATGTAAATTTATCCTTCCAATGAAAAGAGAAGTCTTGTATGAAAAACTAAGGTAATAGTCTCATTATTTAGTAATTAAACCATTTAATGCCTATAAGAAAAACAAATAAAGATTAGTGTCTCATTTACCAGATGGAATTCAATGGGCACCGAGTACCAAAGGTGTGCAAATGAGGTTGTTCCAAAGAATTCAATATTTTATGCAGACACAAATGTGCTTATACATATTAAGTGTTTCAATTCTTAAATAATGAAATTGTCTCTTTATATCAAACTAACGAAGTTCTTTATATTGCAAACACTCATTTAGTCAATATATATATATATATATATATATATATAGATAAGAAAAGGTAATCTAGCCTAATCACACCAATTTTTTAAGGAATTTGATGGATTTAGTGTACCAAAGTTATAAACGGGTGAGTTACAATGAATATAATGCATGTAGTAGACACAAAAGTTAATTATGAGATCATTTTGAGTGAATGAGTCCTTGCAACAAAGGAAGGAGCCTTGTTAGCTAGAAATGAAGAGACTATCTCATCATTTAGGAATTGAACCACTCAATAAGTATTTGAAAAGGCAACATGGACCAATATCACCTTTTCTTGATGAAATTTAATGGATTTAGTGTGCCAAAATGTACAAAGGAGCTTTTTGCATTAAATATAATGTTTGTTGTTGAGATAAAAGTTAATTATGATATCATTTTGTGATAATGAGTCATTGCAATTAAGGAAGAAACCTTGTTAGCTAGAAATGAGGAGACAATGCCATTATTTACAAATTGAAACACTTAATAAGTATTTGAATAGGTAATTTTGACCAATCTCACCTTTTTTCTTTGACAAAATTCAACGTATTTAGAGTACTAAAGATGTACAAATGAGCTTGTTTCAATGAATATATTATTTTGTGTAAACACAAATGTTAATTTCACCATCAATTTATGTAAATTTGTCATTCCGATGAAAAGTCTTGTATGAAAAAGGGAAAAGATAGTCTCATTGTTCAAGAATTAAACCATTTAATACCTATAAGGAAAGCCTAAAAAAATATTAGTGACTCTTTTTACTTGATAGAATTCAATGGGTTTGAAGTACCAAAGATGTGTAAATGTGCTAGTTTTATAGAATATAAGGTTTTGACAAGACACAAATGCACTTATATGTATTAAGTGTTGTAATTCCAAAATAATGAGATTGTCTCATCATTTCTAACTAACAAAGCTCCTCCTTTCATTGCAAGTACTCATTTACACAAAATATGTATAAGAAATGGTAATCTAGATAAATCACACCAAGTTTTGATGGAATTCAATGGATCTAGTATATCAAATATGTAAAAACAAGTTTGTTGTAATGAATATGAAGTTTTTTGTTGACATAAAAGTCAATTATGATATCATTTTGTATAAATGAGTCCTTGCAATAAAAAAAGGAGCCTTGTTAGTTAAAAATGAAGAGATGGCCTCATTCAAGAATTAAAATAGTCAATACCTATTTAAAAAGGTTATCTAGACCAATACAGTACCACAATGTACAAATGAGTTTATTGCAATAAATATAATGTTTTATGTAGACAAAATTGTTAATTTCCACATCATTTTTTGTAAATCTATCTTGCTGATGAGAAGAAAAGTTATGTAAAAAAAATTTAAGAGATAGTCTCATTGTTCAATAATTAAATCATTGAAGACCTCAAAAGAAGCTAATAAAGATCACTAACTCATTTTACTTTACGGAATTCAATGGGTAAAGAGTACCAAAGGTGTGCATATGTGCTTGTTCCAATGAATATAATGTTTTTTGTAGACACAAATTTTCTTTTACTTATTGAGAGTCACAATTCCTATATAATGAGATTGTCTCTTCATGTCTAACTAACAATGCTCCTTCTTTTGCTAAAAGCACTTATACACAAAATATGTATAAGAAATGGTGATCTAGATTGATCACACCAATTTTTTATGAAATTCAATGGTTTTGGGGTACCAAAATTGTGCAAACGAGCATATTACAATGAATATAATGTTTTGTATGGACATAAATGTTAATTTCACCATCATTTTGTGCAAATTTTTCCTTCCAATGAAAAGAGAAGTCTTGTGATGAAAAATTGAAGAGATAAACACATTATTCAAGAATTAAACCATCAAATACTTGCAAGGAAAGCTAATAATGATCAATCACTCATTTTACTTGATGGAATTCAATGGGTATTGAGTACCAAAGGTATGCAAACATGCTTGTTCCAATGAATATTATGCAAACACAATCATGCTTATATGTATAGAGCATTTCAACTCATAAATAATGGGACTATCTCTTCATATCTAATTAACAAACCTCATTCTTTTGCTGAAAGCTCTCATTTACACAAAATATGTATAAGAAATGGTGATCTAGACCAATCACACCAATTTTTGATGGAAATTAATGGATTTAGTGTACCATAGTTGTACAAACAAGATTGTCACAAAGAATATAATGTTTGTTGCTTATACAAAAGTTAATTATAAGATCATCTTGTATGAATGAGTCATTGTAACAAAGGAAGGACCTTTGTTAGCTAGAAACGAAGGGCAGTCTCATTATTTAGGAATTGAAACACTTAATAAGTATTTGAAAAGGTAATCTAGAACAATCACACCTTTTTTTTTGGGATGAAATTCAATGGATTTAGAGTACCAAACTTGTACAAACAAGCTTGCTGCAATGAATATAAGATTTTATGTAAACACAAAAGTTAATTTCACCATCATTTTGTGTAAATTTGTCCTTCCAATGAAAAAAGAAATCTTGTTAGGAAAAATTGAAGTGAAAATCACATCATTCAGGAATTAAACCATTCAATACTTGTAAGGAAAACTAATAAAGATTAATGACTCATTTTACTTGATAGAATTGAATGGGTATTAAGTACCAAAGTTGCACAAATGTGCTTATTCCAATGAATATAATGTTTTGTGCAAACACAAACATGCTTATAAGTATTGAGTTTTTCAATTCTTGAATATTGAGGTTGTCTCTTTATATCTAGCCAACAAAACTCCTACTTTCATTACAAGCACTCATCTACACAAAATATCTATAAAAAAAATGGTAAAATAGACCAATCATACAAAATTTTGATGGAATTCAATGGATTTATTATGCCAAAGATATAGCTATAAGCTTTTTGTAATGAATATAATGTTTATTGTTGACACAAAAGTTAATAACAAGAACAATTTGGGTGAATGAGTCCTTACAACAAAGGAAGGAGCCTCATTAGCTACAAATGAGGAGATAGTCTTATTATTAAGGATGTGAAACACATAATAAGTTTTTGAAAAGGTAATCTAAGATGAATCTCAACTTTTTTGATGAAATTTAATGGATTTAGTGTATCAAAGATGTGCAAACAAGCTTGTTGCAATGAATATAATATTTTGTGTAAACATAAATAGTAATTTCACCATCATTTTGTGTAAATTTTTCCTTTAATGAAAAGAGAAGCCTTGTTTTGAAAAATTAAAAAGATAATCTCATTGTTCAAGAATTAAACCATTCAATAACTATAAGGAATGCAAATAAAGATCCATGTCTCATTTTACTTGTTGGAATTTAATGGGCACAAAGTACCCAAGGTGCACAAACATGCTTATTCCAATGAATGTGATGTTTTGTGTAGATTTATAAGTGCTTATAGGTATTGAGTTTTTCAATTCTTGAATAATGAGATCATCACTTCATATCTAACTAACAAAGCTCCTACATATCTACACAAACTATGTATAAGAAATGGTAATCTAGACCAATCACATAAAATTTTTGATGGAATTCAATGGATTTAGTGTGCTAAAGATGTGGAAATGAGCTTTTTGTAATGAATAAAATGTTTGTTGTTGGCACAAAAATTAATGACGAGATCATTTTGTGTGAATGAGTCTTTACAATGAAGGAGATAGCCTTACAAGCTAGAATTGAAGAGACTATCTTGTTATTCAAGAATTAAAACACTCAATAAGTATTTAAAAAGGTAAACAAGACCAATCTCACCATTTTTTGATGAATTTTCATGGATTTAAAGTACCAAAGATATACAACCAAGCTTATTGCAATGAATTTCCTATGCTTGGAGGGATGTTCCAATACCTTTTATTTATAGTTTTCTCTAGTATTTGAAAAGGCAAACTTTTAGTGAATAATTAAAGTGTAACCCTAAGGAATTTGAAGAGTTTTCTTCTATGTTTTGTAACTCTATAAGGATTTTATTGAGTGGTAACTTAACGCTAGCATTTCTGTATCTCTCAAGTGGATCCCTTAAGAGTGGTGAGTGTTATTAGCTTTGTATCTCTAGGGTGGTAGAGTTTCTCCTATATATCCTTTGAGTGAAGGTTACTATTGGATCCTTTTCCCGTATCACTAGCAAAGCTTCGTCTTTTGTTCCAAGCACTCATCTACACAAAAAAATATATAAAGAATGGTAATCTAGACCAATCACACCAATTTTGAATGGAATTAAATTTATTTATTGTACCAAAGATGTACAAATGAGTTGGTTGCATTAAATATAATGTTTGATGTTGACACAAAAGTTAATTATGAGATCATTTTGTGTGAATGAGTCTTTACAACAAAGGAAAGAGCCTTGTAAGCTATAAATGAAGAGACATTCTCATTATTTAGGAATTGAAACACTCAATAAGCATTTGAAAAGGTAATCTAGACCAATCTCACCATTTTGTGATGAAATTTAATGGATTTAGAGTACCAAAGATGTACAAACAAGCTTGTTGTACAAACATAATATTCATTAGAATAAGCATGTTTGCACACCTTTGGTACTCTGTACCCATTGTATTCCATTAAGTAAAATGAGTCATTGATCTTTATTTGCTTTTCTTATAGGTATTGAGTGTTTTAATTGTTGAATAATGAGATTATCTCTTCATTTCTAATTGAGAAAGCTCCTTCTTTCATTACAAGCACTCATTTACACAAAATATGTATAAGAAATGGTGATCTAAACCAATCATACCAATTTTGGATAGAATTCAATGGATTTAGTGTGCTATATAAGCTTGTTGCAATGAATATAAAGTTTGTTAGTTATTGACACAAAAGTTGATTACATGATCATTTTGTGTGAATGAGTCCTTGCAATGAAGGTAGGAACATTGTTAACTACAAATGAAGAGACAATCTCATTATTTAGGATTTGAAACACTCAATAAGTATTAAAAAAGGTAATCTTGATCAAACTCATCTTTTTGTGATGAAATTTAATTGATTTAGAGTAACAAAGATGTACAAACAAGTTAATTTTGTGTAAATTTGTCCTTCCAATGAAAAAGAAGTCTTGTATGAAAAAGTAAAGAGACAATCTAATTGTTCAAGATTTAAATCATTCAATACCTATAAGGATAGCTAATAAAGATCATTTACTTGATGGAATTCACTAGCTACAGAGTACCAAAGGCATGCAAATGCACTAGTTTTAATGACTATTATGTTTTATGTAAACATAAACAAACTTATGCGTATTAAGTGTTTTAATTTCTAAATAATGAGTTTGTCTCTTCATATCTAACTCACAAAGCTCCTTCTTTCATTGCAAGTACTCATTTACACAATATATATATATATATATATATATATATGAAATGGTAATCTAGACCAATCACACCAATTTTTGATGGAATTTAATGGATTTAGTGTACCAAAGATGTACAAACATGCTTACTGCAATGAATATAATGTTTGTTGTTGACACAAAAGTTAATTACAAGATTATTTTGTGTGAATTGCAATGAAGGAAGGAGCCTTGTTAGCCAAAAATGAAAAAATAGTTTCATTGTTCAAGAATTAAAACACTTGATAAGTATTTGGAAAGGCTCCTTCCCTTATTACAATGACTTATTCCTAGAAAATGATCTTATAATTTATTTTTATGTCAATAGCAAACATTACATTCAATACAACAAACTTGTTGGTACATCTTTAATACAATAAATCCATTGAATTTCATCAGATTGGTCTAGATTACCCTTTTTAAATACTTATTGAGTGTTTCAATTCTAGAATAATGAGACTTTCTCTTCATTTCTAGCTAGTAAGGCTTCCTTCTTTGTTACAAGGACTTATTCATACAAAGTGATCTCGTAATTAACTTTTGTATCAACAACAAAGACTATATTTTTTACGACAAGCTCATTTCTACAACTTCGATACACTAGATCCATTAAATTTTATCAAAAATTAGTGTGATTTGTCTAGATTATCATTTCTAATACACATTTTATGTAAATAACTACTCAAATTTATAATTTTTTCATTGTAATTTATACAATTTTAATAAAAGGTTACTTTAAATTCTTTAGAAAGTAAAATTAACTTTATTCGAATAAAAAAAGACCAATTTCAAAATTTATTATTTATTCTAATTGTCATGTAAACTTAATGTCATTTTATATAATTTACACAATTTAAGTTTTAGGTTATTTAACATTCATGAAAAAGTAAAAAGCAATATTTTTAAAGACAACTTCAAATTTTTGTAATTATATAAATCAATCAAAATGTTATTCAAATTTAATGTCTTTTATTATAATTTATGTAATATTAGAATTGCTCTAAATTCACCAAAAAGTAAAATCAATCATATTTAAATAAAAAATTATTGATTTAAACAACTACATTTTTTATTCTAATTATTATTTAAATTTATTTTTTTATATTATTTATACAATTTAAGTAACAAATTCGTTAACATTTAACAAAAGTAAAAAAATGTCATTTTTGAATTCAAAACCATAAATTTAATACTATTTTAATCAAACTAAATGTTATTCAAAATTACAAACTTTTATTGTAATTTTCATAATTTTAATAAAATGTTATTCTAAATTTATCAAAAAGTTAAATAAACCTTATTTCAATGATAAAAAAAAAAGATTGATTTGAGTAATTCATATTCCATTTTAACTATTATTCAAATTTAATATGTTTTATATAATTTACACAATTTAAGTATTAGGATACTTAACATTTATAAAAAAAATGACATTTTTTAATACAAAACTTAAGATTTTAGTAAGTATATAAATTAATCCAAATGTTATTCCATTTAAAATCTTTTAGTCTAATTTCTATAATTTCAACAAAATATTACTCCAAATTTACTAAATTTCTATAATTTAAATAATTATATTTTTATTTTAACTGTTATTCAAATTTAATTTTTTTTATGTTATTTATGTAAGTTAGCAAATAAGTTAGTCACATTCAAGAAAAATAAAAAATAACATTTTTGAATACAAAATCTCATATTTTAATAGTTATTTATATAAAATCAAATATTATTCAAATTCATAATCTTTTATTATAACTTTTAAAATTTTAATAAAAGATCACTCTAAATTTATTAAATAAAATAAAATAAATATCATTTGATCAAAAAATGACCAATTTGAATAACTTATTTTCTATTCAAATTTAATATCTTTTTACATAATTTGAACAATTTAAATATTAGATTACTCAACATTTATGAAAAAGTAAAAAACAACATTTTCAAATGCAAAACTCCATATTATGATAATTATATTAATCGATTCAAATGTTATTCAAATTTAAAGTCTTTTACTATAATTTTTGCAAATTCAGTAAAAGGTTGTTTTAAATTAAATAAAAGGTAAAATAAATTATATTTGAATAAAAAAAATGATTAATTTATGTAATTGCATTTTTTATTTTAATTGTTATTCAAATTTCAATTTTTTTACATTATTAACATAATTTAAACAACAAGTTAATCAATATTCAAAAAAATTAAGAACGAATATGTTTAAATGAAAAACTCCAAAGTTAATTAAATCAAACTAAATGTTATTAAAATTTATAATTATTTATGGTAATTTAGGTAATTTTAATAAAAAAATTACTCTAAATTCCTTAAAAAAAGTAAAATAGGTCCTATTTGAATAAAAAAATGATCCATTTGAGTAATTTATTGTCTATTCTAACTATTATTCAAATTTAATACTTCTTTTTATGCAATTTATATAATTTTAATATTAGATTACTCAACATTTATGAAAAAGTAAAAATTGACATTGTTAAATATAAAACTCTAGATTTTAATAACTAAATAAATCAATCAAATGTTATTCAAATTTATAGTTTTTTACTATAATTTTTGTAATTTCAATAAAATATTACTCCAAATTCACCTAAAGGTAAAATATATCATATTTGAATAAAAAAATAATTCATTTAAGTAATTACTTTTTTTATTTTAATTATTATTTAAATTTAAATTATTTTTATGTTATTTACATAATCTAAGTAATAAATTAATAAACATTCAATAAGAATAAAAAATAATATTCTTAAATATGAAATCCTAAATTTTAGTATACTTCTAACAATTTTAATAATAGCATACTTTAAATTCATCACAAAATAAAATTGATGCTATGTGAATGAAAATGAATTATTTGAGTAATTCATATCCTATTTTAACTATTATTCAAATTTAATAGTTTTTTACATAATTTACACAATTTAAGAATTAGATTTCTCAACATTCATGAAATAGTAAATATTAATTTTAAATGCAAAACTCTAGATTTTATTAACTATATAAATCAATTTAGATTTTATTAAAATTTTAAGCCTTTTACTATAGTTTTGCAATTTCAATTAAAAAGGTACTCCAAAATCATCAAAAACTAAAATATATCATATTTGACATAAAAAGACTAATCTAAATAATTTATTTTTTATTTTAACAATTATTCAAATTTAAATTCTTTTTATATTACCTTTTCAATCTAATTATTGGGCTAGTCAACATTCAAGAAAAGTAAGAAACAACATTTTTGAATACAAAACCCTAAATTTTTGTAACTATATAAATTAAATCAAATGTTTTTCAAATTTACTATCTTTTATTATAATTTTTGCAATTTTAGTAAAAACTTTCTCTAAATTTACCAAAAATTAAAATAGACCTAATTTGAATAACAAACAATTAATTTAAGTAATTACATTTTATAATCTAATTATTATTCAAATTTAATATCCTTTTATGTAATTTATGCAATTTAAATATTAGGTAACTTAGATTTATGAAAAAGTCTAAAATGACATTTTTCAATACAAAATTCAAGATTTTAATAACTAAATAAATTAAACCAAATATTATTCAAATTTAAAATATTTTAGTACAATTTTTGCAAGTTTAGTAAAAAGTTACTCCAAAATCACTAAAAAGTTGAATAAATCATATTTGAATAAAAAAAATGATTAATTTATATAATTAAATTTTTTAATCTAAATGTTATTTAAATTTAAAATTTTTTTAATGTTATTAATGTAATTTAAGATATATAAGAAATGACATTTTTTTAATACAAAATTTTAGATTTTAAAATAACTTAAATCAAACTAAATGTTATTGAAATTTTTCATTTTTTTATTGTAAATTCTACAATTTTAGTAAAAAATTACTTTAAATTTACCAAAAAATAAAATATATCTTATTTCAATAAAAAAAAAACTAATTTGTGTAATTCATTATTAATTCTAATTATCACTTAAATTTAATACCTTTTTGCATAATTGACACAATTTATGTATTAGGTTACTCAAAATTTATAAATAGTAAAAGCACAACATTTTCAAATACAAAATTATAGATTTTAATAACTATTTAAATTAATCTAAATGTTATACAAATTTAAAACCTTTTAGTGAAAGGTTACACCAAATTTATTAAAAAGTAAAATAAATCACAATTGAATTAAACATGATCTAACTATTTTTCAAATTTAAATTCTTTTTATCTTATTTATGAAATTTAAGTAATATATTAGTCAATATTTAAGAAAATTAAAAAATGACATTTTTGAGTGTGAAACACTAGATTTTTGGTAATTACTTAAATTAAACTAAATGTTATTAAAATTTACAATCTTTTATTATAATTCTTGCAATTTTAATAAAAGAGTACTCTAAATTCACTAAAAAGTGAAATAAACCCTATTTGAGTAAAAAAAAAAAAAAAAGATTGATTTAAACAATTATATTTTCTAATCAAAACATTATTTAAATTTAACGTTCTTCTACATAATTTACTCTATTTAAATATTATATTACTTAACATTTATGAAAAAGTAAAAAATAAAAAGACATTTTTTTAATACAAAATTCTAAATTTTAGCAATTAGATAAATCAAACCAAATGATATTAAAAATTTAAAGAATTTTATTATAATTTATACAATTTTAATAAAAAGTTATTTCAAAGATACTAAAAAATAAAATGAATCATATTTAAAATAAAAAAATGACCAATTTATATAATAATATTATTTATTCTAACTATTATTCAAATTTAAATTCTTTTTATATTATTAATATAATTTTGGTAACAAGTTAACCAATATTATAGTAATAAACAATATTTTTTTTAATATAAAATCCCAAAATTTTAATAACAATTTAAATTAAACAAACGATTATTTAAATTTACAATCATTTATTATAATTTTTAAAATTTTAATAGATAATTATTTTAAATTCAGAAAAAATTAAAATAGATTATATTTGAATAAAAATGACTAATTTGTGTAATTCATTGTCTATTTTAATTGTTATTTAAATTTAATATCTTTTTATGTAATTTAAATATTAAGTTATTTAACATTCATGAAAAAGTAAAAAAAATGACATTTTTAAATACAAAACTCCAAATTTTAGTAATTAAATAAATCAATTTAAAAGTTATTCAAATTTAAAGTTTTTTACTATAATTTTTATAATTTTAGTAAAAGATTACTATAGTTTCACTAAAAAGTAAAATATATCATAATTGAATGAAAAACAGATGATTTATATAATTGTATTTTTTTTATTCTAATCGATATTTTGATTTTTATGTTATTTACACAATTTGAATAACAAATTAATCAATATTCAAGAAAAGTAAGAATTGATATTTTTAATACAAAGCGCTAGATTTTTGTAATTATTTAAATTAAATCAAATGTTATTTAAATTTCCAATCTTTTATTGTAATTTCTATAATTTTAGTAAAATATTATTTTAAATTTACCAAAAAGTAAAATAAACACTATTTAAATAAAAAACAATTGATTTGAGAAATTACATTTTTTTAATCTAATTTAATATCCTTTTACATAATTTATGCAATTTAAATATTAAGTTTCTCAATACTCATAAAAAAGTAAAAAAAAAAAAATGATATTTTTTAATGCAATCTAAATGTTATTCAAATTTAAAATTTTTTTTTATTATAATTTTTTCAATTTTAATAAAAATTTAATCAAAGTTCACCAGAAAGTAAAATAAATTATATTTAAATAAATACAACTTATTTAACTAATTCCATTTTTTATTCTAACTATTATTCTAATTTAAAATTTTTTTATTTATGCAATTTAAATAACAGATTAGTCAATATTCAAAAAAAGTAATAAATGACGTTTTTGAATACAAAATCCTAGTTTTTGCAACTACTTCAAGTAAACCAAAGGTTATTCAAATTTACAATCTTTTATTGTAATTTTTGCAATTCCAATAAACAATTACTCTAAATTCAACAAAAAGTAAAATAGATTCTATTTGAATAAAAAAAACAATTGATTTAAGTAATTGCATTTACTTTGGTTTTAATTTGAGAACATGAAGGGTCATCAATTCTTTCTTTTGGGGTAAGTGCATATTATACTTGTATATTGGATTGTATAAACTAATTTGTAGTAATACAAATATTTTTCCTTCTTTTCATTGAGCATTTTATTTTTGGTACATTTTAATTTTTTTATGTTTCTTTTTTTTTTTACGTCAAAATAAACAACTCATGATCTAAATGCAATTTATAAATAGTCCTCATGCGCACTAAATTGTGAGTGAATGCGAGATCCTTTCTTTATTAAGGCAAATTAGATAGGGGTACAACAATCTCTTCTTAGGATACTCTTTTGGTAACAAGGCATATATGGTGTTCAATAGGAAGTCTCTTGTTTTAAAAGAGTCCATGTATGTTACATTTGATGAAACTAACCCCTTCTCTCCTAGAAGGGAAGAGATAGAGGACCTTGTAGGGACAAGCAAAGGCTTGGAGAAGGCAAATGAGTCATTTGGCAATCAACAATACCCTAGTGATGCCCAAATGGAGTAGAATTAACAACTTGAAGTAAATGAGTCCAATCTTCCAAAAGATGGCAATCTTGAAAGTGTTGGAATCATGCTAGAAAAGCATTTTAGGAGCGAATCATTGGTAATCCTTCCAATCCTTTGAGAACTCAATTTGCATCTAGAAACACATAGCACTTGTTTCATAATTAGAACTAGCACATATAAATGATGCATTAGTTAACTAGTCTTAGGTGCATGTTGTAGAGGATGAATTCAACTAATTTAAGAAAAATAAGGTTTGGACTTTGATACCTAGACATTATGATCATCCTATCATAGGAATCAAGTGGGTCTTTAGAAATAAGCATGATGAAAATGGTCAACATTGTGAGAAACAAGGCAAGGTTAGTTGCTAAAGGCTATAATCAAGAAAAAGGCATTAATTATGATGAAACCTTTACTTCTATGGTTGGGCTACAGTCTAGTGAAATGATACTTGCATTTGCATCACATAAGAATTTTAGATTATACCAAATGAACATAAAGAGTGCATTCCTTAATGGTTACATCATATAGGAAGTCTATGTTATCAACCTCCTGCTTTGAAAGTAAAAAATTCCCTAACCATATTTATAAGCTTTCAAAAGTTTCATATGGGTTAAAGCAAATGCCAAGAGCTTAGTATAAAAGGTTAAGCTCTTTCTTAGTTAACAAAAACTGCACTATTGGCAAAGTTAACACTACCCTTTTAACTAAATCCAAAGGTAAGGATTGTTATTTGTTCAAATTTATATTGATGACATCATATTTGGTGCTTCTAATGAGTCATTATGTAAGGAATTTGCTAGTGATATGGAAAGAGAATTAGAGTTGAGCATGATGGGAGAATAAAATTTCTTCTTTAGACTTTAAATCAAGCAAACAAAGGATGGAATCTTTATCATCCAAGCTAAGTATGCAAAGGAACTTCTAACAAAGTTTGGCATGGATAATTCCAAACCTTGCAGCATTCTAATGGCCACCTCCACAAAGTTGGACAATGATGTAAATGGTAAGGATGTAAATGAAAAGCAATATAAAGGTATGATTAATAGTCTTCTTTATCTTATTACTATTAGAGTAAACTTGATGTTTGTTGTTTGTTTGTGCAAGATTTCAATCCAACCCAAAAGAGTCACATCTAGTTGTCCTTAAGAAAGTGCTTATGTATGTGAGAGGAAACACAAGTTTAAGACTATGGTATCAAAGGGACCAACCTTTGACTTAGTAGGTTACTTAGACTCAGACTTTGTAAGAGATAAAGTTGAAAGCAAAAGTACCTCAGGTGCATATCAATTCCTTGGCAAAACCTTAGTCTCAAGGTGGAATAGAAAGCAAAATTCAATTGCTCTTTTTATAGCTAAAGTCGAGTACATGGCAATAGGAGCTTGCTATACTCAATTGCTTTGGGATCATACTATAAATTGCACTATCCCATGTGTCTGTTAAATTTGATAATACAAATTCACTCAATATGACCAAAAACCCTGTACACCATGCTTATGCAAAACATATTGACCTAAGACATCATTTCATTTGGGATCATACATTCAAGGGAGATATGTTTATAAAGTTTGTGAACACCGAAGATCAACTAATTGATATCTTTACAAAACCATTGAATAAAAATAAGTTTGTTTTAATTAGAGAGAGATTGGGCATGATTGAGTTGAATTGATCTCTTAATTATGTAATTATTGCAATTTGATATGTTATTATGTGTTTTTTGGAATGATTATAGTTGTATGATGATTTGGAGATGTTAGCCTTGAAATGTGAAAATCATTTTTTTGTACAAGTGAGATCAGTTGACCTGATAGAAATTATAGGTTGACTAATGTAATGTGAAGCATTTAACCCATAACTTACTCTAGTCAACCAATATTGAGTTTAAAATTGCCCTTATAGTTTCCTTTTCCTAGATCCAAAAAATCCCTCCTTTTCAAAATTCACTTTCCTTTCCAAATTCAAACTCTAGATCCATAAATCTAGTGCAATCAACCTCCCAAAAGGATCAATTTCTCAATCTTATCATCTATGACACCAAAACATGCATCATCTTCAAAGAAAAAGAAGCTAGCCATGAAGAAATCAACATCTATTTCCTTAAGTACACATAGTGTTGCCATTAATTCAAACTCTAGATCCATAAATCTAGTGCAATCGACCTCCCAAAAGGATCAATTTCTCAATCTTATCATCTATGACACCAAAATATGCATCATCTTCAAAGAAAAAGAAGCTAGCCATGAAGAAATCAACATCTATTTCCTTAAGAACACATAGTGTTGCCATTAGTCCTCCTTCCATTGCCATAATGCTAGCTGCCTTTACACCAGGACAAAAAGTAACCATTAAGTGTACACCTTCACTAACACCATCAGATTCCTCATCACCATCTTCTCCTCCTCTTGTCATCGAGCCTCCAAGGAGAGACCTAAACCAACCACCAACCACCAATAAGGATGAGTCTTTGACAGATGAGTTGTATGACAGCTTAGATTACATGAATTGAAAGCTTAAGGACATGATTGTCAAGAATAAGGGTCTTTATGTTAAGAATGTTTCTATGAAGTATGAAATTGGATCCTTGAAAGATGAGAATATTTCTCCTAAAGAGGAGGTCAAGTTATTCACTAAAAAGAATAATGACTTGGAAAATGTCTACAATGAAGAAAAATTTAAGAAGCTTTGAGATGAAAATATTCATCTTAAGAGGGAGGTATCCATGCATTAGAAGTCTCATTCTAAGTTTGTTGAAAGTAAAGACAAACTAGACACATTACTTGGCTTTCAAAAGTTTTAAGGTGAGAAGAGTGGTTTGGGTTATTTTTCTTATGCATATTAACCCAAAAGTTTCTTAGAGCAAGATAACTCATGTGCACACATATGCATAAACATCTACAAGTGCATCTCATAAGAGTAGTTAGGCATCATATTATCGTGGAAAAGCATCTATTTATATGTACAAAAGACACTTCCAAAGACCTAGAGCATCACATAGGCATGCATATTGTTATTGTTAAGTTAGTAGCTAAAGTCTCACACTGGAAAATTGAGTAGAATTAACTAATTTTATTCCTTATAAAATAAAGAGTAATATAGCATGTTGTACATACATATACAAATACAATAAGAGAATAAAAAAAAATTAAGGGAGTTAAAACTCCATCTTTATGAGCCTATAATCCCAGTATCTGAGTTTTTGTTAACTAGACTCTTAAGTCTCTTTTATATTCTCCACTTTAGTAATATTTGCTCCCACTTCTACTTGTGGACGTAGGTTATATCGACTAAACCACGTAAAATTTGTTGTCTTCTATTTGCAGTTATTTTTCTTACTTTTGTTATTGTCTTCAAGTGCTACAACCTAAAGCCCATTCCCCAATAGTTATGATGGTTATCATGATCATCCACATGATAGATGTTACTTCTTTGGTAACTAGTCACATGCAATATTCTTGCAACTTCAGATGGAATTTAGATGATTATTTTTGTGTGGGTGCTAGAGGCATTAAAGCTAACTCATAGGGACCCAAGAAAGTTTAGGTACATAAATTTTATATGATTTGTATCTAGGAATGTCTACTTGGTAGCATGAAGAAAGGTATTAAGATAGTGACTACTACAAACACATGATAAGGAATCTCAATAGTACCATTTCCTTAAGAAAATAAATATTGAAAAGGTAACATTTTGGGATAATGTCAAATGTAAGATTATTGGCATTAGAAAGATAGGTAAGAAAAAGTTCCCAATAATTTACAATGTCTTACTTTTCAAGGGACTTAAGTTCAATTTGTTAAGTATTAGTCAATTGTGTGATAGCGAGTATAAGGTATCATTTGAGCAAAATTCTTACCATGCTGCTAATTAAAATAAAACATTAACCCTTATTTTTTTGCTAAGTGGTTGACCAATGTATACATTATTAATCTACACACTTTGGCTAACTAAGATGTTAAGCACTTTGCTCTTGTTAATGAATAGTCAAAATGTGACATAGAAGCTTGGTTCATGCATGTATAAAAATTATCAAAACTCTATCAATATAACCCAGTGGCCTTTCAAAGTTCAAATTTGTGAAGGACAATGTGTATGAAGCATGACAAATAGGTAAGCAAAGAAAAGCACTTTTAAGTGCAAAAAGAAAATATTTACTACTAGGCCCTTGTAGTTGCTAAATATGGACTTGTTTAGTCTTACTCGAGTTTCTTCTTTAGGTGGTAAGTCATATATATTTGTCAAAGTAGATGATTATAGTAAATTTGCATGAGTTACATTCCTAGCTCACAAGGTTGTGTGTTTAAAGACTTTTGAAGGATTTTGTAAGCAAGCCCAAAATAAAAAGTAGTACCATGTCACTTTAATTAGAAGTGATCATAGTGGTGAGTTTGAAAATGATCGCTTTAAAAATTTCTACAATTCTTAAAGTATCACTAACAACCTTTTAGTTCTAAAAACTCCATAATAAAATAAAATAGTCAAATGGAAGAATTAAACCTTCCAAGAGATGGCTAGAACCATGTTAAATGACAATAGTCCTCCTCAATATTTTTAGGGAGAAGTTCATATTACTTGTTATGTGTCTAGTAGAATCTTTATTAATCTGACTTCTTATGAGTTATGGAATGGGAGGAAGCATATAATAAACTTCTAACAAGTTTTTAATTGTAAATATTATATTGTAAACACAAGCAAGTTTGATTCTAAAGTAGATTAAGGTATCTTCATATGATACTCTTCTACTTGAAAGGCATATAGAGTGTTCAACAAGAAGTCTCTTATTGTAAAGGACTCTATGCACATTGCATTTGATATAGTTATCTCTTTCTTTCCTAGAAAGGAAGAGTTAGTCAAACTTATAGGTACTATGTTATGTGCATTAACATAACTGGTACTATGTTATGTGCATTATATTTATTCTCTTATATTTAACCTTTTTAGTGTATTTTCATTCTAGATGTACTTATTCAAGTTGGTTTTCTATTTTAGGAGAAGACTAAATGGATTGGAGCAATTTAGAAGTTTAAAGATGTGATTTTAAGAAAATTTTGCCACTTGAGATTATTTTGGGAATTTCACATTCTAAACATTGATAGATTGATTTGAGGCCTTCATGAGAATTAAAATAGACATCTTGAGCTTTCTAGAATGGGCTTATTTGTAGAGGTGCAAAAAGAATTGGCCATAAATAGGTGTCTTCAAACAAAGTTATCCTAATTTAATTAAAAGTTGTTCTTCAAATAAGCTAAGTTGGTTTTAAACAAGAAGTGTCCATCTTTCTTCAAGTTAATTTTGTTGCCCCTTTGAGCTATAAATAGACATGTTAGTGTACTAAAAACATATACATAGTAGACGTCTCTTTTCTTTCCTTTTTTCAATTATAATGATTAAAGTCATTATAAGAAGCATTGTAAAACTTATTCGTTTTTATTTCTAATCTGATTCTTTATTTTGAATTCTCATGTTCTTCTATTATAATTGTTTATAATTATATTTTTTGATTGCTAGGATGCATATTAGACAATTATACTTTATGATTTAAAAATTAAGTCCATAATTGCTTGATGATTGTAATGATAAGTACCAAATAGAAATTAATAATTATGGTTAAGTATTTTTTTTTTTATAGAGAATATAATCCAAAATCAAACAAATCAGCTTGTGAAATTATTGTTCTGATTCAATTATCTTTCTTTCTTAATGCTATTAATAAATTATAACTAGAAAGCATGTCCTAATAGTTTAATTAAAAACAGATTAATGGAAGAGCTTGCCTCAATTAACACTACACACTGAATATAATTATCAGGCTTCACCCCTCACTCTGAATTTTTAGGATGATTTCCTTTTTAATATGGTATCAAAGCCTTGTCAAATGGGTACGAGCTCAAAACATGCTCTCCTTATAAGATCCAAGGACATCTATGAGTTCACTTACCTTAAACCTGTGATATTGATCAACAACTATATCTGCATGCTGAAGTCCAATATCCTCCCTGTCGAAATACATTGACTTAAGTATGATCATTAATCAACCTCCATTGCTTTCACCATTTGATCGTTTTGTTTCCCATAATGGTTTTTGGCCATATATTGAATTTCCATCAAGTGTGATGATCCTTACCAAGCTGCCTTATAAAGGTATCCCATATACTAGCTCCTTTGTTTCCTTTATTGAGAGCTCCTTCAAACTATAACACCAATAATCACCTAATCATAATAAATTACTCTATCCTGCCCTACTAATCAATCCAAGCAAATGTATAAGAGATTTATGTAAGTTATAATTCTTCTATCTTATCTCACTTAGTTAACAATACTTAAGTGATGTAAATTATTGGAAATTCTAACACTAACTATGACTAAATGCCTGAGACCAAAAATGAGGATTTATGCTATGACTAGATACCTTAGACTACTAATAATACACAAATCATAATTTATACCCAAAAATGAGGATAAATAAGTTCTCATACCAAGAGAAAGAGAAAGAGAAAATGGGGTTAACCAGCCAATACCAAGGAAAAAAGGTCACAAATTATTCTAGATGTGATAAGATAAGAAATGATCTTATTTTGTTCCTCAGTTGAAAAGAGATGTCTTGAGCAATCAGAGAAGCACTTTGATAAACAGATTGAGTCTTTACCAACTCAATTAAGGTCTTAGTGCTTGTTTTATTAGACAATAAAGATCACATTTTTTTCATTTCGTTTAAATAAGAATTGTACCCGTATGGAATTTTTTTGTTTCTCAATATGATCTCTATCATCATCTCTATTCCCTTTATCAATTCTCCTATCGGTGAACATGACTTTCCCTTTGTCCCAATAATTATGTTAATTAGTATAGTTTGGTTATGGATTTTGATAGTTTAGAGAGTTACAACATGTGCATTTAAAGCATAAATATCAATTGGTATTCCCCATTGAAACTAATGATTAATAAAAGATTTAATGACATAATTCAATGATATGAAATTGTAAAGACATCAAAATTAGTTTTAGACCATCTAAAATGAGTCTACCACATAATATTCTCATGTTACAAAAATAAATATATTAAATAGATTTCTTTCATAGCATAAGAAGCAAATCACTCGATTAAAAGAGGATTATCACCTTCTCCTACGTCTCTCTTACAAATCAAAAGTTCTACAAAAAATTGGGATAAAGGTGGGAATTCAATGTTTACTCAGTAGATTTATATTAATTGTAAGTTTATACTCTCCTTAATAATTCTAATTTTTTTGGACTCTCCTTTTATGTTTTGTCGAAATCACCGTTGAAATAGATGTTGTAACCAACTTGAGTGACATCCATACATATGCTAATATATTAACTTTGGATTAAATTACAATCCTCTATAAATTTTTATATTTATAGGTGAATGAGAGACTTAGTTTTTCTTTTAGTTTGAGTTACTAATTGTTCATGTTCTTTCTTTATTATTATTATTTAATTTTCATTTAGTATCGTTGCTATTGCTCAATATTCTCCTCCAATCACAAGAACTATACCTAATTTACCACTCTTCCAACATTATGCTTATATGAAGTAATATAACAAGAGCCTAATAAAAGGTAAACAACATTTAAAGGTTACATATAATGTTGTTTGATTTATATTCTTGTGATTTTTTTTTCAATTTTATTTTTTATAAAAAATATGTCATAGATTTAAATGAATTAAATCCTTAATTATTGATAGTAGATTTTGAACAACAGAATTTCACAAATTTCTTATGAATATAAAGGTATAAATGCTCATGTGTAAAAACTTAAGTTTAAATTAAAAAATATAATAGAAAAAAATCAAGCACTCTCCCCAAGAAGAAAATTGTAACCACAATTTAAGTGTTTGGAATGCTAATGTATAGTAAGGGAATAAATACTTATATGAAAATTAAATCCAACTAGGAGTACAAATGTTTAAAATTTCTTATTATGAGTAAAGTTAAATCTATTATAATTCTATTATTATATATAATCATGTCAACCATAAAATCAATATGTAATTTTTTTTTTCATTGTGGTTGAATATAGTAGTATAAATTATTTAATTTAAAAATTATTTAAATATGCTCTTGTTATTACTTATCTATTATTTATAAACATTTATATACCAATTGTAACATTAGACTAATATGATTGGTTTATATTCATCTAAAGGCTAATTAGGAAGCTAATATACTAAATATATAGTTAAATACAATTTTTTTTTTTTTTACATTTAAAGAATACCTATTATGTATTAATATTTAATGTTAAAATTTAAATAATATTTGTAGCATAGCAAACAACCAATTAGAGAGTCAAAACAATGAGAAATATTTCTATTTTTGGTCACAATGGAGGCATAAAGCTTTGAGATAAGAACTAAAAGGAAAAGCCACAAGCCACTTCACCCCAACAAGCCCTTGCCAAGCAGTTTCTTTCATAATGCACATGAGATACTTGCACTTGTTAGTACTCATCCAACAACTCTTTACAAGCCTTTAGTTATGGATGCTCTAATGACCTATCCTAGCAAAGACTTTCAATTACAGCCAATCAGACACATTTTGGCTAAGCCTAATTAGGTAGGATGTTGGCATTCACTATTACCATGATTTGGTATATTTCAACATACTATCAAGATCACAAGTATATTAATTCATTTTGTTGCAACTTGTATCCAACTAAAAGTATGTTGATATTTTTCTACAATACTTATCAAGAACTAAGGGTCTATTTGATTTAATAGTTACTAATTATTGATATGATTAGATTTACTAATTATTATTATTGATTACTATTACTAATTATAATTGTTAATGAATAAAATGAAATTATAGTATTTGGTTAAAAAAAAAGTATTCTACATTGTTGTTAAATATTAAAATGATTAATTAGTACAATTATTTATGTTTTGAGAGGGATGAACTATTGTTAAAAAAATTAAAATTGAAGTTTGTTTCTTTCATATTTCCTTTTGTTCTAATCTCTAAGTTTTATGCCTCCATCATGCTTCGTGGACTTGTTCCTTTTTGAGAAAACAAAAAATAAATATAGTTGGCAATAATAAAACTATAACTAATAATCTTTTAATCTTTGTTGTACCCAATATGTTTAAGCTTTGGGTACATGTGTGCGGAACCCCACATGAGACTCTTTTATGAATCTTCCATGTCACTTCAATTTAATTGCTACTAAAATAAAGTGTTATAGTCCTTACAAGTGGAAGTGTGCACATATTCATTTGGAACAAAGCAAATTGGTGTGTTTTCTTATGCCATTTGTTGAAGTGTTTGTCAAACTACTCGAACTTAGCTATAAGTTGTTGGAAATTTATTTGTGCTTAGTGTGGTTAGGATGAAATGTCCAAATTCATCAAACTAGCCAACTCAAGTTGTTACTAATGATACTTGCTTCATACTCTTTAGCAAGTCAAATGCAATTTTAAAATTAGTCAAACTATCACTAATAGTTTGGTATAAATGTAAGTGACAAATAGGTCCAAACCAGTCCACCTACATTTTTATTTGTGAACTTACAATTAATTTGGTGATTTTGAGGCAAAATCACTTCTCGAGGGCAATCCATAGTCTAATACATTGAATTGCCATTTGATTGGTATAGACACTAATGTAAATATAATAAGTAGGTAGACATTTACTTGTAATTGACAGTCTTTAAAGTAGGGACATGCATTATTATGGTTGATAAGTTGTCTAGTGTCTTGCTCTTTATCTCTAAATTAAGATTTATCTTAATTGCTTTCTAATAATTTTTGTCTTGAAATTGAAGCTCTGAATTAAGTTATAGTACTTTTTTCTAATCTCTAAAGGGGTCCAAAATTTCAGGCTTGTTGCATTTTCCTTTTTGGTTGCTCTCATAATAAAAGCTATTTTTACAACATTATCTATTGTCATGAATTCATTTTGTAGGAATACGTTTAATCCTCTAGCCTCCTTAGAATGTAGGTGCATCTTTCAAGTTTAATGTACCGTATACACATTCAAAAATTGAAGGAAATCCAAATCATTATAATCTTACTAGCTAAACTTGGCATGATTACATTTTAAATCCTCTTGTCAACCTTCACTGGTGCATATATGAATTTTTGGGCTGCCCTGCATGTCTAAGCAATGCCCAGCATGGCCTATAGGCCAGATAAGAGACAAGAGCTCCACAATGGAATGAGGTCAGAAGATCTGGACAAGGCTGGGATGTTTGGTTTGCCAAGAAAGTGAAAGGCATGACATGATTTGTACTTGATTCTTGGGCCTCCCTATCCTCTTATAAATAAATAGAATGGCTTAGTGGATCATATCTACAAACTGGTTGCCATAAAGAGCAATTAATATGAAGATTTTAAAGGTAGTAATATTTGGTGCTGATTACTCTAATCTTAGAGTACTTAGTTGTTCTGCTTATGCTCACAATAAAGAAAACAAGTTTGTGCCAAGGACAAAGAAGAGCATATTCTTGTGTTATGCAAAAGGCCACAAAAGATATAGATTGTGGTCTACATACCCTAATTCACTTAAATTTATTATCAATCTTGTATGCTCCTCAAAGCAAAGAAGTCCAAATTTAGAAATTGAAATGCAAGAACCAATTACTTATCATTGAAAAAGTACATTAAAAATGTTTCAAAAAGATTTGATATGCAAAATTGCAAGTATGAGTCATCCTCTATTAATAATTTATTTCAAATTATCTATACCATGGTCACCTCAAATAGGCAATGGAGCGAATGGTCTCACTTTCATATAGTAGTGCAAGTGGTAGCATCATGTATGCAATGATTTGTTCTTATCATTAAATTTCACTCATTGTTAACATAGTATTTATATTCATAAAAAGAAAACAAGTATTAAATATCATTTTATTTTTAAATCATATTAAAAAGATATATTAATAATAAACATTGATACAATTAATAATTTTATAAATATATTAATGTAATTTATTTCAATAATTAAATTTAAATATTATTTGAATTTAATCTCTATTCATAATAAAAAATATATAAAAATAAATAATTTAAAAATAATTTTTATTATTTTAATATAATTTTAGTTAAAATTAAAATTTATAAATGTATCTATCTTGAATTAAGACTCTACAAAGTAAGCGTCTTCAAGTTGCAAAGACCAAGGCATGGATGTTATCACATCCAAATTAATGCCCGTCATTTTCTAAGGAAAAAAATAATGAGGCATTAAGAAAATTTATTTATTTATCATTTATTAGTAATTTTGATGTTTAGAAGTTGTTAACTTTTTTATGTGTCGATAAATTTTCTTATTTTAAACCATGATTTAAGGTTATTAAATATTGAGTGACAGAATATTTTTATAAGTAATTAAATAAATTTTTTTAAAAAAAAATTTTAAAGTTATTTTTTTAATTATTATTTTATTTAAATAATTAATTTAAATTTAATAATCTAATAAATTTATTATGATAAAATATATATTTATTTAAGAATTAAAAAATATTTATGAGATAAAATATCTTAAAAATAATAGGACTCAAAAATTGTATATCAAATAATTAAGATAAGTATATTCTTGGACTAATAGGTTAATTCATTTTCTCTAGTTTTATTGAAGGTATTAATTGTGAGTTATATAATTAGGGATGCATATAGTACTTTTGTTTTCTTTTTATTATGTCATGAATCATTATATTTTTTTTTTGGTTGGTATGTTGCTCTTGCTGACACTAATAAGTGATTTGAATTGATAATTGATATAAAAATATTTGAAAACTATATCGCATACGACAATCATCCAAACCTTTTTAATACATTAAATATTTGAAAAAAAAATTACAAAAAAATACGAGAGAATAAAGAATATTTAACAAATATTAAATGATACATGTCGAAACACGTTGCTGTGTCTTTGTCATTATTTTGGCCACTGCAATTATACGAAAAGGGTAGGAGAGATATCCATTAAATAAACATAATAAATCTTTATGTGATTTCCGGGACAAGTGGGAATTATTAAAAGGGTAGCAGCCAACGAAGAATGTTCACAAATCTTAAAAGATCCGTGTCGAAACACGTTACCGTATCTTTTGATGGCACACAGCTATCTTTTGTTTGTTGTTTATGCCAAAGGGCAGAAAAGAGGAGACGATTATAAGAACGTGGTCCATAAATATTTTTTAATGTTACTCACTGACACCCTTTTCTTCTCTTCACCTAATAATTGTACGATTATATAAAACCCATTGTCTCATTGTACTCTTTTTTCAATTAATCGTCAAATCATTGCAGGGCAGAGGAAGAGGAGACAATTATATGATTGTGGGTACATAAATATTTTTTATTGTTACTCACTAACACCCTTTTCTTTTCTTCACCTAATAATTATACCATTTTATGAAACCCGTTGTCTCATTGTACTCTTTTTTTTCAATCAATCCTCGAATCATTGCATGACGGGGCAGAGGAAGCGGAGACAATTATATGATTGTGGTCCATAAATATTTTTTAATGTTACTCACTGACATTCTTTTCTTCTCTTCACCTAATAATTATATAATTATATGAAATATGTTGTTTTATTATTTATTTTAAAAATATTTTTTAATATTATTAAAATAAAAATATAAATAAAAATAATATTTTAATTTTATTATAATTTTTAAAATTAAAAATTATAAATATCTTAAAAAATTTTAATTTATATTTAATTAATTATAAAATTAAATTATAAAAATTATGTTAACATAAATTTTTAATTAATAATTTATTAAAAAAATTTTAAAATTCTAATTTAAATATTTATATAGTTTTTTTTTATATATTTGTTAACAAAATTTTATTATATATATATATATATATATTTTTTTTTTTTTTCTTTCATGCATCAAAAATTTGAAACGGCAAAACAAACAATAATTTTGCTACAAATAGTCTTTGCTGTTTTCACTGTGTTAGTCGGCGATTAATTGTTAATAGAGGTTTGTCCAGTTTTGAGATTCAAAAAATAGGTTGAGTTTCGGCTATTATGTTCCAATAGAGTTACCTCTTCAAGCTCTTCCTACACCGATTAAACCGAACGTACAAACCGCTGGGTGGGTGTTATTATGAACTTTGTGAATGATAATAATTACTTTGTAATATAAAATAAAATAGTACATAAATTTATAAAAAGAAAACAAGAAAAAAAATGACAATTGGAACTACCATGCCAAATTATATTACAATTTAGAAATTGAGTGATAAACACTCTACAATTTGACTAACAATAATGTAACTGATACTCAGATTAATTACTTTATGTAAGACTATCACTCATCAATCTACAAACGTCCGATGAAGCTTTATTATTAGTTTCCATCACCTGGGACACAAGTCACTTGGACTCAGAACCCTGCTCAGAAAAATAGCAGGCCAAAAATTGGAGTGCTATGGTGGGAAAATTTTGAACTTACTCTGTGATGATCTTCAGCTCCTCCTGATGTACTTTTTGTACAACGTTGAAGTCTAATTTTGCAAGCTTCAGTAGTGTTTCATTATGTGACTCATCTTAATGGTAAGCAGCAATATATTTCCTTGCATCCAACCTTGGTAGGCATTTGCGGATAGGACGGTTAAGAGCATGCTTTACTTGATCTTTTTGTTGAGAGCTTAAATGGGTCAACTGAAGGTTTCTGGTAGTGAAGCCCACTGCGTCATCCAAGATGTCTTCTCCGCGTATTCCAAGATGCGCAGCTTCATACAGACTTAGGTTTCCTTGGACGTCATGAATCGAGATTTCCTTGAACTTTCTTCCATTGTCCGTAAATTTTTCAAATGCCTCAGTATCAATCACAAAAGCCAAATACATTCAACCGTTTGTTATAGATATGTTCATTGCAATAGGCACGCCATATGTTAATTGTGAACATGACGTTACCGCATGACACTTTCATCCCTTGTTGTCTGAGCAATCGAAACCGAAGTGCGGCAGTGTAGAGATCGTCCTCATCATGGCTGTCACTACAAACCAGCTTGTCCAATGCAACTTCGATCTCTTCCTGGAAATGGTAAGTAACGCCTTAGTGTTGGATTGAATCAATCAAGCGCAAACTTTGGGAAGGCAGATTGGAATCTCTTAGCATCTTTCTCACTTCGTCTCTGAGCATTTCATGGTGTTGGTGAATGTTTAGTTGTACCTGGAACTATTGGGACTACCATACCAAATAGGTTGAGTAACTGTTCAAGCTCTTGCTGTTTTCACTATTGTGACTACACCGATTCAAAAAAATAAGCATTTCGGCTATCAAATATCAGTTGTATGTACCTCTTCAAGCTCTTGCTACACCGATTAAACCTATTGGGTTTTCAAACATTGTATTTGGGCAATACCCCACAGCCTATTCCACGGAATGGGCCTATAAATATGGTCTCAAACGAATTCTATGCCACACGATAGGAGGTAGAGAAGGAAGGAAGGCTATGGCAGACCAAATTTCAGGAGTTTCTGCTTTACTCCAAAAGCAAACATCAGTGTCAATCGTCCTACTGCTGATTACCATCCTACGATTTGGGGGATTATTTCCTCTCACGTGTCTGACTCCAAGCTAACTAAACCATGCAAGCCTCTTTTTACATGCTTAAGGAAGAAATAAAATATTAGTAACTTACATACACCTAAATTCTTCTGCAGACAATAAGCACCTCAATTCACCAACAGCATGAAATGCTCAAAGAGGAAGTGAGAAAGATGCTAAAAGATTCCAATCAGCCTTCCCAAAGCTTGCGCTTGATTGATTCAATCCAATGCTTAGGCATTACTTACCATTTCCAGAAAGAGATAGAAGTTGCATTGGAAAAGCTGGTTAGTAGTGGCAGCTATGATGAGGATGATCGCTACACTGCTGCCCTTCGTTTTCGATTGCTCAGACAACAAGGGATCAAAGTGTCAAGCGGTAACATCGTGCTCCTGATTAACACATAGGGTATCTATAGCAATGAACGTATCTATAACAAACGTTGAATGTGTTTAGATTTTGTGAATGATACAAAGGCATTAGAAAAATTCAAGGACAAAGGAGGAAAGTTTAAGGAATGCTTAATTCATGAGGTCCAAGGAAACCTAAGTTTGTATGAAGCTGTGAATCTTGGAATTCGCGGAGAAGACATCTTGACATCTTGGATGAAGCAAAATAGACTTCGCTACCAGAAACCTTCAATCCATGTTGACCCATTTAAGCTCTCAACTAACAGATCAAGTAAGGCATGCCCTTAACCGTCCTATACACAAATGCCTACCAAGGTTGGATGCAAGGCACTATATTTCTATATTCTCTGAAGATGAGTCACATGATGAAACCCTATTGAAGTTTGCAAAATTAGACTTCAACATCGTACAAAAAGTATATCAGGAAGAGCTAAAGCGCATCGCAGAGTAAGTTCAAAACTTTCCAACTATAGCACCCTAGTTTTTGGCTTGTTATTTTTCTGAGTGGAGTTCTGAGTCAAAGTGACTTTTGTCCAAGTGGTGGAAAAATTTGGATGTCGCAACAAAGTTTCCATATGCACGGGACAGAGTTGTGGAGTGCTATTTTTGGATGATAGGAGTCTATTTTGAGCCCCAGTATTCCTTTGGCAGAAAGATCCTAACAAAAATTATTGACACAGCATCTATTCTAGAGGAGACGTATGATAATTATGGCACGAGGAAAGAACTTGAACTCCTTACTGAAGCCATTCAAAGGTTATCTTCCTCCGTCCAATTCAATAATGATTTAGTCGTGACTGTGCCTTTCAAATTTTAGTAGACCTCAATAAAATTTGGAATTGGTTAAGTTTTAATTGAGCTAGCTTAGCTTAGGCAATCTATTTTTTTGGTTGGTTGAGTTAGGGGTTTGCAATTGGTATTGATGATGTTAAAGGGTTAACAATTGTATGATCATTAGTCCACTTGGCCATCCTAATTTGACTTTTCTACTTTGCTAATACAAATTCCAAATTAGAGTTGATCGAGACACGAGCTAGCTAGCTTTGTTTCTATTATTTTTAATAAGTGAGAATAAGGAAGCTGAAGCATGTCCATGTAGCCAACTTTGACATTAATAGACACCTGTCAATTTTCAGATGGGACATTAAGGCTGCCGATATGCTTCCAGAGAATATGAAAATGGTTTATGATTTAGTTCTTGATGTCTACAAGGAACTGTAAGACACAATGGAAAAAGAGGGAATGTTGTATGCCGTAGAATACGCTAAAGGAGAAGTATGTGTGTCTCTTATTAAATTTGCTTTTCAAATTTGTTACGAATTTGGAGTGCTTATACTTTGACAATTGACATAACCTTTTATTCATTGGTTTATTTTTTTCAAAATACTTGTGTGTCTCCCAGGTGAAGAAAGTGGTCCAATGCTACATGGCTGAAGCAAAGTGGCGGGATTCCACTTCTTTACTTGTAATGAAGGATTATAAATAAGATTAAAATGTACTTATGGGATTGGATGACTTTGTATAAAATAAGCAAGTCTTATATCATCATGTTTGTATTCAAGAAGTTATTTGGATAGATTAATATGAGATTACTATCTTACCATTGTGGATTAGCTTTATCTCATCAAGCTTTATAAGTTAGAATATTCATCACATATGATAAGTTTAATCCCAAAATATCTTTAATATAAAAGCCAATAATGTTAGCCCAAATCCATTTGTTTTTGTTTTCTGTCTTTTTTGCTTTTGTCACTGTTTTTATTGCCAACCATAGTCATATTTGCCACAATTGCTATCATCATTATTGCCATCACTTTCATTGCTATCATCATTGTGACCACTAATTTCTCTACTATCCCTTTAGTCATTGCCATTGCTAGCACCACTATTGCTTTCATTCTTGTTACCATTGTTATTGCTACCATTATCATTCCTGCCACCATATCGACTACCATAAAAGCTAAAAATTTTATTAAATAATATTTTAAGAAAAATATTTTGTCTAATCTATAATTTCAAACATAGAATATGATAATATGATAGGATTTCTTAAATAGTTGAATTATTATTAATCATGTTATTTGATATATATTTTTTTTAATTTTAGTATGAAATAATTTAGAGAGAATATTAAAGATTGATTTTACGTCCATATTAGATGCTTTGCTTAATTTTTATGTCAAGTTTACAATCTTATAAATATGTACCATTGTATGAATTTAACTTATTGGAGGCTAATCTTCTTGAAAAGATCTATCAATCTCCTTAAAGAGATTGATATCACTAATTTTTACAAGTTTTCTTCTTTAATCCTTAAGTTCTTATCATCTACCATTAAAGTAACAAATTTAAGGCTTTCACTTTTATTCCATTGTCCTACCATCACCACAAAGAAAAGAAATAAGAAAAAAACAAACATGTTAAATTTATGCCTTTTACACCAAAAAAAAAAAAAAAATCTTAGTATCATTAATTTGCATTTATATTTCATGTCATCACACAATTTATTTTCTTTGAATGCTAGAATATCTCTTATAGAAGAATCCATAGAGAAGCTTAAAGAGATGTTTCTTGTCCATGTGAAATCACAGTTAAGAGATAATGCCTCTAAGTGTACTAGCAAGTAGAAATAATAAAAAAAAATCTCTTAGAGGCATAGATTGTAACTATGTGCATCCATGACTAAAAGTGCAATTTCTATTTGGATAAGACTAATTATATAGTTTGGATTTCTAAAGCTAAAAATATTTCTTTTTCCATCACACAAATGAAGCCTATAAGATGAAAATTACTCCCATTTAATTAATAGATGATGCTATCTAGTGGTACAATTGGTCTGAAATTTGACTAAAGTTTTGACTTTGGCTAATTTTACTAAAGGTTTTCTCATTCATTCTTTTAGAATATCAAAATGTATATAGACAAGTTGCTAAAATATTTTATATATCAATAGTCTAAGAGTACGAGAGTCATTTTGAATAACTTATCAATCGTGCTAAAGATTATTTTGAAAGATAATTGATGGGTATGTTGATCAAAAGACTAATTCTTACAATTTGATGTGAAGTCAAAGTTCATTAATCATGAACAATGGTAGCCACTATCCCATATGTTTGATTTGAAGAAGAGAAATTGACTTCTAAAATTCACTATACATTTACTAAAGGAGTTAGCAAACAATCTAAAAGCAATATTGCTTTTATTTCTGCTACCGCCAAATGCATAATGTAAGAGAAGTTAAAATAGTGATCATTAAAGGAATTGTATTAACATTGTGATGAGAAGAGCCATAAGGAGCATTATTGTAAGTAAAGGAAAATTTTTGATAGTTGAACTAGTAGAGAAAATTGTTAAGGTATAGAATGATAATTTATATTAGGTCATGATGATTGGAAAACTACATATGAGATTGTAATATTTAGGTGTCATGCCTTGCTAGCTATTTAATCTACAAACCAAGAAGATTGATAAGTCCTTTAAATAACAATTAGTCACTATATTAGTTTATTTGGGCACCAATAACAATTTCATGGATGAAAAGAAGTTGGGCACTGTAAACTAACATAAAGGCTACCCAGTAATGTTACTGGCTTATAAGCAAGTAACAATGTTAAGCACCCATCCCTATATAAAAATAATGCTAAAGAGTAAAACATATCGATTTGTATATTGTTTTTAAGGAGACTGTAAACTGACCTTGTATGATAACACTTAGTGTTATCATTGTTATTAGATAAAACATCCAATGTGGACTATTATTTTATTAGTCACTTTAAAATGTTTCTTGTTCTATGCTATCACCTAATGTTACAATCTATTCATCACCTAATGTTAGGACCTTTGCTCATTTGATAAATTTTTACATTTTACTCTTTAGCTCAACACCAAAAACAATAATAATAATTATAAATAAAAAATACACACAATGCAATGTGGGATTATGTATGCAATGATAATAAACTGATATTGATTACCATTTTTGTGTTAGAGTTTTGTTATGTGGCTGGATGATTGATCTAGCTGAAATTTAACCAAAGTGATCTTAACATAACATTCTAGGCTCCACACATTCTTTCATATTCATTATACATATAATTTTTTTTACAAGAAAATTTAAAATTTTGAAGAAATATAACCTTTTTTTTTTATCTTTGAGAGACCAAGAGTGATGTGAGCCAAATTTTGATTAGATCATGCATAATATTTCCCTATTAGAGTTGTGCTAACCATAAGGGTTGGTGACCATAAGTTACTGGCTATTGTATGCACATTTTTCTATTTAGGATTCTTTGTTGATTGATATATTAAAATTAATATTTATGTTTGAATTTTGTTAAAGAGAGGGATCCATTAAGAAGTAAAATAAAGGTGCTTCATTCAAGTTTTTGGTTCCTTTAATTTATGCTCCTATTCTTCCTCTTACTAAACTCCCCACCATTTTTTTTTTGTGATTTTTTTTTCATTTTTTGGACAATTCATTACATTTGTTTTGATTTTTGATTGTCCAATGTTTGGTTTTTGTGGGTAATTGTAGTGTTTCAGTTTGACTATCATTGAGCCATATACCTATTTTAAGGGATCAATTGTTTATGGCTACATTGGTTGGTTCATTTGCTCATGGCTTTTACTTATGTATCATTTTCCAAACTTGCTACTTGTTCTACTATTTTGTTAATTTATTTATTTATTTATTTTCGAATGTGGTTCTTGATTCTAATACTTTTCACTAAGTTTTTTTTTTGTTACTATATTGTCAATTATTGAGCAATCATATTAGTTGTTCTAAGTGCCTTGGTTTTGGTTTAGACTTTTCTTAAGTTGTGGGGTATCACTTTGTTTTTATATTAGTAATGTATGAAAATTAGTCTAGATCAAAAAATCATATTTTCATTAGAAAGATAAATATGTGAATGGTTAGCAATTGCAACTAAAGCAATTGTTACAGATATGATGCCCATGCATACAAGTAGTTAAAAAGAATAATTGTTACAAATTGTTTGAGAATATGCTTGCCTACGTGGAAAATAACATTGTTGTTAGCATAATTCTTATGACTACTAGTTTAAAAGAAGGGAATTATGGTAAAGAAATTTGCATTAGTGGGATAAGAGAAAGAGGGGATTTAAGGTTGAATTTTGGAGAATTCCCATTAACTGATGTTAATTATAATGCACATCATATGCAATGCATGTAATTATTAATTTGAAACTTTCAAAGTATTAGTCCTATAATTATCTCAAAGGTAATCCCTATATTGTTCCTAAACTTTTTCTATTTCTTTTTCCTTCTTACATTTTTTTGGTCTCCAAATGCTTCTCAGAATACTAATAAAAATGAAAAAAAATTGATAATACACTAAGTTAATCACTAAAATTTGATGTAATATAATGTTGCATGTGCACTTATAAATTTAGCAAAGCCAATGTTTTGAAAAACAAAAGTGCCCATTTTGATTTGCATATTTTGTGGGAATCAAAAATAATTCTTAACAAAAGTATATAAGTAGAAAATTTGGACAAAACTTAAGGTGACTTTCTTATGGTTAGTGATAATAGATATATGTATTTCTTTGGAGATATTAAAGTGCTATATAGGATATGACTAAATTACCATCAATTACTTTTAAAGGTGTGATGTTTCTATATGAGCTTCATATTGGTGAATAAAGACATGCATGTAGTTTTTAGATCTTCCTTTTTTTTGGATGCAATCTCAAGAGGAGCTTCTTGATTTCTTGATCAAAACTCCCCTGATGGCTAATGTACAGTTAGTGCCTCAAATGTAATAATGAACATGACATTAATAGCAAATTTAATATACGTTATATCGATACTTCTCTAATAAATTGAATATATAAATAAAATGTGATATAAATATATGAAATAAAATAAAAGAATAGTCACTAATTAAATAAAGTTAAGCATTATGTTATCAATCTAAACTTTAATAATAACTAAATTTACACATAATTAATATTATCAATAAGGTGAGCATAAATTAAAGTTAAATAACTAAACATGTTAATGTCTACAATGCAAGTATCAATCACTATTTCTATCATAGAAATCTTTCATAATCATATTTATATATTATCACTAATAATTTATTTTCTGAGCTTAGCAATGATGATACTCAATATTATATTATATTACAATGATAATTAAAGATTCCAACATATCTTTTAAAAGTTTACAATTGAAAGAAATGTCACTAAATTGGACCAATTAAACACATTAAGGGAGCCCTAAGAAGACAAGAACTAAATTATATTACAACATTTGCAAGATAATAAAAAAATGGAGAAAAAATTTACTTGTGAGATGATAGCTAATGAGAATTGACCTGAGCAATGGTTGCAGTGCTACCCATCCAAGTAGGGCTTAAACTTAAAGGCGAGGTGGTTGGTGATCAAGGAGTGATACATGGTGTCATGAAACAATGATGTGTTGGTAGTTAACATGTGGCATTGATTACCCTTTTCCTTTATGAAGCATCCTAGAGCAAACCAATATTTTGCCAATTTAGTCTTGGCTTGGGATATGATCTCCTCTTTTGCTAGGACATCACTATCTGCCTTATCCTCAAAGCTTATGTAGTTGAACTCTAAGGACCAACCAAAGAGTGGGGCCCTCCTTTATCATCATTTTTAAGAAGAATATCTAAGGAGTCATAAAATTGGCTAAAGCCTTAGGCTCCAAGGGAGGAGCATGGCTATCTAATCCTTTTGATGGATCATTAAATGATTGGTGTAAACCATTATCAGTCTCTCCCCTATTGATATCCTCCATCATTTGCAATACATCTTCCATTGCTAGTCTCTAATCAAGGACCATTGAGATACAAGCCATGGTTATTTGCAACAACTGTACCATCTCTTCTTCAATGTTATGGTGCCTCATCAACTCCACGTCAAACAACTCAACCATTTATTCCTCCCAACCACAGATTGGAGCACCTAAGCAAGTCAATGCCTTCCTTGTCTGGCGAGGCTTGATTGGGTGCCCTATCAGTCAAGTGCTCAAGGAGCAATAAAATGAAATTATACACATCAACGAGAGCCTGCGACATGGCTAGAAGGAATAAAGGTTCTAAATAGTGGGTTTAGACAAAATTCCAAAATTCAAGCATCATGGTAGGGCTAAAGCAATATGTCAGCCAATTTGATGTTGCTATGGACCATTTTGCCCTCCACATGGAGGTAGGCTAGGCCTCTTGTTGTGCTTAGTGCTATTCTTATTTTATTGCCTAGTCCAATGGAGTTTGGCTCTAACCTTTGTTTTCTGCAATGTTGTTATTAATGTTTTAATTACCTAGTGCAAATAAAATATTTTGTACAAAAATGAAAGAAAAAGAATAAGCATTTTGTTGCCGCCAATAAGGGAAAAAAGAAATAAAAGAATTATTAAGTCTCAAATTTTGACAAAAAATAGCACAGACACCCTAGTGAATGGTCCAAATGCCCTTTAATGAATGGTTAAGTTAACATGGCTTACAAGTTTGCTATAGTTAGTTCGATTAACAAAATTTTCTAAAATTTTTCAAAATTATTTTTGAATAAAACTATATTATTTCATAAATTAATAAAATTTTAAATTATAAAATATTTAAAAGAACAATAAAAAAAATAATATTTTAAAAAATAATTGAAGCCAATTTTAATAATAATTCTAACTATATTAACTAAATTAAGTTTTAGAATTTTTTCACTTAATCAAATGGAATGACTAGTGTTTTTGTTAAAGATGTGTTTTTGGAAAGGCTAGTGTTTTTGTTAAAGATGTGCAAAGGGTAGCCAAATTGTCAAATTAAAATCTACAAAAACAAGAAATAGGCCATTAAGGTCAATGATCAGTAGTTGTTAGGATAAGAAGACAATTGCAAATGATTGGAAGAGAAAGAAAATAACAGAGACATAATGTACTTTATTATCAAAGTAACTAATGCAATAGTTGTTAATGTTGCCTCTCTTTTGGTTCCTTCTCCAAACCACCCATTTCACCATAACAACAACAACAATAACACAAACAACAACCTAAAGCAAGGACAAAAACAATAAAAGATTTTTGTTTTGGAGACACTGCCTGACATGACCAAGAAGATTTTATGTTTTGCTTGTTGTTGAAACATTGTTGCATGAGCTATTGTTAGCTAACTTACAAAGGGGAAAGAAGTATATATATCCTCTTGTTCTCTTATTCTTCTTACCAAAAGCTTTTTTTTTTCTCTCATCTCTAAACAATATCAAATTATGCTTTTACGCTACTTCGCTTGGGTTATAAGTACTTGATTTTCACAATTTTTGTAGGTGTCATTATGTAACTATCTATCTTTCTTCTTAAATTTTCTAGGCTACAAAAATACCTTTTTCCCAACATAAGACATCCCTCTAGATTGTTGATCATTGGTACAATAGCCAAAATTACATTGGCCATTAATTTTTGCTTAACCTTTGTTAATTTCAATCTACCACCCTTCACGTGGGCCATTGTCATAGGAACAATGTTTGAGATAATTATATGTTCTTCTATATCATACCTCATTTATGTCTTGAAGCTAAGAGTAATGGATAAGAAACACTTACTTTAACCTTCTTCGTCCTCTTCAAAGTTACTCAATAATTTTTTTCCAAGGATGATGTTAGCTCCTATTGAGATACTTCCCTTTGATGATTTTATTGATTCAAAATCTGTGATGTACTACTTTACATTTGCCATTTTCTGTATTTGCTTATATCAAGGATCTTCTCCCTCACAAAATCATCCTAGAAGGCATATATCCCAATGATAGTGTTCATGGATTTGGTAGCTAGTTTTGCCTTGGAAAATAATCCACCTAGTGTAAATTTGATTATTATCATTTTACATAATTATTTAGAAGTTAGAGATGAATGGAATAAATTTGAGGAGGAAGTAGCTCTAGTTGTGGAGAACATTAAGAATGCTTTTGTTAGTCCTTTTGATGAGTTTCTTCCTTAGACTTTGTTGGTTACACTCTTGTATTTTTATGTTGGTTTCTTACTTTTTATGGTATTTTGTGTTATTTAATATCAATTTTAAATTTTTTAATAATAATTATTTGTTTATTTTGATTAAGATTATGATGGTACTCATAATGTTGTATTTTAATATTTTATTTTAATATTTTTTATTATATTTCATCTATATCACATCTTAAAAAAATATAGTTATTTCCAACTTTGCCCCCTTTAAAGAAAAACAAAACAAGGTAGCGAGTCATTGAATTTATATTATTTGTGTTTAAAATTGTATCATTTGACATGGTAAAAAGATGCAATTTCTTTTTATTATGCAAAACATAGCAGCCTAGTCTTACAGAAGTCTATAAAAATGATTGAGCCAACAAATTTGTCACTGTTCCATTTGAAACTTTCATTTAGACAAGCTTGTTGAATGCAATTTTTTTGTAGCCCATTATTCTAAACTCAATTACATACATTTAAATTGATCACTACACTAACCATCTTTATGATGAAGAAGCCCAATACCCATCAAGTGTCTACTATAAGTAGTGAGATCTTAGCTCCATGAAGACATCCCTCAATTTGTTGATCATTGGTACATTAGCCATAATTGCATTGGCCATTAATTTTTTCTTGACTTTTGCTAATTTCAATCTGCCACCATTTAGGTGGGCCATTGGCATAAGAGCTGTGTTTGAGATAATTACATGTTTTTCTATTGCATACATCATTTATGTTTTCAAAGCTAGGAGTGATGGACAAGAAACACTTTATCCTTCTTCGTCCTTCTCAAAGCCACTCAATAATTTCTTTCTTAGGATGATGTTTGTTCCTTTTGAGACACTTCCCTTTGATGATCTTCACGATTCAAAATTTATGATGTGTTGCTTTACACTTGCCTTTTTTTGCAATTACTTATATCAAGGATCTTCTCCCTCATAATACCCTTATGGAAGGCACATATATCTATGATAGTCTTCGTGGATTTAGTGGCCAGTTTTGTCTTGGAAAATAATCCACCTAATATAAATTTTTTTATTATTATTATTTTATGCAATTATTTTGAAGTTAAAAATGAATTTAGTAAATTTATGGAGAAAGTAGCTCTGGTGGTGGAGAACATTAAGAATTTATATAATTTGTCTCTATAATTATACCATTTGACGTTGTAAAAATGCAATTTATTTTTATTATGCAGAACCAGCAACTTAGTCTTATAAATGTCTATAAAAGTGATTGAGCCAACATATTTGATTCTATTGCATTTGAAACTTTCCTTTAGACAAGCTTGTTGAATGCAATTTGACTCTAGCCCATTATTCTGAGCTGTATTACAAACATTTAAGCCAATCACTACACCTATAACCATCTTTTTTATGAAGAAGCTCAATGCCCATCAAGTGTCTACTATGAGTAGGCAGATCTTAGTTTCATGAAGACATTCCTCTAGATTGTTTATTATTGGTACAATAGCCACATTTACATTGGCCATTAATTTTTGTTTGACCTTTGCTAATTTTAATCTGCCACCCTTCAGGTGGGTTATTAGCATAAGAATAGTGTTTGAGATAATTATATGTTTTTCTATTGCATACATCATTTATGTCTTGAAGATCAGAGTGATGGACAAGAAACACTTACTTTATCCTTCTTCGTCCTCCTTAAAGCCACATAATAATTTTTTTCCAGGGATGATGTTAGCTTCTTTTGAGACACATCCCTTTGATGATTTTCTTGTTTCAAATTTTGTGATGTGTAGCTTTACACTTTCAATTTTTTGCATTCACTTCTATTAAGGTTTTTCTCCCTCACAAAACCCTCATAGAAGGCATATATCTCTATGATAGTGTTTGTGGATTTTGTGGCCAATTTTGTCTTGGAAAATAATACACCTAGTGTAATTTTGATTATTATTATTTTACGTAATTATTTTGAAGTTAAAGATGAATGTAGTAAATTTAAGGAAGAAGCAGCTCTGGTTATGGAAAACATTAAGGCTCCTTTTATCAATCCTTTTGATGAGTTTCTTCCTTACGCAATGTTTGTTGTTGACAAAAAATTAATTACAAAATCATTTTGTGTAAATGAGTCCTTGCAGAAAAGGAAGAAGCCTTGTTAGCTAGAAACAAAAAGACAAACTTACTATTTAGGAACTAAAACACTCAATAAGTATTTAAAAGGGTAATTTAGACCAATCTCACCTTTTTTTTGTTGAAATTTAATAGATTTATAATGCCAAAGTTGTATGAATGAGCTTGATGCAATAAATATAATGTTTGTTGTTGGTACAAAAGTTCATTATGAGATTATGTTGTCTGAATCAGTCCCTGCAATGATGGAAGGAGCCTTGTTAACTAGAAATGAAGAGATGGCCTAATTTAGGAATTAAACACACAATAAGTATCCAAAAAGTTAATCTAGACCAATCACACCCTTTTGTTGACAGAATTCAATGGATTAAGTGTGCCAAAGATGTACAGATGAGCTTACTGCAATGAATATAATGTCTAGTTGTGACACAAAAGTTGATTACATAATCATTTTGTATGAATGAGTCCTTGCAATGAAGGAAGGAGCCTTGTTAGCTAGAAATCAAGAGATGGTCTCATTCAAGAATTGAAACACTAAATGTACATTTGAAAAGGTAATCTAGACCGATTACACCATTTTTTTGATGAAATTAAATAGATGTAGGGTACCAAAAATGTACAAATGAGCTTGTTATAATGAATAATGTGTTGTGTAGACAGAAATGTTAATTTCACCATCATTTTGTGTAAATTTGTCCCACCAATGAAAAAAGAAACCCTATTATGAAATATTGAAGAGATAGTCTCATTGTTCAGGAATTAAACCATTCAATACCTATAAGGAAAGCTAATAAAAATCAATGACTAATTTTACTTGAAGGAATTTAATGTGTACAAAGTACTAAAGGTGTTCAAATGTGCTTATTGCAATGAATAAAACATTTTGTGTGGATACAAATGTGCTCATACATATTAAGTGTTTTAATTCCTAAATAATGTGATCATCTCTTCATTTATTACAAATAAAGCTATTTCTTTCATTGCAAGCACTCGTTTACACAAAATATTTGAAAGAAATGGTAATGTTGAACAATCACACCAATTTTTTATGCAATTTGATGGATTTAATGTACCAAAGATGCATAAAAGAGCTTGTTGCAATGAATATAATGTTTAATGTTGACACAAAAGTTAATTATGAGAACTTTTTTTTTTCTTCTTCTCTTTCTCCATTTCTTATAAAATTTCTCTTTTTTGTCTCTTTGTAAGCTTGTATTGCCTTAGAAATAAAGCTATTATTTGTAGCTTGAGGGCTATTAGGTGATTGATTGAAACTTGTGAGCAAAGCTCTTATTTCTATAAGTCTTCTATCTTTTTTTTCCTAGCGTTATTAATATTTGATTTGTAAAGTTTTCTTTCTTTGTTTGATATCTTTTGTTTTAGTTGACTTTGCATGTTATTTACACTAACTTAGTCAAGTTTGCTACTTGTAAAGAGTTGAGCTCTCTATATAGGATTGGAATCCTTCTTTGTGAGGGCTGGCTAATTGATTTTTAATAAATTTGAGAGACCTTTTTCATTAGTTTTTTTATGAACATTCGAAATTATCAAGACCACTCTTGTGGCATTCTAATTATGATTTGTATTTTTGATTTATGTTGTCGTAATAAACATTGGGTCAACTTTTTTCCTTAGACTCTTGTAAATCCTCATTTAGTTTTCTGGAGGTTTGAATTCCTTATTCTACTTTAAAAGACTTCAAAATTTGGGCTTAAAAGCAAAGGGAGCTATTGTACTAGTAAAAGAGGAATAAGCACATTTTGAAAAAGTGAAGAGATAGTCTCATTGTTCAAGAATTAAACCATTGAATTCCTATAAGGAAACCTAATAAAGATCAATGATTCATTTTAGTTGATGGAATTCATTGGGTATAAAGCACCAACAAAGATGTGCAAACATACTTGTTCCAATGAATATAATGTTTCATGTAGACACAAATGTGCTTATGCATTTCAGTGTTTCAATTCCTACATAATGAGATTGTCTCTTCATATCTAACTAACAAAGCCCCTCCTTTGGCTGCAAGTACTCATTTACACAAAATATGGATAAGAAAGGGTGACCTAAAGCAATCACACCTAATTTTGCTGGAATTCAATGGATTTAGTGTACCAAAATCAATCATTCATTTTTCTTGATGACATCAAGTGGGTGCATAGTACCAAAGGTGTGTAAATGTACTTGTTGCAATGAATATAATGTTTTATGTGGAAATAAACGTGCTTATACATATTGAGTGTTTCAATCCTTGAATAATGAGATTGCCTTTTAATATTTGACAAAGCTCTGCCTTTCATTACAAGCACTCATTTAGACAATATGTGTACAATAATTGGAAATCTAGACCAATCACACTAGTTTTTTTGATGGAATTCAATACATTTAGTGTACCAAAAATGTACAAAATTGGTTTTTGCGATGAATATAATGTTTGTTGTTGACACAATTGTTAATTGAGATCATTTTGTGTGAATGAGTCCTTGCAATAAAGGATGGAGCCTTGTTAGCTAGAAATGAATAGACAGTCTCATTATTGAGGAATTGAAACATTAAATAAGTATTTGAAGTGGTAATCTAGACCTATCTTATCATTTTTTTTTGATGATATTTAGTAGATTTAGTGTACCAAAGATGTACAAATGAGCTTGCTACTATAAATATTATGTTTTGTGTAGAAACAAATGTTAATTTCAACCCCATTTTGTGTAAATATGTCCTTCCAATGAAAAAAGAAGTCATATTATGAAACATTGTAGAGAGAACCAAAGGTTCAAACATGCTTGTTCCAATGAATATAATGTTTTTTGTAAACATATAGTGTTTTAATTCTTGACTAATGAAACTGTCTTTTTAAATCTAATTAACAAGGCTCTTTCTTTTATTGCAAGCACTCATTTACACAAAATATGTATAAGAAATGCTAATCTAGACACACCAATTTTTGATGGAATTTAATGGTTTTAGTGTACCAAAGATGTATAGAAGAGCTTGTTGCAATGAATATAATATTTGCTATTGACACAAAAGTTAATTACAAGATCATTTTTGTCTAAATAAGTGACAAGGGAGGTAGAAGCCTTGTTTGTTAGAATTGAAGAGGCAGTCTCATTATTTATGAATTAAAACCTATAATAAGTATTTGAAGAGGCAATCAAGACCAATCTCACCTTTTTTTATGAAATTCAATAGATTTAGTGTACCAAAGATGTACAAACGAGCTTATTGTGAATATAATGTTTGTTGTTGACATTGGGGGTAACTTGTGATTATGTGATTGATTTAAACTTATGATTGAAACCTAAGTTGCATTACCAAGGTGGGCATTTATAACATTAGGTGTAAATTCATTGATAGTGATATTAGGATTTAGATTGATAGTGGAAAACCACAATGACTTTTCTCATAGTAATAATAATAAAAATAAAGAAATTATTATAAATGAAAATTTAGATAATAATTATTTGCAAAATTAAACTTATCATTTTTTCCTCTCCTTCCTTTGTTTATAAAGATTGTTGAAGAAGCTTAACTCTTAACTTAGGGTTATAACAACTTTTTCTTGTTATCACAAGAGCTTATTAGCTCTCATCAGCAAAGATGTAAATTGATCCATATTAGGATGGTTTAAGTAGCTTTTACAAGGTTAGGTTTAAATAGCTTAACTATAATTTGTGTTAGGGATAAGAGACATAATAATTTTCATGATGCCTTACTAAGAGTAATTGAATCAAGTTTTAAGTGAAGGCCCTATATGGTTCTTATGATGTCTTAATTTTACATTATCATTATCCTAATAGCTTTATGCCTAGATATTAAAACAGAAGGATTTAAGATGATGCCTACATCCAAAAATTTGATTCTTATTTATAAAATCCATTACAAGGTTTTGAACACCACAATTCCTAGTATAAAAGAAATATCTTCTAGAATTATTGATAAAGGAACTACTACCTTTTCTCTAACTGATAGTTCTAAAGCTAATGTTATGGTTCCTAGAACTATAACATGGGATCAAGTTAAATTACCTGAAAATTGGACTTTAGAAATGGCAATCGAACCTATTAAACAGGTTAATCAACAACTCAAAAAAGTTATTGAATATTAAGATAGAGATGTTGAAATTCAATTTTCTCCACAAAGAAGTGTGAGGCTAAACCTCAAAAACAAAAAGATCTTAAAGATTTGAAACTGAGCAATTACTTTACTTCTTTTATTCCACCAACAAAGTTAGATGGAATTAGAAGGATGAAGGAAGAAGTTATTTAACCACAAATATAGAGTTAACTTTCCACCCTATACTTTGGCCTCTATGGTTAACAAACCACTAGATCATACCTTAAGACCTATATGTCCTTCTTTATCTAATATGGGTTATCATGATGAAGATCAAAGTATCTATATTCTTATAACCTATAATGAGGTTAAAGAACAAGCTTAAAAAGTTATTTTACTCTCCCAAAAAGGTCCTAAAATGAAAATGGTTTTTAATGACCTGTACACCTACCTAGCAAAAGTAATGGTCATAAAGTCATAAAAAATATATTGTTAAGATGGGTATTGTTGATATTTTTACTTGTATGGAAAGGGTTTATCAACTTAAATAAACTTTTTTTTTTTACTTTTCAACTCCTAATGAGTGCCTAGCTCTTGAAAAGGCTTACTAAGAATATCTAACCCAAAAAGTAAAAGGGTTAATAGTATTTACCCTCCACCTTTATATCTCTATATTAAAATAAAAGATAATGAGATTATTGTTTTTCCCTATAAAGCTGAAGCAACCACTAGTGTTGTTCTACAACAAGGTAATTATAGTAATTTGTATCTTTAATTTGTTGGATCTCAACTTACTCATATTAAGCAAAAGGTTGAGGAAATTGCTCAAAATAGGAATGTTATTTCCAAACTTCTAGTTAAACTAGAAGAAAGGGTTTTATTTAAACCTCTGTCATCTAAAGAAAAAACAAATATAAAATGACAAATAAAACTTCTGATAAATCAAAATTGGTAAATGAGATTTGTACAAGACTTTAAAGATTAAGATTAAAAGAAAAAGAAGTTATTGTGCTAGAAAAAGAGGAACAAATTAAATTTGAAAGTGAATTCAAAAATTATATAGATCAATTATAAGATATGTCCTTATTAGAAGAGCAACTTTTAAATGATAAACAATATCCTTCCTAGATGAAGGAACCATTTGATGTTGACAAAATGACTTTTAATATGGCTTAAAGAAAACTATATTTTCCAAGACCAACGTTTGTTGATCTTGTATTAAAAGAATAAGTTGATTATAAGTATGTTTAATATAATGGCAATAGCATAGTATAATGGAATTTAAATGGTCAAACAGAGCATCAAATTCTTTTGCTATTACATTATACAATGATGTTTGCAACTGCTGCTAAAATAAAGAGTAATTATGACCTTAAGATTGCAAAAATAATTACAAGTGGATTTATCAAAGACCCTAAAGGCTAATGAGATTTTTATTGGCCTAAAGAGGCTAAACAACAAATATTTTCTACAATTAAGATTGAATCTAGAGTATTTCTTTTTGATAGTGTTAATATAGTTATTTATATTATTACCAATCATTTTACTGGTATTGCTGCTCTATGAGTCAATAATCCTTATGGGCACCTCATTAATTTAAGATACCTTGACTTGTCACATTGTAAGTAGTATAAAGATATGTTCTTCTCTAAAGTTTTTACTATGGAAGATAGCTAGAATATTTTTTGAAAAGAAAATTTTCTTTTAAAGTTACTTACTCTATTTGCTAAAAGAGTTAAGACTTGATTAAAATCTAACCATGCTGGAACTAATGATTATGGAGAATTAGCCACTGAAGTAGTAGTTAAAGGAGTTAAACTCTGTAATAAAATGAAATTGCAAATTGAAAAAAAGCTTAAGGCAAAAGAGCTTTAGGAAGCTTTTGTGAGCAAATGGGTTATCCACCCATTCGATAATCTATAAAACATAAGGGAAGGAGTTATCACTCTTATAATAATCAAAAAAAGAAATAGAGCAAAATAGAAAAGGCCCCCATAAGGTTTGGGAAGCCCAAAATAAAACAAAAAATGGAAAAAGCCTTAGTCTAAAAAGACTATTATTTGCTATAAGTGTGGAAAAATAGACCACTATTTAAATAAGTGCAAAATGAAGCAAAAGCTTCAAGAGTTAGCCATAAGTGAAGATATTAAAAGATCCTTAATGCATATTTTCTTGTCAAAAAGTGATTATGAAGTATTAGATTAGATTTTAAAATTGAAGTTATTGAAGAAGATTTTTCTTCTTCCACTTCTAACTCTAGTAATGAGGAAAGTTTTGATGGTCAATGTAATTATTACAAAGAATATATAAACAAAATGACTTATTAGTCTTAATAAAAGAAGATAATATGATATTGGATCTTATTAATAAAATTTTAAATCCTAAAAAAAAAATGTGAGCAATTAAAATAATATATACATCTAAAAAGTATTGCAATCACAAGAAAGTTACTGCTTAAATATTGTTATATGACGTACAAAAAGTGGTCCACCTAAGTTAGTTGAGGAAGAACTATCTATTGGAGAGCTTAAAGCTAGAATTCATACTCTTAAGTTAAAGATGAAAGAGTTAAAAAAAAGTTTTAATTTCAAGAACTCTACTTAAAGATAAGGAAGAAAAATCTTTATTACTTCTAAAAACTTCCTTAAATGAAGACGTGAATATTGAAAGCCTTTAATATGGTAGCCTTTATTGATAGGATTATTTTCCATAAATGACATACAAAGATTATAGTTGTGGTTAATAAAGAATATATTTTTTCTGCTATTGACTTAATTGATTCAAGTGCAGATTTGAATTGTATAAATGAGGGCATAATACCTTTAAAATACTTTTTGTTAGTTACAAGTTATCTCATGTTGTTATTTGCAATAATGGAATCTATCTTGAAATACCTTTTATGTTGGTTAAGAATTTATCCCAGAATGTTATCTTGTGAAATCCATTTCTACATGTACTCAAACTTATTAACGAAATTAATGATAAGAGTATTTATGTTGAGATTAATGGAAAGCTTATTAACTTTGAATTTATGTTTGTCTCTTAGTATAGAAAGATGTGCAAAGGTGTGCAAACGTGCTTGTTACAATGAATATTATGTTTTTTCAAGACTTAAACATGCTTATACATATTGAATATTTCAATTCCTGACTAATGAGACTATCTTTTCAAATCTAACTAACAAAGCTTTTTCTTTCATTACAAGCACTCATTTACACAAAATATATATATAAAAAATAGAAATCTATGCCAATCACATAGTTTTTGATGCAATTCAGTGGAATTAGTGTACTAAAGGTGTACAAATGAGCTTATTGTGATGAATGTAATGTTTGTTGTTGGCATAAAAATTAATTACAAATCATTTTGTGCAGGTGAGTTTTTGCAACAAAGGAAGGAGCCTTGTTAGTTATAAATGAAGAGATGGTCTCATTAAGGAATCAAAACACTAATACATTTTTGAAAAGGTAATTTAGACCAACCACATTTTTTTTATGAAATTCTATGTGCAAATGAGCTTGTTGCATTGAATATAATGTTTTGTATAGACATAAATGTTAATTCACTCTCATTTTGTGTAAATATGTCCTTCTAATAAAAAGAGAAGTCTCATTATGAAAAATGGGAGTCAAGCTCATTGTTTAGGAATTAAATCATTCAATAGTTGTAAATAAAGCTAATAAAGGTCAATGATTCATTTTACTTGATGGCATTCAATAGGTATTATGCACCAAAGGTGTGTAAATGTGCTTGTTCCAATCAATATAATATTTTGTGTAGACACAAATGCATTTATATGTATTTAGTGTTTTAAATCTAAATAATGGGACAATCTCTTCAAATCTAGCTAAAAAAGCTCTTTCATCAATACAAGCACTCACTTACACAAAATATGTATAAGAAATAGTAATCTAGACCAATCACACAAATTTTTGATGGAATTCAATCAATTTTGCAGACCAAAGAAGTACAAACAAGCTTATTGCAATGAATATAATTTTTGTTGACACAAAGGTTAATTATAAAATCATTTTGTCAGAACGAGTCTTTATATGGAAGGAAGGAGCCTTGTTAGCTAGAAATGAATAAACAATCTCATTATTCAAGAATTGAAACCATCAATAAGCATTTGAAGATGTAATCTAGACCAACCTCACCAAAGATGTACAAACGAGTTTATAGAAATGAATATAATGTTTTTTGTTGACGTAAATGTTAATTATGAGATCATTATGTGTGAATAAGTCCTTGTAATGAGGGAAGGAGCCTTACAAGCTAGAAATAAAAAGATAGTCTCATTTAGAAATTGAAATACTTAATACATATTTGAAGATGTAATCTATACCATTCTTACCTTTTTTTTTTATGAAATTTAATGGATTTAGTGTACCAAATATGTACAAATGACTTTGTTGCAATGAATATAATGTTTGTTGTTGACATAAAAGTTAATTACTAGATGACTGCACGTGAATGAATCCTTACAAGGAAGGAAAGAGCCTTTTTAGCTAGAAATGAAGTGATGGTCACCTTTAGGAATTGAAACATTTAATATGTATATAAAAGTTAATCTAGACCAATCATACCTTTTCTTGATGAAATTCAATGGATTTTATGGTGCCAATGAAGTACAAATGAACTTGTCACAAAGAATATAATATTTTGTGTAGCCATAAATATTAGTCTTGCACTTAATTTGTGTAAATATGTTCTTTCATTGAAAAGAGAAATCTTGTTATGAAAAATTCAAGAGACAATCTCATTGTTCAAGAATAAAACCATTTAATACCTTTAAGGAAAGCTAACAAAGATCAATGACTCATTTCACTTGATGGAATTCAATGGGAATAGAGTACCAAAGGTGTGCAAACATGTTTTTTTCCAATGAATATAATGTTTTGTGCAGACACATATGTGCTTATACATCTAAGTGTTTCAAGTCCTAAATAATGAGACTCTATCTCTTCATATCTAACTATGAAAGCTCCTTATTTCATTACAAGCACTCATTTCTACAAAATATGTATAAAAAATGGTAATCTAAACCAATCACATCATTTTTTTAATGGAATTTAATGGATTTAATGTACCAAAGATGTACAAATGAGCTTGTTGCAATAAATATAATGTTTGTTGTTGACACAAAAGTTAATTATGAAATCATTTTGTGTGAATCAGTTCAGTCCTTGTGACAAAAAAGCCTTATTAGCTAGAAATGAAGAGACAATCTCATTATTCAAGAATTAAAACACTCAATATGTATTTGTAGAGGTAATCTAGACAAATCTCACCTATTTTTGATGAAATTCAATGGATTTAGTATACCAAAGACATACAAAGAAGCTTATTGCGATGAATATAATGTTTGATGTTGACATAAAAGTTAATTACGAAATCATTTTGCATGAATGAGTCCTTGTAACAAAATGAGAAGTCATGTTGTTATCAAAAAATGAAGAAGTAGTCTTATTATTTGATAATTAAATCATTTAATACCTACAAGGAAAGCTAATAAGGATCTCATCATTCAACATTTGAAATGCTCAATAAGAAAAGGTAATCTAGACCAATCACACTATTTATTGATGAAATTCAATGGATTTAGATTACCAAAACTGTACAAAAGAGCTTATTACATGAATATAATGTTTGCTATTAATACAAAAGTTAATTACAAGATCTTTTTGTGGGAATGAGTCCTTGCAACAACTAAAAAAATTGTGGTTTCAAAAAGTGAAAGCTAATAAAAATCAATATTTTGTATTAACAAAAATGTTAAATTCACCATCATTTTGTATGAATGAGTTCTTGCATTGAAGTCATTATTTAGCAATTGAAAGACTCAATATGTATATGAAAAACTAATTAAGACCAATCACGCATATTTTTTATGAAATCAATGGATTTAGAGTACCAAATATGTACAAATGAGCTTATTGTTATAATATAATGCTTGTTGTTGACATAAAAGTTAATGGCAAGATCATTTCATGCAAATAAGTCTTTAAAACAAAAAGAAAAGCCTTGTTATCCAAAATGAAAAAGTAGTCTCATTGTTCAAAAATTAAACCAGTCTTGATGTGAACCCCAAAATATGTGGCTTAAAGACATATCACATGCACGGAATCAATCAAGAACCCATAAAGCTAAATCAAACTCCAATCATGCAAGATCTAAGGTATAAAAAATGATACAAACACCACACTCCAAAAAAGAAGGGATTTGGCTTAGGGACTCATCACACATAAGGAATCAATCAAGAGCCCAAGAAAGCTAAATCAAATTTCAATCATGCAAGACCTAGACCTAATGTTCAAGAAACATAAACCTATGGTATAAAGAATGATACAAACACCACACTCTAAAAAAGAAGGGAATTGGGACTGATAAGTCAAGTTGAATGCCACAAAAAAAATTAATTCTTGATAAGTTCCTTAGTTTTTAAAAAAACTAAAGAAGAAAATTTTACTTTTATTTTTACTAATATTCTACTATTTTTACCAATGAAATCAAGTTTATTAATAAGCTAAATTAACAATCCCAACCCTAAAGATAATGTCAAACTTCCTAAATATGCTAACAATAAATCTACTACTATTGAAGTGCATAAAATCAATTTCTTTGATTTTGAATAGCTTTTTTTAACTGGTTTGACTAGCTCATTTCCTGAAAAATGAGATCATGACTTCATTTGTTGCTAATAAGGCTTCTTCCTTCTTTGAAATGACACATTTATACAAAATTATCATGAAACTAACTTTTATGTCTACATTAACTATTGGACTCAAAGTGATAAGCAAGTCAATACATTATTGTTAGTTTAAATCCATTAAAGTACATCATACATATGAGTCATTGAACTTGATTTTCTTTTCTTATATGGTTGGAATGATTCATTGCATGAAAGATGAGACTATCATTTCATTTCTTGCAAACAATTCTTCTTCTTTCATTACAAAAAGTCGTTCACACAAAAGCTCATTAACTTTTATATTTACTTCAAATGTTGGATATCGTGACAAGCATGTCAATACAACTTTGGTAGTTTAAATCCATTGACTTTTATGTGTACTCCAAACATTAGATTAGGAGTCATTGATCTTGATTAGGTTTCCTTACATGGTTAAAATGGTTGCTTGCATGCAAGGTGAGACTATCACTTTATATTTTGCTAATAATGCTTCTCCTTTCATTACAAGGAGTCATTCTTACAAAATGATCATGAAATTAAGCTATGTCTACACCAAATGTTACATTCAATTTGACAAGCACATTAAAACCACTTTGTAGTCTAAATCCATTGAAGTTCCTTGAAAATAGGAGTCATTGATCCTAATTAGCTTTTTCTTAAATGTTTTATTACCTAAAAGATGAGATCATGACTTTATTTCTTGCTGATAAGGCTTTTCTTTTTATTGAAAACCTCATTCATAGAAAATGATTGCGAAATTAAATTCATTGTCTATGTTAGATTCAATTTAGCAAGCATGCCAAAAGTACACCAAACATAAGAGTCATTGATTGTCCTTTCATTTCTACAAGTCATTCTCACGAAATGATCTTAAAATTAACTTTTATGTCTACACCAAACATTAGATCATTAAGATATGCATGTTGATAAGCCTTTGATAGTCTGAATCCATTGAAGTGCATCACACATAGGAGTCAATGATCTAGATTAGCTTTTCTTACATGGTTTGAAAATTTCATTGCCTAAAAAGATGAGTCCCCCACTTCATTTCCTATTAACAAGGCTTGTCTTGTTGCTAAAATGACTCATTCACACAAAATTATTATGAAAATAACTTTTGGATCCACATTAAATATCAAAATTCAATGCAACAAGCAGGTCAATATAGTTTTGTTAGTCTATATCCATTGAAGTTGATAAAATGCACAAGTTATTGATCTTGATTATGTTTTCTAGCATGGTTCAAATGATTCATTATTTAAAAGATCATACTATCTCTTCATTCATTACTACTAGCAAGGCTTCTCTTTTAGTTGCAACACTCATATGCACATAATGAACATGAAATTAATTCTTTGTCTACGCCAAATGTTAGATTCAATACAACAACCATATCAATACACCTTTGGTAGACTAAATTGAATGAATTCCATACAACAAAGGAGTTAGTGATCTTGAAAGAACTGATAGAGAAAATTCTTACTTTTATTTTAACAAAAGTTCTACATCTTTTAATAATGAAATTGAACCTATTTATAAGTTAAATTAACAACCTTAGAGAAACCTTAGTGATAATGACAAACTTCTTAAATAAGGTCACAATAAATCTACTCCTACATTTTAGGAGGAGTTGTAGTAACCTTGCTTCCACTTTTTACAAGTTGTTGTAAAAACCCTTACAATCACTTAATGCAATCTCATTTAGTATACTTACACAATTAATAAAGTCTCAACTTGCATTAATATTTGCTTTGCTGCATTTCAAGCTTAAATTATTTTCTTTGGCCCAAACTTCTTTAATTAGCTCACTAAGTACCTCTTTCATTATTTTAACTCTTAAAATTGTTAGTAGTCCTTCTTTATATGCCCTTCATGCATCAGCTCCTCCTTTGATCTCATCAACAATGTCTCAATTTAAGTCTAATCCCTTATTTAGTAGTTTGTTAAGCAAGTTTGTTGCTTTCTATATTGTTTTGGATTTGACATTCTATTTTAAACTTTATATATAAAAGCATGTAGCCCTCTTTTGTGAGGTTGTTGATTGATCTTTTAATAAATTTGAGAGACTTTTCACTTTGGTTCTTTTGAGAAATTTAGAATTTATGGAGGTTACTCTTGTGGTGCTCCAAATCAACTTTATACCATTGGTTCATGTTCTCTCAATAAATATCAAGTTAAGATTTTACTCTTGTCAAACATAATTTAGATTAGAATTCCTTGTTTTGCTTATGGGTCTAATTGTGCTCTTTAGGTTTTGCATCATACTGGTATCAAAGCTTGGCTTAAATTGGGTTTGGTTATCTAAATTTTAGTTTCTCTCATGTTCTTCTTCTTAACCATATTCTATACCCCTTTTTGTTCTTTTAATCCACAAATTGTTATTTATCTTTTCTTGTCTTATTTGTGTGAAAAAAAAAAGGGAACAAAAAAAAGGAGAAAGAAGGAAAGAAGTTAAAAAAAAAAATGAAGAGAAAGAATTCTATTTGATTGGGCTAAAATAGGAAAGGAAAGATTGTTGTTGATTCCTTCCTATTTAAGAAGTAAACCTAGTTTCACTAAGTTAAAAAGGGATAAAGGCTTTATTTCCTTCTAAATTATGGATCTTACAACATAAGAAAACCCTAAATTAAAGGAGTAGACCTTATTTCTTTCCAATTCCTACAAGGATTTAGATCTAAGAAATCTTTCTTTATGCCTTATGATTTAATCTAGTTGTTTTCTTCTAATTTGCAACCTTTATTCATTGTGTTTTCCTTAACATCTTTGATTCTCTTTTGATGGAATTACTTGGTTACAAGGTGACCTTAATTGATGTCTTTTAGTTCAATAAAGAACTAGAAAAGAAAAGTTGAGTGAGGGAAAAAGGCAAGAGATATGAGCAATATTATAGAGAAAAGTTGATTTATATAGTGTACTTATACGAGTGTGAGACCTAAAATGCAATTTCATTTAAACAAGAATCCAAGAAAGCTAAATCAGATTTCAATCTTATGAGACCAAGAGCCAATGTTTAAAGGAATATGAAGCAAAGGTATAAAGAAGGATATGGGAGCCATAGTGCAGAAAATAATGGACTTAAGAGTGATAAGTCAATTGAGAATGCCACAAGACAATACTTATGATAAGTTCACAAAGTTAAATGAAGAACTCAAAGAGAAAGTTTCTCACTTTTGAATTCACATGATTGTCTACCTCATGAGTTTACAAGGTGGTGTCTATTTATAAGCTAAAATAATAACCCTAAAAATAGTAATAATAATAAACTCCTAAAATATAGGTACATTCCTATTTTATTGGAAAGGAGCTAAATCACAGCTAGCAAACTCCAATTTTATAGCAAACTCCCATTTAGGAGTCAATTATAATGCTTAACCCAAGCCAATTAAGCACTTGAATCATGTTAAAAAAGCCTTGGTCATCTTTCAAGTTGGAATCCATGCCATTTGTTGCTTGGTTGGTGCAAATGTCATCAATTAGCCCATTAGGTGCTTCATTCATCCTTTTGGCTCTAACTCGTGTGATTAGACCTTCTAGAATGTGTAACAGATTTATTGAATCTCTTAAAGCCCTTCATACATCTTCTCCACACTTCTCATTATTCTCCTTCACCTCAAAAACTCTTGTCATCGAATCATTACCTACATTAAAAGGATAAAGATCAAAAACATTAAAAACAGCATTAAACTAACATAGAAGATCCAATTTGTAGGCATTATCATTAATCCTTGTAATCATTTAGAACAACCTATCTCCATTAAGTATGCAACTTTGAATGCCTTTGAGCTGGAAACCTCACTTTGCACATAAGCACCCATACCCAATTTCCAAGTCTAAACAACACTTTCTTGTACCCTACTTTTGGTCAAGTAGCTTATTACTTAGTTTTCTACTTAAGTTGTTCACTTACCTTCTCATGTAATTGCCTCACCATTTCAACCTTAATGAGATCCATGAAGGAGCCAATGCATGGAGGGCTTTTCAGGATTCATTGAGCATTCAAGAAGGGCTAGTGATCAGTTTAAGAGCTAAAAGGATGAAAGAGGCACTTAATAGATTAATTGAAGAAATTTAGGCCAAAGAAGATAATTTAAACTTAAAAGGCAGCAAAGCATTTCTTAACACAGGTTAATTAAAGAAGTTTGGGCCAAAGAAACTAATTCAAACTTAAATGGTGACAAAGAATATCTTAATGTGGGTTAAAGTTTTATTAATTTTATGAGAATAACGAATGGGCCTATTGTAAGGATTTCTATAACAACTCTTAAAAAATAAAAATATATTTATTATTAACCTATTTAGGAAATTTATCCTCATCTACAGAGTATCCTTAACATTGTTAATTTAGCCTACAAATAGGCTTGATGCCATTATAAACATTTGGTGAAATAAAAGTGAGAAATTTAACCTTTTTTTTCTTTCAAAAACTAAAAAACTTATCAAGAACTATCTCCTCTTGTGACATTTAACGTGATTTATCATTCCTAAATTCATTCCTCCTAAAGTGTGGCCTCCATATCCTTTTTCCATGCCTTTAGTTCATATTTCATTGAACATTAGGTCTAGGTCTTGCATGATTGAAACCAGATTTAGCTTTCCTGGGTTCTTATTCAATTCCTTATGCTTCTTGGGTCCCTAGACTACTTCTTTTGGGGTTCACATCATATGTGGCTAGACAAAGTGCTTAATCAAGACATCTAAAGTTTTCATAACACCAAAATGAACCATCAAACCACCTCATGAGCCTCACACAAAAGTAGCACTCTTAAGGAATGTATAGGCACACACAATTTGTTCTCTCTAAAACTCCCAAAAGTTGTTTACTCACAAGTCTCATAAACATTAACAAAATCAGGATCGTTAGCATATAAGTCTTTAATGTACTTAAATCCTAGAAAATTTGCAATCAAAGTAGAATAAGAGCATACCTTTGAGATAATGCATCAGCCACCACGTTATATATGCCTCGTTTATACTTAATCACACAAGGAAATGCCTTAAGGATCTCTACCATTGGCATGTCACTTGTTCAATTTTCCTTGGCCTCTCAAATGCTTTAAGGACTCATGATCAGTATGCATGATGAATTCCTTAAGCCATAAATAGTGTTGCCACATTTCCAAGGCTCAAACTAATGCATAAATCTCCTTATCATAAATAGGGTAATTAAGATCTAATCCATTTAGCTTCTCACTAAAATAAGCAAGAAGACATTGTTCCTACATTAGAATTGATATGATGCCAATATATGAGGCATCACACTTAACTCCAAAAATTTTTGTAAGATTAGATAAAGCAAGTAATGGAGCAAAACTCAATTTTTCTTTAGTCAAATTAAAAGCTTTATCTTACTCACTACCCCACTTGAATCCAACACCCTTCTTGACAACTTTTATCAATGGTCCATGTATAGTGCTAAAGTCCTTAATAGCTAGACCATGAAATCTATGTACTTCACTAATAGTCTAAGGTGCAAGCTAATCCCTAATAACCTTAACCTTCTCCTCATCAATCTCAATTCTACCAGTACTAACATAACCATAAAATAAAATATGATTTGTGCAAAAGGAAGTCTTAAAGTTAGCATACAACATCTCTTTTCTCCAAACAATTAGAACACTTTGTAAATGATCAATTTGTTCATCTAAACTCTAGATATAAACCAAAATATCATTAAAGTAAACAACCACAAATTTACCAATAAAAACACACAAAACATGGTTTATCAATCTCATAAATATACTAGGGGCATTAATTAACCCAAACAACATAACCAACTACTCATACAAATCTTATTTTGTTCTAAAAGTTGTTTTCCACTCATGACCTAATATCTACTTTTAAGATCAATTTGAAAACACATAAGACCCAAGCAATTCATCAAGCATATCATCTAATCTAGGAATGGGATGTCTATATTTTACAATGATTTTGTTGACCACTCAACAATCAATGCACATCCTCCTAGACCCATCTATCTTGGGTGCAAGTATAATAAGAATTACTCATACACCAAGTACATCTCACTCATATCCCTACCACATAAGTTCCTTAACCTACCTTTAAAGCTCCTTTGTCTTCTTTGGATTACTCCTATATGTTGGCTAGTTTAAAATAAATGCACTAGGGATAAATTTGATTTGATGCCTAATTTCCCTCTTAGATGGTAAACCGCTGGGAACATCATTAATGAATACTTCTTCAAATTCTTGCAAAAGAGAAATGGCAACACTCGACAAAGAAGGGTCAAGTTTGTTAGTGTTAAAATAAGCCTCCTTGTACCACTGTACAACCATAGGTTGTGTGGCATAAAATGATCTTTTGACATCACTTTTTTTGCCTAAAAACATTCTTTTTCCCTCTCTTTCTTTTATGTCCTCACTTTCTCTCCTCTCTTTTATGTTTTGATTAGCCCTCTTTTTACACTCTTTCTTTTCTATTCACTCACATTTTTAATCCTCAATTGATTCTTATAAGCTTGTCGAGGTGTTAATGGTATAAGAGTGAAGAGTTTTCCATTCATTATAAAGGAATATCAATTCTTGAAGCCATCATGCATCACTTGTTTGTCTAACTACCATGGTCTCCTTAATAGAATATGATTTACATGCATAGACACAACATCTTGCTAACCTTAACATCACCGACTCATTCAACCATTGAAGCTTTTATGGCATAAGATGCTTTATAGTAGGTAAGTTCAGCTTTTCAACCATAATTGTGCTAGTTACATTACTGCAACCACCACTATCAATGATTTTATCTTATGTAAAAGATGTCATCTCATTGCACCGCTTCCTCTTCCTTCACTTGTACATTCAATGCTCACCTTGTAACAAGAGCTACTCCATTAATTAAATACTCCTCTCCATCACTTTCACACTTTAAGGGTGACACAAAATAATCCTTTAACTCGCTTTTGGCCTTAATTGTCACCATTATCTCTCAAGACAACTACATGCTTGTTTGGAAATTGAGATGCAATGTAACCTTTCCAAAACACTTAAAACATTTAACATCTCTATTTCTCTTGGGTTAGGAATTAAAATCACTTATCTCTTTACTACAACTTGCACTCTTGCTCATGGATAGCTCAACCTTGGACTTGCAATTAGCCTTCTAATCATTTTTATTCCAAGTTGGCTTCCAAGAAGGAGTAGACCTTGAATTCTATGTAAACTGTGTGGAACCCTTTCATTTGAGTTGTCTTTCAACTTTCATTACCAAATGTACCAAGTCTTCAAATTCCACATAGTGTTGTGACTCAATCACATTAGCTATGTCTCCATTTAGCCCTTGGAAGAATCATGCCATTGTCACTTGCTATCTTCCTTCACATTGGTTTGAATCTTTGCAATCTCTATCCTCTTATGATAATCCTCATTGGGTGAGTCTTTGCAATTGTTGATACAAGTCTTTGTAATAATGGTTAAGGATAAACCTCTTCCTCATGATAGCCTTAATCTTCTTTAATGTATCAATAAGCCTTTCATAGTTTCTTCACCTATTCAAAACAAGTTGGTACCACCAAATAATAACATGATCAATGAATGAATGTCAAATTTGTTCCAACCACTAGATGTTCAGCCTAAGCCCAATGATTGCTCATGAGTAGTCATTTGAAGCTTAAGATGTCTAGTTTCACATGAATCAAGAATCGTAAAGAGTCATGTTTTCCTTTATTAGTTGCCAGAATAGTTAAAAGTTAGGATTAAACTAAAAGGGCTAGTTAAGTGGACTTTTGAAAAATATTGAGTTATTGCTCCATTTTCCTATGCTTGTAGGAATGTTCCAAAGCCTTTTAATTATAGTTTTTCCTTATATCTTGCTTAAGGTAGACTTTAGTGATAATTAAGCTCTTATCCTGAAGGATTTAAAGAATTTTCTTTTATGTTCTGTATCTTTACAGTGGATTCCATTCAGTGGTGACATAACCCTAGCATTTATGTTATCTCTTAAGTGGATTCCTTAAGAAAGGTGAGTGCTTCCTACCCTATATCATGAATGCCTTCTACCCTGTATCTTTAAGGTGGTGGAGTTTGTCTTATATTCTTGGAGTGAAAGTTACAATCAAAATTAAACTCAGTGTTCATCAGTTTGTTATTGCCTATTATATTCCTAATTCTCTTTTTTTTCATATCATTTTCCATAGAAATTAGACAAAAAAAAAAGTAACCATAATTATCACTTTCTATTTGCTACTTGAAATTTCAATTGTTAGGTAACTAGAGACTTGAATTCTAAATTGGGATAGTATAATTATCTAGTGTACATCCTAGCAATCAAATAATATAATCATAAAAAATTACAAAAGAACATGAGAATTCAAAGTAACGAATCAAATTTGAAATAAAAACAAATAAGTCTCATAATTCTTCCTCCAATTACTTCAACATTATGATCAAAAACAAAACCCTAACCTTGCATATTATAGGCATGTACACAAGAAAGAAAGAAAGAAAAGAAGGTCTATTGATGAGATCAATGGAGAAGCTGATGCATAGAGGGCTTTTAAAGATTCATTAAGCATTCAAGAATTACCACTAACACGTTAAAGAGCTAAAAGATGAAAGAGACACTTAGAAAGCATATTGAAGAAGTTTGGGTCAAAGAATCTAATTTATGTTTAAGGGGTTGCAAAGCATATCTTAAAGTGGGCCAAGGCTTTATTAATCATATAAGAATGTTAAATGGGTCTATGTCAAGTGATTATAAGTGTTTCTACAATAATGCCTAAAAAATAGGAGTAGGGACTCTACAATAACTCTTGAAAAATAGAAGTAGATTTGTTGCCAACCTATTTAGGAAGTTTTCCTTTTCTTTAGGTCCAAATAGCGACATTATCAATGTAGTTGAATTGTAACATTATGAGGAGTTGGAGGACGTGGTAAACATAGTAATGAAAATTGAGAGATGACTAAAAAAGAGCATTCTACATGGTTTGGATAAAATTCAGGATCCACTTCATCTTGGAAGCTGATTTGGAGCAAAAGGGAGGAAAGGGCTAATTACAAGCCTAAGGTTGAATATTACAAGAGTAAGGAAGTAAGTCCCAGTAAAAAGAAAGGTAATTCTAATTCCCAGACTAGTCAAAATAAAGATACTAAATGTTTTAAGTGTTTAGGAAGGAGACATATTGCATCTTAATGTCCAAATAAGTGTAGCATGGTGTTGCTAGATAGTGGTAATATTAAGATCAAAAATGAGTCTGACGATGACTCTATGTCACCATTGAAGGATGTAAGAGATGGAGAGGAGTACCTAAGGAGGATGATGATGTGTAGAGAGATAATATCTTTCATACATGGTGGCACATCAAAGATAAGGTATGTAGCATGATCATTGATGGGGGTAGTTGTTAGCACTGCTCTAATTGAGAAGCTTAATTTACCTACCATGAAGCACCCTAAGCCACATAAGCTTCAATGGTTTAATGAATGTGTGGAGGTTAAGGTAAATAAGTAGGTGTTAGTATTGTTTACTATTAGGAGATATTTTGATGCAATCTTAAGTAATGTTGCACTTATGTATGCTAGGTTGGGTATGTTTTGTTAGGAAAACCATGACAATATGATCAGCATGCGATGCATAATGGGTTTGAGAATAGGTACTCCTTTGTAATAAATGATAAACATGCTACTCTTGTACCTTTGACAACTCAACAAGTTTACGAAGATCAATTAAGGATTAAAAAAGAGAGTAAGAGAAAAAAAGAAATTGAGACTGAGAGGAGAAGAGACTCTTTTATTTGAAACAACCTATGATTGTACTTTTTTACAAGGAGGCTTAATTTAGTATTAATAATATTAACCCCTCTTCATATAGTGTTTTTTTCTCTATTACAAGAATTTGATGTTGTTCTTCCTGAAGAACCAAGTAGTTTACCGCCTTTGAAAGGGATAGAACATCAACTTGAATTCATCCTATGCCATTAAATTGATGATATAAATAATATGGCTAAATTGTTCTTTAAAGAGGTAGGATGCTTGCATGGCATGCCTCAAAGCATAATTTCAGATCGAGATACAAAGTTCTTGAGCAACTTCTAGAAGACTTTATAGGGTAATTTAGGTACTAAAGTGTAATTCTCAACTACTTGTCATCCATAGATAAATGGGCAAACTAAGGTAGTTAACCAAACTCTTTCTACTTTGTCACATGCTATGATTCGAATGAATTTGAAAACATGGAAAGATTGTTTGTCACATGTAAAGTTTACATATAATAGACATGTTCATTCTGCTACTAGTTACTCTCTATTTGAAATTATATATGTTTTTAATCCTCTGACTCCTTTGTATTTGATGCCTTTACCTATTGATGAATATGTTAGCTTAGATGGAGAACACAAGGCTGAAATGGTGAAGAAATTGCATGAGATGGTGTGACAACAAATTGAGAAACTAGTAACCATGCCAACAAAGGGCAAAAGAAGGTGGTGTTTGAAGCTGGTGATTGGGTTTGTGTGCATATGTACAAGAAAAGGTTCCCTAGCTCAGAGGCATTCAAAGCAGCAATCTAGAAGTGATGGTCCATTCCAAGTGGAGCCATGGATACAATGCCTATAAGTTGGAACTTCCTAATGAGTACAATGTGAGTGTAACATTTAATGTTTTTGAACTTTCACTTTTTGATGCAAGTAATTATTTGAGGATAAATCCTTTCAAGGAAAGGGAGAATGATGAGATCCATGAATCCATTATGCATTCAAGAAGGGCCAATCACACATTTAAGATCTAAAAGGATGAAAGAGGCATTTAGGGGGTTGATTGAAGACGATTGGGTTAAAGAAACTAATTTAAACTTAAAGGGTGGCAAAGAATAATCATAATCTAGGTTGAGTTTTATTAGTTGTATAAGTATGTTAAATGGGCCTATGTTAAGTGATTGTAAGGATTTCTAAAACATCTCCTAAAAAATAGGAATAGATTTATTATCTAACTATTTAGGAATTTTTCCTTTTGTCTAGGGTTTCTTTTAGTTTGTTAATTTAGATTATAAATAAACTTGATTTCATTGTTAAAGGAGCCAAAACATTTGGTGAAATAACTCTCAAATTCATTAGAAATCAATTAGCCATCCCAAAAGAAGGTTACATTCCTATGTATATGGAGTTTTTTTTTTAAAAAAAAAAAAAAAAATAGTAAATCCAAAACAATATAAAAAACCACAAACTTCTAGAGAAAACTAATAAATAAAGGATTGGGTTTAAATTGAGATATTGTTTGGCCCATTACAATTATAAAATAAAAAGATAACAAGCATGCCCTTGGCCCCCAATGAAACAAGGTTTATAGCCTCATCTTGAATTCAACACATACTCCTTAAATAGGTTATGCTAAACATGTATGAAGTTTATAAAGCCTTAATCCTTTTGTTGTGCATTGATTTAAAACTTCTCATATCCTTTAGCTTTAGCCCTTGTTATTGGACCTTCATGGATGTGCAAATGGATCACTACACGTGCTAACTTGATTCCCATCATATTTAGTGTAAATGAGTCCTTACATTGAAAAGAGAAGCCTTGCAACAAAAAATGAAGAGATAGTCTCAATTTTTAAGGAACTAAACCATTTAATATTTATAAGGAAAGCTAATCAAGACCAATGTCTTTTTTAATTTATGAAATTCAATATATTTGAAGCACTAAAGTTGTAGAAACATGTTTGCACCAACAAATATAATGTTAGTGTGGATACAAAAGTTATTTTTTAGGAATTGAATAATACAATACCTATTAAAAGGGCTAATCAAGATCAATGCTTCTTTATTTGATAGAATTCAATAGATTTAAAGTACCAAAGGTGTGTATATGTGCTTATAGTAATGAATATGATATTTGGTGGAGACACAAGAAAATTACAAGATCAATTTGATTGAATGAGTAATTGCAATGAAATGAAATGTCTTGTTAGGCAAAAATGAAGCAATAGTCTCATTATTCACAAATTTAACCATTCAATACCTGTAAGAAAAGCTAATTATAATCAGTCACTCCTTTATTTAATCAAATTCAAAAAATTTAAAATACCATAGGCGTATTAACAAACTCGTAGCAATGAATATAATGTTTGCTATTTAGATAAAATTTAATTATAAGATCATTTTGTGTGAATGAGTTGTTGCAACAAATGGAGATGCCTTGTTAGTAAGAAATAAAGAGATGGTCTTATTATTTAGGAATTAAAACTTTCAATACTTATAGGAAAACATATTAATAATTCATTTTCTCAATGAAATTCATTGTATTAAAAGTACCAAATATGTTCAAATGTGCTTGTTGTAATGGACATAATGTTTGGTGTAAACACAATAGTTAATTTTAGGATCATTCAGAGAGTGAATGAGTCCTTGTAATGAAAGGAGGAGGAGCCATGTTAGAAAGAAATGATCAATTGATCTCATTATTAGCAATTAAACAATTCAATACTTGAAAGAAAAGCTTATCAAGATCAATAAGTCTTTTGTTTGATGGAATTCAATGGATTTTGAGTGAATGAGTGCTTGCAACATAAGGTGGAGCTTTGTTAGCAAAAAATGAAGAATCAATCTTAATGTTCATGTATTTAACCCTTTAATAAGTATAAGAAAACATAATCAAGATCAATCACTTTCTTTTTTTTTTTTGATTGAATTTAATGGATTCAAAGCATAATAAGTGCACAGACATGCTTATTAGATATAGACACAAAAGTAATTTCTAAGATCATTTTCAGTGAACTAGTGCTTGAAACAAAAGGAGGAGCCTTACTAGTAAGAACTAAAATGACAATGTCATTATTCAAGAATTGAACTACACAATACTATAAAAAACAAAAAAAACTAATCATGGTCAATGACCCCTTTCTTTAAAAGAATTCATTAGATACAGAGTAATGAAGGTGTGCAAACATTGTTGTTGCAATGAATATAAATGTTTGGTGTAGACACAAAAGTTAGTTACCAATTCATTTTGAATAAACAAGTCCATGCAACGAATGGAGAAGTCTTGTTAGCAAAGCATGAAGAGACATTTCATTATTTAGGAATTTAACTATTTAATACCTATAAGGAAAGTTAATCAAAATCTATGATTTCTTTGCTTGATGGAATTCATGGATTCATAATACCAAAGTTATTCAAACATACTTGATGCAATGAATTTAATGATAGGTGCAAACACAAAAGATAATTTCAATATTATTTTCTATGAATGAGTCCTTACAATGATAGGAGAGTCTTGTTAGTAAGAAATTAGTAAAGGAATTAAACTACTTAACACTTCTAAGAAAAGCTAATCAAGATCTCTAACTCCATTATTTGATGGAATTCAATAGATTTAAAGTATCAAAGGTGTAAAAACAAGCTTGTTGCATTGAATATGTTTAGCATGGATGCAGAGCTTAATTTAACATCATTCTATATGAGTGTGTCCTTGCAATAAAAGAAGACTTATTGGCAAAAAATGAAGAAATGGTCTCATTATTCATGAATTGAATCATTCAATACTTGTAAGAAAACCTAATCATCATAAAAAATTTAGCATTTAAAGGAGTACAGGTATGCTTGTTGCATTGAATACAAACTGTGGTGTTACAACAAAAGTTTAACACAAGATTATTTTGTGCGAATGAGTAATTATAACAAAAAGAGAATCTTGTTGGCAAGAAATGAAGTGATGGTCTCATTATCTACTAATTGTTGGTAAAAGTGTTTTTTTTTTAATCATTTTGGTCAAGTTTTACTAAGATTTGTTAGTCTTTGCATGTTTTTTTATACATTTGTAAACAGGGTATAAAATAAAGTTTGGTAAGCACAAATTTAATTATGACTAAACTTTTGGTGTAACTTTTCTAAGATTTATCATTTCATGATAGAATTATGAAATTTTGTACACATATTCACAAAATCCTAAATGATTATAATTTCCTAATTTTTTTTTTATATAATATGCATCTTAATACATTAATGCTTTCCTTTTTTTGGTAAGAAATAGTTACTCATTAACACATTTAATAAAACACGAAATAAATACTAAATCTAGTTAATTTGAATTAACGTAAAATTTCTCATGTAAGAAGCAAGTAAACATTTTTGCTCCAGTTGAATCAAGGCCAATATTTTTTAACAAAACCAATAGCCACACAATACTCATATTTTCAAGAAAGACATATTAGTTTGAATTAAGGCAAAAGTAATGATAATTTTTTTTTTGTTACACATATGAAAAGAAAAAAGGTGTGACGATATAAATTCATAGGAGAAGAATGCACTGGTCACACTGTCCAATAAATTAGACTGCTGTATTAAACCTAGAGAAAAGCAAACTCTATGATAACCTACTTATTTCATGCAAATAATTCATTGACATAATGGCATAGAACACAAAAACAGAAGAATTTTGGTTGCATAGCCATATTTGAAGAAAGTTTGACAAAACATCAGCCATTGAAAAATTGAATGACTTGATTTATCGTGATTCCATACGGAATCATTTTAGATTGCAAGATATATATATATATATATATATGAGTTTTGACATTGATAGGCTAAGACTATCAGGAAACAACTCGTTCGATCTAATGGATAGTTAGTGATTGATTGTTTGCAATTAATAACATGTTATTCAAAATTAAAAATTGGAAATATTAATGATTGATAAAATAATAATCATTGATTAAACAAAATTAATTTTTATTCAATACTTTGTCTTCTTCTATCTTAGACACCATATGACTATAAATTTTTTTTAAAAAAAGTTATAATTGAAAATTAATTAATAACTTTTTTATATGTTAACATCTAAGTTGAGCTGTTCTATTACTTCGTCACCAACAAAAATAGATATAGTCATACTCGGCCCAAGAATTCTATTATTATTAATTTTTTTAGACTTCATTACATTTTGTATTGTCTTAATACAAAACGGATGTAAACATTTGTGATTTCATTGTTTATTGTGATTATATATAAGATGATTATAAATTTGTAATTAATAATGAAGATAATACAATATGAGTTGTTGTGGGCACTCCTCAAGCCTTAATTGGCCTCCATGTGCATAACATTTCTCCGTTTTTATTGTTACATCAATAGATGAATTTCATTTTCTATTTTTTGGTGATTTTTCACCACATTAATTATCGACTTAGGGATGGATGGGCCATCGAAATATCCATATTTGTTTTGCGGAAGGAAGCCCAAATTCCACTAAGCAAGCAATGACTAGGATGCAACTCATAATAATAAGGAATAGTCAATTTTTGTGGGAATGTCTGTCTTGAAAAAGAAAATTTCAAGTGAATTACTTTAGGTAAAAAAAAAAAAAGACATATTATCTATGTGAATTTTAAGAATTGTAGGGAATTTAAAAATAAATATATAAGTGTAATATTATTGTTAGTTGCGATTATACATCAAATTACTACAAATGCATAATTGTTGAGTCAAAAAATTTTCGTGTATGTAGTATTTCTGAAATGTTTTTATAGGGCCCGAACTAATCATTTTGACAACTTATATTCCAAAATCAAAACATGTGCACAGTAATATACATGCATCGAATAAGTGGGGAGCTACAACAATAGTTGTCTCACAAGCAACTGCAAGATTTTTTTAAAATAAATTCCTTATCATAAAAAATATATATGTATGAAAAATAGAAATGTCAAATAAGTAAAGTGTACATTATTTTTAAAATAATTAATTTTATTCTCTTTTATTTAATATTAGATTATATAAAAATATATATATTATTATTTCATTCAAAATGAGATTATTGTTTTTAAAGTTAATTTAATTTTTTTAATATATTAACTTATATGAAAAGTATATAAGTTATATAGAATCAATTAAATGTTCATAATATATTATATATGTTCATATCGATGTATACAAATGTTTGTATATAACATAAAATATATATATATATATATATATATGTAGAGAGAGAGAAAAAAAAAAAGTAAAATGTATGTTTATAAATCTTATTTCAATGTTATAATAAAAAAAATTTAAAATTATTATTTGTAAAATAAATTTTATACAAATTTTTTATTAGTTAAAAGAAAATTTAATAATATTATTTTAAAAATATCGTTTGAGTTTTTTTTTTATTTTTATATAAATTTATTTTATTTGTTGAATAAAATTTAAAATTACATATAAATATCACTTATATTTATATAAATGTAAAGATTTGAACAAACTCTTATCCATTTAAGATACATTTACTTGACAAAAATAAATTTTATGGCATCAATAATTGTAGTTTGTATAATATAAAAAATTGAAAAAAAATAAAAAGTGATAAAAATAAACAGAATACATGTTATAATATTATTTATATAATAAAATTTAATAAATATTAATAAAAGTAATAAATATGAATAAATTAATAATTTTATAAATTAAATAAGTTAATCAATAATTTCTTTCAATAGAACGTGTAGATTTGGTAGAAAAAAAAAATATAAATCTTCTTTCTTCAAATATTTCTTAAATACAACCGTTTTTTTTTTTTCTTATTTTCCCCTTCTCTCTTTTCTCTACCAAAGGCAAGAAAAGGGATTTCAAACAACACAATGTCTGACATATATCTTTCGTTGACAAATTAGGTCACGTCACAATCATATTTAGAAAAAAGTTTGAAAATGAGATTTTGAAGGCTTTTATTTCTAACGTTGCTGGCAAAGTGAGTATTTTTTTTTTACAAAAAAAATAATATATAGTCAATTGTTAGCCTTTAAAAAAAATATTATTTATTAATAAAATTTAGTGAAATGATAATAAATTAAAGATATTAAATTTATTTTAAAATTTTAATTTAAAATATAAAGTGAAATTCAATATAGTCCCAGTTGTATTACGCCCCCAACCGGCCACCGCCAGCGGCTTCTGCTGCCTCACGGAAAAGCCGGGTCATGTCACAATCATATTCTGAAAAATGAGTGAAAGTAAGTGCAATTCCCAAAAAGTTTCATCAAATCTGGAAAATTTGGGAATGACCAGAATTATCTAAAACCGCGTCACGTCACAATATAGTGTTAGCAGTCAATGAGAATATTCTTAGAAAATGATGTGAGCGACAAAGAAAGATCCCTAATTTGTTTACATTTCCCCAATGATTGACTTGGACCATCGGGTATATTAAAATTTTATATATAATTTATTTTTAATTTTTTTAATAATTTAAATTTTTATTTAAATATTTTTTTAATATTAAGTTAAATTTTTTTAAATTTTATTTTATTAAATTTTATTAATTTATATTTTTTTATTACATATAAAAATATATAATAAAATATTTAAAATAAGATAATAAGTAAATATTTTTATTATTTGAATAAAAAATTTTATAATTCATTGTATATTTATTAATTTTTAATGAAAATTTAAAATTTTTTTAAAAATAAAATATAAAATATTATTTTTCATTAACTAGAATGGGACGTAGAATAAGGATGAAATATTGTTGATTTTCATCAATTTTTGAGTCTTCTATCTTTACGTTGTCATTGAAACTATTGTTAGACTAGACTTTATAACTAGGAGAAAGATTTTAGAGGTACAACAAAGTTATGCCAGAGAAAAATAAATCAGTCTCATTTAAAGACAATTTATATTTTTTTTTTTCCCTTTTTGCCTCTAAGGCGAGTAGATTGAGATTAAATTATCGTTATCGGTGTCTCCCTTACCCGGCAAAATTTTATTTCGCCTCTATCGTTAATTTTAAGGCAATTTTCATGTTAACTTATTATTATATTGCATTTCCTATTCTTCATTGAAAAGTTTTAAACATTGTCTATTCATTTAAAGGACACAATCCCTAACCGCCTATATGCAAGACTGACAAAATCATTTTTATAAAATCTAATAAAAACAAACTACGTGTAGCGATCCCATTTCCCTCTAGAATTTCAAATTTCAGAATGTGATTTTGTTGAAATGGAATCTATTGTCGTTCATTTATCAACCACGATAGATTCCTATTTTGCAGCCAGGAGTGGGAACGTAGGTGTTTTAGGTGTCGTCTTTAGGAACCGTAAGGTGAGAAGCGGCTTCTCATACTCACAAAAGGAATGCCAGGTGCCTGTTCTCTTTAGACACCTGGAACTCCTAGATATTCGTCTTGTTCTTCAGGTGGCGTTGGAGATGTCCTGGTCTTCCATCCTCCTGGAATCCGATTGCTTACTCGCCATTCGTGCCATACAATCTTCCCAAGCAGAGTCGTCAATTGCAGGCCAGATAGTAACTGATCTTAAGACCCTTCCCTCCAATTTTGTTCATTTTACCATTGCACATGTACACAAGAACTCTAATGGGGTTGCTGATGCTCTAGCTAAACTAGCTTTGTCACATGTGGAAGAGGTTTATTGGCACAGGGACACCCCTGCCTCTGTTTATTCTTTCACGAATACTGATGTAATCTCAGTTGATTAATAAAAGTACATCTGCTTTTCACCAAAAAAAAAAAACAAAAAAAAAGAGAGATAATCTAATTCGAAAAGAAAACTTTATAATCAACATGTTTGTCTGATGCATGTATAATTTATTGAGATAATGGCGTAAAAAACAAAAACAGAAGAATTTTGGCTCCACAGCATATTTGAAGAAAAGTTTGACAATAACATCAGCCTTTGCAAAAATTGAACGACTTGACTTGATTTAACGCGATTGTTTACGGAATCATTTTAGACCGCAAGATGAGGATCTGGTTCTGACACTAATAGCCTAGACTACCGGGCAACTGGTCGGTACATTAATTATCGCTTTGGAGGGATTTTTGTCATTTTTCCGCACATTGAATATCGGGAGGGATGATCGAAATATTCATATTTGTACTTTGTAGAAACAAGTCGAAAGTTAACGTGCATTTCATTAAGAGGAAGGCCACAGCACGCAATTACTAGGAAGTGTGACGGATATTCTAAACTGGTATGATATTAAATAAAATTGTTAGTAATCTTAAAAAAAGAGTAAAGAGTAAAGAAAAATTAGAAAAATTTAGAAAAAAAGAGATTAGATTGATTATTTGAATACTTAATAATACAAATAAATGAAGTTTAGGATAATTATAACTCTTTGTGTTAAATTTAAAATTTTTTTATTTTAAATATTTATATAGAATATACTGAGAATATTATACTCTAAAATTATATATACAACTCATAGGGTTTTTAAAAATTTTATAAGTTTACCTACTATGAAATTTCTAGAATCTTCTTGGGTCCTTAAAGCCTTTGGTAATGGGTTTGAATCCCTTTGATGGATTGAGTTTGAATTTGTTGGCCTGTGACATTCTTCCCCACTTAATTCCGCGATGTCCTCGTCATTGCTTTATCTTTATAGTGCTGGATTTCGTCGGGGAATTGTCATAATGTGTCCTTTCATTCCCAACTGGCCTCCTCGTGAGAATGTCTCTTCCATTTCACCAAGTACTCCGTATAATTGGGTACACTCCTTTTTTTGGATCATTCAATATGCAAGAATAGCAAGTTGTGACGGAATGAGTTTGCGGATACTCTAAACTCACATGATATTAAATAATTTTAGGAAAAAATTGCTAGTAATCCTAAAAAGAGAGCAAAGAGTAAAGAAAAATTAGAGAAATTTAGAGAAAAGAGACTAGATTGATTACTTGAATACTTGATGATACAAATAAATGAAGTCTAGGATAATTATAACTCTTTACCTTAAATCTAAAATCTTCTTATTTTAAATATTTATATAGAATATACTGAGAATATTACATTTTAAAATTGTGTACAACTCATAAGGTTTTAAAGAATTTTATAAGTTTACCTACTATGAAATCTCTAAAATCTTCTTGGGTCCTTAGAGCCTTTGGTAATGGATTTGGATCCCTTTGATGGATTGGGTTTGAATTTGTTGGCCCGTGACATTCTTCCCCACTTAATTCGGCGATGTCCTCGTCGTTGCTTTATCTTTATAGTGCTGGATTTCGTCAGGGAATTGCCATAATGTGTCCTTTCATTCTCAACTGGCCTCCTCGTGAGGATGTCCCTTCCATTTCACTAGGTACTCCGTATAATTGGGTACACTCCTTTTTTGGATCCTTCAATCTGCAAGAATGCTCTCCACTTCTTTGTTAAAGGTGGTGGTAATGGTTGTTGGTGCTCATTTGGACTTGTTTTTCTCAGGGTCTTCCATGTCTTCATGGTATGACTTGAGGAAACTCACATGAAAGATATGATGGATTTTGAGGTTGGACTGTAGTTGTACCTAGTAGGAGACTTTTCTAATGGGTTTTATAATTGGAAAAGGGCCTTCGTACCTTCGAATTAGCCTTTTTGTGGACCTTGCAATGGGACTTGAATTGTTATGGGAGTAGTCGGACGAGCACTTTGTCTCCCTCTTGGTACTCAATGTGCCTCTATTTGTGATCTGCCCATTTCTTCATCTTCCGAGTAGCTTTATCTAGGTGAGTCCAGGCAATATCAGCTTGCTCGTGCCATTCCTTGGTGATTTGATGTGCCATAAGGCTCTTGCCACTGTATGTGGAGGCGATGGCATGTGGTGTCATGGGCTGTTGGCTGGTGACAATCTTGAAGGGGCTTTTACCCGTGGCTTCGCTCCTTTGGAGATTGTAGGAAAATTAAGCCACATCAAGCAACTTGGCCCAATCCTATTGATGGGAACTTACATAGTGCCTTAAATACAACTCCAATAGTCCATTGATGTGCTCAATTTGACCATCACTTTGGAGATGGAAACTGGTGGAGAAGTTGAGATCGGTCCTTAAGAGTTTGAAGAGTTATGTCCAAAACCTTCTAGTGAAGTGTGAGTCTTGATCACTTACAATATTGCATGATACTCCCTAAAATTTGATGATATGTTTGAAGAAAGCGCGGGCAGCTTCCTCTGTGGTGCAGTCCTAAGAAACTAGAATGAAGGTAGTATATTTGCTGAATCGATCTACAATCACCATAATGCTTCTATAGCCTTCGGACTTGGGTAGGGCCATGATGAAGTCCATGGATAAGTTTTTCCATGGTCTTTTGGCGATTGGTAAGGGCTCCAAAAGACTTGTAGGGTGGTGCAGATTGACCTTGTCTTACTAGCAAACAAGGCATGTCTGAACGTATGCTTCCACATCGTCTCGCATTTGTGGCCAATAGTAAGAGGCTTGAAGAAGGGCAAGGGTGTGTGCAACACCAAGATGCCCTACCCATTGGGAATCATGACATTCTTTGATGATCTCCCTCCTCAAATTTTCATATCGTGTGACCATGGTTGCCAACGGTCAAAAGTAGTCCATTATCTTCCCAAAACCTTCAAGTTTTACTTTCACAGGCTAGTTTGACAAGGTTTTACATGATGGGATCCTTGTCTATGCCTTCCTTAATGTAAGTGATAAGAAGGCCTTTGGGTTGACTAAGAGTTAACGAACTAAGCTCTATTTTCCTGCTAAGTGCATTGGCTATCACATTAGCTTTACCTGACTTGTACTTTAGCTGGTAGTTGAACTCAGCAAGGAAATCTTGTCACCGAGCTTGCTTCAAGCTTAACTTCTTTTGAGTTTGGAAGTAAGTTGTAGCCACATTGTTGGTTAGGATAGAGAAGTGCGAGCCAAGTAAGGCAGTGGATAATAACTATCATCTCCTTCTCTTGTACAGTGTAGCAGCGCTCCGTATCATTTAACTTCTGACTTTCAAAGGTAATGAGGTGGTTATCCTGTATAAGAACACCTTCAATGGCAAAGTCAGAAGCATCAGTGTGTACCTTAAAAACTTTACTTAAATGCGGAAGGCTAAGGACAGGCTTTTCGGAGATGGTTTTCTTCAAGTCATCAAAGGCATGTTGACATTGTTCTGTCCATCTCCATGCACGATCCTTCTTTAATAGGTTGGTCAAGGGTGTTGTCCTTGCTGAATAACCTTTGATGAACTGACAATAGTAGTTGGCTAGACCGAGGAAGGATCTTAGCTCCAAAATTTTGGTTGGTGGCTCCCAATCCATGACGACCTTTACCTTTACTGGATCCATCATAAGCTTTCCATCCCGAATGCGGTAGCTAAGGAACTCTACTTCTTGTGTGACGAATGAGCACTTTTCTCTCTTAACGTAGAGTTTATTGTCATGTAGTACTTGGAAGATTTGTCATAAGTATTGTAAGTATTCATCAAGTGTCTTGTTATACACCACGATGTTGTCTAGGTATACCACCACGAATTGATCAAGGAAGGGATGAAATAGCTTATTCATAAGTGTGCAAATGGTTGCCGGTGCATTGGTGAGACCAAAGGGCATAACTAAGAATTAAAAAGAGTCATACCTTGTTACACATGCCGTCTTAGATTCATCTCCAGCTGCAATGCGTACTTGGTAGTATCCCGAGCGTAGGTCTAGATTTGAGAACCATCGTGCATCACCAAGCTGGTCGAAGAGATCCGAGATCAACGGTATCAGATACTTGTTCTTTATGGTGACTTTGTTTAATACTCGATAGTCAATGCACATGCAGAGACTTCCATCTTTTTCCTTTTGGAAGAGCGCTAGGGCACCATAAGGAGACTTTGAGGGTTGGATATAGCCTGAATCCAACAAGTCATGGAGTTGTTTACGTAGCTCCTACAACTCGGGTGGTGCCATATGATATGGTGCCAAGGCAAGGGGCATGGCATTTGGCTCCATCTCAATTTCATGATCCACCACACGCCTAGGTGAAAGTCTCTTCAGCAGCTCTTGTGGCATGACATCCTTGAACTCTTCAAGGACTTGTGTTACTTCATTAGGCAAGGCGACCTTGGGGTTGACATCTTCGTCGTTAAGTTCATGGATGATAGCAAGGTAGCTTGGGTCAAATTTCATACCTCGCTTGAATTATAATGCGGATAAGGCCTGATCCTCCAATCATCAAGCATGCTCTGTAGGTATGGTGCAAGCCTTTCCTCCTTCTAATATTCCGAGTAAGTTGGAAGTCGAGAATAGGAAGGCTTGTACCTTATCAAAGAACTTCATGCCTAATACCACTTAGAAGTCATCCATGGGGACTATGGAGTAGTCGATGCTTCCTTTCCATGCACCAAGTGTTATGAGAATGCCTTTAGCAATGCCGACAATTGGTTTTGCTGGTGAATTCACTACTTTAAGGGTTCCGCTCTTACTTGTTAGCTTGAGGCCAAGCAGCTTAGCCTCCCCCATGGAAATAAAGTTGTAGGAAGCTCTGGTGTCTAGCATGGCTCTAGATTGTTTCCCATAAATGGTGATTTGGATGTATAGTAGACCCTTATGGTTAACACAGGGTTGTGCACTTTTCCCCTTCATGGTTGCCAAGATTCGAAGTGATCCCATCTCTGTTTGACCTTGCTCGTCTTGTGAAGAGTCATCTTCAAACTGGCTCATGATGGCATTGAGGGTCTTGTGCTTGGGGCAATCCTTGATCCAATGGGAACCATTGCAAATAAAATACGGAGTTTTTGGTTTAGGAGAATCGGTCTTACCTCGATCATGCCTTTCATCATGCAATGAGGCTTTAGCCTTCCCTTTATCCTTGGACCCTTGCTCCTTGCATCAAGATTTTTCTCCCCCACTCTTACTCTGGTTGGATCATATTTCTTTTGGATTGGGTGTTGTATTCCATGAGAGACTTAGCAACGACAATGGCTTCATCTAAGCTTTGCATATTATGTCTCTCAAATTCACCTCCAACCCAATCTTTTAATCCATCCATGAAGTAAAAGAGAGAATCTTTGTCAGACATGTCCTCAATCTCAAGGATGAGGGTGGTGAACTCCTTGATGTAATCATGGATGGTTCCTCCTTGCTTTAAATGTTGGAGATGACCTCGAGCTTCCTTCTCAGCGTTGCTTGGGCAGAAGTGCTTCTTTAACTCTCACTTGAAGTCTTCTCCTTTGCCAACCTCGCCATGCTTGTGACACCACCATAGTTGAGCAGCATCTCGCAGGAATGTGGGGGTAGTGCAAATGCTTGCTGCATCATCTCGAACAAATTTGGCTTCGAAGTATTGTTCTAAGCCAAAGAGGAAGTTTTCAACTTTTGTAGCATTACGAATGCCATTGTAGGTAGCAGGTTTAGGCACTTAGATTGTGCCAAAGTTGATTGTGTCGATAGAGCATGACCCATTAACAATGGTTTGTTTGTGCTCACCCCAATCAGCATAGACACCATTTACCTCACGTCTAAGGTCTCGTAACTCATCTTCAGTAAAGGAACAATCATTACATACCTCTTGTCGGATGTCATCAAGATCATGCTTGAAGGATTGACTGATCACCCGAGGCGTGGATTTCACCACCCGAGTGACTTCTTCGAATTCTGTCTCGATGTTGTCAATTTGGGCAGCCTGCTCCTCAAGGGTTGGTTCTATCCTTGAGAAGTTCTTCTCCAATTTTGCAACATGAAACTCCAAGGCCTCCATTAGAGCGGTCTTGGATTTACCACACCTTGCGATGTAGGCGTGTTGTTCCTCTCATCCACGACTTTGCTCATCCACACGAACTTCATTGTTGGAAGCCATCTTTGGTGCTTAACGGTAGCAACCAAGGCTCTAATACCAACTGTCACGGGATGAGTTTGCGGACACTCTAAACCCGCATGGCATTGGACAATTTCAGGAGAAAGTTGCTAGTAAGCCTAAAGAGAGAGAGCAAAGAGTAAAAAGGAATTAGACAGGTTTGGAGAAAGAGAGATTGAATTGATTGCTTGAATGCTTGATGATACACATGAATGAGGCTTGGGGTACTTATAATCCTTTGCGTTGGATCTATAATTTTCCTATCCTAAATATTTACATTATCCTAAATATTTATATGGAATATGTTAGGAATATTACATTTTAGAATTATATACAATTCATAGGGTTCTAGAAAATTTTATGAGTTCATCTACCATAGAGTTTTTAAAATCTTTTTGGGTCCTTCAAACCTTTGGTAATGGGTTTGAACCCCTTTGATAAATTAGATTTGAATTTGTTGGTCTGTGACAAAGTGCTTCTAAGGCATATATTATATAATAAATTAAATTAAAATTTACTTTTATTAAATTTTAATTTTAAAATTATTTATAATTTTTAATATAATTATTTTCTTATATTAATATTATTAATTAAAAATATTTTTAAATTTTTTATTAAATTTATTATATAATTTTTAATTAAATGTTATAATAATATTAATTAATATTTTATATCTCATATAGTGTCTGATTAAATATTATATAATAATTTTAATGAAAATATAAAAAATATTTTTTATTAATAATATTAACGTGAAATAGTAATTTTAGAAAAAAAATATTTAAAAATTAAAAAATTTCATAAGACGAGTAACAATTATAAAAATAAAAGTATAAAAATATTTTTTGATAAAAATTATAATAATTTGAGAGATCATTTCTTAATTTAGTTCATTATATACTATGATGTACATGTATATTTATAAATCTTATTTTATTGATAAAGTCAAAAATTTTCAAATTATTTTTTATAAAATAAATATTTAGTAAGTTTTATATAAATTATTTATAAATCAAAATAAATTTAATACTATTTTATCTAAATTTATCATATTTATTAAATAAAATTTAAAATTACTTGCTTGTATCTATATAAATGTAAAGATTTAAACAAACTTTTATCTATTTGAGATATGTTGACTAAATAGGGACAAATTTGTTGCAAAGAAAGGAATATGTTTTCTAATTTTAATTTTATATTATAATAAGTTTTGATAATTGTTAATAAAAATAATTAATATTAGATAAATTAATAATTTTATAAATAAAGTAAATAAATTAATAAAATTTCTCAATTAAAAAAAAAAAGTAGATTTGGAGAAAGACTTGATACGACGCTACGAGCACTGACGAGCACCCACGAAGCAACTCGTAATAACGATAGGGCCAGGGGTACGAGGCTCTTGTGTTGCAAGTATATATACAAGCGCACAGTAGGCATTCTCTCCCCACAATAACTTTAGTTTCAACGTTAAAGCCCAATTACGTCACAAATTTATCATCAGGTAAATTGATTTTGTCGTTAAGTTTTTCCTGCGCGACATCCACCATGTACACCTTCCAATACGCAATGCCTTCGAATTCATTTCCAAACTTCGATGAGCACCGGTGGATTATCAACATCCGTCGTACCCTTGAGGAGGAGCTCGAAAACGAGACTGAAATCCCCTTCTGCATTTTCAATGTTCCCAAGACCTTGATGAATAGTGATCCTGACTCTTACACTCCACGACTTGTTGCAATAGGTCCCTATCATCATTGGCGTCCGGAGTTGTACAAGATTGCCGCGGCCAAAAGGACTCAAAACCAACTCGGCCGAGAGCTTAAATTCCAAGACATTGTCGATGAATTGATCAATCTTGATGCGAAAATCCGATCTTGCTATCATAAGCTGCTTGATTTAAGTAATGAAACTTTGGCTTGGATGATGGCAATTGATGGGTCGTTCTTGCTTGAGTTCTTGCAAGTCTATGTCATGGAGAAAGGCGTGACAATAACAAGTCTTTCCTCAACAATACCACGTTTGGTTGGTTTGGCAGGGAGGAAATCAGCCCAGAATGCTATCTTGAAAGACATGGTGATGCTTGAGAATCAAATTCCACTGTTTGTCGTGATGAAGATGCTAGAATTTCAATTTTCTTCGTTGGATAAGGCAGATCATATGCTGAACTCAATATTGGTGGGGCTAAGCAAAGAGATCTCCCCTTTCAAGATGGAGCATGACACACCACAGATCAGTGCTTCTCAATGTGCTCGCCTTTTAGACTATTTGTACGACACAATCGTGCCTAAGGTGGAAGCTCCATCGGAGATCACCGAGGCTGCAAAGGATGATGATGCCAATTCAGGGAAAGGAGATTGGGGGATCCAAGCTATGTCAGAGATCTTTGTAGTCTGATTTGGAAGCTAATTTCCAAACTGGACATAGGTCCAGTGCATCTCGTCGAGGCAGTGCTATGTTCTAGGCCTATTAGAGTCATTAGCAAATTGCCTTGAACAATCATCTCCAAACTTACCGGGTTTGCAATCTTCTCACAAAACAATGGAGAAACCAAACTAGACAGGGGGAACAACGAAGCTAGTACAAAGCCGCCGTTGATAGAGGAAATTACCATTCCTTCTGTCACTGAGCTCCCCAAATCTGGGGTGCATTTCGCACCCACTGACGGTAACATCTCAACCATTGCTTTTGATGTCAAGTCAGTAACATTTTATCTACCCATCATTAGTCTAGACATTAGCACAGGTGTTCTAAGGAACTTAGTAGCATGCGAGGCATTGAGCATGTCTGGACCGTTAATTTTCACTCGATACACAGAATTAATAAACGGTATCATCGACATCGCAGAGGATGCAAAGTTACTAAGACAAAAGGGTATCATTTTAAACCGCATGAAATCCGACGAGGAAGTTGCCAACCTATGGAATGGCATGAGTAAGTCCATTAGACTCACCAAAGTTCCATTCTTAGACAAGGTGATCGAAGACGTGAACAAGCACTACAACAGCCGATGGAAGGTCAAAATTGGAAGATTCCTGAAGATCTACGTGTTTCGTTCTTGGCAATGTCTCACGTTCCTAGCTGCAATTTTCATTCTGCTCTTGACGTCTTTTCAAGCCTTTTGCTCCGTCTATAGTTGCTCTCGCCTATTTCACATCAGCGCCTATTAGTACAGCAATTAATACTGAACCTTCCTTTAACGGGGCTTCAATATAGCTTCCATTTCTTCACTTTAGAAATCAAGTACGAATAAACAAATAAATAAACAAGTACTTCAATTTCATAGCTTTCAAATTTTTTAAATTTATTTTTTATTTGGAACTGCAACTCTTGCACCCCTGTCCCCCCGAACCCAGCCCCCCTAAAGAACTTGATTTTGCACATATAACTTCACTCAAGTCCTAAAATTTATGACAAATATGTACAATGATATTAACTAGGCACTTATGCATTTGAATGCATGACACCAAAAAATTTTTCCCATTGTATATTTAAACACCTAGGCTTATTTTTGTCGGGATAATTAACTTGTAAGGACTCAAAATTTAAGTTAATATAAAAAGAGACATGTCAAACCATCAATTAAATTATTACTTGGTGTTGTACTTAATAAATAATTCATAATATTTAATAAAAGATAATAAAATAATAATTATTTAAAAATTTAAATTTATATATGATAATATTTAATTGTAAATATTATATTTTATTTTCTAATGTTTTTAAAATAATGTAGTTAATTTGATCATTTTAATTCATTGTGTATTCTATTTATATACATGGGTAATCAAAATAAGGTAATTAAAAATTTTAACCAAAAATGTATTTTATAATTTTTTTATTTTGTAATTTGTTAATTTTATATCTATTTTTTTTCAAACATTCAACTTTGTTGAAATAAATGATAGATGTATATTTTAAACTATTTTTTTTTATATTTAAGTAGTCATTATTAGTTTTATATATATATATATATATATATATATATATTGAAATCTAAGATATAAATTATTACAATTCTATTTATTTTATAAAATAAAATTATGTTATGTACTTAAAATTAGAAAAATTTAAATTAAAAAATAATTAACAGTTAAGTAATTGAAGCAAATTGATTTAATTTAATTTAGAACATTGGTTTCAAACTTTGTGACTTCCAACATTATTAAGAAAGCATCATTTCAGGCAAGAAGACCTCTAGCTGCACAAAAAGCTCTACAAGGAGATCCATGCCTGTGGCTATGGGCAACATCTCACTTTGGTGACTTATCCAATCATTGCTAAATGGCTTTTACACACATGGCTATCTTGATGAGGCATTTTGAATTTTTCGAAATAATGCAAAAGAGTATGCTAGATTAGATATTGTGATCTACACTCTCTAAGTAACAAAACCATCTCGGTTAGCCAAAGAGGACTAGAGAGCCATGGACTTTGAGGGAGGTTCAGAATTCGACTCTCACTTCCCCTCCAATTCCTTCTTACAAAATATGAGTTATCTACAAAAATGTAGGTTTGGATGCTTTGCACTTCTACATTATTTTCAGACTGACACTCTCATTCTTTTCTAACATTTAACAAAGCTAACAATTAATTATTACTATGTTGAAAAAAAAAAAGAATTGTATTATATGCATTGGTGATGGTTTTTCTTTTTGCATAATGAATTTGTGGGCCTTTTTTGTGAGCTTGAATATGATTTTTGTTGGTAGGTATCTATTACCAATTGTGTTAGTACATATTTGTGCACAATTTTTAGCAACTAGTGATCTTTAATTTTTGGCGATGAGTTGCTGGTGGTTCATAACATATGTTCAACAACATTTTACTTTGCTTCTTTTGTTTTTTTTTTTTTTTTAGTTTGGAAAAAAATTATCAAACTTTGAGATATTTTACAATTTAAACTTGATGGCCACACAGTTATATTTCACACCCAATTTGGATATTTTTGTTTTTCCTTTCATTTTTTATTAAGATATAAATTATATCAAGTTGATGTACAAAAAATAATAAGAAATGATATATTTATTTTTTAATGCAATTTTTTATAGTTTTTTTTAGTAAAATAAAGAAAAATGAACAAGATCCTTGAATTTAAAGATAAAAAACAATGTCAATTTTCTAGCATGCTCCTCTTCAATTTCCATTGGGAAGCTTCTTTGACAATTAGCCACATCATCTTCTTGTGGGCCAATAAGAAAATATTTAATGAAAAGCTTTTCATTTCTACTAAGAAAGGAAAAGAGAAAAGAAAAATTGAATAAGTTAGAAGGACTAAAGAAGCAAAGGATGACTTTAAGGAGTAAAACGATGATGTAGCTTAAATTTGTGAAGCTACAATAACTATTTGAAGGGAAGAACAAATAATAATAATAATAATAATAATAATAATAATAATAATCAAACAATTTCAAATCTTAGTATATCGGCAAGAAACCAACAACCGTTCCCTGTAAAACTTAGTTTTGGAACGACCTTGGATATAACAAAGTCACGTACTAAGTCAAACAAATTTCAAAGGTTTTCAATTTGATTTTCAACAAAGTTTGTGTGATCTTGGGGCAAAAGGGTATCCAAGCCATCAAACTTTGTTGTGGGGGAGAGTGAGAGGCTATTCTTGTTTATCTTCAAAAGCTGAGTGAAATCGAGCGTGAGCAAAAGTGAGAAACCCTTAGTAGAGAAAACCTTTGGGGTGTTCCTGGCAGCAAGTCCTAAGAGAGGCAGTAAGACCATTAGTAAGTCCCAAACCTATCCCTACACATCTTGCACCTGCTCCATCTGTAGGATGATCACATCCTTTGAGGTAAATATGTCTAATTTCTTCCGACCTTCCACTCTAAGTTATGATTCTGAAATTCCTTCTTCTAGAACCATAAACAGAGATGAAATTCTCATTGAAAACTTTGACAAATCTATTGACAACTAGCAAATTCCTAAACCCGTTGAAAAGCAAATTTACAAAACAACCAGATTCAACCCTTTCTGCCAAATAGATTACACCATCAAAACTGTTGAAAGAGATTGTCATCTAACTAGATTTATAAAAACAGTAAGACTACTTTCTCATGAATCCATCAAATATTATCGAAAGCATTACAATTATCTACATCTAGGCATGATACAGGTTGACATCAAACCATTATCTAAAGAAGGATTAGATACGTCAATTCTTGCTGCATTAAGAGATTGTCATCTTTTAAACTTTGTTGATTCTCTGTTGAGCATAATTGAGTCTAATCTATGCTTTGGTCCAATTTATTTTTCATGTTATCCTAATTTTACTATCTCTTTGCATGATAAAAGCATTCTTGATATGCTTACTTTACAAATCAAAATTCATAACAACCACTTTGCTGAAGGATCGATACCCCTTAATCTAATGTATTGAATCTAATATAAGGTAATGAAATCTTCTTTTCATGTCAAATCACTACGAAGAGCTGACGATAAAGGAGAAACTGTCCTCTGGCAAATAGATATGAGAAGATCAAACCTACAAACACTAAGGTATATAAAATGGCATGAGGTTGACTTACCTGATATTTGGAAAATTGACAATGCCACTATTCCCAAACCTCCTGTAACTACCAAAAGTTAATAGGATTACTCAATATACTGATGGGAGTGTTAGTGTTTCTTTTGCTAGACACTTAACAAGTTTCAGATCTACTTCTTTCAAAGAAGAAGATTTTCAATCAAAAATAGTAAACTACCTACAAAGGAGTAGTTCTGTTAGGCATCCTCCTAGTCATACTAGGACAAGAAGCCAAATGTCGAATCATTCTGGTGTTGACTTAGGAAGACAAGTACCCAAGATGACATACAGTGAAACGTCAAACAGATCTCCTAATTTTCCTAAAGCTTCGACATCACAAGTTCAATTTTTATACAAATCTGAGGTTAATCTTGAGCTCAATGTCTTCGAAAAAAATTTTCAAATAAACAAAGAAATTTTGAGAAAAGAATTTTATTCAAATTGAAATAAAAAAAACATGAATGCTTTCTTAATTGTTTTAAAAATGAAAAGCGTGTAGCCATCTAACAAGATTATTATGACTGAATGACTACAAATTTTACTTAAATCCTTTTCTTTGACTAGTTTGACAAATATTGTTTTGAAAAGAAAATCTAGTATCCCTAGACTTCCTTCATGGAAGAAAATGAAGTGCATGCTTATACTGCAACACAAACATGGGAATTGGTGAACGATTCTAAAATAGAATCGGTACACCCTCCTTCTTGTGAAATTTAGTTCAAATATAAAGGATCTACTATTTTTGCTTCTTTGTTCAAAATTAGAAGGGAACATGAAGATCATTCTTCAAAAGATTTTCATAGACTTATAGAACAACATAATTATACAAATAAAATTTTACAAACTATTGGAAACCAACTTTCCAATATTAAAACTATTTCTGCTCAAACTTTAGTTTCAAAGCAAAAAGGAAAAATAGTTTCAAATCCTATTTTCAAACCTTTTCAAATTTCTCAAAATAGTTCTAATGAATTTCACCAAGCATTGTTACAAAGGTATAAAGCTCTCAAAATCAAGGATGCTCCATCAACAAGCAAGGATGTTCATACAATGACATAAGCCTCCTTACTAGATACATCCAACAACGAACCATTCAAACTTCAGTGAATCAAGGTGGAACCAGTAAGGGCTCCTACCCATATGTATTACCCTAGACTTTCTGCACTTGATTTAGCATTTGAAGAAAAAACCATCCTTCGTATAAACTCAAATATAGTTCTAATTCAATTTATGAATGGAACATAGATGGGTATTCAAAATATCAAATTCTGAATCTCCTTTAACAAATGACCATAGTTGCCAACATTTATCAAACTCATAGTCAAACCTCTAACCCAAACATTGCAGAAATTCTAGTTGTAGAATTTTCTAGTCAACTCAAAAGATGGTGGGATCATATTCTCACTCCAGATAACCATGAAGAAATCTTTCAAAGCATCAAGCGTGACATCAATAGAGAACCAATTCTTGATGAATACAAAAGAACAATACCTGATGCAGTATCCACCTTTATTTTTACTATTACCAAACATTTTATTGGTGATCCTGCTCACCTTAAAGATAAAAATACTGAACTCCTTTCAAACCTCAAAATGCAAACATCTCTATGATTTTTGCTGGTACAAAAATATGTTTCTTACATATGTTATGTAGCGAAAAGATGCAAACCAACCATTCTAGAAAGAACAATTTATTGTCATATTACCTTGTCTTTTGGGAGATAAGGTAAGATCAAAATTACAAGATTTGCATAATGGTCAAATTCCTTACAATAATCTTACTTATGAAGAACTAATTAGTTTCATCCAAAAGGAAGGACTTCGTATCTATGCAGATCTCAAACTTCAAAAGCAGATCAAACGAGAGCAACAGTAGACTTGAAGGGAACTCGAATTTTTCTATGCCCAATTTGATGATAATCTTTACGGGGAAAAACATAATCCACATAGAAAGCCCAAGTCCAAGCCCAAAAACATCAAGCCATATAACCCATTTTATAAAAAATCGAGACCCACAAAAACCAAACAGTTCACCAAAAAGTTTTCCAAAGCCCATCAAAATACACAATAGTTTGATCAAAAGCCCAAATTTACTAGCTATAGATGTGGCAAACCAAGCCATACAATCAGATATTGCAAACTTTATACCAAACTTCAAACTTTGGACCTTATAGATGAAATTCAAAATCAAATCCAACCTTTGTTAATTGACAGCTCTTCAGATGAGAACTTTGAGTTTTCCCATGAGGATGAAGCTGGATTCCAGAACGATGACTTTTCTAGCTCAACTGATGCATCCTCTGACGAAAAGCAAATCCAATTCTTAACTCGTGATTAAGAGAAAATTTTATAAATTCTTAATTCACTTGGAAATGACCAAGCTAAATCTCAATTCCTTGAAAAACTTCTCAAAACGCCTTCTACCTCAAGACCTAATGAATTATTACAGTAAGTCCGAACACATTATAATCTTCAAAACATCATCAATTATTTTGAACAAACCAAACCAAGACCCCTTACTATTTTAGATTTAAAATCTAAAATAAACAAATGAAAATTGAAATTAGCTAACTCAAAAAATAGCAAACCCAAGACCATCTATTACTCACATCTTTATTGGAACTAAATCATCCAAAATCCAAAGAACCCCTGGTAACTAAAACACTCAGACAAACCAAATAGTGAATTTTTATACCTTTTGATAGAAATCACAACACAAAAATGATTGGTCAAAGTACATCTTAGGATTGCTAACCAATTTTCTTTAGAAACAATTGCCCTTGTTGACACAGGTGTTAAGCTTAACTACATTCAAGAAGGACTGGTGCCAACCAAATTCTTCACAAAAACTTCCTAAAGTACAAGTTTGCCAATAAGGGATTACCCTTCAAACCTCTTTTATTCTAGTAAAGAACCTCCAACAAAAGGTAATCCTTGGAACCCCTTTTATCAACCTAATGAAACCTTTCTCTGTTGATCATCAAGGAATTGATACCCAAATACTTGGTCAACCAATCATTTTTAAATTTATTCAAAAACACCAAATAAAAAACACTAACCTCCTCAAGTCTTTATCTTTTCAAAAACCCACTGAAATAAGCCTTTTAATCGAAACAAAAATCACTCATCTTCACTATCTGAAAACTAAAGTCAATTTCAAGAAAATTCAAGACCAATTAAACTGCCCACAAATCTAAAGCCAGATTAAATTTATCCAACACCAAATTAGACAATACATTTGTTCTGATTTTTCAAATGCTTTTTGGCATAGAAAACACCATGTTGTCACCTTACCCTATGCTAAAGATTTTAATGAAAGAAAAATTTCAACTAAGGCCAAACCTATTCAAATGAACTCTGAGTTGGTCAAACATTGTAAAAAGGAAATTAATGAGTTACTTGCAAAAAGTATCATCAAACCAAGCCAATCTCCATGGAGTTGTGTGACTTTTTATGTCAACAAAAATGCAAAACTCAATCGAGGAGTTCCCAGGTTGTTTATCAACTACAAACCTCTTAATAACGTTTTGGAATAGATACAATATCCTATTCCAAATCAAAGGGACTTACTCCAACAATTGGTAAGTGCTCAAATCTTTTCAAAATTTGATATAAAATCTATGTTTTGGTAAATTCAAATTCATAAAAAAGACTATTACAAAACTGCATTCACTGTTCCATTTGGTTAATATGAGTGGAATGTCATGTCATTTGGACTAAAAAATGCACCTTCTAAATTTCAACACATCATGAATGAAATTTATTTGCCATATATGCATTTTATCATTGTTTACATTAATGATGTATTAGTCTTCTCTGAAAACATTGATCAACATATCAAACACTTACATCAATTCATTCATGTCATAAAGAAAGCAGACTTAGCTATTTCTAGATCCAAAATTGATCTCTTTAAAACAAAAGTCAGGTTCCTTAGACATTATATCCAACAGGGTATAATATCTCCATTTTCGCAAGCCTTAACCTTAACAAAAAAATTTCCTAATCAAATACCAAACAAAAAATAGCTCCAAAGATTTCTTAGTAGCCTTAGCTATATTTCTGATTTCTTTCCCAAACTACAAATCCTTTGCAAATCTCTTCATGATAGACTTTCCAAAAGAAAAACTTTAGGATCATGGACAGAAGAACATACTTCAATAATCTGAACCATTAAAGCCCAAATCAAAGAATTACCTTGTCTCCACCTTGCTGATCCTAGCTTACTTAAAATTGTTGAGACTGATGCTTCTAATCTTGGTTATGAAGGGATTATGAAGCAGGTCAAAGGTCAGTAAGAACAACTGGTGAAGTTTACCTCTAAACACTGGAATGAGTCTCAAAAGTGGTACTCCACAATCAAACAGGAAATTTTGGCAATCATTTTATGTATTTCAAAATTTCAAAATGATTTATTGAACAAAAAATTTCTTCTTCGCATTGATTGTCAAGCTGCAAAATATGTTTTACAAAAAAATGTTTAAAATCTTGCTTTAAAATAAATTTTTATCAGGTGGCAAGCAATATTAAGCATTTATGATTTTGACATTGAATTTATTGATGGAGATTCTAACTGTTTGACTGATTTTCTTTCAAGAGAATTTTTACAGGGAATCTCCCATGCCCAAATCCTTGAGAAAGAAAACCTAAACCAAAATAAAAACTTGGGCTAAAATGTGCAACCCATCAGATTCTAAAAATGACTCTCAACCTTTAGCCTAAATTAAACAAACAGCCACAAACTCAAACACCTCATCTAGTTCCTCAAATGCTAGCCCTTTAGACTTTGACAAACTAAGCCCTAAAACCAAAAAAGCTCTCAAAGCCTAGATGGATAAATTTGATGAAGATAAGTCCACTGCCAAGTCAAAGAGAAGGCCCACACCTTCGTCTTCATTAGACGATGTAGCTAGTAAGGTTGTTTCAAAAACTGCTTCAAAAGGAAAATAAGTGATAACATTGCCATCACCTCCAAAGGAAGCAACTCCTTATCAAATAATGGTAAAGCCATTAAAGCAGGAAGTGGTTGCATTAGCACCACCTTCACTTCAATTGAAATTTCAAAATCAGGAAGTGGCAATTTCAACTACCACTCCAAAAGATTTTAAATTTTTCCAAAATTATTTCAAAAACCCCAATTTTCAAAATATTGAATTGGTAGAACAAGGATTCTACCATGACAATCCAAATTTTTGTGCCCAAAAGCTTTCACAAAATTGGTTTTTCAATCCTTGGGATCCTAGGTAGTCTTGTGAATATTATGAAGCCATTCTTATTGATACCCAATTCGTCAAATTTAGACACCATAGCCAAAACAATGAAATTGGCTATTCAAGTACTCAAATACTTCAACCTATAGAATGACCAAACCATCCCTCAACCCAAATTTCCTTCAAATCTATCAAATATCAAATTACAAACTTCTATAAATATTTTTCTTATTGAGATTATAAATAAACATGGTTTAATGTTTTTTATTTCCAAAATTCCCAATACAAACACTCTTAGTTATTCTTTTAGGAAACCTACAATCAAATTAATTTTCCTTTATGGTTTGTTCACTGGTGGTCATGGTTTGGACCAGTAAAACAAAATTTTTCCCAAACCAATTCAAGAAGGTATAACAATTTTTGAAGCAAGATATGCTTCCCCATAAGGAGAAGCTTATCCAAAATTACTTCAATTTTGTTATATTTTCAAACTTCCTTGGTGCTACATGTGAGAATTCCAATACAGACTAGATCAAATTACAGGGACACCAATCCTTGGAAGAGTTTACAAAGTCAAATTTTGGAACCAATTCTCTCCAACCAGGTAGCAAAAGGCCTACAAACAAGGAGTTCTAGAATGGTTTAACTAGAATAAAAAATGCTCAAACTAACTTGAGGCTTTGACATCCCAATTTTTGGCTTACAAATAATAGTCACAAGCTTGATTAGCTGGATCAAGATCATAGGAAGAATATGTACTTCACTTAGAGATACACTGAAAAAGGTGGAGCAACTACTATTGGATAGCTCAACCTCCACCTCATATGACCCATTTGCAAATCATGACCCATTTAACTTTATCTATGGGCCACTTCCAAACAACAAAGAGAAGAAAAAGGAAAAGGATTCATTGACAAAAGATAAGGGTAAAAATTTTGCAGCCATCTTAGATGTATTGGACAGGCTTAGAGGTAAAAATTCTACTTTTCTCATGTAAATAATGATAATTCATGATATGTTATGACAATCATTTGGTTATGGGATAATTTGTTAATTTTAGAATGTTAATTGCATTTAATTATTTTTTTTTTTGTCTTTCCCATTTGGTTATGGAATAATTTGTTAATTTTAGAATGTTAATTGCATTTAATTAAGTTTTTTTAGTCTTTCCACCACTCTAACATGAGTAATGTGGTAATAATATGTTTTTTTTGTTTGTATTACAACCTGAGAATCAAAGTTTGCAAATAATAATAACTTTAATTTCAATATATTTTTTGTTTTTAAGGATGATGCACTTTTAAAGCAAATTAGGGAACTAGTAATATTGAATGACTCCAAACATTGAAGTTAGATAATTAACTCATCATTTTTTTTTTGTTGGGTATGTTATTATTATATAGGCAAATTAATGCTAACAATGGTCACTTGTTTTATTTATGATCTTAATCAATACAACCATGCTTCTTCATTAGAATTTTGCTTTTTTTTTAAATAAATAATGATAATTGTTGGGAATCCCATTATATGTTGGGAATATTTATATTTGTGCAACAAACATATCGAGACTTTAAAATTTGAGCAAGTTATTAAATAAAAAAATTTAAAAATTTAAAATTTATTTGATTTAATTATTTTAACTAGAAATAAATTAATAAAATTAATATTTAATATTAAATATATAAAAAAATTAATGTCTATATATATTATATAAAAATGATAATCCATGACAATAATTTCTTAATTTTAGAAAACTATTACATTTAGGTTAGTCTCTTTGTATTTCCACCTATCATTTTTTAATTTGTATGTTATTGTTACATGCCAAATCAACGGCTAACAATGATTATTTGTTTTCTTTAGTTATTTTTTTTGAGTAAAAATTATGTTTTTTCTATATAATAAAATAATAATAATAATAAATAAATGTAGAGAATATTATTATATGTTGAGAATTTTTAAATAATATGATGTGAAAATTTTATAAATTTAAATAATTTTTATATTTTGTAAATTTTTTGAAAAATAAAAATTCTTATAAGGATTATTTATTAAAAATTTAAAAAATTATTGTTAATTATTATATGAAATTATATTTAGTATAAATTGCAATTAGCTGATTTTATCTTTATATAATATTTTAATACAATTATATATTATGCAGTATTACTTGAAGCAACAAAAGCTGTGTGTGAGATTACATGTATAATTGCATTTTTGATCTACAAGTGCAAAGAAAATATCTATCATTAGATGATTTTATGGAAGAGTTTCGGCAAAGTTAGAATAATTTCATGTTAGTCAGATATTTTTACTCAGATATCAAGAAGATGACAAGGAAATTTCAATGACAAGTTGGGGAAGGAGCCTTCGCTTCAGCATTCAAAGAAAAGCTCCGCAGTGGGTGCTTGCCGCGATAAAACTGTTGGGTCAGTCCAAGGGACAAGATTTCATCAGTGAAGTTGCCACAATCGGGGGGATTCATCGATTGATTGATTAATCGTCTGAGCTTGAAGCGGGTTCAAAAGATCAATCTTATTGAGTTTTTATTATCATTTATATGTATTTTCATTATCATAAGATTAATGTAACGAGCAATTGAGAAAGAATAGAATGGGTGAATAATTAAGAACATCAAGATATATAAAGAGGATTAGTAACAGAAAATTTTTAAAATTATTTTAAAAAATATTTTTACTTAAATAATAATAATATAAAAAAAATATTAATTGGAGTCAAAAGAATCGGAGTGCACTCTTGTGTGGAAGTTTATGTCTAATGGATCCCTCAACAGCTACGTATTTGCTGAAAAGGAGACTATCAGTTTAAGCTGGGAAATGCTGTATAAGATTTCCCTCGCCATGGCTTGAGGCATTGAATATCTGGATCGCGGTTGCCATATGCAAATCCTGCATTTTGACAACGTATTGCTTGACGAGAATTCCTGTCCATGGTTTCTAATTTCGGGTCTGCTAGATTGTATCCAAGAAATGATAGCATTTTGTCGCTGACTGCACCCACAAGGACCATAGGATACATAGCACCTGAACTCTGCTACAAAAACATTGGACGGGTCTCCTAGGAAGCTGATGTCTACAACCTTGGAATGCTATTATTGGGGGACGGCAGGTAAAACGTTGATGAATAATTTGTAATAATCTACTCCATTAATCTTATTACCTTATAATTATTATTAAATTTTAAATATTAAAAATAATTTTAATTTTTTTATTATTAATTAAAAAAATTTTATATAATTAATTAATATATATTATATTATATATAAAAATATATTTAATTTTATATAATTATTAAAATATATTAAATAAAATTTAATATAATTTATATTTAATTAATAATTAATAAAAAATTTAAGGAAGAATTTATATGGCACAACCAAAAACTCCAATCAAATCTATTTTTCTTCTGAGTTTACGATCAGCAGTAACTTAATGGAAAGGCTATAGGAAATGAAGAGGAAGAAAACAACATTGTTTAGGATATGGTAACAGTGGGGTTATGGTGTATAAAAATAAAGTTTAATGATTATATTTCTATGAATAAAGTGGTAGAAAAAGTTTGGAATTACCACGAAAACCTGTATCCAGGAAGAGGAGACCATGATGAGTCATCCATCTCATGATGAGTCATCCACCTCATCTTCGAGGGTCCATCCTACTGAATCAAACAATTCTACTGCAACATCTTAAAGTGATTAAACAATGTGATAAAATAAAAAAAAAAAAAATTGCAGAGTTTGAGGATCGTTAACATCTCTTTTAAATTAAAAGATTGGTCGATTTTCACTTGTAAGCGAGGACACATAAATTATGATTTCTATAGCATTATACCTTCAATCCTAAAATTAATCACAAAGTATAGCTAATTCGTTCCCCCATTGGCTTCGAGCAATAATTCTACAGTATTAGCTATACTTTTGGATTTCTCTTCCCACCACTGGCCACAGAGAGAGCCAATTTTCTTCCTGTGTCATCTAAAATAAGAGGAAAGGGCAAAAAAAAAAAAAAAAAAAAAACCAGAGAAAAGCCAACCCCAACCTGTGTTTCCAGTTCCACTCGTCTCTCTCCATGATAGCGGCCACCAAACACCACCGCCAGCCGTCGTCATCAAAGTTGCCCAAAAATCCAACCGCCATCAACCCCGCCACCCCCACAATCCAACCACCACGAAAACCCCACCTCCGCCGCTCCACCGATCACCGATGAGGCTCTCACACGCACCACCCACATCACCCGCAAAGAGCTCCTCAAGCGTCGGTCTCACAAGCCAAAGCAGCTGTCCAAATGTTACAGAAAACGCTGCTGGGCGTTAATGGTTGAGCTTAAGTTGCAGTGCAGAGAGTACTGCTGGAGGTATGGTGTCAGCCCTTTTAAAAAAGACCAGCCCAAAACCATAAACAAGATCAAGGTCGTGACTTTAGTATTGAAGCTATTGGAGGGAAATAAAAACGGCAATGGCAGTTATTTGAATCGGAATTTGGAATTGAAGAACAATAGCTGGTGTTTGTTTGTTGCGTGTAAGTTAAAGGCCATGACTTTGATGAGCTTTTGTCATTTGCATATACTTTCTGATGCCAACCATAAGCTTTACCAGCCCTGTAGTTATGTCATCAAAAGGTCTATTCTTTTTTTCTTTCTCCTTCTCTTCTGATACTTTGGTTCATGGATTTTCTCGTTAGTATCTATTCTTTCTCTGTTGCTTTTAATTTTAAGTGAAATTGATTGTTAGCGTGAACCAATATTTGAGTCAATTGAAACTGTAAGACTGTTGGATAACAGTTGAACTTAAGCTAGGAAATCAATATCGCACACAATGCTTAGCTATCCAAACTACTGAATTGTTTGCAGTTTGGTTTGGGGAAGTTAGCTCGGTCAGGTTTCTTATTGTTTGCAGAGTCACTGATGAGATAAGCCATGATGGCCAAGTGGTAGGAAAAAGAAAAGAAAGAAGATGACCTAAAATAACTAAGTCAAATTAACTTCTGCGTTGGTGAGACAGAGCGACTTGTTACAAATACCATTTTGTCTTACAGCTTTGGGAGTACAAAGTGGGAAAAAAGGATCTCTGCAGCTGAACTTTCATTAGTTTCATTCAGATTGATGTCTACTTGAGAGAGGGGAAGTTGGTTTGATGTATCTGCCAAACCAAAGAAATTCTGATATTGTGTTTTTCCTCAAGATCATAAAATTTGGAAATTGCATATGTTCTACATGATGATATTAATATTGTGTTTATCTCAAAAGCCGTATAAGTTGCCATTCACTGTATCAAAGTACTTGTAAGAAAAAATTCTGGCTACATGTAGACATTCCTTTGCATCTGCCTTATGATCTATCGTTACCATGTTTGGAATAAAAGAGTTAGTCTATCTGTTGCATCTTTTTGCCTCACCCTTTTTTTTTGTTTTTCAATTCATAATGCCTCTGGTGTTCAGGCAGGGCCTGTAACATGTGGAAAGCCAATACTCTGGTCCACTACTCCTTCATTCTGTACTATACAGTTCCAAAAGTCTCAAAACCATGTAACTCAGGCTTTGAAGAAAGTAGGTCTTAATGTTTTGTCATCAAGCAAACTTGCTCTAAAGTTCCATTTCATAGTTGTAGAATATGTGCATCAAATCCAAGCCAAAAGAAGAGCTGCAAAAAGAGAAAATAGAAGCAACAGTGTGAAACAGGAAGACAACACTAGCTTAGCTGGGATTTTAACTTTGGACACTGCTTCTGCAGAATGAGCAACCATGTATTCCAACCCAAAAGGTGAGGTTCAAAGGACTTCATCACTAAGCATTGGGCAAATGAGTTTTAATGTGAATACAGGTTTTGCAGTACAGTGATTTTTTATGATGCAATCACATGGAAATTTTTAAAAATTTAAATGATGATATTATACATGAAATTGCATCATTTTATTTAATGGATGAGAAATCTATCATAATGTCTAGGCAACCTTGGAAAAAGAAATGTTTTTAAAGAAGATTTAGAACACATATCATGTTCCATGTCTAATTTTTAGGTTTGAGATTTTGTCTATTCAGATAAAGTATAAATCTAACTGCAGATTTTATGTCTATCATAATGGCTTACCATCATCTTCATGCTTCCTATTTCTACAAGAAATCATGTCATATTATCTTGATGACCCTTTTCTTTTCTTTTTTTTTTTTGCTTTCTTCTTTGTGCTGTATTTTCAGGTGTGCAATTTACTAAATGTTTTTGGCAGGTGACTTGTCATACAAGAGTCACTGCAGGGCCAGCCATATGAATTTTCATTTGCTTGTGAATGAAAGGCATCCTCAATTTTACACTGTATTTGTTGGCTGTATTTGTTAATTCGATGTTCTGCCTCTAAACCTGGTGTCTTCCTTTTGATGTGATTACTCTCTATCTGTCTCTGTTTCTGTCTCTGGCTCATCAATGAAAGAGCTGTCAGTGTTGAACTTGGAGATGCTGAACATGACTGTTTTCAGAAGGTTATATAGCCATTCAACCTGAATTGGCAAACAACCTTGTCCTTTATGTAGAGGGGATGTTTAGAATGGTGTGATCAATCTAGTTTTTCCTTAATAATTGTAATCACATGCAGTTTTACCTAATCTATTGCACTAGTGCCGACATATGACTATATTAGTTCTATATTAACAAAAGGTTAACATGTCAAAGCACCCATGAACTGCCATTTTTATTAGATTGCTGGCAATATGAAAATGGAGTCCATAGCATTTTGCTTTTGCCCCCTCTTAGAAACTGACCGAGCATTCCCTTGGAATGGTTGCCATTTGTAGGAATAATTCAAATGTTGTGTTAGTTTCCCTTAGGAAAAAATGCCTTTGTGGGAAATAGTGTTTTTTAATCGTAAGATGCAGCATGATTTATTCTTTACTTTTTTTCTAAGTTTCAATGATCTAGCAGTTTAAATTCAACACTCACACTCCATTCAAATGTATCATAAGGTCTTTCCTTAGAGATGATAAGCTGAAATATCAGTGAGGGCAAGTGTGGGTAAAAAGGTCCATCTCTGAGTGGGATACACTTGTAAGTTCATCAAATGTGTGTTTTTAGCTTCTACAAGCTTAAAGCAACTCGAGCAGCGTTAAAATATACTTGATTTCCGTCCAGATTTGACTGCAAATATGATGAAGCCTCTCGCAAAATGGAAAATATGTGGAGTTCTACAGTAAATATTTTTGGGTACTTGGGGAAATAGTCAAAAGTAAAATTTAATATGTAACCCAACTTGCCCGATGGAAACATAGGCAAAATGGCAATTCTTAGGCATATGAAAGTCAAGCTACATATGTTCAATAGGTGGAATTGAACAATCCTTCCTGTCTAGAAGACAATCAGTATTTGTCGGACCTGCCGTAGTGTCTATTGCGCTTGTGCAGGCCTTCACCATCCCTGGAACTCCTTTTGTGAGAGGACTCGTCAATCTCTGTGGAATGCCACTCGACTGATTCCATGGGATTCCTTTTATCATGGTGCTTGTCCCGGTCTGAAGAGCTCTTTTTATGATGCCACTCCTCCCTGTTCAGTGAGATCCTTCTGTGGATGTGTTCTGACCTATCCCTTGAATCCCCTTTGCCTTGACGTTCTTCCCTTCCTGCATGGTGAATTTTTCCAGGGAGCTCCCCGCTGTCCATAGAGCTCCTGTAATAGCGATCTTCAATATCGAAAGAGCTATTTTTCGTGCTCCATTCCTTTTCTCCTATGATGCCTTTCTTTCTTTTCCATAGAGCTCCGTTTTCTTCTTGGCAGTGATGGAACCTAAAACACTAACCAAAAATGAGTTGTTCAAAGACACAGCCCATTTCTGTAATTCAATTCACAAGAATGAAGTTTAATTTCTCTTCCAATGCAAAATTCAAAGAGCATTTTGCATACAAGGGCATGAATTTGTTTCAAACAACATTGTCAAACCGAGCCATGCATTTCTTTTATCAAGGCGAGTTGTTTTGAAAATCCAGCCGTACTCTAGTATTCTTTCTAAGGTCGAAGTCTATTAGGTTCAGTACCAAAAATGCTGAATTAAATAACCAGCTTATATACTTCACCTACATTCTTTCATTTCCTTTGTTCCTAAACACATCCTGGAATGCCCATCTTTAAGCTGTTTCATTGCTTTGCCTTTTTCCTCTAAGTCACTGCTCTTCTTATGAATTTTCACTTTCACTTGCATGCCTTCGAAGCTCTAATTAAAATGTAACATACCTGAAAATGCCACATGTAACTTCCTTCTGGTGGGGGAGGAATGCCGAGGCTCTTCAGATCATCATACAGAATTGGCTTTCTGAGCGGGAGTACAATCAAGATATATCATTTAATTAGTTCTAATAATTTCAAAAGGATGTTATTTGTAATGAGTCAACAAGGAATTTTTTAGTTATACTTACTTATTTTTTCAGATTTTTAGAGTATTTTAACTTTCAATTATTTAAGGAATTTGTTAGTGTTTTAGTCTTACTAGTTATTTGTATTGTCTTACTATTAGTCTAATCCAATTTTATTATGATTGAAAATTTTATGTTCCATTGTGCTGACGAGCAGAACTTTTGTTAATGAGCGGACTAGTTGTGTTTCTTTCTGCATCTCTTTTCCCGACTTTCCTCTACCCTGTTTTGCACACACCACCCAAAAAGAAAACTAAAATCTCTCTCTCTCTTTTATATCAATGATGCATATTCATGACATTAGTGCTGTAAGGCCTGTACATATCTGCAAGAGAGAAAAATAACAAGCCCATCTAATGCAAAATTTCCTTTCGTTACCCGCTCAAAATTTGATTTCAAACCATAAGATTTGTATCTGGTCCAAATTGAAAACATCGACCACACCACATCCTAAGCCAAGAGGACTACTCCTAAGTCATTGAACTAAGTTTCCTAATGCCAAATATTGGATTAGAGAAAGAGAGTTCACTGGAAGCTACAGTGAGTAGGGCATTTCTTTGTAACCAAACTATGGTGCTAGGAAGTACTTTGGTGATTACCCAAATAAATATATAAGCAGAGCGGATGGTACATACAAAGGAGCTTGCAATGGTCTTTCTCATCCACCGAATTGAAGCTGACCGGACTCCTTCTTGCCACCAAGGCCTCCACTTGTTGGCAAATGAAATACTTTATCCTTATCTTGATTGGAACCAAAGTTTTGATAGAGGGAGCGAGTGGTCTAACCTAACCTTCTTGACTGCTATAATCAACTACGATTTCAAAGTCATCAATATGGGAATGATGAGCATCCCTAAAATCACACAAATGCCACAGAGATCAGCATCAATAGTTATTTTTGCTGCAGACTACATCAAGATAGGGCCCTCATAATGAACTCCTCATATGGTGCATGTTCACACTTATGGAACACATGGAACACTTAACAATCAAGTGTTTATTCTGCTAAATTCTTCAAAGAAATTTCAAGTGCCTAAGATGTGTCAATTGCCTTAATATTTGTGATTCTGAGAGCATGGTGGTGTTGTCAATGCTTTCATGTGTAACAAAAGGAAACCTGCCAATGGACAAGTCTTCTAATTTATTGAAGGTTCCAACCAATTGTCAATTGACATCTCTTCTGAATTAGAGGATTGCCCAATCTTCACTTATAAAAGAAAACTATGATTTCTATTAGACTTCAAGAGCTTGCTAGCATTACACATACAAAGTAATAACACTAATGAATTAGCTTTTCTTTGTGATTAATTTTAGAATTCATGATGACTTTTTCAAATCGGGATTTGGAATTGAAGAACAATTTCTGGTGTTTATATGTTGCACTTAAGTTAAAGGCCATAACTTTGACAAGCTTTTGTCATTTGCATATACTCTCTCATGCTAAGCAGAAGGTTTATAAGCCCTGTGGTTATGTCATAGAAAGGTTCATTCTTTTTTTCCTTTCTCCTTCTAATATGATATTTTGATTCATCGATTTTCTCTTCAGTTTCTATTCTTTCACTGTTGCTTTTAATTTTAAGTGAAATTGATTGTTAGCTTGAACCAACATTTGAGTGAATTGAAATGATGAGATTGTATGATAACAGTTGAACCTAAGCTGGATCTTATTTTAAGCAAGATTAGCCAACAACTGTTGAGCATACAATCATGCCTTGGTTTTGAACCTTTTCTCCTCAAGCTGTAAGACTAGTAATTAGTTATATATTTGTTCACAAAATCAAAGCTAGGAAACCAACATTGCATAAGATGCTTTGCTATCCAAACTACGGAATTGCTTGCAACTTGGTTTGGGGGAGTTAGTTGGGCCACGTCTTATACTGTTTACAGAGGCACAGATGGGATGAGCCATGAAGACCAAGTAGTTGGAGAAAGGAAAGAAAGAAGAGGACCTAAAAAAACTTAAGTTAAATTAAGTTCTGCATTGATGAGATGGAGTGACCTGTTAGCATTACCATTTTGTCTTCTAGCTTTGAGAGTAGAAAGGGGGAAAAAAATGATCTCTGCAACCGAACTTTGATTAGTTTCATTCATGTTGATGTCTGCTTGAGTTGAGAGGGGAAGTTAGTTCGATTTATCCACCAAAGCAGAGGAATTTTGACATTGTTTTCTTACTCAAAATTATTAAAGTTGAAAATTGCATGATGATATTAATACTGCGTTTATCTCACATGCTGTATAAGTTTCCATTCACTGTTCTAAAGTACTTGTAAGAAAAAAATTTTGACTACATATAGACATTCCTTTGCATCTATCCTATGATCTATCATTTCCAATTTCATGCTTGGAATAACATAGTTAGTCTATCTCTTGCATATTTTTGCCTGACCCTTTTTTTTCTTTGATTCATATGCCTCTAGATGCTAGTGGCCTAGCGAGTCTCGGGAAACATCGGAATACCCCTATGGATCAAGGATTTGGTTTTGCATATTGTGATGAACTATGAAGGTGATGACAAAGTTTCACACAGCATAGGCAAAAATTGGTTATTTTCCAATAAACCGATGGTGGCACTGGGACAACAGTAGTTATAGGAGCTTCATCTTGTTGTAAAGTGGTTGTAGTGTTAACCTTCATGAAAGGTCTGACGTACAAGCTACCTGCTTCTGTTAAGTTTATGCTTTTGGAAACCCAGAGGACTATAAGAGTAATTATAGGCAAGAATCTTTTGCCATAAAAAAATGGTAGTCCCATAAATGATCAATTTTGTAGCTAATGCTATATTTGTCCTGAAGGTGGCAGCTTTGGCTGAGAAAATCCGGACAGTGGTCCATAGTATCATAGCCTCTGTCGAGAAGGCCAGTTTTTCAGCCATGTGAACTACATTCTATGAAATAATGAAAGCACAACAAGCACAACATGTTGGTGCCTTTTGTAGGTAACTTTTACTCGCAGTATTGTGACTATTGGTTGCTGAGATAAAATTGGCTTATGTATACTTGCTAAGTAAGTTTTTTTGGTGTTGGCAGCAGTGCTGAAAGACTTAGGACAGAAGGAATTTTCTAGGAACAACTTGTTCATATTCATTAATTACCAAGCTTGGATTTATAAGTTTTAATCATTATAAGCTTGGATTTAAATTCAAATGCAAATTCAAATTTCAATCCTTTCACCTAACCTAACTAACTTTAACTGCTGCTTATCCTTACTTGCTTAGTCTGTTGCTTTTGATCATGACTTGTCCATCTGCTGCTGTTATTGCTGAAGTTGTAGGGTTACAATGGAGACTTCAGTTTAAAGTTACATAGTAGCAACACCAATCCTTCATTTCTCCTCCTTAGTGTTGATGCACTGCATCTATAACTTAACTCTGAGTTGTAGAAACCTTCTTTTGCTGTGTGGCTTAGTGCATATATTTGCAAGTTGATTTTTTGTTGAGCAGTATGACAGAGTTAATTCATTTTTTTGATGCATTTTCTTAACAAAATGAAACTTTATTAGAAAATATTTTGTTCTTCCATATTGAATTGGATTCTTAAAGATTGCAATTGTAGTTTGATTGTCACAATACTTTGTTGCTACTTCTATTAAATTCACTTTTAACTCAGCTAGCGTCTTTCGAAACCAAATCACTTGATTCACTCCAGATGTAATAACCATGTGTTCAACCTCAATTGTTGATTAAGCCACAGATGACCATTTCCTTGAATTCCAATAAAAAGCTCCTAAGCCAAAGGTAAATAGATACCCTGTTGTACTCCTCATATCCTCTTGAGAGCCAGCCTAGTCACTGTCGGTATAACCAACTATCTTTAATTTGGATAATTTGCTAAACATGATTCCATATGTAAGTGACCCTTTTATCTACTTAAGCACCTCTTTTGTAGCTTCTGCCTAAAATTTCCTTGACATGTTTTTGTTAAATAAAAGACACTTGGACATCTCCATGATGCTTCTATTTTTCCTTTCACTCACCCCATTTTGTTGGGGTGTATAAGGAGTTGTCAGTTGTTACTTGATTCTAGCAGCAATTCATGTCTCTTTAAAGATACTTAAAGCAAACTCTGCTCCATGGTCACTCCTTATGCCTTTAATTTTGAAATTACTTTAATTTTCCAGCAAAACTTTGAATTATTAGTAACTTTTGATTTTTGTTTTATAAAATAGATCCAATAGAATCTAGTTAGATCATTAATAAAAATCATAAAATATTGAGTGATTTTGTGTGCATTGGACCATAAGTGTGATAATATATTAATTGCAACTTCTCTTTGCTCCTCCAAGTTAGATCACTTGAAAAGGGGATTTGGGTTTGCTTTCCTTGTTGGCAAGCTTAACATACAACTCCTCCCTCTTCCATCTCTAGTAAGTCAATTATCAACTATATCTTCTTTATATTCAATAGCCTTGCATAATGCATATGCCCTAGTCTCTTGTGCCATAGGGTTTTGGCATCAAGAGCTGCAGGCATAATAAGGCTTTCTAGATGTTGTAAGTTCACCTAAAAGCTCTTCTTTTTCATAGCAATTGTTACAAGCTTTATGCCACATGAATCATAAATGGAGCATGAATTGTCTTTAAATTTTAAAGCATACCCTTTCTTTAATAATTATCCAACACTTAAGAGATTTTAGTTGATTTGAGGTACATACAGTACATCTGTAATGAATTTAGTACCTACATGTATGTGTATTATAGCTACACCTTTGCCTTGCACTTGTATGAAATCTCCATTATCTATCTTGACTGTTGAAATAAAGCATATGTCCAAACTAGTGAAAAGTTTGGTGACATATGATTTGTGTAGCCACTATCTACTAACAAAATATCAAATTCCTTTTTATCAACTTCCTTTTTTGCCATGAATAAGTGCTCTTCTACTTCCTTTTCCTCATTATAGGCTATTTGAGCTAGTTGATGTTGCTTCAGTGCTTTCTTCTTTGGATAAACCTTCTCTCGATGCCCTTTTCATTGTAACTTCTACATACAATATTTGGCCTCCACCAGCAATACTTGGGAAGGTGATGTGCCTTCTTACAATGTGGACAAGGTTGAGTTAGCTACTTTCCACTTGAGGTACTACATTCAAGATCTTTGCTTGCTTGCTTGTCACCTTGTTTTTTTTTCTCTTTTGATGTTCTTTGATTGGGAGGGCATCTTCAACTGCGTCCTCTTGCCACATCAACCTTCTTTATTCTTGTGCTAGCAATGAAGCAATCAGCTATCCCAAAGTGATTTTGGTTAAGTCTTTAGAATCTTTCAAAGAAGATATCTCTAACTCAAACCTTTTTGGCATGCTTACAAGTATCTTCTGCACCATGCTTGCATTAGGAAGTTCTTTTCCCAAGAGCCTAATCTAATTGACCAGCTTGATCACTCTATCACTTTATTCTTTAATTTTCTCAATATCTTTCATTTTCAACAACTTAAACTCCCTTCTTAAGTTGAGTAACTACATGGATAGGATCTTCTCACTTCCTTCATACTCCTTTCTTAACTTATTCCAAGTTTCTTAAGCTATTTCACAGGTCATTATTCTATTGATGACCTCTGTCACAGCTAAATGTATGCATGTCAAAGGCCTTCAATTGCTCAGTGGTTTACTCATTATGATTCTTTAGCTATGTCACTGTGGGGTTTGCTAGAAGTGGAGCTATTGTAGCTCCATATTCTATAACTTTTTACAAGTCAAAGGCCTTGAGATAGGCCTTCATCATCATAGTTCATTGGAGATAGTTTTCTCTCGAGAATTTTGGTGGTGTTGGTGGAGTAAAGTTGAGTGAAGCCATTTGTGATGAAGTTTAGAGTCAATCTCTCTACTTTTTTTTTTCTTCTCACAGATTGGTGTTTCATTTTTTGTGATATGCAGGTTCCTTAAGAACACAAAAAGTTGCTTTGATACCAACTTTTTAGCTGCTGAGATGAAATTGGCTTATGTATACTTGCTAAGTATGTTTTTTGGTGTTGGCAGTAGTGCTTTAAGGCCTAAGGCAGAAGGAGTTTTCTAGGAATAATTTATTCTTATTCATTGATTACTAAGTCTTATATAATTGAAGTTATATAAGTTTTTATCATTACAAACTAATAATTTCATAAGTTTTAATCATTACAAAATTGGATTCAAATTCAGATACAAAATCAAATTTAATCTTTTCATTTAACCTATCTAACTTTAATTGTTACTTATCCTTATTTGCTTAATCTATTGCTTTTGATCTTGACTTATTCATTTGTTGCTGCTATTACTGAAGTTGTAGGGTTGTAGTGAGTGCCACATCTATATTAGAGACTTTAGTTTGAAGTTATAGAGAAGCAACACCAATCCTTCAGCAATTTGCTTAGGATTGTTTGTATATGGAGATGGTATGCGTTCACATTGATTTTGCCTTTGACCCTGAATTTGACCCATAGCACTCATTTGGATTTGTCTTTCCACTGCTGGCCAAGACCACTTCCCATGTCATCAAAAATAAAAAAAAAAATTCCAGTTCCACTCCTCTCTCTCTAGCCATGACAGCGTTTGAGCACCACCAGCGGCTGTCGTCATCAAATCCGCCCAAGAACCCAACCGCCATCAACCTCCCTACCACCACAAACTAACCAAAATCAAAACCCTACCTTCGCTGCTGCTTCACCGACCACTGACGAGGCTTTCTCACGCGCCACCCGCAGCAACTGCCAAGAGCTTCTCAAGCACCGGTTTTATAACCTGAAGCAGCTGTCCAAATGTTAAAGAGACCAGTTCTGGCGTTAATGGAGGAGATCTAGTTCCAGTGCGAAGAGTACTACTGGAGTTATGGTGTCAGCCCTTTCAAAAAAAAAAAACAGCCCAACCCCATAAACAAGATAAAAGATCGTGACTTTGGTATTGAAGTTGTTGGTGAAATTAACATGGCAATAATTTGAATCGGAATTTGTCGTGTGTTAGTTAAATGTGATGGCTTTGACAAGCTTTTGACATCTGCATGTACCCTATGATGCCGTTTTACAGGCCCTGCGGTTATGTCATCAAAGGGTTCATTCTATTTTTCTCCTTTCTCCTCCTGTGATATTTTGGTTCATCAATTTTCTCCTAAGCATGTTCTCTTTCTCTTTTCATTTTATTTAATTAATTTTGAGTGAAATTGATTTTTTTCGTTTTATTTAAGCATGTTCTCCTCCTGGCTATTATTTTGTGTTGCGAAGTCAATTAGTGTTTGCGGTGGCTATTAGGTAACAGAGTCGCACACTATTTAGCTATTATTTTGTGTTGCCACATTTAAGTTGCAGAGTCAATCAGTGTTTGTGTTGGCTATTAGGGAACAGAGTCGGGCACTATTGGCTTGGTATTTGCGATGGAATAAAGAAGAGCCGTTGATGAATCCATGCATTACCCTTTTGTTCACAATGCGTCCCATTCAATTGTAAAGTCAGCCGCCTAGGCTCTAATGTATCTCAAATCTGTCTTCCTACCGTGAAACTAGACCTCTTCTGATATTAAAATTATGATACTGTTGGACGATGGTTGAGCCTACGCTGAATTTCATTCTAATCGAGATTAGCCAACGACTATTGGACCCATAATTATACTTAGGTTTTGCACTTTATGTATTCAAGCTAAAAGACTAGTAATTACTTAGGTATTGGTTTACAAAATCAAAGCTTAAAAGATAATTTAGATATTTAATCTTTTCAAATTTTAACATAAAATATCTTAAATAGGATAATATAATAATCTAGTCTAACTAATAATTTTAAGTATTTAAAATTAAAAATTAATAATTAAATAAGTAATCTTAACATGTATATTTGGATAAAATATATAAAAAATTAGTCTTACCTTGTGATGCCTGAGAAACAAATTCCATTGTTTCTCTTGAGAAATATGCTAGAACTTCAATTTTTGTCGTTGACTACGGCAGATCATACGCTCAACTCAATGTTGGTGGGGCTAAGCAAAGAAATCTCCCCTTTCAAGATGGAGCATGACGCGCCACAGATACATGTTTCTCAATGTGCTCACCCGCTAGACTATTTGTAAGACACAATTGTGCCTAAGGTGGAAGCTCCACCAGAGATCACCGAGGCTACAAAGGATCAAACCGATAATGAAGCCAATTCAGGAAAAGAAGGATATTGTGGGGATCCAAACTATGTCAGAGATCTTTGCACTCTGATTTGGAAGCTAATTCTAAATACACCAAATCTATATGAAAGAATGCACTCTTAAGATCTCATGGAGAAGAACTAATGAGCAAGGATAAAGGAGTTTTGAACTTATGAAAGGAATAAATTAGCTTTGAACAACGTGATAAGATAGGAATAGGACAACAATAAAATTGTTATTCTTTCCTATTTCTATTTCTCTTTTGATTTTTGGGGCCATAAGACCATTATATACTAGAAGAACTAGTGATATGAAGGGAAAAGGAAATTATAATAACTATGTAATCATTCTCTCTCATTCAAGGTAAAATAGGAAACAAATACTTGTTTTTGTTATATCATGTGCTATTTAATTTTGATACATTAACATAATTGAGTGATTCATAGTCAACTACATTTGTTTATATTATAATACACTACTAAATAAATAGATTAAGGCAACGATTCAAAATCATTATGTTTGAGTTGAAAATTGCTACATTATACTATAGGTAGCAATTTAGGTAGTAGTTTTCTCTTCCTATAATATGCAGTGATTTTTAATCTGTAAAATTTATGAGCTTTGTAATAGATCTAATGTAATAGTTTTATTTACCTATAGCAACACATATAAAATTGCTGCCTAAAAGCAATTTTAAATGATTATCCCAACAATTTTTATAATTTTTATGTAACATTTATAAAATGCATACATTACAATTTTGAAGTAAAATATGCAGTAATTTTTTGATAAAATACATAGTATATGTTTTGTAGAATAGACAACAATTTTTTAATTGTTTTAAAGTTTCAAAACTATAACATTTATGATAATTATTTAAAAAAAACCACAAAGATTGATAATACACAAAGTTGTTCCTAAAGAATGCATTTTGTTAACAATGAAATTCCAAAGCATCCTACAATTTCAACCAAATGTTGCATAAATAAAAGCATCTATCTACAATATGGGAGAAATGAGTCCTCTCCCTTAAACTTTATTAGTTTCCCTACATAAAGGATCAAAGTGACAACCTTTTCCTCCCCATTAGCATCGTAAGCCCTTAATTCATTCTTAACTAAACTAGTTGTAGCAGTTGAAATGTAAAATTTAAAAATGTCCTATGCAATGATGCATTCAAAATGTAAACATTAGGCTTGATTAAGCATAATAAATAATAACTAGGAGGAGATAGCAGTAGTAATTCAAGTGAATTTTGCAAACTTGATTCAATTTATTACAAATGAAAAAATTCATATGTTATCTACAAAACCTTCAAACTAGAGAAAATATAGTGCAATTGCATCATCTTCTTTAAGCACAAGACCATATAAGTATAAAGCAAAGGGATCAATGGTGTCATTCTTCCTGATTATTGACAACTCTCTCTTAAGGGAATTGAGTTCATGATTGATAACATCACTTTTACCTAAGGGCCCTTCAAGTTCTATCAATTCCTCTTCCTTTTGTTTGGCTACAGATTAAAGGCAATGATCACTCAGTTGCCGAATTGTAGTTCAAAGTTCATTTCTGCAATACCTAGCTTTTCTTATCTGATCATGTATTTATCTCTCTCTTTGCTTCCACTCCCACTCACTATCAGATTCCAAGACTCCAAAGATTGGAATCCTTTTTTTTTTTTAGTGGTTTTATAGGGCACCTCTTAGGTTGTTTTGGAATAACAAAGGACCATTTGTGTTTCATAGGGCTCCCAAGGAAAATTATTCTCCCAAGAGTTGAAAATGCTACAAATAGAGATTTCTTTACAGACACTAGGTGGGATTTTATAAATTATACCTAGAATTGCAACATCCTAGGAAGCCATCCACAACTTTTCTAAGAGTGTTTCTACATTTTCAATAGTAGCCATTTTGGTTTCCACGCTAACTTATTATGTATAATTCAGCTAAGATGTAAAAGCTAGCATACAACATAATTATGGGTACTACCTCTACATAATTGTTGTAGTTTATGAGATTAACCTTTTCCAATCTAAGTTTTAGTGTTTGGTTAATAATTAGAGCATTATCTAGATCACCACTTAAAGCTTGAGTTTCATAAGCACGGTAGATTTCTTCACGTAAATCATGGTCTTAAGCATGTTGCATGATAGCAATTAAACTTGGTGCATCCAATACGATTATTTATGGACCATTCTCTATAGTTGCATCTTTATGTCCCTAGCATTATGTATGAATTCAAAGCATTAGTTTTAGATACAAGAGACAAAAGTATACTAATAGGTCCTAACATACAATACCTTGGAAATTGCTATCTGTGTGACTAAACCAAGTGTTATAGTAGGCAAGCCTTTTATTTCTTTCTTGTCTACTATGAGTTTCTCAAAATTCTTTATGGCATCTAATATATTTTCCCCAAATTTTTTAGACAACATGTCCAGCCCCTACATTTTAACTCATATATAAGCAGTAAATAAGAGTGGAAAACAAGATTAAATAGATTTTGATGATTTAACAACCAATATTTTCCAACAACAAAAGTACATGAGTATGCATATCAATGACAATTAGGAAGAGTAAACAACCATCAACTCCAACATAAGAGTTATTCTAAACCTATAAACATAAACCTTTAGCATTGTAAGCAAAAGGTTGACAAAAATAGGTTCTTCTAAAACTATTATAACTACACGTGCACTTGTTCAATTTTGTTAAACTAGTCTCTTTCATCATCTTCAAGAACTACACCATTATGTACAACTTCCTTTATTTGGGCTATACAGTCATAAAACCATAAGTAATCAAGCACTTTAAATTTGAACATAATCTTTAACATTAATGTTAGTATTAATTATAAGAAGAAGATTACTATGGATGACATAGCATCTAACTAGTATGTGGACATTTAGGGTACATATAAATATTAATTGGGTACCACTAGTATAACAATTAAGTATATGGAAGATGCAAGCAAAGTCATGAGCTTCATCATTTCCATATGAGTTACATTGGTGAGCATTTAGTGGACAATTTTTATTTTTTCAGCATTCCTTAATATCCTTCCTTTTTCCCTTGCCATTTAAGGAAGTCTCACTATCAATTCTTTAAAATTTGCAACATGTAATGAAAGTCTCAAAGGTTATAGTCATATCCTATAAAGTCTTTAGCCTTAAGGGGAAGCATTATCTTACAAAAGATAAACATAACTTTTGATTCAAACTTACAAATATTTAAAATAAAGTAACAAAATAAAAATAAGTAAAAAAGAGAAATAAATTGCACACTAGCAAAGACTAAGATTAAGACAAAAATAGTAAGAATACCTAAATGTATGGACTATATATGCCTCTTGAGGATAAATGGGCTCTTTGTTGTAAATCTTGATTGAGAGTACTAAAAGCATCATATAGTGAAGGAGCTATTACTGTATTTATAGAAGGCATGTCAAAATTAATGTTTAGCCTTGGATTTTGTTGTTACAATTTTTAGAATATTGCATAAAAATGTTAGGCTATTGTTGTAATTTGTAGTTATATCCTCTTTTATATCTCTTATGTTTATTATTCAAGCTTTTTTTGCATCTTAGCTTCCTCATTCTCCCTAATAGACTGTATAAAGTCTTTTGGAACTTTGACAAGATCTCCAACAATTGATTTGTCTTTCAAACTAGTGTAGTTCACACCTCTTCCATATAGCCTCACCCTTATAGAATGCTCCTCCCCTATAACCATAGTGAAGACATCTACATGAATTTTGCTACTTGTTTCTTCCCCTTGAGTTTGAAGCTTCTCACTATATACAAAACAAGTAAAATTACAAGTGAAAAAAATATAGTAGAATCTCAAGTCATACACCAAAAAAGAAAAAAAGGAAAATAAAAGAATCACTTACAATTAACTTAAATTTTTGATTTGATAACATATATTCTCAATCAAATCTTCTTTTGTAAGTAGCCTTAAATATTTCAAGTCAAGGTGGAGAGGTTTTACTAGGATCTTCATCTTTCTAAAATAAATGCAAACAATGAAATGCAACAAAAAAAAATTAAATAAAGTAAATTAAAGGTAAATATTGGTGCCACTTTGTAAAAATGTACCAAATCATGATTAGATATAGACTACAAGATTAATGCATTACATAAAAAATAAAATATATTAGTGGTGTTTTGTGATTTATGTACTAATTATTCTTAAATTCTATTAAAATTCTTCCTACTTATAATATGCATTCCTATTTGCTTTTGGCAATTATTGATGTTAGTTCTTGCCACTACCTACAATTATTAGTAAGGAATAAAAATAAGTCAAAATATAATTATAAAACCTAAAGAAATATTTAACAAATAAGGAAAAATAAGATAATATTAAATTGTTGCTTTTTTAAAATTCTAACATTGCAATAGTTGTCTAAATTGGTCCAATGGTTTATGAGGTGAACAATTTCTCAATCTCTCTCCATCAGTGTTGTACTTCTTATAGTGTTGTCTCTTCAACTTGCACTTATAAGCCCTTTAACTTGCTTTAATTGTAGTCTTTACCCACTTTTGGTCTTCATCAGAAATCATATACTTATCATATAATCAATTAAAATGTGCAAAAAGTTGATTCTAACAAATACATTTTTGTAGAGATAAGGAAGAAAATTTCTAATATACATTACTTACACAAGTTTCCACAAAACATTTTTTTTCTCAAGATATAACATATGTCAAGTCTTTACATATAATGTCACCAATCTAACATTCCTAACTAATGCCCTAAGAAAATTGCTAAACTCACATAGAGTTTTATCATTTAGGCCTATAGGTTGATTTTCAACATTTAGGAAAATAGACTTTTTCTCATCATCACATCTTATATCTACTGCTCCCATTGTTGCTGGTCCTCTTCTTCTTTTATGCACTGAAACAATATTAATGAAGACATTTAAATATTCAATTAAATAATTAAGATTACAATAAATCACCTAACTAAGAGATACCTCATTAATTACCTTAGATAACTTTCTTTTTATTGTCATTGTCTGGATCCTACCTCCATGGAAGGTTGTGCTCCCATTTGATTAGAAGTTACCCTTCTCGATTGCATTGCTGACTGTCTATCTCTTGCTTCTTATGTCTTAATTGATTGTGACCCACTACATGGAATAGATAACTCAATCCGACAATATTTGACTAAGGGGTTTACATCTCCTTTCATGCATGAGCCTTTTCTATTAACGTTTGTTGTTTCATAATACTTGAAAAGGAAGTTACCACCTCTCTAGTAGTAGACAAAGCCTTCTTTCTCTGAGTGAATTTGTTCTTTATGGCTAATGGTTATCAATTGATCAGGAGGAATTAAAAATTAAAAAAATAGCAAAGTAAAAATGACAACTATGTTTCTAACACACTATTCATATACTGTGTACATTATATTTCACAAAATCAATGAATAAATAATAGTCTAGTAATGTAGTTGCAACAAAAAAATAACTTTAAATTGACAACTCTTAGTGAACATATTAAAAATTGGAACAAAAAAAAGAAATAAAATACCTATTAACTTGTTTTGTCTAATTATATGGATCCTTTCACTCCTAAAGTGTTTCATTGACATCTACATTGTCATTTAGTTGCTCTAAGCCTCTTTCAAAAGGTAGATCATTTATGTGTAAGTCAACTATGGTATTAGGCATGTCTTCTCTTATCAAACTAGATTACTCAACACTACCAATACCTCCCACATTTGGCTCATCCTAGAATATATCTTATACACTTACATTTTCTTTTTCATTTAACCTAAATAATTCTCTAGGAAGCCTACACATTACATCATAAATACCTTTCTCAATTGGATCCTCTACAAAGAAAACTTGAGGCACTTAAGATGTTAGTATGAAAGGATTACTTTGATAGTAAAACTTTTTGGAGTTAACTTATGCAAGTCCATAGTCATCTTTCACCAACTCAAACCAATCACATTTAAACAAAATAATATCAAATTGACTCCAATAATCTAATTCAATAATTTCTACAATTACCCTATATTAACTCAGTTCTCCCTTCAATAGCTTTTAGTCTTTTGAATTATAAAACTATCTGTTAATGGTGTTAATGCAACACAACTATTTTGTGTCTTACATGTTGCATCTCATTCCCTTATGTGGAATTTGTAGCTATTAATAACATAACCACTATAACACTTTGCCATAATATTAAGACTAATAAAAACCATTAAATATAAGAAGAAACCTCCTTAGTTGTAACTTAGGCTTGAAACTAAGTAGGAAAATCTTGAGTATGATTTTGTTCTCTGGCCCATCTCTTTCTTTGTCATCCACTCATCAGTTGCCTATGCTTTCTACTATATAGCCAATAAGGAGATAATATTAAATGACAATTTAAAGTTTGGTTTAGTTTACTCAATATATCTTTGAATTTCTTCATCTCCGTAATTAAACAATGTATTTCTATGTGCTTATTTAAGAGAAATAGTATCCAAAGTAATGACCTTACCATTCCTTTTCCCCTTTACCCTTAATTACATGACATTTATTTGAAAATAAAGGTGTTTGCTACATCATTATTGTATTAGATTGTTGATGATAACTATTAAAAGGAGTCTTCATCCCATCATGCATCTATCTTGAGCAAAACACCAAACACTCTTTAGCCATATACTCATATATGATGGAACCTTTAGGTTGACTTCTATTAGTTACACACATACATTTTAGTTTGCACATGTATCTCTCAATCCCAAACATTTATTGACAATGCATTTGCCCACCAAACTAGACTTTATCAATTAAGTGTATAGGTAAATACATCATGATATCAAAGAAACTTGTAGGAAAAATTATCTCTAGTTGACACAATGTTTCATTAATTTCATCATGTAAATGACCTAAGTCTTCTAACTTCACAACTTTACTACATATTAATTTAAAAAACAATCCTAATCTTGTTAAGGTCATAACATTATCCTTTGTTATCATCTTCCTAACTACAATCAAAAGAAGGTAATGCATTAATAAATGCATAACATAACTCTTATACCTTGTAATTTTCTTCTCTTTTTCATTCACACATATGGAAATATTGGATGCAGAACCCTAAGGAAGTTTGACACCTTTTATAATAGTACAAAACATGGCTTTCTCCTCCAGTGTCATTTAATAGCATGCTTTAGATATATAAATGTGTTGAGCATCATTAGAAAGTGCAAGTTAAAGCTCTTTTCCTATCCACATATCCTGTAAATCAAAACAAGCTTTTGCATGATCTTTCATTTTACTAGAAATGTCAAGGCTAGTCCTAAGAATATATCACAAATGTTCTTCTTTATATGCATCACATCTAAATTGTGTCAACATTATTTTCTCTCTTAATATGGTGAACATAAAAATATAGGCTTTTTCTTCCATGGAGTATCATTGATTGCCTTTTGCTTCTTCCCAATTTGATTATCAAAGTTGGACTACTCTGCTACAATCTTTGACCCTAAAAATAGTAGTAGAGCATATCTTAACTTTATCTTATCACTAAAAGATTTTCTATCTCTTTTCCAAGGGTGTTTAGTATCTAAGAACTTATTTTTGTACTATGATACAAATACTTAGAAGAAGTATCATAATTATATGTAAGACATGCTAGCTTTCCCTTTATACTCCACCCCGATAGCATTACGTATGTTGGAAAATTACTGATAATCCATAACAAAGCTACATGCATTTGAAAAGATTTCTTATTACATGCATCATATGTTTGCAAATCGTACTCCCACAATTCCTTCAATTCTTTAATTAGTGGTTGCAAAAATGTATCAATCTCTCTCCCAAGTGAATTAGGGCCAAGAATAATCATATTAAGAATCATGTATTCTAGTTTTATATAAAGCTATTATGCTAGATTATAATTAGTAAGCATAACCAACCGTGTGTTATGTGCAATGCTCATGGTTTAAAATGGGTTAAATCCTTTGCTGGCCAAACCTAATCTCACATTTCAAGGTTTTGTTGCAAAAGATGGATGCAACATATCAAAATGTTTCCAAGCTTCATTATCAGCAAGATGTCTCACGTTACCATCCATAAGTCAATGCTTTACATGCCAAATCATATTATCAGCCATTTTTGGGTGCATGAAAAGTCTTTGAAGTCTAAATTTCAAAGGAAAATATCTTAAAATTTTGGTTGGCACATGATTGGAGGATACATTAGAGATTTCATCCCCTTTAACTTCCTTGATGTTTTTCCACCTAACAGCTTGCATATATGATAGTTTTTTGCTTTTTCATGCTTGTTCCAAAAAAGCATACAATGATTGGGACATGCATGAATATTTTTATAGTTAAGTCCTAGTGCTTTCACTATAGTTTAGGTTTATCCAATGAACTAGGAACCTTAGCATCAAAGAATGCCTTCTTCATTAAGTCTAACTTATCTCAAAATGCTACATTACTAAGACCATAGAGATACTTAAGAAGATATAATCTAATTACAAATGAAAACCTCAAAAAGGTCTTATAGTTAGGATATAATTCTTGTTGTCCTTCCTTAACTAACTTGTAAAACTTTTTAGCTTGTTCCTTAGGACTCTCCCTAACATTGTCAAAATTTTTTAGTTATCTCGCATCCCTAAAGTTGTCATTTAAAAGCCTATCAATATCATCATTTTTATCAACTTCAATTTCAACATCATTTATCACCATATTCAATTATGGTCCCTTACCTTGGAAAATTTATATCTTATAATCTCACATGAACACTTGCATGACTAAATGTTCATAAACCATATGTCTAATGTAACATATTTCATCTCCTTCAACAGACATAATAAAAGCCTTATTTAGGAAACCTTCAACCTTATTTAAGTATTCATTATTCAATCTATCAAAATCCTTTCATTGTCTATCTTCTATATTAATTAAGCAATCTTCTATCAAACAAAGCAACGAAGAAAGTGAAAGTAAGGAAAAGAAAGAAAATATAACAAGCAAAAAAGTTAAGAAAGCACATAAACATATTTCATCTTGATGACAATAATTATGACCATTAGTGACAATAATTCGTACATATGTCATTATTGTTAACACAATAATCATCAAAAATAAACAAAACAACATGCAAAGAGCAGTACTTTCAGTAGTTCAATTATTATTTTTCTAATAAGAAAACCTTGTAAGTCTTATTTTATTAACTTGGAGTTTATGATACTCTATACGCACCATAGTTCATATGCTAACATCATGCACATTATTAATCTAAACTAGAACAACCATGGATGAAGGTGGATGGTGAAGCATCTAATAAACTAGTTAAGAATGTTGTTTTAATTAGGTTGAAGCAATTTAGAGCAATGAACAAACTAAATAAGCTTGCACTTAAGGCATTATCTAACTTCTTTATTCCCCAAAGTTTGTGTGTAGAATGTGAATTTGAAATATTTATTTTCTGCATCTACAAATATAAGCATGCTTAGACACTTGGCATTATAAAGGCAACCAAAAAGATCATTTGCTCCAATATATCCAAAAGCCATTAAATAAGGGAAAAACGAGTAAAAAGACTCATTCCATATTCAACCATTTGAATAATATGCTAACCACATGGAGTCAAACACATCACTTTCATCTTATTATACAAAACTAATATGTCAACATTTCAATCGAAAGTATTAAGCACATTAGCACATATTATGTGCCCATTACTTATGGTTCATAGAGTTAGCACAATGCATCAAATATTGGTGATCCATTCCAACAATTGGATGCAAGTTCATATATCTAAAGAGTGGATCACTTAAGCATATTACAAGAAATAATGTTATGGCAAATGAAATACCCATTACTACACATTTTTAAGATCAAATTAAGGTAAAAATTATAGACAACAATCAGGAATTTATCATAAATTCTCAAAATGCCAAGGATTTATTATAACAAACTTTAGACTAGTGTTCAAATATGCAATCAAGTAGGTTCCTAATCTCTTAATTTCAAAAGAAAGTGTGTTATAACAAAACACCTCAACAACAAACAAACAAATTTTTTCACTTCCTAGACACAAACAATCACCCCTTCAAACCTTATTGAGACAGTAATGGAAGCAAAAATAAAGAATTAAAACACCAACATCAGCTAATCTTTAAAAAAAAAAAAAAACAAAACCCATTTGGAAGTAAGAAAAAGTTGTAGAATTTTTGCTCACAATCTATTCTTAGGAGCTACACAAAGAACAAGCCAAAAAATTTTAGTAAAAGGAAAATAAAAACAATCTTTCACACTATGGTACCTTTAATCTATGGCATAATGTAAGGAGAATCACCAATTAAGTAGAGGAAGCTAATGATGATCTAATAGTAGAATCAAATTTCACAAGTCTCAAATTAGAGACAAGTTAGTTATGAGAGTGAACCAAGATGATCTCAGACTCAAGGGTTTGTTTGAGAAAATGGGTCACAAAGAGAAGGAGAAAATGGATCAAGGGTTATAAGACCTTTGTTCTTCAAAATAAAATTGTAGCATTGACAAAGCAAGAGAAGGAATCTTAAGGATCAACCAAAATTGAAGAAGGGGAATCAGCCTTAGTTCCCAAAATTATAATTTTCATTCTCATTATGTTGGTCTTCTTCCCATTCCCTCTAGCCTTAGTTCCTTCCCTTTTAAATTCTTCTTTTTATTTTTTTAAATAAAGGGATAAGGTAGCAATTTTGCACCATTGCCTTATCCTTTTTTTTTTTCAAAGAAAGAAACCACCAATTTATACCTTTTTTTCCAAAAGAAATAGGCAACAATTCAAGACCAGTGTTATGACCTCTTTTTTTTTTTCTAGAAAAAAAAAGATTAGATAACGATTCCAAAATACTACCTTATTCTTTTTTTTTTTTGGAAAAAAAGGGTAATGGTTTATCACCTTATTTTCCAAATGAAATAAACAACAATTTAAGATTACTGACTTATCCCTTTATTTAAAAAAAAAAAAAAAGGTAGCAGATCCATTTCACTGCCTTAATCCTATATTAGAGAAAAAAAAAAAAAAAAAGGTTATGGTTTTAAATTGCTACTTATTTCCCTTGTGTTTCAAAGGGAATAGGCATCATTTCAAAACTGTTACTTTATCCATTTCTTTCTTCCAAAAAAAATATAAGGCAACACCTTATTCCTTTTTAGTAAAAAAAAAAAAAAAAGCAGTAGTTCTATACCGCTGCTTTATCTCTTCATTTTCAAAAGGAATAGGCACAAGCCCAAGACCACCACCTTAGCCCATTATTTTTTTCCAAAAAAATATTATGTAGCGGTTCCAAACTACCACCTTATCATTTTCTTAAAAAAAAAAAAAAAAAGGCAGCAATTTTAGACCACTACTTAAACATTTATAACTGTTACTTTTTTCTAAGATAGCATAATAGTTTTGAAATCTTGTCATATAATTGCTACCTAAAGTCAACTATTGCCATAATATATTTATGTTGTAGTTATCAGGACTGCCTTAAGGGTCTTACACAGTAGTTTATAACTATCACATAAGAACCACTGTCGTATGATGTTTATTTGGTTGTGTTATTGTCATATGAAATAAAGTGTTTGCCTATGAACATAAAAAATATTGGAGATTATGTGAACCACTTTAATTTTATTTTGTAATTTACAACTTGATATACATATACTAGGAAATTAAAGAAAAATTCATTCTTTTAAAAGGTTTCATAAGGAAATAATTTGTTAGTCTAAATTGGAGATTACAGTGGGCAAGGATAAACTAGACCAAGGCCTTCCCAACAAAAAAAAAGTACTCTTTTTGGCAAGAAACTCAATATCTCATTGCTATTTTTTTTTTTCTTGAGTTACATATCGTTCTCCTTTATAGCTCAACAAGGAAAGAAATTCAAGTTCTCAAACCTATAAAACTCTAAAAGGAAAGGAATTAGAGCTTAAGAATTGTCTCTTTAATAGCTACTTTTTTTTTAATAGGTTCTTTACTCTTCCGTACCACCCCATATAATAGCCGTATGCACCCTTAACATAAAGCTTATATTGTGTTGCTTTTGTTCAAAAAAATTAAGAGTGCACAAGAGAGAAAATTTGTTAGGAGCAAGTAAAACTTGAAAATTTTGTAAGTATTTTAAGGTTGTAAATTTGAGAGATTAGGAGTTTGAGAAATTAAGTATGTTGTAATACAGTTCTAAGACTTTTGCACGATTGTGACCAAGAATCATATTATTACTATAATTGGTATCCTCTCTCTTGGGAAGCTTAAGGAAAAGGTATACGAACAAGAGTTTTGAACCTCTCTAAATTATCATGTCTTATTCTCCTTACTCTTATAATTTTATTTTACAAGCTCACATACTTATTAAGCTTTTTACCATAGCACATTTTAATTATTTTACTTTTCTTATGTGAGTTAGTTGTTGGTCTTACCAACTAAATTTTCTTGACTTATTTTCTTATCTCTAGTCAAAATTAATATTATTATAATTACATTAATTCATTTGCATGCCATTTTAAATTTTTATTTGTTGCAATCATTTTATTTTTCACACTTCATGCATTATAGGCACATGTCATTTGTCAACCCTCAACTTGGACTCAAAACTATTGCAATTACACATCAGAAAAGCGTAAATTCACACAAAACTTTCTGCTACAATCGTCCAATTGAGAACCCAGTATGCATTGTACCGTATTTAAGGTTCTTTCTGACGTGCCAGTGAAGTTAGAATCTTAATTTCAGAGACAAAATTAGTATAAAAGTTCCTAACCGATGCATGACAGCAAGGCGTCCACTTTGTACTGATGATAATTTGCAGAATTTGGTGGTACGGCAGCAACTTATGAGTATTTTTTAAACTGAAAGTCTATATTGAAAAGTGCATTTTGACATTTCCAAGGCCAAAATTAAATTGGCAAAGGTGACACTAAAAAATGCATGGAAACACTTTTCCTTAATTATTTATTGAATTTTAAGGTAAAAAAATGGGTATTAAAAACATGACTAATCAATTATTGTATGTATCCCAACTTATTAGGCACCCAATCAATAGCTAATACTTAACTATAAACATACAACCTCATCCTCTAGCTATAAGTACCCAACAAGTAAATAGAAAACAAAAGAAGAAACATTAAACAATCATAGTCTTCATGAGAAAATTACTCAAATTCTATTAAATGCCTTACCAAAAATTAAAAAAGTTGAAAGGTCATCATATACTTATAAAGCATACTAAGATATAATGGTTGTCTTATGTCCTTGTATAAAAGTGTATACTTATGACTAATTTGTAACTCATGAAATGGTAAAACTTTAATATGATTGTAAACATAAGAACATTTAGGTTTCAAACTGTGTAAACTTTTTGTATTTCTTTTCACTTTTTTTCCCCATCAAAAGGTTAAAACCAAGAGTTTGAGAACCGAACTAGTCATTGAACCAAAATACTTAGAGGTTCAAGGTTTAATCAATTTAATTGTTTTAATTATAGTTGAATCGATAAAATTAGTATTTAATATTAAAAATATAAAAAATTTTAATAATATGATTTTTTCTTTTAAAAATATTAAAATATAAAAAAATTATTTTAAAAATTTTTTACAATTTTTAAACTAATGAAATTAGAAAAAGTGACTAATTTATCGGTTTATGGTCCAACTAGTTGGTTCATTAGTTTAGTTACAGATTTTCAGAACTAATGGTTTTTAGAGTGAACTGAATTGGACTACAGTCTGATTTTCAGTTTTACCAAGCAATTGGTTTGGTCCAATTTTCAAAACCTTGGTTAAAACCACAACCTTTAGCTCATTATGTCTTCAAAACCAAAACAAAAATCAAATTGTTGTTAAGAGACATTTTAGCCATTAAGCACATACATAGACTTTTATCTTAGAAGTCTTGGGTTTTAATCTTGAAAAGGGATATGAAATTTATAACAATGGGGAGAATCACTTCCATGGTATATCTCTTAATGAAAGTAATAATAATAACAATAAAAGCTAGATTTTTTTTAATAGATGAAGACATTTATGTGATATTAATAACTATTATAAATGTGCAATAAGTATTATACAAAGAATACATTTAAAACACTTGATAAAATGTGTAATTAATAATAATTATCATAAATATAATTATGCCAATAAAAAATACATATCTATATGCATGTTTTAGGGTAAACAAAATGGAGATTACGATCTAAAAAATGGAAATAAGTAATTAATTGAATATAAAATATGTAATTTTTGATTAAATAAATACATATGGTTTTTTAAAACAAAATAGTACTATTTATATTGAACTACTATAAATGTATATAAACATTATACTAATAATAAGCTAAAAACACTTGCTATGTAATCAATTATAATGATCATAAATATACTTATGTCCATGAAGAATATATACATATACAATTTTATAAAAAAATAATGAAAATAACTAAAAATAAAAGGTGCAACTATTGGTCAAATAAATACATCTTAGTGAAAAAAAAAATGTAAAACTAACAAATAATGTCTTATCGTGTCATTGTTGTACCAAAAAATTTATGTCTATCTAACATTTCTTCATACCTCATTGTGCATCTTCATCATATTAACTTGCCTAAGCATCTACATTCTCATATCTTTCCCCTTTTAGTAATATCAAGTTTTTATGCATGCATTCGATAATATATTAAATCTTGTGTAACTAGTTTTGCAAGTAAAAAATAGTCATAATTAGTCTTCATAGCTATGAAATGAGAATTTAAAATGTGTTTAGTTTACATTGTTGGTTATTTTTTGTTATTTTTTTATTTTACTTTTCATAGTTTTCTTTTTGTTATTTGCTATTTATTATTGTTATTATCTATAAACAACTACCTTTTTAAAAAGTAATATTTGTTTAATAAAAATTATTTGGTATTTCCTAATAACTCATGCTTCCATACCATCCATTTGATAGTGTTAAAAGACTAAAGTTGAAAGATTGGTGGACGTAGAGGGGCAATGAGGACTTGAAGAAAAGTTTAAAGAGAGAGAGGAAAACATGAGGGAAATTAAAAAGATCAATAATGAGGGTACATGTCTTAAATTTAATAGCATATGCAAAAATTTTAGTCAATAAAGATAAAGTTATATATAATATTAAAAAATAAAATAATATAAAAATGTTATCATTATTTTTATGTAAAAATTTTTGTTAGGATAATCATAGACTTTAAGTAAAAGTCATATAATTAATTAAGGAAAAATTGATATATATATTTTTCATATCTAATAAAAAATATTTGTTTTGTGAAAATTAGTAGAAATTCAATTAGTTGATTCCAATTTCATATAATTTCATTGTTTAAGTAAAATTAAATGTATATTATTATTTAAAAATGTAATGTCTATATTATTGTATAACATTTTACCATATTAATAAAATAATTAGTACTTATGTAATTATTTAACAGTAATATCAGAGTGAATATTTTATATCCAGATAGAGAGAAAGTGTAAAAGTCTCATTAAATTAGTTAAAAAGATCATTGAAGCAACTACAAAAGTCCCCAAAGCCATAAAAGTTGTTATAACCAATGCTTGGTGTCACATAAGCCATTAGAGGCATTATTTTATTCATCTGAAAGTTGTGATCTCAAAGGTTATTTTCATTATGATCATGGTGAAAATATAGATGATTGTAGAGATACTTTTGATTACTGTTTCAATTTTGGAACTCCTACTTGTTTGTAGTAATCTAAGAAATAGTTTATTACTACATTTTCAACTTTTGAAGCATGGTATGTACCTATAATTTTAAGTGCTTATCAAACAATATAGTTATGTAGTTTATATTGAGTTAGACATATGTTCTAATTGAAGATCTTATTAAGATATTTATTGATAATGTTTCTGCAATTAATTTAAGCAATAATCTATTGTCACATTAAAGGAGTAAATATATTAAAATTAATTTATTGATACTCATTTTTATCTTCTAAGAGAACAAAGATATTGAATTAGTGTATTACAAGTCTAAAGAAATATTGAAATTGAGAGTATCACCAAATCAAGATTAAGAGAATGTTGGAGTTAATCCAAATTACGAGTTAATTAGAATTATAGTAAAAGTCAAATTAGTTGATTTTAATTTAATATAATTTTACTATTTAGGTAAAATTAGATGTATGTTCTTTTATAAAAAGAATGTTTTCTAGATACTATTATACTGTATTTTATCAAATTAATAAATTATGAATATTTGTATAATTGTCTAATACTCACAAAATTATATTTTTACTAAAAATGAATATTTCATTTAAATACCTTACAATATCTATATATATACACACATTATCATCTAATAATCATTTAAATAATTATTAAAATTCTTAATATGATCAATATTAATAAGTTCATTCATTTTAAAAGAAAATTAGGAATAAAATTATCTAAATTATGCATAATTCAAATTAGATTTAGTTATTAATAATTACATAAATTAATTTATATATTTATTTTTAAATTTAATGGATGTAATAAAGCAATTTATTGGAGGGATTATAAAAAATCAAAGATAAATCTAACAATTTATACAAGTTGAAGTCTTTTAAGTCAATTAGTGAAACAATTTTAGATTTTGAGTATGGTAAGGAACTTTTAATGGGAATAAAATGAAAATTTTCAAAAAAGCTAAAATTTTATATGAAAGGTTTATATTTGGAAGTGGCAAGTGGGGACATTGCCTATTGGGGTACTATTATTGACAAAGCTTCTTCATCTCATGCAATAATTTTTTTTTCCTTTTCAAAAATCTCACTCCTTGTTTTTTTTTTTTTTTAAATCCAAGTTTTTGGCATCTCCCTACATTAATTATAATAGAAAATTTTGGCATATTTTGAAGTTATAAAGTTGGTCCTTATATATGTAAATCACATAACAAAGATTAAAGAAAATACTTTTAGAATATATAAAAAGAAAATGAAGATACTACAAACACTATAAGTTTTTGACCATTAACTTCCAACCAATCTAGAATTTTAACTATATTTTGCAAATATTAAACTTAGAATATTTATATTTAATATAGTCTATTTAGCACTACGTTACAATTCACACATCCTATTTTCATATGTAATAAAAAATATATATAATGATATGCGTTTCTTGTAACAATTAACATTTATTGTCAAGTATCTATTTAAAGAAGTATTGAAAATTACAAAAATATCTTTACAAATGTTTAAAAGAGACTAAAATATGTTGCCCTATAAAGAAGGAAAAAAAATTTTTAATTTGCATATTAATTCATTTTGTAAGAGAGGAAGAAATATATTGGTTTTTTTTAGTTTAAATTTGCATATCAATTCATTTTGCAAGAATGGAAAAAAAAATTTTGCTTTTTTTTTTTTAGTTTTTTGCTTGTATATACTATCTTAAATACATGTTTATTGATAGTGTTTTTACAATTAATTTAAGTAATAATTTAGTGTCATGTGAAAGGAGTAAATATATTAATACGTATTTTTGTCTTCTAAAAGTTCAAGTTGATAAAAAGAAAATTGAATTGATATAGTATAAGTTTGAAGAAATATTAAAATTGAGAGTATTACTAAATCAAAATTAAGAGAATAATGGAATTAATCAAAATTAAGAGTTAATTAAAATTATAGTAAAAGTCATATTAGTTGAATTTCATTTAATACAATTTTATAATTTAAGTAGAATTAAATGTATGTCATTATATAAAAAATATTTGTACTTTTTAGTTATTATTATATTGTGTTATATCATATTAATAAATTATGATAATTTGTATAATTTTCTAATATTCACAAAACTATATATTTACTAAAAATGAATATTTCATTTAAATGTCTTATATATATATATAGATATATAATTTTATCATTCAATAATCATTCATTTTAAAAGAAAAATAAGAATAAGTTATCTAAATTGTGCATAATTTAATTTAGTTATAAATAATTATATAGAATAATTTATACACTTATTTTTAAATCTAATGGATGTAATAAAGTAATTTATTGGAGCAATTAAGAAAAAACAATGATAAATCTGGTAATTTATAGAGGTTAAAGTCTTTTAAGTCTATTAGTTAAACAATTTCAAATATTAATTAAGGTAAAGAATTTTTAATGGGCATAAAATGAAAATTTTTAAAAAGTTTAAAATTTTATGTGTAAAAGTTTATACTTGATAAGGGCAAGTGGGGGAATTGCCCTAGTGGGGCAATGCTATTCACAAAGCTTCTTCATCATGTGGAATGATTTTTTTTCCTAGTCAAAAGCCTTACTTCTAGGTTTTTTTTTTTTTTAAGTTCAAGTTTTTGGTATATCCCTACATTAACTATAATAGAAAATTTAGGCTTTTTTTTTTTTTTGAAGTTATAGAACTTAAGTTGTCCAAATAGATGCAAATCACATAACAAAGATTAAAGAAAATACTTTCAAGATGTACAAAAAAAAAATAATGATACTCCAAACACTACTAGTCTATGACCATTGACACCCAATCGATAATTTTAACAATATTTTGTAAATATTAAACTTAGGATATGTATATTTAATATACTTTATTTTGCACATACTTCCTATTTATTTTATGCAATAAAAAATATATTGATTTAAGTTTTTTGTAATAATTAACATTTATTGTCAAGTATCCATTTAAAAAATTATTAAAATATTTAAAAGTGACTAAATTACGTTGCCCTATAAAGAGAGGAAAAAGTTTTTAATTTGCATATCAATTCACTTTGCAAGAGAGGAAGAAACATACATTTTATGCTAATGGTTGTTTTTAGTTTTCATGTCAATTTTAATTTTCATGTCAATTCATTTTTTAAGAGAGGAAAAAAGTATTGATTGTTTTTAGTTTTTGGTTTGTATAAGCTACCCTTACATACATTTTATGCTAAATTTATGTAAATAGAAAATGATCAAATTTTTTACAAAAATATTTGGTTAATTCCTAGAATTTTGGCTTAATAAAGAGGGATAAAAGTGCTTTTCTTTTTTAAAAAAAAATATTTCAATCAAGTTTTATTAAGATTTATTAGCCTTTACATGTTTTTTGATACATTTGTAAATAGAATATAAAATAGAGTCTGATAATTGTAATTTAATTATGACTAAACTTTTGATGTAACTCTTTTACTATTTGTCATTGTATTATAGAATTATGAAATTCTATACACATATTCACAAATTCACAAAATCCTAAACCATTATAATTTTTATAATTTTTAACTTTATAATGTGCACCTTAATACACTAATATCTTTTTTTTTTTTTCTTTTTTTAAGAAGATAAGGAAACACAAACACAATAATAATCATTCATTAATACATATGGTTAATTTGGATTAGCACAAAATTTCTTATGTAAGATATCAAGTAAATATTTTTACTTAATATGAAACAAGGACAATATTTTTTAACAAAGTCAATGAGCCACCCAATACTCATACCTTCAAGAAAGACACATTAGTTTGAATTAAGCGGCAGTAATGATAGATTCTTTTTTTTTATTATTTATTTTTTTGGTTACAAAAATGAAAAAAAAAATAGGTGCGACACTCTATAAATTCATAAGAGAAGATTGCACTGATGGTACTGTACAATAAATTAGACTACTGTATTAAACCTAGAGAAAAGCAAACACTATGATAACCTATAGATTCTTAAAGTAAACACATTTATCTCATTCGTAAAATTCATTGACATAATGGCATGGAATACAAAAACAGAAGAATTTTGGTTGCACAACCATATTTGAAGAAAGTTTGACAAAACATCGGCCATTGAAAAATTGAACGACTTGAATTACCGTGATTCCACGCGGAATATGGCTATTTCATAATTCTATAATGGCTGGTGGTATGCAATAAATAATTGTATCACAGGACGCTTTGCATCCTTTTTTTCCACCAAACCGATAACCGATGATCTTCTAGGCATGCCAACTTCTGTTAATTTTTAGTGTAGAAATTGCAATCCTTGGAAATGCTGACATATCAAACACCAAGAACCTTTTTATCTTTTTTTTGTTGACAAGAACAGTTTTTCTTTTGCTCGGGTGGTCGGCGGGGAGGTGGGTGGACACATCGTCATTCAACAAGAAATTAATGTTCAGGATGGGTGCTTGTCAAAATTGCCTAGTCCCAATTAGAGTATAAACGACTTTGCTGTGTGACTAACGGGAAAGAGATAACGCAGGTCCCCTGTAGCGCATAAACGTCTTTGCTGCCTCACGGAACTTCTTATAGATGTCACTCCTTTCAAATTTTCAAACCGGGTCATGTCACAATAACTCTAAAATGAATAAACTAGCTTTGTCACATGCGGAAGAGGTTTATTGGCACTGTGACACCCCTGCCTCTGTTTATTCTTTCATGAATACTTATCTCAGTTGATTAATAAAAAGTCCATCTCCTTTTCACCCAAAAAAATAAAAAGACAAAAAAAAAAAAAACAGAGAGAGAACCCAAATCGAGAAGAAAAGAACAACGTTGTCACGGCAGTAGTTTGAAAAATAAGCCATTTTTACTCAATACACAATACTCGTATCTGCAAGAACCGCACAATCATGGCAGACGTAATGATATATATATATATATTACAAAAATGAATAAGTACGGTGTGACATTCTATAAATCCGTTAAAAAAGATTTCACTGGACAGTATGCAAATTAGCTACTACACTCAACTAGTAGAAAAATAAACTTTATGGTTCCCATAAAGTAATGCTAGATTCTTATAATCAGCACATTTATCTCATGCATAAAATTCATTGAAATAATGGCATAGGACACAAAAACAGAAGAATTTTGGTTGTACGGTCATATTTGAAGAAAGTTTGACTAAACATCATCCTTTGAAAAATTGAATGACTTGATTTAACGTGATTCCTTACGAAATCATTTTAGACCGCAAGATGATGATCCGGTTCTGTATGCCGTCCACGAACAGAGACACATGGCTATGTATTCTGATACTGGTAGCTTAGACTACTGAGCAACCGCTCAGTACATAAATTATCGGCTTAGGAAGGGATGGGCTATCGAAATATCCATATTTGTATTTTGTAGAAAGTCCAAAGTCCCCGTGCATTTCAATAAGAAGAAGCCCTCAGCACGCAATTACTTGGAAGCAACTCAGAATAAGGCATATATTATATAATAAATTAAAATTAAAATTAAAATTATTTTTTTATATTATAATAATTTTTGATCAAATTTTTATTTTACAATTATTTATAAATTTTTTTATATAATTACTCTATCACGTTCATATTATTAATTAAAAATATTTTTAACTTTTTCATTAATTTTATTACATAATTTTTAACATTTAATTAAATATTATGATAATATTAATTAATATTTTGTATTTTATATAATTTTTGATTAAAGTTTACACAGTAAATTTAATGAAAAAGTAAAAAATATTTTTATTAATAATATTTACATGAGACACAGTAATACTAGGAAAAAAAATAAAAGATTTTGAAATTAAAAGGTTTTGTGTGGAAAGTAATTACAAAAATAAAAATGAGAAAATATTTTTTGATAAAAAATTATTATAATTTGAAAAATTAATTATTGATTGAGTCTATTATATAGTATAATATATGTTAATCCTTATAAATCTTATTCTACTAATAAAATAAAAAATTTTAAATTATTCTTTAAAAATAAATTTCATATAAATTATTCACAAATGAACAAGGTCAAATATGTTGCAAAGGGCAACACGTTGGTATTTAGGATACGTGGCTTTTCATTGCTTTATGTAATAAAGTACAAGGGGAGGGAAAAATGATGGAGAAGGAAATTGAAAAAAATAAAAAAGTGAAAGTAATGAAAATAATTTGTTTTATAATTTTAGTTTTATTTTTATAATAAGTTTTGATAAATGTTAATAAAAATAATTATTATAAATAAATTAATAATTTTATGAATGGAATAAGTAGATTAATTATATTTTTAATAAAAAATAATTTTGAAAAACGACTTGATATGACGTCACGAGCACAGACGCATGGGCGCAGACGACGCAACTCATAATAACGAGCGGGGTACGAGGCTCTTATGTTGCAAGTATATATAGAAGCGCACGGTAGGCACTCTTACACCACAGCTTTAATTTCAACGTTCAAGCCCAATCACTTCACAAACTTCTCGTCATCAACTAAATTGCTATTGTCATTAAGTTTTCCCAACCCTACATCCATCATGTACACCTTCCAAAATGCAATGCCTTCGAATTCATTTCCAAACTTCGACGAGCACCGGTGGATTATCAACATCCGTCGAAGCCTCGAGGAGGAGCTCGAAAACGATACTGAAATCCCCGTCTGCATTTTCAATGTTCCCAAGACCTTGATGAATAGTGATCCTGACTCCTACACTCCACAACTTGATGCAATAGGTCCCTATCACCATTGGCGGCCGGAGCTGTACGACATGGAGAGTTACAAGATTGCCGCGGCCAAAAGGACTCAAAAACAAGTCGGCCGAGAGCTTAAATTCCAAGACATTGTCGATGAATTGATCCATCTTGATGCAAAAATCCGATCTTGCTACCATAAGCTGCTTGATTTAAGTAATGAAACTTTCGCTTGGATGATGGCAATTGATGGGTCGTTCTTGCAAGTCTATGTCAAGGAGAAAGGCGTGACAATAACAAGTCTTTCCTCAAGAATACCACGTTTGGTTGGTTTGGCAGCGAGGAAATCAGCCCACAACGCTATCTTGAAAGACATGGTGATGCTTGAGAATCAAATTCCATTGTTTGTCTTGAGAAAGATGCTAGAATTTCAATTTTCTTCGTTGGATATGGCAGATCATATGCTGAACTCAATGTTGGTGGGGCTAAGCAAAGAGATCTCCCCTTTCAAGATGGAGCATGACACACCACAGATCAGTGTTTCTCAATGTGCTCACCTTTTAGACTATTTGTACGACACAATCGTGCCTAAGGTGGAAGCTCCATCGGAGATCACCGAGGCTGCAAAGGATCAATCCGATGACGATGCCAATTCAGGAAAAGGAGATTGGGGGGATCCAAGCTATGTCAGAGATCTTTGCAGTCTGATTTGGAAGCTAATTTCCAAACTGGACATAGGTCCAGTGCATCTCGTCGAGGCAGTGCTATGTTCTAGGCCTATTAGAGTCATTAGCAAATTGCCTTGGACAATCATCTCCAAACTTCCCGGGTTTGCAATCTTCTCACAAAACAATGGAGAAACCAAATCAGACAGCAGGAACAACGAAGCTAGTACAAAGCCGCCGTTGATAGAGGAAATCACCATTCCTTCTGTCACTGAGATCTCCAAATCTGGGGTGCATTTCGCACCCACTGACGGTAACATCTCAACCATTGCTTTTGATGTCAAGTCAGTAACATTTTACCTGCCCATCATTAGTCTAGACATTAGCACAGAGGGTGTTCTAAGGAACTTAGTAGCATATGAGGCATTGAGCACGTTTACTCGATACACAGAATTAATGAACGGTATCATCGACACCGCAGAGGACGTAAAGTTACTAAGACAAAAAGGTATCATTTTAAACCGCATGAAATCAAACGAGGAAGTTGCCAACCTATGGAATGGCATGAGCAAGTCCATTAGACTCACCAAAGTCCCATTCTTAGACCAGGTGATCGAAGACGTGAACAAAGAGCCGATGGAAGGTCAAAATTGGGAGATTCCTGAAGATCTACTTGTTTCATTCTTGTCAATGTCTCACGTTCCTGGCTGCAATTTTCCTTCTCTTTTCAAGCCTTTTGCTCCGTCTATAGCTGCTCTCGCCTATTTCACATTAGCCTTATTAGTTCAGCAATTAATACTGAACCTCTTTCTTAATGGGATTTCAATATAGCTTCTATTTTTTGATTATTTTTCGGTGAGATATATTTCATATTGATCCTGTTTGTTTTTGAACATAAGATTAACTTGTAATTTTGGGTAGGGGTGCAAAAAAAAATTTGAAGTTAAAAGGTTATCATATACTTATAAAACATACAGAGATAGTAATGTTTGGTATGGAGAATGACATAAAGGTGCAAAAAATGGTTGGCTCTGCAGTGAAGAGACTGACCCTGGCTGGTTCCTTAACTTTAGATATCAACGGATAAATAAACAAGCATTTCAATTTGATAGCTTTTAAATTTGTCAAATTTATTTTTTATTTGGAACCGCAACTTTTGCACCCCTCTCCCCCCAACCCAGCCCCCTTAAAGAGGTTGATTTTGCACATATAACTTCTACTCAAGTCCTAAAATTTATGACAAATGTGTGTCCAAACACATTATATGTACAATGACATTAACTAGGCACTTATGCATTTGAATGCATGACACCAAAAAAATTTTACTTCTGTTTATTTAAACACCTGAAATTATTTTTGTCAGCACGAGTATTAACTAGCAAAGGCTCAAAGCCGAATTAATATGAAAAGAGACATATTAAACCATCAATTAAATTATTATTTTATATTGTACTTAAAAATAGTTTATAATACTTATTAAGAGATAAAAAAATAAATATAATAATAATTATTCAAAAATTTAATTTTATATATAATAATATTTAATTATAAATATTATATTTTATTCACATTTTTTTTTTTACCCATATTTCTAAAATAATATAGTCAATTTGATCATTTTAATTTATTATATACTCTATTTATACATATGGTTAATCAAAATAGAACAATTAAAAATTTTGACCAAAAATGTATTTTATATTTTTTTATTTTGTAATTTATTAATTTTTATATTTATCTTTTTCAAACATTTAACTATGTTGAAAATAATTATAGATATGTATTTTTAACTATTTTTGTTATATTTAAGTAACTATTGTTAGTGATATGTGTGTGTGTGTGAATGTATATTGAAATCTAGAATATAAATCATTATAATTCTATTTACTTTATTAAAAAAAATATTTTATGTAATTGAAGCAAATTTATTTAATTTAAATTTAGGACATTGGTTTCAAACTTTGTGACTTACAATATTATCATGAAAGCATCATTTCAGGCAAGAAGACCTCTAGCAGCACAAAAGCCCTACAAGAAGATAGCGTGGGCTAGATTAGATATTGTGATCTACATTTTCCACCTGATTGATGGCTTTGTCCAAGTTTCTGTTGATATTTGTGTCATATTCATTTCTTTATTTCAAAAACTATTAGCTTCATTTTCTCTTAGCCTGCACATAATACGATATTCTCTTCATACTATTGCTCTCTAAGTAACAATACCATCTCGGTTAGCCAAGAGGACTAGAGAGCCATGGACTTTGAGGGAGGTTGAGAATTCGACTCTCACTTCCCTCTATTTCCTTCATACAAAATTTGAGGTATCTAAAAAAATGTAAGTTCGGATGCTTTGCACTCCTGCAGTATCTTCGGACTTACACTCTCCTTTTCTAACATTTAACAAAGCCAACAATTAATTATTACCATGTTGAAAAACAAAAGGAACAGTATTATATGCATTGGTGATGGTTTTTTTCTTTTTGCATAATGAATTTTCGGGCCTTTTTGCGAGCTTGCATACGATTACCAATTGTATCAGTATATATTTGTACACAATTTTTGCAACCAGTGATCCCTAATTTTCGGCTATGAGTTGCCGGTGATTCACAACATATGTATAACAACATTTTGCATTGCTTTTTCATTTTTTGTGTGTGTTTGGGGGGGATTTCTCAAACTTTGGGATATATTACAATTTAAACTTGATAAGTAAAATATTATATTTTACATCCAATTTAGATATCCTTATTTTTCTTTTATGTTTTGTTGGGATATAAATTATACTAATCTAATATAAAAAAATAGTAAAAGATGATATATTTTTTTAATGCAATTTTCTATATTTTTAGAGTAAAATAAAAAAAATTAAACAAGATTTTTGAATTTAAAAAATAAAAAATAATGTCTGGCATGATCCTTCCCAGTTTCCATAGAGAAGCTTCTTTGACTGCTAGCCTCATCATCCTCTTGTGGGCCAATAATAAAATATTTGACGAAATATTTTTCATTGTTGCTAAGAACAGAAAAGAGAAAATAAATAAAAAATTGAATGAGTTATAAGGACAAAAAAAAGAAAAGGATGACGTAACTTAAATTTGTGAAACTATAATAACTATTTGAAGGGCAAAACTAATAATAATAATAATAATAATATAATTATTATTACTATAATAAATTTTGGAATTAAATAAAAAACAAAAAAAAGTAAAATTGTTGGGTTCATGATGATATTACTCAATTTTGGCATTTGGGCTCCTTTGTTTACATTTTTCATCTAAACTATCATACTAATAAATTGGTAAAATAAATTTTAAATCATTTTGTCTTATCAAAAGTTTAATTAACTCATCAAACAGTTAAATTGATCGATTTGATGATCATAAATATATTAATTAAATAATATTTATTAACAATTTAATCATTATTTATTTAAAAAATTACTTTTTAAAAAATTAAATTTTTTAAGTTTGTTATGAAAATAAAAAAAATTAAATTCAATTATAAAAATCTATAAGAATGTAGGACTAATTTTTAATATATTTTATCAAAATATATACATTAAAATTACTTATTTGATTATTAATTTTTTATTTTAAAGCATTTAAAATTATTTGATTAGACTATATTTTTATATTATTTGATTTAAGATTTTCATATTAAAACTTAAAAAAATTAGATATCTAAATTATCTTATCAAACTTAACTAACTCTTATTATATTATTTAATTCACTTTTTATATTAATCTTAATATTTTCCTTTCTTAAAGGAATCAAGCTTACAATCTATCTCTCTCCCTTTTCTGTGTTTTTTTTTTTGTTAAAACTTTTCTCAGCAAGGATTATTATTAACACACACACTGACACATTGAAATTAAGGAAATGATGGTAGAGAATTAATTCATCAATATTCATTTTTTGCAGTCATCTTTGATGGATTGGACAGGCTCACAGGTAAGAATTCTACTCTTCTCATTTAAATAATGATAATTCATGATATACTATAACAACATTTGGTTATGGAATAATTTGTTAATTTCAGAATGTTAACTACATTTAATTCTTTTTATCTCTCACTACTCTAACATGATTAATAAGTAATGTGATAATAATATGTTTTCTCTGTATTAAAACCTTAAAGAATTGAAGTTTGCAAATAATAATCACTTCAAACTCAATAAATTTTAATGATGATGATGATGCACTTTTAGAGCAAATTAGGGAAATAATAAAATTGAAATTGACATGATGGTGACATAGAAATAACTCTAAACTATTAAAGTTAGATAATTAACTCATCATTTTTCTTTTTTGTTGAGTATGTTATTGTTACATAGACAAATTAACACTAACAATAGTCACTTGTTTTCTTTAAAATCTTAATGGATATTGTCATGCTTCTTCATTAGAATTTTGCTTTTTGTTTTTCTAATAAATAATAATATATGTTAGGAATTTCATTATATGTTAGGAATCTTTATATTCATGTAATAAGCATATCAAGATTTTAAGAACTAAACTAGTCACTAAATAGAAATGTTTAAAAATTTAAAAATTCAAAGTTTAATTAAAATTAAATTAATAAAATTACTTATTAATATTAAATATATAAAAAATTTATAAGATATATATACATTATATAAAAATAATAATCTATGATATATTATGATGATCATTTGGCTATATTGAATAATTTCTTAATTTTAAAAAGCTAATTGCATTTAAGTTAGTATGATGATCAATAGTTTCTTTTGCTGCAAACTACATCAAGATAGGGCACTCATAATGAACTCCTCCTATGGTGCATGTTCACACTTATGGAACACATGGAACACTTAACATCCATGTGTTTATTCTACGAAATTCTTCAAAGAAATTTCTAGTGCCTAATATGTGTCAATTGCCTTAATATTTGTGATTCTGAGAGCATGGTGCTGTTTTCAATTCCTTTGTGTGTAACGAAAGGAAACCTGCCAATGGACAAGTCTTCTAATTTATTGAAGGTTCCAACCAATTACCAATTGTCAATTGACATCTCTTCTAAATTAAAGGATTGCCCAATCTTCACTTGTAAAAGAAAACTATGATTTCTATTAGACTTTAAGATCTTACAAGCATTGCACATACAAAGTAATAACGCTAATGAATTAGCTATACTTTATGATTAATTTTAGAATTCATGAGGACCTTTTCAAATTGGAGTTTCGAATTGAAGAACAATTTCCAGTGTTTGTTTGTTGCACTTAAGTTAAAGGCCATGGCTTTCACAAGGTTTTGTCATTTGAATATACTCTCTCATGCTAAGCAGAAGGCTTACAAGCCCTGTGGTCATGTCATAAAAATGTTCGTTCTTTTTTCCCTTTCTCCTTCTATTCTGATATTTTGGTTCATCAATTTTCTCTTTAGTTTCTATTCTTTCTCTGTTGCTTTTAATTTTAAGTGAAATTGATTGTTAGCTTGAACCAACATTTGAGTGAATTGAATTGATGAGACTATTGGATAACGGTTGAGCCTAAGCTAGATCTCATTCTAAGCAAGATTAGCCAACAACTATTGAACATATAATCATGCCTTGGTTTTCAACCTTTTTTCCTCAAGTTGTAAGACTAGTAATTAGTTATATATTTGTTCACAAAATCAAAGCCAAGAAACCAACATTGCAGAAGATGCTTTGCTATCCAAACTGCAGAATTGCTTGCAACTTGGTTTGGAGCTGTTAGCTGGGCCACGTCTTATACTATTTACAGAGGCATAGATGGGATAAGCCATGATGACTAAGTAGTCGGAGAAAGGAAAGAAAAAAGATGACCTAAATTAACTTAAATTAACTTCTGCATTGATGAGATGGAGCGACTTGTTAGCATTACCATTTTGTCTTCCAACTCTAAGAGCATAAAGGGGAAAAAAAAGGATCTCTGCAACTGAACTTTGATTAGTTTCATTCATGTTGATGTCTATTTGCGCTGACAGGGGAAGTTGGTTTGATTTATCAGAGAAAGCAGAGAAATTCTGATATTGTTTTCTTCCTCAAAATTATTAAAGTTGAAAATTGCATGTGTTCTACATGATGATATTAATATTGCATTTATCTCACATGCCGTATAAGTTTCCATTCACTGTTCTAAAGTACTCCTAAGAAAAAAATTTTGACAACACAAAGACATTCCTTTGCATTTGTCTTATGATCTATCATTTCCAATTTCAAGCTTGGAATATCAGAGTTAGCCTATCTCTTACATATTTTTGCCTAACCCCTTTTTTTTATTGATTCATATGCCTCTAGATGCTAGTGGCTTAGCAAGTCTCGAGAAACATCGGAATACCCTACAGATCAAGGAGTTGGTTTTGTAGATTGTGATGAACTATGAAGGTGATGACAAAGTTTCACACAGCATAGGCAAAAAAATGGTTATTTTCCAATAAACTGATGGTGGCACTAGGACAATAACAGTTATAGGAGCTTCATCTTTCTGTAAAATGGTTCCAGTGTTAACCTTCATGAAGGCTCTGACGCACAAGCTACTTGCTTCTGTTAAGTTTATGCTTTTGCAAACCCAGAGGACTATGGGAGTAACTGTAGGCAAGAATCTTTTGCCATAAAAAAATGGTAGTCCCATGAATGATCAATTTTGGAGCTAATGCTACATTTGTCCTAAAGGTTGCTACTTTGGCTAAGAAAATCTGGATGGTAGTCCATAATGTCATAGCCTCTATTGAGTACAACAAGCACCACATGTTGGTGCCTTCTGTGGGTAACTTTTGGTTGCGATATTGCAACTGTTGGCTACTAAGTTGAAATTGGCTTATGTATGCTTGCTAAGCAAGCATTTTGGTGTTGGCAGCAGTGCTAAAAGAATTAGGGCAGAAGGAGATTTCTAGAAATAACTTGTTCATATTCATTGATTACCAAGTCTTATATAATTGAAGTTATATAGACTTTCATCATTATAAACAAATAATTTCATAAGTTTTAACCATTACAAACTTGGATTCAAATTCAAATGCAAATTCAAATTTTAATCCTTTCACCTAACCTACCTAACTTCAAGTGTTGCTTATCCTTGTTTGCTTAGTCTGTTGCTTTTGATCTTGACTTGTTCATCTGCTATTGCTATTGCTAAAGTTACGGGGTTGCAATGAGTGCCACATTTACATTAGAGACTTCAATTTGAAGTTGCAAAGCAGCAACACCAGTCCTTCATTTCTCCTTCTTGGTGTCAATGCACTACATCCCCAACTTAACTCTAAACTATAAAAACCTTCCTTTACTGAATGGCTTAGTGAGTATATCTACAAGCTAGTTTTTTATTGAGTAGTAAGACAAAGTTATTTCATTATTTTGTTACATTTCCTTAACAAAATGAAGATTTATTAGAAAATGCTTTATTCTTCCATATTGAATTGGATTCGTAAAGATTGCAATTATGGCTTAATTGTCACAATACAATATTGTTGCTTCTATTAAATTCACTTTTAACTCAGCCAGCATCCTTCTAAGCCAAATTGCTTGATTCACTCCAGCTGTCATAGCCATGCATTCAACCTTTATTGTTGATTGAGCCACAGATGACTGCTTCCTTGAATTCCAATAGAAAGCTCTTGAGCCTAGGATAAATAGATACCCTGTTATGCTCCTCATATCCTCCTGAGAGCCAACACAATCACTGTCAGTATAACCAACTAGCTTTAATTTGGATGATCTATTGAACATGATTCAATATTTTATGTACCTAAGCACCCTTTTTGTTACTTCTGCCCAAAATTTCCTTGGCATGTTTTTGTCAAACAAAAGACACTTGGATATCTCCTTGATGTTCCTATTCTTCCTTTCACTCACACCATTTTGTTGAGGTTGTATAAGGAGTTGTCAATTATTGCTTCATTCTAGCAGTAATGCATGTCTCTCTAAAGGTGTTTAAAGCAAACTTTACTCCATGGTCACTCCTTATGGCTTTAATTTTGAAATTGCCTTAATTTTCCACCAAAACTTTGAATTGTTTAAAAATGATAGTAACTTTTGATTTTTGTTTCATAAAATAGATCCAACAAAACCTAGTCAGATCATCAATGTAAATCACAAAATACTTATTGTCATTGAGTGATTTTATATGCATTGGACCACAAGTGTCATAATGTATTAATTGTAGTTTCTTTTTGCTCCTCTAGGTTGGATCACTTAAAAAAAGGATATGGGTCTGCTTTCCTTGCTGCCAAGCTTGACACATAGCTCCTCCCTTATCCATCGCTAGTAAGTCAATTATCAATTGTTTCTTCTTCAAATTCAACAGCTTGCATCATGCACATGCCCTAGTCCTTTATGCCATAGGGTCTTGGCATCAAGAGCTGCAAGCAAAGTAAAGCCTTTTAATTGTTGTAAGTTCACCTAAAAGCTCTTCTTTTTCATAAGAATTGTTACAAGCTTTATGCCACATGAATCATAAATGGAGCATGAATTGTCTTTAAATTGTCAAAAGCACCCTTTCTTTAATAATTATCCAACTCTCAGGAGATTTTTGTTTATTTGAGCCACATATAGTACATATATGATGAATTTAGTACCTACATGTCTGTATATTATAGCAACACCTTTTCCTTGCACTTATATGAAATCTTCATTACCTATGTTGACTTTTGAAACAAAGCTTTTGTCCAGACTAGTAAAAAGTGACAATTTTGGTGACATATGATTTAAGTAGCCACTATCGACCAACCAAATATCATATTCCTTTTGATTAGCACTTAGCACCCTCTCCTACCATGAATAAGTGCTCTTCTACTTCCTTTTCCTTATCATAGGCTATTTGAGCTTATTGATGATGATTTAATGCTTTCTTCTTTGGACAAACCTTTTATTGATGTCTTTTTCATTACAACTTCTACATACAATATCTTGCCTCCACCAACAATACTTGGGAAGGTGATTTGCCTTCTTACAATGTGGACAAGGTTGAGTTAGCTACTTCCCACCTGAGGTGCTGCATTTAAGATCTTTGCTTGCTTGCTTGCCACCTTGTTTCTTTTTCTTCTTCTGTTGTTCTTTGATTAGGAGTGCATCTTCAATTACCTCATCAACCTTATTTGTTCTTATGCTTGCAATGAAGCAATTAGCTCTCCCAAAGTGATTTTGGTTAAGTCTTTAAAATCTTCCAAAGAAGATATCTTTGACTGAAACCTTTCTAACAAGCTTACAACTATCTTCTACACTATGCTTGCATCAGGAAGTTCTCCCAAGAGCCTAATCTGATTGACTAGCTTGATCGCTCCATCACTGTATTCTTTGATTTTCTCAAAATCTTTCATTTTTAACAACTCAAACTCCCTCCTCAAGTTGAGTAATTGCATGGATATGATCTTCTTACTTCCTGCATACTCCTCTCCTAGCTTATTCCAAGCTTTTTAAGTTGTGTCATAGGTCATTATTATGTTGAAGATGACCTCTGTCACAACTGAATGTATGCATGTCAGGGCCTTGAATTGCTTAGAAGTTTGCTCACTATGATTCTTTAGTTGTGTCATTGTGGGGTTTGCTAAAGGTGGAGCCACTGTAGCTTCATTTTCTGTAACTTTCCACAAGTCAAAGGCCTTAAGATAAACCTTCATCATCATAGTCCACTGAAGATAATTTTCTCTAGAGAATTTTAGTGGTGTTGTTGGAGTAAAGTTGAGTGAAGCCATTTGTGATGGAGCTTAAAGTCAATCTCTATGGTTTTTGTTTCTCCTCACGGGTTGGCATTTCCTTTTTGTGATATGCGGGTCCCTCAAGAACATAAGAAGTTGCTTTAATACCAACTTGTTGGCTGCTGAGATGAAATTAGCTTATGTATGCTTGCTAAGGCAAGCTTTTTGGTGTTGCCAGTAATGTTGAAAGGTTTAGAGTAGAAGGAATTTTCTAAGAACAACTTGTTCATATTCATTAATTACAAAGCCTTATATAATTGAAGTTATTTAAAAGGTATATGTTAAGACATGTGTTGTTTATTAATAAGATAAAGTTGAGAGATGAAAGGAAGTGAAGTTGTTGCAATTATTACCAATTTTAATGAAATCATGTGTATCGATTTTAATGGTCTTCATTGGCAAGTTCACAAAAGTGAATGACATAGACAATAGTGTTTATTCCAACTCTTTCCTCGTGTCAAGTAAAGTAAAGACATTTACTAAATTATTTTATAAGTTGTTACACCATTGATGTGTTTGATTGCTCACAATATCTTTAGATAATTTAAAATATTTGTCAACTTGCTGTGACTACTATTTATATTCTTTTAATGTTTCAAGAATAAAGCAATTTTCTATTTTCTCATTTCATACATGTGAACAACGGGCAAATTGTTTTGGCTTCTATGGTCAAAAAGATCCGGCTGCCACACAAAGGCTTCGAGCCTTTCGCTCGACCTCTTTCATGTTTAAAATTAAATTTATGTTGCACGTGCACAAAAAATGGCACTAAGCTGTGTCAAAAAGGTAAAGTAAAAGTAAGATATGTGATTTGTTCACACTTTGTAATGAACTCTGCAAAGGACGATGTAATAATTTAATACCTAATTAATTCTTATATTTTTCTCTGAATAATTTAAATTAAGTTAAATAATTTTTTTATACTCACTTAAATTTACCTACAATAATTCAATTATGGTTACTTATGAAAATTGTTAAATTGTCTAAATGTGGAACTATTAACGAGTGGGCCAGAGGTACGAGGCCCTTATGTTTCAATAGTAAAGCCCAATTACTTCGCAGCAAACTTCTCATCAACTAAACTGTCATTGCCCAAAAGTTTTCCCTACGCCACATCCATCATGTACCCCTTCCAATACGCAATGCCTTCGAGTTCATTTCCAAACTTCGATGAGCACCGGTGGATTATCAACATCTGCCGAACCCTCATGGAGGAGCTGGAAAATGATACTAAAATCACCGTCTGCATTTTCAATGTTCCCAAGACATCGATGAATAATGATCCTGATTCCTACAATCCACAACTTGTTGCAATAGGTCCATACTGCCATTGGCGTCCGGAGCTATACGAAATGGAGAGTTACAAGATTGCTGCGGCCAAAAGGACTCAAAAACAACTCCGCCGAGAGCTTAAATCCCAAGACGTCGATGAATTGATCAATCTTGATCGCAAAATACGATCTTGCTACCATAAATTGGTTGATTTGAGTAATGAAACTTTGGCTTGGATGATGGCAATTGATGAGTCGTTCTTGCTGGAGTTCTCGCAAATCTCTGCCACGAGAAAAGGCGTGACAATAACAAGTCTTTCCTCAACTATACCACCTTTGGTTGATTATGCAGGGAGGAAATCAGCCCATAACGCTATCTTGAAAGACATGTTATGCTTGCCCAATAAAGAGGGGAAAAAAGTTTTTTAAGTTGCATATCAATTCATTTTGCAAGAGAGGAAAAAATATATTAGTATAAATTAAAGTATTGCAAAAAGGTTAAAATAGAATGTAAATTGATGAGAAAATAGAAGACAAATTAATAGAAGCTACTACAGATTACATGTTATCTTATTGTGCTGATGTGGATTCATTCTCTTTATGCATATAATTGAATGAAATAAAGACGTATCAATCAAGGCATTACACAATTGAACATTTTATTTATTCCTATATACATGATAGTTCCATAATTTTATAAATTATCATTTTACTTTTATTTAATTAATATCAAGATTAGAATCATGTTATCTCAATTAAGAGTTTAGTATTCATCATTGCATGATAGAGTTATGAAATTCTATACAAATATTCACAAAATCCTATACTATTATAATTTCCATAAATTTTAACTTTATAATATGCATCTTAATACACTAACACTTTTTTTCTTTTTAAGAAGGCAAGTGTTGGTCCCCAAATACCCGAGAGTGGGTAATTGAGTTGATGAAAAATACATGATTATAAATTATGTAACATGAACAATTAAAACAATTGTAATAAAATTAATGAATGGAATATGTATGTCAACAACAAATGTGTATGTAATGTGAGCAAGAAAAATAAATAAATGCAAAATAACTTATTGTTATGTGTAATTGTGCAAAGTAATAAACAAAAGAAGAGAGAGAGAGCAATGAGAGACATGGCAATTTATAAAGGTTTAGATGTCTTGATCCTATGTCCTCTCCTTAAGAAATCCTCCTTGAGAATTATCAATTCAACTATTGTACTCCCCAATCGGGAGGAGAACAATAACATAAAAAGTCCTCGATCCTTCTCATAACTCAACACATAAAGGTCCTTAACCTTTGTCATAACACCAATTCTAATTCTACACCTTAAAATCTTAAGCTATTTTTACCCACTAAATCTAATCTCCCACTTAAAACTTCTCTTAATTTGAAATTCTCTCTATCTTTCTCATAGACAAATTTAAAGGCAAAGTGGAAAGTTAAGTACCTTGTAAGAGAATTGCCTTCGTCTTGGGATTCTTGAAATTCTTCTTCAAGAAGTCCATCTAGACCAATATTGTGTAAAAAAGGATCTAATGTTAGTGGTGGTGGAGGAGACTAAGATTTTTTTAGTGAGTGTGATGGTGACTCTAATAGCATGACTAGATCTGACAATGGTGGTGATAGGTTAAGTATGACTCAATGAGGGAGAAAAGAGGAGGCTAGGTCATTATGTAACTAAGGTAAGTCATGCTTTTTTTACTGCAGCAATGGCCCCTTCTCAAGCTTTGGCAATGGTCACTTCTCTGATGATGGCGTTGACTCCTTATGGTCGGTCTTTTTGATTAGTTGTCTCTTTCTCTTCATCTTACCTTGCGGAAGGAAGAATTAATGAGACTAGAGATTGGTATTGTGTTTTATGGATAATTTGGGAATATAGAATGAAAATTTTAATTAAATGGGAGGGATTTTAGAGATCCTTGAAGAGATTTGGTGAATCTTTGGTGTGAGTGGCAACTGTTATTATAAAGGCGATAGTTATTGGCTTTTCTAGGAGATTTTAGGACTTGGCTATTTTAGGAAAGATTTGAATTTAAAAGGATGTGATGGACCAATTTCAAAAAGGAATGTAACTTAAAGAAATTGTCATGATTGACCATGACAAGAAATTGGCTTGATTGATCATAAGAATAAGCCAATTTCTTACTTGGATAGAATGTTTCACAAGAAGCATCTTGCATGTAGAATCATCCAAAAAAATAAATCAAAATATATATCAAACATCAACCAATTAGACACAATAGATGCAAACATGTGAGTTTGCAAAATGAAAACTTAAGATGCATTTCTTATGCCTAATTGCTCTTTAATAGTCAAGAGTTTATCCTCACTTATCGGCTTTGTAAAAATGACTACAAGTTTATTGTTTGTACCCACAAACTCAGGAATGACATTCCCTTTTAGCACATGATCTTGAATAAAATGATGTTTAAAATCTATATGCTTGGTTCTAGAATGATTAATAGGGATTTTTTTTTTGTAAGATTTATGGCATTGGTGTTGTCATAATAAATATGGACTATAAAAAAATACAATTTAAAATCCTTAAAGGTTTGCTTAATCTAAAGGATTTGTAAATAATAGCTTCCTATAGCAAGGTATTAAGCTTTTGCTATTGAAAGTGTTATGGAATTCTGCTTCCAACTAGACCATGACACTAATACATAACCTAAGAGTTGACAAATACAAGTGATCATTTTCTTGTTAAGTTAATCACAAACCTGATTAGAGTTTGAGAAAATAGCAAGGTTAAAAGTCTTTCCATTAAGGTACCAAAGTCTTAAGTTGGTAATCATTTAAATGTAACGAAGTAACCTCTTCAATCCAAATAAATGTGACTCTTTAGGTGATGATTGAAAATAAGCACAAAAGTGCACAACAAACATAATGTCAAGGCTTCTTATCATACCTTGATATAGTTTATTTTTTACCTTATTATCATTTTAATCTTTATCAAGCTTTGTAGATGTTAACATTAATGTACCACAAGGCTTTGAATCCTCGATTTCAAACTTATTAATGTTTCTCTCGCGTACTTGGTTTGGCTAAAAAAATTCCATTCATGCTTTACATGATTTGTAAACCTCAGAAGAAACTAAGTTCCCCTATCATGCTCATTTCAATTTCCCTCTCCATTTGAGAAACAAATTCCTCTTATGAAATTGTTAAGAAATGCATTTTTCACTTCCATTTGATATAATGTGAAATTCGTGAAAATTACATATGCTATGAGGTTACAAATGCTTCTAATTAAGCTACAAGTGCAAATATTTTATCATAGTTTGCTCCTTCTTGATCATATCTCTTCGCTATTAATCTAGCCTTATTTTAGACCATTATCCCATTCTTATCTAGTTTGTTGTGAAACACCCATTTAGTGCTTATAATAAAACAATCTCTAGGTCTAGGAACTAAGATCCATACTTAGTTTCTCTCCAATTATTAACTCATCTTTTATGACATGCACCCAATACTCATCACTCAAAGTTTCTTCCAAACATTTGGGATTTATTTAAGAGATGAGTGCTAAGTTCATGTTCAAATGTCAAGATGATAATCTAGTCTTAAAAGGATTAGAAATATTACCAATGATTAGATTTTAGAATGATTTATTAGTATGCTTCCACTCTCTTGACACCTTGTGAACCACATTTTGTAAGCTACTTAAGCTTTTAAGGCTTGAATTGCTTGACTCGAGTTGCTTTTTTTAGTGTTATTGTCATTACTATAAGCTTCTTTGTCTAATGAATTCATTAAGATTATTCTTACATTTTCTAAAACATCTTCTTTTCTGGGATTAAAGGGGTTTATTTCATCAAAATTAATATACATGGACTGTTCTACTACCAGAGATCTCTTATTGAAAACTCTATATACTTTGTTAGGGGAAGAGCATCCTAAGAAGATGCATTCATTAGCCTTTGACTCAAATTTTCCAAGATTGTTTTTAATATTCAAGTTAAAGCACTTGCATCAAAAGCTCTTAAAATAATTTATTTGCAACTCTCTCTCATTCTACAATTCATAAGGAGTCTTTTTGTGTAAGTGATGTATTAGAACCTAGTTTAACACATAACATGACATATAATAGCTTTAGCTTAAAAATATTGAGGCAAGCTAAATTCATTTAGCATTGTTTAAGTCATCTATTGTAAGATTCTATTTTTACGTTCAGCCACCCTATTTGTTGACGTGTTTTTAAGGCTAAAAATTGTGAGAAATTCCTTGGACATAATTTTTCAATATCCTTATTCTCAAACTCTCCTCCATGCCCACTACGAATTGAAGTAACAAAGCATCCTTTCTTGTTTTACAATTGCTTGCAAAGGCTCTTAAATGCTTTTAATGTCTTATCCTCATGCACAAGAAACAAAACTCATGCAAATCTAGTATAATCGTTTACTATGATAAATGTAAAATACTTACCTTCTAAAGTGGAGACTCCAGATAAACCAAAAAGATCTATATATAATAATTAAAGAGATTTGGAAGTAAACAATACATTTTTTTTTTCTCTTAAAGTGACCTTTTACTTGTTTGGCCCATCTAACAAGTGTCACAAAGTTTATCTTTCTCAAATGTTAGCTTTAGTAGTTTTTCCACAAAATTATGGTTGTTTAGATAGGATAGGAGTTTCATGCTCACTTGTTTTAAGTGCCTATGCCATATCTATGTCTCTTTATTCATAGGATATAAAACACTTGACTTTTTAATTAGTAAGAAAATTCAGGTCGATGGCATAAATATTGTCACATCAATTAGTGACAAATAAGGTCTCGTTTGTTTTAAAATTTGAAACATGATATTCATTAGGCTTAAATGAGACTTTGTAGCCATTATCATAAAACTAACTAATATTAAGCAAATTAAACTCAAGGCCTTCTATTAAAAAGACATTATCAATAATAAAAGAATTTACCTTACAAATTTTTTTAATGTCAATTATCTTACATTTGACATTAACACCAATCATTACCTTTTCTCTATCAATTACTTTTAGAGAAAGGAAGGATTTTGCATGATTAGTCTTATGTTTGGAACATCCACTATCCAAATACCATTTGTTTTCTTTATCTAGTTTTTAATATGTACATATATGAAATTCATATAATTTTAGGTATCTAAATTTGTTTAAGTCTTTTTGGGTTAGCTTTAATGTTATGTATACCGCCATAAAAATATATCATGCCATAAAAGCTTTTTTTATTGTTACATGTAAAAAATCATATGACCAAAATCACCACAAAATGACATCTAACATGATGCTTCTTATTAAAGAATAAATGACCATGTGATGCTTTAGAGGCATAGTGCATGTGAGCTCGTGATACATGAAAAGAGCTACTAACTAAACTCTTGTGAGCATAGAATTATGGCTGTTGTTATGCATAAACATGCCAAGATGGATTTCTAGTTGAACTACACAATGGTGTATGCTACCCTGATGAATGACAAATGCATGATTTTTACTTTTAGAAGATATAGATGCTTGTGCTTTTATGTGGGCAGCTTTGGCTTAGATTTTGTATGCATAATATGAATGATTAAAACTCAATCTTAATTTATCATTAAATGGCCTTTGAGAGTCAAGTAATGAATGAAGGATTTTTTTTCCCTTTCTTATACTTAAAGAGGAAATTTTGAAGGTTTTCATTTTTTGTCTTAGGAAGAAGGTTTTCCTTCTTAAGCTTGGTTATATCTTGCGCTTTGATGACAACTTTATCATGTACTTTTTGGAAATCATCACTCTTTTGAATGAATGACTCATTTTTTCTTTCCATGATCTCAAATTTTTGAATTAAAGATTTTACACAAGCATCGAGAGTCTTTTTTTGGTTATCTTTCTAAACAATTCATTTATCACTCCTTTAAGAAGTTTAATCAACTCATCATCATCATAAAAATCATAACTAGAGTTTACCTCATCATCTTTTCCCATGGGACACATCTAGTTTCTTTCATCACCAGAAGATTCACTATCCAAATCACTTGAGTCATCCCATGTTACTTCATAAGCCTTTTTGGTAGGCTTTTTAGCTTTCTTCTTATTGGGCTAATTTATGGCAATGTGTCTAGGCATATTACATTTATAACAAATTACCTCTTTCTTTCATCACCTATTATTTTCATTTGAATGTTGGATTTCTCTTTTATCGGATTACTTTGTCCTCCAAAAGAGCTTTTTGAAGTTTCAAGCTAACATCATAAGCTCTTCTTGATCTTTCTCATTAAATGATATGTCATTTTCATCACCATCTTCATCATTAGCTTGTTTACTAATTAAGGTAGAGAAATTAAATGTCATGCCTCTTTTTTTTTTTTTTTCTCCATGACTCTTTTTCTAAAAGTCATCTCATATGAGAGTAATAAACCAACCAACACATTCAACAACAAGATATTTAGATCCTTTGACTCCACGATAGCAAGTGCCTTAGGGCTCCATGATTCTAAAAATGATCTAAGTAGCTTCTTGATGGGTTCTACATTGTCAAAATTTTTTCCTAAATTTCTAAGAGTATTGAAAATGCTAGTAAATCTTACATACATTTTAGAAATAATTTAATCTTTGCTTATCTTAAATAATTCATATTCACACATAATAATATTGATTCTAGTGTCCTTAACTTAACTAGTCCCTTCATAGGTTATCATAAGATTATCTCATATCTCTTTAGCTAACTTACATGACACAACTAGCATTTTTAAGATGACCTATTAAGTTGTATTTAAAACATATCTAAAGGAGACCCTTATGCTTAACTATAAGTAACATATTATTAATCCAAAACAGAGAAAAGAGAGCCTTAATGATATCAATCTAAACACATAAACAGGCAAACTTCCCTCTTAAGGCTATTGAAGTAGAGAAATTCATCTTAATAACTTTACCAATCAAAATACCAATGGTATCAAGAACATTAGTATTATAATACTCAACTGACATCTTAAGAAATCTAGTCCATGTGATAATGGAGTTGATTTTAGCTTATAAAAGACAAAAAAAACTACCATATAATGGCCTATAATCACCCAAAGGCCACCAAAAAGAGTAGTATAATAGTTCTTTGAAAATCATCAAGTTGATATTGAAATATTTGTTGCCCAAATCTACAGTATGCAACTCACCCTTTGGTTTTTGAGGGACCTTTAGATGATTGCATTAATAATTGTAACCAATTATATGCCCCCCAAGCTTTACAATGAAAGTGTTCCATCATTATTCCCTAAAAGCCTTCTTCTTAGCTTTTGACAAATAGATATGGGGACAATCATATAAAAAAAGTCAGTGAGATATCTTCCAAAGAATCATCCCTCAAAGTAATTCCTCATCTTAGTGAGACAATGGTGTGTTCAAGGATTTGCCTTAGACCTTCTCTTTGTAAGACATGCTCAATCCTTTCAACATGGCATTAAGGCTATGACTTGTAATGGAATTAGCTAAAGAACCTTTAACCTTAGCTTTTTTCTTCTTAAAACTATGATCCAAAAGGTATATCTCCTCTATTAATAATGCGCAAGTAGGATTTTCCTCCATTAAAAGGGGTAAGGGATAAAGGTTTTAGTTAAGTGAGGGAAAACTTTAAGTACACTAAAGTTGCTAATTTTGGATAAGGCCACTTATATTCATAATTACACCCTAAATACAAAGAAGTAATACTTTATTTTTAACCAAATTACACATTTATTTACAAAGTTATACTCAAGTTATGAATTTAAGTCACTTAGTGCTCCAATTTTCAATTTTATAAAGGCAAGGTAGGGTATGCTTAACTACCAAACACATCATAACTAAAAGGAATATCAACACAAAATCAACAAAAAAAAAATTATATTATTGAATGAAAATTTTTAAATCTATAGTAGACCTCTTTTCCATTAGGTAGAATTTAAAAATATGTAGATCTCATCTTATGTGAAAGAAATCCACCATGAAACAAGATTGTCTGAAAATTGTTCTAGTCTACACCAAAATTCATACATGGTTGCAGCCAACCACAAAGCATTGCAAAGCAAGTCAAAATGAAAGCCAACATTTTGCTATAAAATAATAAAAAGAAGGTAGTCCCTTATTCTCTTGTATGCCTATTGCTAGTCCTCGTACATATAAAGAACTGGCATAATAGTTTGTTTGGAAAGAATTTTTCACTTTTGCTTGCCCATTGCTAACTAGTGCATATCCCACCCATGACCTTTAAGTAGGATATGTTGAATCCCAACTTGCCAATGATAAGCTTTGCTTTTCTAGGACATAAAACTATCAATGATGCTTCATGTGTCTAGGAAACAAAAAGTGATTGAAGAAAAAGCAAAAAAAAAAAAAAAAAAAATCAAATTGTTTCACCATTATGCGAAAGGCATATGCATGAGAGATGAAACAAAGAAACTCAAAACAAAAAAGATAAATAAGATCATAGTCTTAAAATGTCTACTAATATCAATCCAAAGTATAAAGCTAAAGTATTGGAATGCAAGATCCAAACCTGCACTAAAAGATGGTAAGGATGACAAATCCCATAAAATATTATATAACACATTAAGCATTATGTTTTTGATTTTAGGGAAGGCATTATGAGAGATGTCAACCAAGGTTTTGAAACTACATAGTTCCTACATTGATAGCAATGATAAAACTTTCTTGTTTAGCTTAATGTTCTTCTTCGTAAGGTTATCCATTAAGTTAGCATAATTAACCTAAGAAATGTAAGTGAAGCCATGGAAAGAAAAGTTAGCATCAATATTAGCATTACCATTAACATACTACCAATCTCCTTAAAATACTATTATGAGCAAATACATGACTTGCACATCCACTCATACATCAATATGCAACCAAATAAAGAGAACAAAGCTCATCCATACAATTTTCCAAGCAAGCAAGCTATTTGAGGTCTAGCATATTGTTGCTTATTTTTTAAGAGTGAAGATAAATAGCAAGTAATAGATAATGATTTTTTCTCTTAGATCCCCCTAAAATCCTTTCTTAGTACACAAAATTAAAATAAGAAACTAAAAATAATAATAATAATAAATTGATTAAAATAATGGTCCTTATATAAAATCTTTTGCAAATGATTTTCACATTATATTCAAGAATTGAGTAAAACCTCTTATATCTACCATTCTATCAAAATAACTAATGCTCACAATGGGTTTTGACCATTGGGAATTTTATGCTAATGATAATGGAATTATACACAATTCAATGTTACAACAAACAAATAAAATTTTAACTTGGCCAAGAAAATCTAATCAAAATACTAAAATATGTCCCTTACATTTCAAGACAGTAAAATTTTGGTTAAGGGCATGCCTATTTTGGATTCTAATAAGGATTATCACTGAGAATGTTAGGCTAAGCCAACTACCAAGATCCAACACCTATAAAATAAGGAGGCTAAAAGGTGTCAAGCCAAAGCCTAACATTAGCACTTCACTTATTAAGTCAATAAAGGAAGACATTATAATGAGTATAGGGAGAAAGGTGTGCAAATGAGAGGCTTACCTTATGGTGAGTTGTGGTCATGGTATTTTTAAAGCTACAAAGGATACCCAATTTTGTGGGTCCCATTGTTGGCTTGACTATTAAGTGCTAACAATTAGGCTTTGTGTAAATAAGATACTTAGTGAGCCTACAAAAGATGTACCTAAGGGAGATCGAGCCTAAAGACTTAAGGGGTCTAATCTAATCCTCATCAAGCTTCATAGGCCTAATATGCATGGTAGGCCTAGAAAAGACAGGCCTAAGAGGCAACAAACCTAAGGCTTCAAAGGGCTTAATGCAATCCTTATCACCTAGTCTTCCCTATAAAAGAGTTTGGATCAATAGTCAATTTCAAACTAAAGAGTTGTCATCTCATACTATACATTGTACTAAAAAGGTAAACATCAAGGCTAATTATGAAAAAATGGCAAGTAAGTGGTCAAGGTCTTTATGTGAAACAACAAGGTGATTGTTGTGTTGAGAGCTGTCCATTATGTATTTTTAGGGGTTATCATTATTATGAGTGTGCCAAAAGAGCAAGAGCTTTGCCACAAAGAGAAATCTTATACTTGGGAGTAAGCGAGCTCACTAAGGAATGAGAAAGCACATACTTAGGAGTGAAGGAGTTCACTAAGATGCTAAAGAGATCCTACTTAAAAGCAAGATAGCTTATAATTAGTAGTAAAAGAACTCATACTTAAGAGCAAAGGAGCTTGCAAAGGAATGTGATAGCTTAGACTTAAGGGTAAAGGAGCTCACCAAGGTGCTCAAGAACTCTTACATGGGAGCATAAGAGCTAAGCACTTGGGAGTAAGGGAGCTCATAAAGGTGCTAGAGAGCTCCTACTTAAGAGCATGAGAGCTAAGCACTTATGAGTGAGGGAACTCACTTAGGAGTGAGAGAGCTTTTACTTGGGAGCAAAATAGCTCATTGAGGAGCTATAAAACTCCTATTTGAGAGTAAGAGAGTTCATACTTAGTAGTAAGGGAGCTTGTCAAGGAGTGAGAGAGCTCATACTTGGGAGCAAAGGAGTTTACCAATAAGTTAAAAAAATTTTACTTAAAAGCAACAAAGGACATTGAGGAACAAGTGAGCTCTTATACAAAAGTGAGAAAGCTCACACTTTGGAGTGAAAGAGCACTTATTTAGGAATAAGTGAGATCTTAAAGGCACTAAAGCACATACTTAGAAGTAAGGGAGCTCACCAAGGATGTAAAAAGCTCCTACTTAAGAACGAAAGAGCTCACAATTAAGAGTAAGGAACCATGGAAAGCAAAAAGGCCCACTTGACAACATTTACTTAGAAGCGAGATACCTACTACTTGGGAGTGAGGAAGCTTAATAAAGAGCAAGAGAGCTCCTACTTGAGATCATGAGAGCACTTACTTGGGAGCAAGAAAACACATCAGGGAGCTAGAATACTCTTACTTAGGAGTGAGGTAAGGTTTAATTAGGAGCCATAAAGCTTGCCAAGAAGCATGAGAACTCAATCTTGTGACTGAAGGAGCCCACCAATAAGTTGGAAAGCTTACCCTTAAAAGCAAAGAAGCTCATACTTTGGAGCAAGAAAGCTCACCAAAGAGCAAAAGGGTTCCTATGGGGACTGAGAGAGCTTACATTTAGGAGTGAGAGCTTACACTTAAGAGCATTAAGGCATGTAAAGAAGTGAGAGAGCTCAAACTTGGGAACAAAAGAGTTTATCTAAAAACAAAATAGCTCCTACTTAAGAATGAGGGAGCTCACCAAGGAGTGAGAAAGCTCCTACTTAGGAGTGAGAGTGCTCCTCCTTATGAGTGAGAAAGCTTTTATTGAAAAGTGAAAGAGCTCAAACATAGTAGTTATGAAGCCTACTAAAGAGTTAGAGAACTCTTTGCGAGAAAAAGGACTTATACTTAGGAAAGAGAAAGCTTGTTAAGGAGCTAAAGTGCTCCTACTTGGAAGTAATAGGGCTAAGACTTGGGAGTGAGGGAGCTCTAACATATAATTAAGAAAGCTAGTCATGAAGTGAGAGAACTCTTACTTAAAAGAAAGAAAAAAGCTAAAGAGCTCCTTTTTATAAGTAAGATGGCTTGTACTTAGGAGTGAGAGAGCTCATCAAGAAGTGAAAGAACTCATACTTAGAAGCAAAAGAGTTTATGAAGTACTTAGGAGCAAGATAGATAAGACTTAGGAGTGAGCAAACTCTTCTTGCATTTGGTCAAACTTGGTTCATTAGTATAAATTTGGAGGAGTGTTCCCTTACCATTGTCATGCTAAAAAGCTCAATTGATAGTCTTTTCCTTCACTCTTAAGGCCTCTAAAGCTCTTTCCCATTTTAGCTTAATCATTTTCCCTTTGTAAGAGAATGTCATCTCCATAATTTTAAAATCCTAAAGGATCAGCTTGAATTATTATAGCCATTGAGCATTAAGAATGGCATTGTAAACTTTAAGCAACAACAGGAAAAAATCAATATAAAAGTGCTTTATAAAGAAGAAGTTTTGAGCTTGGTTCCACCAAATTTTTTTAAATTGTGCCACCCATTCATAGAATAGTTGTCAACTAAACCAAAATGTTAGGCTAGGTTCCTCCCAACCAAGCATGAATACACATTGTTTGAGGCATGGACACCTTAGTGCATGGAGGGAAATTTCCAATGATTTTAGTTTGTTGTTGTCATCTTTTATGATTTCTTCTCTATCCTTACCTTCCACTTCTTGCTCTAACTCAATGATGAATAATTTCTTGCATTAATGATAGCCATGTATTTATCATCATAATGAAAATACTAGCCTTACCATTGACTCTACTAAAGCTTAACCTAAGTAAATTGCCAAACTAACAAAGTGTTAAAGGGGCTTGAGTCAAGCTAAGTGAACAATTTATTCCTAGAATGGAATCTTCCTTAGAGCTTCCAATGGTAACTCTTTTTAAGCCTGAGGTAGTGTTAGGCCAATTGTTATTTGCTTTTTGGTTCTTGCTCTCAAACACCATGGCAAGTCCAATTACTTCATTAGGAATGTTTGGTCTTTAGGTTAGGATATACACTCTTAATTGTTTTTTTAATTCCACTAAGTAAACAACCCATTTCTTACTCATCTATGAGTTTTCCATCCTTAACTAGTAACTTATCAAACTGCATTTGGTAATCTCAGATAGTGTTGCTTTACTTCAATTTACAAAAGTCAGTAAAATAATTCTCAAATCTAAAGGTGTTAAACCTTTTAAATAGTCCCTATTGTAATTCCACCCGCATCAAGTCTTGATTAAGTTATCTATATCATTGGAACCATAATTAGGCATCACTTTCAAGATGATATGCAATAATTGGACTTGATCTACCATTAAGGCTACCTAAAACTTGAAAAATTGTTCAGCCCTACAAATCTAAGTGGTAAGATCATCAAGGTTGCTATAACATAAAAGTTAAACTTCATGAGTTTTAGAGCAAATCCATGACCATTTCCTTTGTGTACCAGGCTCCTTATAGCTTATTTAAGCTTGCTCATTGATGATTCTTCTTGAACTCACACACTTTAGAACATCTCAACCAATTGCCTTTTTTTTTTTTACCTCCATTTACCTTATCATCCTCTCTTGCCCCAAACTTAAACTTTTCAATTACTATTTAAGGCATTGTAGATGCTAGTCATTAAACATTGCTAACTCTTATACCATATTCATATAACCCATATTGTTTCCATGGCCTTCATCAACTATTCGGGCTCTGCCTCTAAGAGATATGGTCTTAAGTGGTAGCTCAGCCTTGGCAAAGTTGACTACCTCATTCCCAACCTAAATTGTCTACTTAACACAACTAAGACTATTAACTCAAGCAAGAAGAGCCTTCTTAAGGGATTAATCGAGAATTAGGAAAAGAAAAAAAAAAATTAAGGTAAGCTAAAAGTATTTTTGGGTTTTGAATTCTTTTGATCATCTTTATTTCAACTAATTAAGGCCTTAGATGGGTTTACAATTTAGAGAAATTCAAGGAATACTAACTCATTACAACATTAACCCATAATTAACTAACTCATAAAAGAACTAACTAAAATAACTATCATTGCATACTACATCATTATGCAAGCAAGAATCTAAGACTCCAAGGCTAATTCAAAGCAACATTATGGAAATAAGAATAAACCCATGTGAGATGCTAAATGCAATGAAGTAAAGGAAAATGACCCATATTAAAATATTAATAGCTCTAAGGGTCAGAATGTGGAGGACGTTATCCGAGGGACCTTTTTGGGTGGCCAACCACTAATAGCTCCAAGGGTCATTGTGTGGAAAATGTTACTAAATGGGCCCTTTTACTTTATGGAAGATATCATTAGAGGGGCCTTTTTAGGGGGTCAATTGCTAATAGCTCCAGGGGTCATTATGTGGAAGACACTATCAAAGGGACCTTTTAGTGAGGGCTAACCTCTAATAACTAAGTGTCAAACACAGGTTCTCTCCACTTAATCTATGCGTACTCGTATACTTTCATTGTTATTTTTAGACTCCCTATAAGGGGTTAGTGTATTAAACAACAAAATTAGATAATTGAAAGGGGGGTAGCTCAAGTTGATTGTTAGCAACATTAAGCACAATGTCTAGAGAGTGTGATGTATTAGATAGTAGCATGCATAAAATGATGAGTGACTTAAGGGTATAAGTCACTCGCTTTCCCTCTTGAAAACATATAACATTCAAAGATGATGCATTATTGTGGTAATTCATGCTACTTGTAATAATATCATCATATACAATCTAAACAGTATATGGAAAAATAATTAATAAGTTAAACTCATTTAAAATTGAACATATTTGACCTAATATGATAGGAATTCAACATTAATGTATATATGTAAAGTTATCCTTATTCATTTTTGTGTGGTGTGCAACATGATCAATGTTAAGTTTTAGTATGGGACTAAAAGTGCACCTACTAAAATACCTAATGTCCAACAAATCAAGATAAAGTAGTGTCCTGATAATATGATAAAAATAATTTGCAAATGATACCTACTCAATTGTGAAAAAAGTCACCACTAGCATAAGAAAAATAAAAAGGTTAGTTTATATAGTACATGCAATCTTGTTATATATGAAGAGGTAAAGACCATATTCCATTATGAAGGTCAAGTTGTTGTTGTGGCAACTTTGCCCCATAAAAGTTCATTGCATTGCCACCATCTGATGACATTACTTCACCAAAATTGCTCAAAATCATTATTTTTAAGGCCACTAAAACCCAATTTACGTCTTTAGTGTCCATAAGCTGAATTGCAACAAACTCTTTCACACATTGAAACTGGTCATTGTCGATGACCACAAAGCACACAGGGAAGTCGTTCTCTCACCAATCTATCAACATGTTAGTTGGGTGGTAAGAAGCTACAATACTAACAACCTAGAGGTGCTTTTCACAAATTTCTTTTTTGCCTTTCTAGGGATTTTGTGTTTATAGGTGCTATTTCTAGCAAATCAAGAGGTGATTAGTTGAAAAATCAAGATTTTTCAAATGGAAAGAACTTATTAGAGAGACACACATTGTGTCTTTCCCATAAATGATGCCAAATGATAAGGAACATCATCAAAGATGCTGGGCTAAACCAGGTAGTGAGATCCAACACTTACAAAATAAGAAAGAAACTAGAGAGTGTCAAGTCAAAGCATAATATTAACACTCAGATGTTTAAGTTAGCAAAGATTAGTAAAGGAAGACCATTAGAATGAAGAAAGTGAAGGAATATGCAAATGAGAGGCTTACATCGTAATGAATAGTTTGAGTTATAAAAGTGAAAATAAGTGATAAGTTTATTAATAAATTATGTAATTTTATTTTTTTATAATAATAACAAAAATAATTAAAAATTTTTAAAAAAATTATCATTATAAATTAAATTAAATTAATAAAAAAATATTTTAATAAAATTAATTAATTAAAAAATAAATATTTAATTTTAATATATTTTTAAATATAAAATTTAAAATATAAAAATGTTAAACTTTTTTCAATTACACCACAAATGAGATTTTTAATAATGGAATACACAAACTTAAATAGAATTTTAAATTAGATTTAGATATCAATTTTTTTTAAGTAAATAATGATTTTAAATGAATTTTTATCAAATTGAGTCACCAAATTTTTAGTGAATATAAGAACTTATTTGTAATCTTAGTAGAATGTCCACTCATCATATGTAGTGGTCGTGATGCACTAGGTCAAGGTTTTGCTTTGGGCTGTGCTCACCGTACGTATTTTTTATGTTTATGGCAAATGTGCGGTTGAGCAGCAATGAAACTCAGACTAGGTATGGTAATAAATACTTTATTTTAAACGTGAATTTTTGTTGTAAACAATATACTGTAAAATGCTTCTTCATTTTTTTTTATTAAATATTGGTAATCAACGCACAAAAGTTGGTCCGATTCCGATGATATCTTTATTACAATGACTCAAAAGCAAAACGTGTTCTTTAAAACTTATGTGTAGAGCGAAAACTAGGGATTTATACACGATTTAGTCAAAACCCAAAAAATAAAAAAAAAATACAAAAGGTGTTTATGGGAATTCAGATGTCCAAAGGAGATTTTGATATTTTAAAGATAAATATTTGGTTTAAGTTACATTTATTTCATGTAGACTCCCCAGTCCCCACCTTTCTCCTCGTTCTATGTGGGATGTGTTTGGGTTCGTTCAAATGTTGGGCCCCAACTATTTGGGTCATGTGGGCTGCCCACAAATTAGACATGGTTTACGACTTAATTTTGCTAATTCAAATCAATGGAAAATTTGGGTGTCATTATCGCAGTTGTATTTTAATGGTTAAGAGGCCGTTCATCAACATATCCAAATTAAGACATTTAGTGAAATTAAATGCATGCTAGCAAGGTTTGCTCTTTTGATAATGCATAGTCCTTCTTGACAAAGTCGTGAAGTACTACTATTGCTCTCTTATTTTTCTTCAAAAAAAAAAAACGAAAAGAAAAGAGAAAGAAAAATGTCGGTGCCAATTTCGCTCTGACCCCTTCTTCAACGTGACAATGGCGTTCCAAAATCGGAAAATGTTTCAGAAGGAAGCTACAGCCTGTATCATGTGACATCAGTAGTGGGGGGAGGGGGAGGTGAAGACGTCTGCAATGACTCTATGATATTGATAGAATCCATACACAACATGTTACGAAAAGCAATGATAAATAGGTGAAAGTTGACGATTATCAAATTGATAGTGATTTGTGGAAATGATTTTTTATTTTTCGACATCGATGGTCATTTCAAATGGGTAGTACCTTGTGCAATAATTCTCTCTCTTTTCAATTTGATAATCTGTTTTTTGTTTTTCTTTTGTTTTTAATAATAAATGAATTTTTTTTTTCTAAGAAGTGGTCCCCCTGAGCCTCTCTTAAAGTCTTATAGTCATCAAATCAAAACATGGCAACTTGGCAACTTGCAAGTCACGGGTATAGTTTAGGGGTAGATTTTCCTTCTTCTGTCCGAAACATTTAGGAGCAATGGCTTCATATTCAACACCTTCACATGAAAAGAAGCGATTTATTGTTGTGGTGATGGACTTTGTGAACACTCTTATTGATTGCTGGGATCACCTTACTCGATTCATAAGAAATCATTTGTTGTGTTGAAACCATTATACCGGTCAACTCAACAACGGATGTGCTGCATGCCATGCAGGAAGGGTTAGCTGATGACTTTTCTTTTCCTTTTTTTTTTTTTTCTTTTAACTAAACAAAAAAGAATTTAAGAAAAGAAAAGCTACACTGGTTGATGCCAGTTGGAAGAACAGCTCACAAGTTTCCAATCATAAAGGATTAAGCACTAATTGATCCATGTTCAATTGCTCATAATATTTAACATTATCACAGCTCTAATGGCAAAGTTCAATCTCAATTCAGTGCCTCCCTTATACAGATTGTAGAAAATCCTCTCTTCAGATACAACAAAAAAAAAAAAAAAAAAAAGATATATATATATAACAGGATAAAACAAATTCATACAACCAAGTAGTCAAGTTGATAGTTTCCATCTCTGCTTCATTCATTAGCCTTCATCAATGCTTAAAATGAGGGCGCTGACTAAACCAGTTAAGGGTAGAATTCTCTCAGGTGAAAATATTCCCCCCCATTCTCCTCACTTCACTATTGCCGTGAAATGAAACAAGTAATTCTCCTGTAATAATTTTTATCCATCTGAATTTACAATGGAAGCTTTGCCTTCACTTAAGAAAGAATGATTGTTGTCAAGCAACAAATAGGAGCTTTGCAATGTAATCCATTATTGGCTAGAGGGCAGAGTGGGAGGTACAGGTTCCGTAATTCTCAGCGACCCTCCAAGTTCTAGAGGAACAAGAGGGATGAGAGAGTGCAGAACATCTGTTATCAATGGCCTATAACTTGGTTCTTGCTGTACACATAGTACTGCCACTGCAGCTACCTACTTAGCAACAATATGCAACTTCATTACTCAACCGGCAGGAAAAGAACTAAATGAATTTTAAGAACATAGATGACAGTGTTCCCATCCCACATACCTGACACAAGTGCTTTAGATCCATTGTCTCTTTAATAACAGGATCCACGATGCTTGGTAGCTTTGATCTGTCGGTAAGCTGAGGCATGGCCTGTCAAAATGGGCCGTAAAAATTAAGTTACAGCTGCCTAGAGACCCTTTTAGAATTACTTCAACACATGTCCATAATACCAGGGTTTCAGGATAATTACCCATGAAACTATAGACAGAGATTCTTGTGAGACTCTTTCAACTGGTTTTCTTCCAGTTAGGAGCTCCAAAAGAACAACTCCAAAAGCATATACATCACTTTTATCAGTCAGTTTACCTGGAAAAAAGTAATTAATTGATTTATTTTCTAAAGATTATAAAAGAGAAATTGGAAAACTTTTCATTAGCAACCTTCTTTTGCAACATCGGGCAATTACACAAAGATGATTTACAAGGATTATATACTTTTGATAACCATTAACATGCATATCAAAATCTCAATACAACAGCCAATGACTTCTGTAACAGCTTTAACACAATGCCATCGAAAGTTTCATTTACTTTTGCTACAGTGATGGCATCAAGGTCAAGGACAAACTGCTGAATCTGATCCCACAATATCCAAGATGATAGTGAAGCATAAGCATGTTATGTGTCAAGCTACAAAGACAAAACAATCTCATATTCCATGAAGAGGAGTGAGTACTCTATTAATTATGGTGCATCATCTGGAAAGTGAAACTCATGTCGAGAAGCAGAAGAATTACAATTAAGTATTATGCTATGAAAGCAGGAAGTAGACAACTAAGTCAATGTAAAGAAAGAAGTATGCAATTTTGAAATACACCTGAGGATCTGACACAAGGGGAATAAATTTGTCAATGTTGAAAATCTTGTTTCACAACCCTTTAAACGCCTACTTGTGCCAATGTGGCAAAGCTGGAAAGTGTTAGAGCTCAGACTAAAATAAAAAACACCCTTAATTTACACCTAACTTGTCAAAGTACTCAATAAAGATTAAAACATTTAAAGTAACTCTCAGGATAAAGTTGTAAATTATTATCAGCAAGGAACATATTTTGCATTATATGTATCGGAAAATTGAAGAATACACAGAAGCCAGTTCCTTAACAAGACAAAATATCACAAATAAGAGATCAAGCAGCAATTATTGACAAAAATAGGAAAGGCAACCTTGAAAGGTTTGCATAGATTTTTAGCTCACCATCCAAAAGGTATTCTGGGGCTACATAACCTAAAGTTCCTGACAGCTCTATGTTATCCTTGTGGATACCAGCAGGTGTAGCAAGGCCAAAGTCAGAAAGCTGAATCCACAAAAAATAAAAAAAAAACAAAGGCTAGTTGATTCTTCTGGGACAATAAATATAATGAAAAAGGATGTTCAGGGATTTTAGTGCTTATGAAATTGCCATACATATAATATCTACCTTTGCGTTGAAGTTGGAATCTAGAAGAATGTTGGATGATTTTAGATCTCTATGGATAATAGGAGGATTGCAATGCTCATGGAGATATTCAAGTCCTCTGGTACATCAATGCAAATTACATTAAAAAAAGTTGCTATCATTAGATGATAACTTTTCCTTTGCAAAGGAACAAAAATTAAGCTTGAACTTACCGTGCAATATCAACAGCAATTTTCATCCGCAAATGCCAAGTTAATTTTGTTTCATGCGTAGGTCCTAAAATTTTTGTCAAAAAAATATAGTATTAGAGGGAAGATATGAAATTGCCTGTTCTTATCCACTCTCTTCTTCTTTCTTTCAATTTATAAAGGGAGGAATCATACCATGCAATTGACTCTCCAAGGATCCATTTTGCATCATCTCATATACAAGAAACCTTGTTCCCCTATGGATGCAGCAACCCATGAGAAAAATTATATTCTGATGCCGAAGTTTCACCAACAGCCTTAACTCATTCTGCATTTGTCATTGACATTTTGAAATCAAGGGAGGGGTTAAGGGAAGGAAATAGAAATGCCTTAGAGATTTCAGATACTTCAGGCATCTAATTTCCACATCACTTTGGAGCGGATTACCTCAAATTCTCTTTCAATATCCTGCCCATCACCCTCCAATCTCTTCACTGCTGCAACTAGTTTCTCATTAAGATGGGCTCTATAGACACGTCCATGACCACCTTCACCCAAAATATTATTTTCCTGGAAATTGTTTGTTGCAGCTTCTAAAAGCTGATATTCTATGACTGCAACAGAGCCCCTTTTACCAGCTATCTTTGAGGAAATTGGGCTCAAGGATTGCCCATTGGCAGCATGATCTTCACGTTGAATTTTAAGCAATGAAATAGAAATAATTGAATAAGCTCAGAATAGACAAGTAGCAGGATAAATGTGTTTACTGTAGGTGACCTGTCTCAAAAGGAATGGACTAAGAAATGTAAACATGATTTCATGGAAGAGAAATTACCCGGGTTCTGTTTGTTCTTGGCCCTGCAGTTCTTTGAGGATTTCATTCTATTGATCCAGAAACATGACAGGAACATTAAAATACCAACAAGAAGTGTGGAAGAAATAATTAGTGCTATGAGGATTCTCTTGTTTATATCTTGGTTGTGCACTACTTTAAGCATTGGAACCTCGGTCGTCTCTGCTTAAAAGCAAAAGAAGTCATGCTATCAGATATAAACAAACAAGGAGATACCATGTCATTCACAGCAAATTAAATAAATAAATCAAAGAGATTTAACTCAAAAATTTTTTGGAACATACATAAGCAAGTCTAACTATCAAGCCTATAAAATCATTTTAGCCCACAAAATTTCCAAACTAATGCGATTTCTCTATTAATTTTTGTTTTTTCTTACAAAGTGAGGGTGGAAAAAAATATGGAAAATATGAAGAAAAATACGACTTCAAGTTGTATTATTTTATTTAACTTCCTTTTCCCACCTATTTTTCATGACAGCTGCAGCAACATAAACAACTTCAGTGCAGTTTCCATTTCCATTATCCCAAAAATATTTCCCATTTATGGTTCCAAAAGGCAACATCTTACTTAATTCCTAATGGTTCCAAAAGGCAACATCTTACTTAATTCCTATCTCCAAAAGAAACCAAAAAAGCAAACGACCAGAACAATTTTCAAATTTCTAGTAGCATTGTCCTGATCTGTGCTAAAACAGCTTTTACTAGAGAATTTAAATTTGAGTTCTTTTTCCAATTTACCTTCTATATGGGACATAAAAATTGAGTTCCAATGTAAAAGAAAGCAACCTCATTTACCCAACAAGAAAAACAAATGACATAATAATAATATAACACACACAAGCACCATGTAAAAGAAAATAAAATGTGCAATCTTGAACTACCTGGAGATTGGGCTTTCATTTTAGTGGAAAGCAGAAAAATGGGTTCTTTATTGACAAGTAAAGAGGACCTAGAAATGGTGGAGAAAGTTGACTCTGGTCTGGCATCAGCCAATGCCCAAATGGGTAGCAGTAAGACACCAAGAAAATTCATGTCTTGTTCCTTAGAGAGAGAGAGAGAGAGAGAGAAAAATTTATGTACTTCACAAAAGAGAAGCTCTCTTTTACTTTCTTTGGTGTGTTTTGAACTTTGAATCTACATTTATTTGGTTTTTCTGCTTTTGGCTTGTTTTCGGGCCAGGATGGGACAAAAAGCTGTGCGAAGATACCAAGAAAGGAGTTTTATTTTATTTTATTTTCTTTGTTCTAATTGTTTTTTATTGTTTTAGAAAATTGAATTGATTATAATTATCCAATTATGAGTTTATTGCGAGCAGACAGCTGGGGCATGAGATCTGTGGCAGTTAATGAATTCGGACGTTGAAAGGTTCACAATACTACAAACATGGGATGTGGGATGTTTTGTTTGTGGGCCATTCCGGATTTCATGGGATTGATTTATCTAATTGGCTAATTACCATTGTAGTTTCTATTTACTCTTTTATTTAGGCAAAATTCATTTAAACACCTAAAAAAATAATAATTATTATTATTATTGGAAAAGGAAATGACCAAATGAAATCCAGAATTCCCACGGCGGGGCCATTGCATCTCGAGGTTGTATGCATGCCAATGGTGGATGTGGGAGCTCATGCATCCCCAATGGGGCATTCCAGCCCGAACTTTGCCAACCAATTCCCTTCCCTCAAAACATGAATAGTGTGGACTGAACATTTAAAATCTCATATAAAATTATATGGGTCTGTTTCGTGACGCTTATTCAGATTTTTTGAGTACAAATTTTTAGTTAAGGCAAATAGTTACTTTCTTTTTTTTTTTTAAATTTAAATAAAAAATTATTAAATTATATATTATATAATAAAAAAAAATTTTACTATTCTAATTACCTTTATATTTACTTTTACAAGATTTTTGAAGTCAAACCAATTATCAAATTATCAAATTGAAATAATTAAAATTTTAAAATTTAAGTGCTTTAATCAATTTACTTAAAATTAAATTAATAAAATTAATATTTAAAAATAAAAATATATTTATTTATTAGTAATCAAAAAAATAAATAATAACAATTATATATGATATGTTTTAACTATAAATCATTCTTAAAGGTCAAATTTAAATATTTTTGTTATTATAAAAAAAACTTGATTTTATATCAATTTTTTAGTTTTAATAATTAAATTAGAAGTTTAGATAAAATTTATATTTCAATTGTAAATTTGAATAAAATTTATGATTCAATTATGATTTAAACTAAAGTTTTGAGTCTAAATTATAAATTTTGATATTTAAAATCAAAACAACTCCAATCACAAATCAAATTAGTTTTTCCTAATTTTTGGTCAATTTTGATTTTTTTTATTTGACCAGTTTAAGTTTTGATTAATTTTTAAAATCAAACTTGATTGGCAAGTTGGACAAATTTAAGTGATATAACCAAGTTGTGCAATGAGTCTTGGTTTTAGATTGAAATATTGATACCTTCATATTATGACTATAAAATTCAAGGTATCAACTGTTAAAAAAAAAATGTTGCTAAATCATGGATAGAGAGGTGGTTTGCTTTGTTAAACACAAATTAGATTATTGTTAAATGGGTCATATACCAACCAAAATACAAAAGAGGATACTTAATAAAAAAAATGAAAATTACAAGCATAAATTTGGTTTTCATGGCATTGCACACTTTAGGATGGCTAGCAATATTCAATCAATGTTATTACCTCACTTTGAATAGATGTCATATAACCTAATTCTCCATCAACATTAGCTTAAAAGGCCTTAAATTTTATGATGATCTTCCATTCCTGAATAAAAATTGTTCGTTACCACATGTCTAATGTGGCACAAATCATAAATCTTACATTAAACACGAGCTTGACACCAAAACAAAACCAACGTTGGAATGCCTAAAATGATAAATGATTAAGCCTCCATTCATAATTAGTTACTTGAGTGCTAGTAAAATGTCACTAGTGTCTCAGTTAAATAGTTTGTTCTTTTGAAATTTTTGGGCAGACCTAATAAGTTATTGATTGATGTAGGCATAGAAAGGGTAGTCCATGAATTAAAAGTGGAGAGCCAAGCAAATTGGACTTAACTTACTAGAAAAGTATAGTTTCAAACTTGAGTTTAGGTATCATCATCTCATCCTACCACTATGTAAAATGGTCCTTTAGATTTAAGCATATGTTATAGGAACAAGTTGATCCCAACAAATACTAAAATAATAGCTTAGCATTGCATTTCAAGCCCTCAAATGTTATAACAAATGAAAAATGCAACAATGTAGCAAGATCATTCAAGTTCAAATGGTTGATATCAAAAATTAATACTTTTAAAATTAAAACAAGAAGTTAAGGGGTGGTAAGGAGGGTTAGGAGACAAAGATAGAGATGATATTTAAAGAATGATTCAACTGAAGGATTTATTGTGATAATGAATCTACAACCAATGATAATAGTTTATATTAAATATTTATGTCCCATATAATAAAATCCACCTATTATATTAGTTTGATAAATTTTGTTTAATATAAATGTGCAACACACATTGTAATTTTCTTACTTGTAGAGTTTTTTTTTTTTTTAAAATATTTGTTCTTTTGCATATTTTAAATCTAAATTATATTTAATGCTTCCTACTATATACATGTGCTTCATTTCTATGTTTTTAATACTTTTCATGTATACATTATGAATATGCTACAATAAGACAAAAGATACAATAAATGCAAATTAAATATACATTCATTTTTTGAAACAGTTATTAACTATTTTTTACCTCTTTATGCTTATATTATTTTATGTTTTCTAATGCCTTTTGTTTTGTCAACTTTATTCATAGACATAAGCCTTTCTCAACTTATATGTGAAATAACAACATATTATAAAATATACTAACTACATCTGTTGAGTTTAAATTGCACATACCAAGTATCTAATTTCAAAATTTTTCCTTTTCTTATTGCTTTCTTTTTTAAAATAAGTCTAGACAAATATTTTATTATATTGACTCTACATATGATTATGTGAGATAAAACTTTATAATACAATATACCATATCAAAACAATTTTTTATATGTTTTTAAAAAATCATATGAGTTGGATAAGTTGGTTATAGATAGGTGAATAATATTAAAATCTAAAGAGATGAAAGCATGTATGCAATAAATTAACTCTATGTACTTTAGTTGAGATTTTATGCAAAACTTAAGGACCTTAAAGTTTTCCAAATGAAGCTTAGAAGATATAAAAGTGGTAATTAGAAGTGCATATTTGTAAGGATGTGGTGGTGAGATTTGTTATGGATCATAATAGGAATAAATAAGAATGTGAAACTTTGCAAGCATTATGGCTTGATCATTTCAACTTGAATTTTATCAAGTAAAATTGTAGATATGTTATAAGGTCCTTATAGGATTTTCAATAGTCAAATCTATTGTAAAGAGATATCAACTTATCCTTTATTACTTTATTTATGAAATTTTTCATCCCAAATTAGTATACTATAAAGGCATATCTCATTGGTTCGGTGTTTATATAAGATCTGGGAAAAATACTAATAGATAGGTTGAAGTTAGTCCTTAAGGGAAGTGATTAGAAAAACTCAAATAACATTTCTTAAAAGGGAAAACATTTTGTAGTATATGCTTATGATTGACAAGATGATTAATATTACAAAGAAGATAAAGGGTAGTGATATTATGTTGAAAATAAATTTTGAAAAGACATTATAGTTAATTAAAAATTTCTCAATATGGTAATAATGGAGATATGGTTTGGATGTATATAGAAGGGGGTGTTTTATATACCCTATATCTACAATTAACTTATTTGTGTTGATTAATGGATTTCAAACATAACAATTCAAAATTAAGAGAGAGTTAAGCTAAGGTGATTCTATATTACCACACTTATTCATATGTTGATAAAGACTCTAAATGCTTTAATTGCTAGGGTTGAAGAGTCGACATTTGTTTTAAGAGTAAATGTAGTAATGCATATGACACATTTTATTTGTTTGTGGTTTGCAAGTAACATTATTGCATACAATGTTTTGAAGGAGTCAATTTTGAATTTTATAAGGATCCTAATATGTTTTAAAGCATGTTTAGGATTAAGTATCAATTGCAATAAAAGTACAATTATAGGAATGAAGGTGAAGTAAACATTAGTGTAAAGATGAGCTAGGTTACAAAAATGTGATTATAAAAGTTTACTTTTTAGTTATTTGGGTCTTTATTTAAGCATAAGTTCAAGGTTAAAAGACATGTTAAATAATTAAAAGGAGATTTTAACTTCCTAAAAATGATGTATTTTTCTAAAGAATATAGGGTTTGTGTGATTTAATTTCAAATTCTTTTGTAATTTATTATCTATCATCATTTTAAATTCCTAAGTGAGTGGCTAAGTGATTAAATAGATTAAAAGTAACATATTTATATGATAGCAATGAGGACAAAAGAAAAATTCATCATGTAACCTAGGAAGGGTGTATAAGAGAAATCAATTAAGAAACTAGAAGGGTTAAAAGGTGATGGATAATAATGTTAAACTTTTAAATAAATGGTTATGGGGGTTGTCATGTGGAGTAAGAGCCTTCTAAAAAGGGATAACTAGCTAAAAGTATTGACAATATTAGTATGATTTTGAATGTAGTTAAAGAACTTAAGGATATCCTTAATAGAAGAAGGAATTTACAATGCAACATAAAGGATATTGCACTTTATGATTTTATAGGATAATTCATTGTTTATAGTATAATGATGACATAATATATATATATATATATATATATATTTTTTGCCATTTTATGAATGTGTGATAATACATTTATAAATACTTATACATAATACTAAGGGTATGTTAATTTCATGGGATTTATCTTTGGACTATTCTTAATTAAGTCTTTCTATTTAGAGGTCGATAAGGTAATGTTTATTGTTGTTAGTAAAAATGCTTATGGTAATATAGCTAATAGAATGTTAAATCAAATACTCATCTAAAACTCTTGTATAATTTATAATGTTACTATGAAATTTTTCATTTGTTCTTGTATTGGGATACGAGTTGGTGGATTTTATATTGTTTTGATGAATGTTAGGAAACACCCTTTGTTATAAGTCTATCTACAAAAGAAAAGGTGTTTTGTTTAACATGAAAAGGTATAAAGAGCAAGGAAACATGATTTTATGCATTTATATAATAGATTCGATTCACTTAAAATGAAAAGTTATTTAAAGAAAAAAAAGGTGAAACATTACCTTATAAATGTGACATTTGTGTAATGAATAAAAACAAAGTCAAGTAATGTTTTATATGACACATTCTACTTAAATATATCTCACTACTATAGAGAAAAGGGCATTTAGGATTTCAATCATTAATTTTCTTAAAGCCTATACCCTTAAAGAACTTATGTTTCATACAAATAAGTCTACGTTGGAGAAATTAAAACTTAAAGGGATTGAAAAGGAGGAACATTAAGGATATGTTAAGGTGGTTGTATATATATTTTCCAAACTAATAGATATTGTAGATTCTAAATTATTGTAGCTCTTCTAGTGTATAAAGCAATTAATTTTTTTTTCTTCTTCTCCAAGATTTTAGGAGGAAGTTAATGACTTAGTTGTTGAAATGAATTCTAAGATTGTATGTGCATAATTGAATAAGAAAAGAATCAGGTCACATTATATCTATAAATTTTGTTAGGTAAATCATACTAATATGAGTTTTATCTACAAGAAAAAGAGTGAAAATCATGTTATAAATAGATTAGGTAAAATAAGAGTAAATAGAGATTTATAATTTTTAGCATAGTTATAAAAATTTAAAGTAGACAAATTAGAATGAAGTTATGTTCTTGGAATGACTTATATGTTAATCTTTCTTTTTGCAATTCTTTTATATAAAGAGTATTTGCATATAAATGGTAAGCAATTTTCAAAGAGTCATGGTATTAATATAAAGTTGGGATTACATAGTTCCATTTTGGGGTTTATTTTTGGAATTTTATCTTTACTTGGTTTTGTCATCATATGTTGTGCTTGACTAAGGTACTAAAACTTTGTCTAAAAAATCTAAAGAGGTTGATGTTTTGTTATTACAACCATTATTTCTCAATGGATAGAGGAAATAATGGGAAGTTATGAAATTAACGTTAGCTCAAGAGTTCATTAATCAAGTTAGAATCAATCAAGACAATTATGACTACTCCCTAGCCAATGGAGTTATAAGGAAAAAGGAAAGAACTTATGTTGGAAGTAAAGAGAAGTTATGAAAGAATCTCATGAAAACCATGTATGATTTTGTGTTGGGTGGACATTTTAGGATCAAAGCCACCTATGTCAAACTTAAGGCAATCTTTTAACAACAAAGAATGAAGAAGGAAGTATAATAATGGGTAGCAACTGGCAATGTTTGCTAGAAATGCAAGGAAAAGAACTTGCCATATCCTAGCTTACTCTAAAAACTTCCTATCTGTAAGTAATCTTGGTACCACATCTCTATGAATTTCATAAAAGGTCCCCCTACTTTACAAGGAAAAAATGTGATCTTGGTCATAATTAACAAGATCACTAAATCTATACACTTCGTCACATTAAATCACCCCTATATTACCCTAGTAATTGCCAAACTTTTCTTGGGCCACTTTTTGAATTATATGGAATGCCCCAAACAATTGTGATTAATAGGGACAAGGTCTTTATGAATTTATTCTAGCAAGAGTTTTTTTGATTAAGGGAAACTACATTACATTATAATTCAACCTATCATCCTTAGACAAATGAGAAAAATAAAAGATTGAACAAATGCCTAGAAAGCTACCTAATATGCATATGTTTCATATAGCCTCGACAATGGTTCCAGTGGTTGACTCTTGCAAAGTGGTGGTTACAATACCACGTTCCATATTTCCATAGGATGACATCCTTTGAAGCTTTATATGGAAATGCACCACATCAATTAGTTGAAATTCATACAAAAAGTGCCATCATAGCCAACTTGGCACAATTTATATACAAGAAAGACAAGTCTTGTCAACTCTGTTGAAGGAGCAATCACAAAATCTCAACAAAAGATGAAATTTCATGCTAATAAGCATTGCTTTAAAAGAGAGTTTCAAGCAAGAGATATGGTGTATTTAAAGCTTTGACCTTATAAACAAACCTTTGTAGTTATCATAGCTAATTTCAAAATTACTTCAAAATAATATGGTCCATAAAAGGATCAGCTAACGTGGTCACATGATTCTATACAAGTTGCCTTTGTCGTGAGTGGGAATGCCTAATTGCTTTGGTCTAGTCCCATCTACGAGCAAGTGCTACGTCCACCTATATTGCTGACAAATTATTTGGATTTGAGGATGATGCGTTGCAGTGTATCTTTCATTAGTTTGACTCGTTGGAAACATCTCCAATATGAAATCTTCTCTCAAATTATTCTTCTATCTTAACTTCTCCAATTTCTTGCTTGCTTCAATTTTCCATGTGATGATGACCTGGGCGATTTAACCATTTAGTACTGTGAAAATGTGGTGGTATTCAGAGTGCTCAACAGTTGAAACTAGCGACACTGGCGTTGGCGTTGATTTTAAACCCAATTATTCATGGATTATTATTATTATTATTTAAAAAATATAAAAAAATTAATTATGTTTAATTTTATTATTATTTAAAATAAATTTTATATACATATTTCTAATTTCATTAAATAATTTAATAAAAAAATAAAACCATAACTATTAATATATCGACAAATAATTTTTTTTATCGCTTAGACTGCAAGGCGTCATCTGTCTTTTGTGTTTTTCTGAAAAAAAAAAAAAAAAAAAAGAAAAAAAATTTTAATCCTACCCTTTTGGTCTACATTTACTGTGTACGTGATCTTTGGCAGGGTGGGGTTTTATACAGTAAAAATGTCACGTCAATCAACGTTTGGTTTGGGCCGTCGTGTTCTGATTGAATCGCATTGATCGTGAAAAAGGGCCCGTGTCGTGAGGACCAGGGGGGATATGACATGGCTCCCATAGAGCCTCTTATTTGAGTTGGTTCGGAACTCCATTCAGGCAGTTGCAAGGCGGCAAACGGTTCCGGATGAGTAACCCGGATTCTATAGTGGGCCACTTTGAGTCATGGATGATCCGAATTTGGATCACTTTTATCAGTTTGATTTGATTTGAGGTTTGAATTTCTTTGAACAAAAGTTTAATTTCAAATTATTTAAATTATTTTAAATCAAATCATATATTATTTTAAATTATCACGTTTGAGGACAAATAGGAATCGGCTCAAAATGAGTCGTCATGTAATCAAATTTGGATCAAAGAAATATTAAATTATTTTAGAGTTTATTTGTTTGTTAAAAAATAAGTTGTTTATAAAAAATATTAACTTAAAAAATTTTATAAAAAAATAAATTATTTTTTTATTTTATTGTGTCAAAAAATATTTTTTTAATTTTATTTATTATTAAATAAAATTAAAATAATAAAATTAAAAAATTTAATATAAATTATTTATTATTATTGATAAAAAAATATAAAAATTTATTAAATTAATTTTTCATAAAATAAAATAAATGTTGATTTATTATAATAATAATAAAATTAATTTATAATTAATAATTGACAATTGACCAAAATAATAATAAAATTAATTTATAATTAAAAAAATTAGTTATAATTTAAAAATTATTTTTTTTTCTTAATTTATTTTTTATAACATATAAAAAAAAATATTAACTTTTATTTTAAACGAAATATTTTTTTTATAAATTTTTTTTTTTTTGAGTTTACAATAGTTGTTTTTCTTCGTTGATTGCGCCATCAATTTATTGGCGTTTGCCTGGAATGAGTTTAGGGTAGGATGGGACTAGGAAGAGAGATAATAATAATATTTGGCAAAAATAACCTAAAATATTTCCCTTCATTTCCGGGGATCATGACTTGCCCGCAAGAGTTTTATATTTTCGTGTTATCTGGGACGTCCCCTCATCTCAGTGATGTCATTAAGCAACAAAATTCAATTTACGGCAGCGGCCGGGCTGCTTTACTGCAGTATGAAATCTTTAACCATCAATAATAAAAAATATTTGAGAATTATAAATGTGATATAATTAATAATTCTGTTTGAAATTAATTGTCAGTTATAGACAACTCATTGATAAATACAAAATTAAAAAAAAAAAAAAATCGTTTCATTCTATTGAATTACCCATTTTCCTGCACAAAGTAAAACATTTAAATTACAAGAGTGAAAATTTATACCCGATATTTAGTTTATTTATAAGTAATTTTTGTAAGCACTTTATAAGTGGCGTCTTTTTTTCTTTTTTTTTTTTTTTTAAACTGTTGTTTGTATTGAGAAATTTGTTTACGAGGAAATTACAGTGGTTTAGCGTCCAAACTCACATTCAAAATTCTATCTCCGAGTTTCACAATTCGAAGGACAATTCATACTGCCTTTCACATGGCCAACCAATTTGATCACCCCATATATCAGAGTAACACAAAGTATTAACATTGTATTATACTAATAATATTACACTAATATTATATATATATATATATACTACCATACAAACTAGTTTCAAATTGTATTTTGCTTAAACTAGAAATTTTTATCACAATTATGCAACATTCTTAGAAACATTTGATTGCATGCATCATAATACTAGTGAATTTTTGATTAAGTATTTTATTGAGGTAAGACTTTATCCAAGGGATAAGTTTTAGGTCTTAAATCGATTGAAGTTTCAAATAAATTTTATACAAATAATTTTTATATCCACAAAATAAAACTTTATTTACAAATAATCAAAAGATCTTTAAAATATAAAACAAAACAAAACATAGTTCAAAATAAAAACTTAAGTATAACTAAAAAGTTTTATATATTCAACATAATCTCTATATGATTTAACTAATAATCCTTTAGTTATAGGATCAGCAATTATAAATTTAGTACTAACATGCTCTATTACAATTGTTTGCTACTTAATATGAATTCTAACAACTAAATACTTTATATCGAAATACTTGTTTTAACTTTTACTTTTATTATTCTTTGAGAAAAATATTACAGTTGAATTATCATAATATATTTTTAGTGGCTTCGAAATAGAATTCACAATTTGCAGTTTTTGAATAAAATTCCTTGATCATAAAGCCTGTTATGTAGTCTCATGGAATGTAATGAATTCTACTTCCATAATGAAAGAAGTAATAATAGTCTATTTGATGCTTCTCCAAGATACAACACCTTTAGTAAGCATAAAAATGTATCTCATAATAGACTTTCTACTATTTAAACAATCAATGAAATCAATATCTAAATACTTGACCCCTTCCAAATGGTCAGTATGTATGTATATAAGTCTATATTTCTTGGTTCCTTATAGATACCTCATAACTTTTTTAGGTAGTTTTCCAATGTTCTTACCCAATATTACTTTAATATCTCTCTAACATTCCCACTACAAATGCAATGTTAGGTCTAATGCAAACTTGTACATACATAAGACTACCAATTGTTGATGCATATGATATGCACTTCATTTCATCTCGCTCTAAGTCATTTTGAGGGCATTATACAATACTAAATTTTATTCCCTTATACTATAGGTGCAATAATGGAACAACAACTTTCCATTTTGAATCTCTCTAAAAACTTTTCAATGTAAGCCTTGTAAGATAGTCCTAACATTTATTGGGATCTATCTCTTTGAATTTTTATTCCAATAACATAAAAAACTTCACCCACGTCCTTCATTTCCAAGTTTTAAGAAAGAAATTCCTACGTCTTATGTAGCAATCTCAAATCATTACTTGCAAGTAAAATATCATTCATGTATAAGACTAAAATAATGAATTTGCTCCTACTAATCTTAAGATATATACTGATCCATAATATTTTTTGTAAAGATATATGAGATTATAATATTATAAAATTTTATATACCATTGTTGGGAGACTTAAACCCATATATGGATTTTTTAAACTTGCATACCAAATGACTCTTTATCAACAATGAAAACTTCAAGTTACTTGTGTATATCTCTTCCTCAGGATCTCTATGCAAGAAAGCAATTTTTATATCCATTTGATGTAGCTCTAAATCAAATTAAACTATTAAAGTTGTGATAACTCTAAATGAATCATTTTTTGAAATTGAAGAGAAGGTTTCATGGTATGGTAGTTAATGCCTTCCTTTTGGGTGAGATTTTTAGCTACAAGTCTAACTTCGTATCACTCAACATTAGTTGAAGATTTCTTTTTGATTTTATAAACCCATTTGCGGCTAATACCTACAATTCTTAGTAATTGAATAAGGTTTCAAATTTAATTTTTTTTTTAATTATTATTTTAAGAAATAAAAATTTTGTATTTATTTTTAATTATGTGACCACTTTAAGGATAATTTCATCAATAATTACTATTCAGAGATTTATTTTTTAGATTTTACAGAGAAAATAAAATTGTTGTATATAATCTTTTATGCAATGATTCGTGCGATTTATAGCAACAGGTTTTAAAACACTATATATGAACAATTTCAAGTATAAAGGTGGCATTTTTTGAGCTAAAGAGAAAAATTGTAGACATGTTTTTGTGATAATTTTAAGAGAAAAGACAACTATTTTTATGCAGTAGTTTTTTCTCCTCTTTATTTAACAATTTTTTTTTCCCAATTTTATGCATCAGTATTTTTTTTTTATAAAAAAAAAATCAGCAGTTTTTCATTTTCATATAACAAAATTTAACCTTCTTATGTAGTAGTTGGGCGTTTTTTATGCAGCAATTTTTTTCCTATTTATACAACAGTTTCCGATGGTTACAACACTTCATTAAACTTTATAGAGCAGTTTCCACGGAATATATAATACTTCTTCTATTCTTAAACAAGTATAATCTTATTACTAAATATTCATACATAATTGGTAGTAAATGTCAAATTCCACAAAATAAGTGTTTAACTTGTACAATACAATCATTTGCAAAATCGAGAGATCCAAATATAAAACCATATATATATTAATTTTTTTCAACACTGAAATCTCCTGAAGATACTACCATTTTGTAGAGAATCTAAACTTTGGAGTGTTTTAATAGATCAAATTGTGGGATGCAATAAACTAACATTTCTTTAATCATTAACAAACAAACCTTACAGATAGAAACTCTTTGAACCTTCGCTAGAAAATTGATTTCTGCTTTTCATCCTTTGTCCAAGCTTCTATGGTAGAAAATTATGAATCATTCCTATTTAGATATAATCAACACATTGAGAGGCACACATCTATGATAACATGTAAATGTTGAATTTTTGTCAAATTGTAATATGTGAATTGAATAAAATGGGGCAGAATTAATGCACCCCTTGCTCAGAAAGTAAATAACTAGTCATCTTGCAAGTGGAACTGTTGAAAAAATAAAAACAAAAAACAAAAATAATTCATAGGTTGTTGTTTAAGGGGTTTGATATTTGAAATTACCAATGTATAGGGTCAAATTGGAACTATATTTGGTTTAAACAAAAGAGAGTTTTTCTTCAAGAGTGGTATCAGAGCTAATTGGCTTTTTGTGAAGGGAGGATAGGTGAGGGAACAACACTGATTATCTTCAACCTCAATATACCAAGCAAAACATCTGTGAGGTAAGTGTGAGTAGATCTTTCACTTAGGGCGTACCAAGTTCCAAGACCCAATGAGGCAGTAAGACCGTTGGAATACTCTAAGTCAATATCTACGAATCTTATAACTAGTTTCATCTATAAGTATATTTTGATTAGATGTTAGCATGTTTACTTTTTCCTTATGACCTCAAACACCTAGCCATGATTCTGAAGCTTCTTCTTATGGAGCCTTAAATTGTGATGAGATTATCATTGAAAATTTTGACAAATCTATTGAAAATTGGCAAATTCCTAAACTTGTTGAAAAACAAATTTACAAAACTTCCAAGTTCAACATTCTTAGAAAAACATACTACACTATCAAAATTATTGAAAGAGATTGTCATCTTTCTAGATCCATTGAAACTATTAAACTACTTTCTCATAATTCCATAAAACATCATCAAAAGCATTATAATTATTTGCATTTAGGCATGGTTCAAATAGGCATCAAACCACTTTGTAAAGAAAGATTTGATACATTTATTCTTGTTACATTAAGGGATTGTCATTTATTAAACTTTAATGATTCTCTTATTGGCATCATTAAATCTAGTCTATACTTCGAACTTGTCTATTTTAACTGCTATCTTAATTTCACTATCTCATTACATGACAAAAACATTTTAAATGTTTTAACTTTACAAATCAAGATCCATAATAATCGTTTTGCAAAAGGTTTTATACCTATAAGTTTGATGTATATGATCCAATATAAGGCCACAAATCTTCCTTCCATACAAAGACTTTGCGTGGCCTTGACAACAAAGGTGAAACAATATTATGGCAAACGGATGTGAGAAGATCTAACCTTCAAACCCTGTAGTACATCAAATGGCACGAGGTTAATCTCCCTAACTCATGAAAGATCGACAATGCCATGGTTCCTCACCCTCCTGTTAATCCTAATCTCAACAGGATTACCCAACATGATGATGGAAGTGTTAATGTTTCTTTTACATGACACTCCACCAATTCCAAATCTACATCTTTTAAAGATGATGATCTTCAATCTCATGTTACCAATTACCTATAAAGCAGTAATTTGGCAGGGCACCTTCCCAGTCATACTAGGACAAACAACTATACTTCTAATCTTTCTAGTATTGATTTACACAGATAACAGATTCCTAGACCAGTATACAACGAGACATCTCCAAGATCACCGGATTCTCTTAAAGAATATGCTTCCCAGGTCCAATTCCCCTGATGAATCTGAGGTAAACCCTAAACTAAATGTCTTGGAAAAGAATTCTTCAAATGATTTTGAAATTAATAAAGAAATTTTGAGAAAAAAATTTTATTCCAATTGGACTGATAAAAAAAGAACATGGTTTCTTAAAACATTTCAAAATGAAAAATGACTGGTTATCCAACAGGATTATTATGACTAGGTGACCAAAGAAAGAAAAATGATTTTATTTTTTGACTGGTTTCACGAGTATAGTTTTCAAATGGACTTTGACTATCCTTGGACTTCCTTTACAGGAGAAAATAAACTGCAGATGTATACTACAATGCAACAATGGGAGTTGATGAATGGTTCTAAAATAGAATCAATACATCCCCTATCATGTGAAATTCAATTTAAACATAAAGGATTTACTGTCTTTGCTTCTCCTTTTAAAATCAAAAGGGAACATGAAGATCCTTCCTCAAAAGATTTCCAAAAAATTATTGAACAAAACAATTATACAAACAAAATTTTACAAACCATTGAAAATCAAGTTTCAAATATTGAATCTATCATAAATTCTTCTGAAAAAAAATAAAAGAAGAAAATAAACCTATTTCTAAACAAATTTCTACACCCATATTTAAACCTTTTCAAATTTCTAACAATAGTTCAGATGAATTTCACCAAGCATTAGTTCAGAGGTACCATACCCTTCAAGACAAAACTTTCTCCAATAAAGATTTATAGGTCCTCCAAAATTCTGATACTTCTTCTGACTCTTCCTCCAACTCTTCCCTCAAAATACAAAGGGTAAAAGCAGAACCATCAAGGGTCCCTACAAGAATGTATTACCCTAGACCAACTGCCCCTAATATTGTCCTTAAAGAAAAAGCCTCTTTAGTTATAAGCAAATATAGTTCTAATTCGATCTATGAATGGAACATTGATGACTTTTCTGAATATCAGATTCTAAACCTTCTCCAACAAATGACTATGGTTGCAAGTGTTTACTGTACTCATAATCAAACGTCTGATTCAACGATCGCAGAATTGCAGGTTTCTCAAGACAACTTAAAGGATGGTGGGATAACATCCTTCCACTGACAAATCACCAAGAGATTCTCTCCAGCATTAAACATGATGAGGATGGATGACATATCCTTAACGATCATCAAAATCCCATTCTTGATGCGGTAACCACTCTTATTTTTACAATTACTAAACATTTTATTGGTGATCCCTCTCATTTAAAGGATAAAAGTACTAAACTTTTTTCAAATTTAGAATGCAAGTATTTATATAATTTTTGTTAGTGCAAAGATACTTTTATAACTCGTGTTATGCAGTGAAAAAGTGCAAACCAACCATTTTGGAAAGAAAAATTTGTAGCAGGCCTTCCTAAACTTTTGGAAGAACGTGTTCGAAATAAACTTTCTGATTTATACAATACGCAAATACCTTATGACGTTTTGTCTTATAGTGAACTAACAAGCTTCATCCAGAAAGAAGGACTCTAGGTTTGTAGTGATCTTCGCCTACAAAAGTAAATCAAATGAGAGAAACAACAAACTCGAAAGGAACTTGGATCTTTCTATGCCCAATTTGATAACCACCTTTACCAAAAAGAAAAGACCAAAAGAAAGTCTAAGGCTAAACCTAAGATAAATAGGCCTAGTACCAACCCATTTTACCAAAAGCCCAAATCCAAATAAACACAAACAATTTACAAATAGTCTTTCAAAGCCCTTACTCAACAGAACTACCAACCTGACCAGAAACCCAAAATAATTTGCTACAATTGCAAAAAACTTGGCCATTCAGCCCATTACTATAAATTAAATACCAAACTATCACTTAAACTCACAAAACAATTCTAAACCCAAATCCAGACCTTACAAATGCACCTTCCAAATTCCAACGCATTATGAATGACATCAACATATCATGTATGCATTTCATAATCGTATACATAGACAATGTACTTGTCTTTTCTAAAAGCATTGAAAAACATATCAAATATCTACATAATTTCATGCATTTGACCCCCAATCTTGTAGGATCGATATAAAATGATGAAATCAATGAAGAAAATTGACAAAATCGTTTATGAAATTGGCAAAATGATGTAAGTACTAGGCATTGTTTACACCAAAGGTTGTTCCAGGATGAGATCATATTGGGAATGGTTATTGGTTTCCAGCCAATATACTATATCCAAATTGAATTTGTTTTGAAAAACTTAAAACTTAAAAATGGACTTTGAAAAGAAAAAGATGTAACTTACAATTTATACGGGAATGGATATTTACAAAGGATATGAGATTGGTGAAGGAGAATGTAAAATGATAAGCTTGATTTACAAATGAAGTTTGCCTTCTCTTTTATAGGTAAAGAGAAGTGTACAGGAGTTGGATGACTTGTATATTCAAACAAGCTATCTTTCGGCGGAGTTGGTAGATAGCAAAGTGTGGATTGCAGCTTTTAGTGGGATTGGCTGACAAATTTGTTTTAAAAGTAAAGTTACTATGGGTAAAATAATTTCTCGTAACTTTACTTCATATTTGTTGTTTGTCTTTTCATTCATTTTTGCTTTTGTTAGATTCTTTGGTAGATATCTACTAAGTTGGTGAGCTACCTTAATCAACTGGTTCGAAGATGTAGTCGAATGGGTCATAATTAGCCAGTGGGTCATAAGAGGTGGAGGTTGAACTGTCACTCAATTGTCTTTCAGCATTGGTGAGGGTTTTGTTTTAAAGAAGAAATGTATTCTTCTTGGGATTTGGACCCTACCAATTGGGCCTGTGTCTGGGCTTTATAAGTTAAGAACTAGGATGTAGAGGCCTCCATTTGATTGGACAAGATTGGATGTTGTTTGAACCAATCCAAAATTCCTTTAGGATGGGCTTTTTGTTGACAAGCTCTGGAAAACTAATGCTAGAATTTGACTTTGTAAATTCTTCCAAGTATCGGTGTAGTTGTCATTGGATTGAGATGCTATTAGAAGTCTCACATACAACACTAAGGTAGCCTGAAATAGTAGCAAAATAAGAGAAGTATAGGGTATGCATTCTCTATTTGTGATAAAGAGTATTTGTCAAAAAAAAGTTGGAATCCTTCTTGAATGAGTTTAGGAAATATCTGAACAATAGGGCTAAACTAGGACCACCATTGAATAAACCAAAGAGGAAATTTTATGATAGTTTGAGCTTCCCAAAAAACTAACTAGGAATGTTTAAATTGTGAATTTTGGAAATAAAGGGCATTAAATCATGCTTGTTTATAATCCCAATAATTGAAGTACTGGGAAAATTTAGAATTTTGATAAATGGAGGATTTGAAGGAAATTTGAGTAGAGGGATGGTTGGGTCATTCAGACGGGTGAAGGACCCAGATAATTTGTAGAGTTGAATATTTTATTTCATTCTTTTGAGAATGATGGCAAAATTTGGTAGAGTAGGTGTCAACAAGTATGACTTCATAAAAACTATGGGGTCAACAAGGATCTCAAGGTTTACAAAACCAATTTTGGAATAAATTTTGTGCACATTGGCGAGGATCACTATGGTGATACCCAGCTTCAACAAGTTCAACATTTTGGAAAGCAATTTTTTTAAAATAAGTTGGTAGGAAAGATTTTTAAGGGGCTTTGAAAACTACCACCTTTAATTTTGGAAAACCAATTTGGGGAAGAGATGGAGGAACTATGGATACCACCTTTTATGATGGTAAAATTGTCATATGTTTGGGGGGTGATAATGTTATCACCTACTTGCTTTTGACAGAAGACTTTTGGTATTCAAGATCTTCTGGTGAAGAAGGTGGAGTTGGTCTTCTCTTAGACTTGGCTATTAAGCCTTGAGCAAGACGTCCATCTTAGATTTAGAAATAGCTAATCCTACTTTCTTGGTCAAATGCATGAAATGATGCAAATGTTTGATATATTTTTCAATGCTTTCAGAAAAAACAAGTACATCGTCTATGTACGATTATGAAATGTATAAATGATATGTAGATGTCATTCATAATGCATTGGAATTCAAAAGGTGCATTCTTAAGTCCAAATGGCATGACATTCCATTCAGATTGACCAAATGGGATAGTGAATACAGTTTTGTAACGGTCATCTTCATGGATCTGCATTTGCCAAAATCCTAATTTCATGTCAAATTTTGAAAAAATATTAGCATGCACAAGTCGTTGGAGTAAATCTTTTTGATTAGAAATGAGATACCTAATCCATTCCAATGCATTATTCAAAGGTTCATAGTTGATTGCCAGATGAGGAACACCGCGTTCTAATTTAGCATTTTTGTCAATGTAGAAAGCTGCGCAACTCTATAGTGACTGGCTTCATTTGATAATTCCTTTGTCAAGAAGATTGTCAATTTCTTATTTATAATGTTTGATCTATTCAGAATTCATTTAAATAGGTCTAACTTTGGTTAGAATCTATCTCTCATTGAAGTCTTTGGTATAAGGCAAAGTTACAATATGTTGTTGTCTATGCCAAAATGCATTTAGAATATCATAACAGATAGTTTGCTCAATTTCGGCTCAGATTATCTAAATCTGACTTTAGACTTTAGGTGTTTGTAACTAGGTTTGACGTTGTTTAAAGGAAATCTCAATTTTAAGATGGTTTATCTGGGATCTCTTTATTTAAAGCAAGATATTTGATTCGGCAGTTTTTTGGAAGGACAAGTTTTTGAAAAGATTGATATTTCAAATTTGTGGCTTTTGGATAAATTCAAAAATGATGGGTTGGCCAAGGACTTGGGTGTGTATTCCTTGGTGTGTTACACTGAAAGGCTTGATAAAGTTAAGGAATGGTGTACTAAGGATAACTTTTTGTTTTAAGTTTCATACAAGAATGAAAGAAGTTTTAAGGGAGATACCTTGCTGGCAAACTTGTACTTCAGGAAGTTTGTATTTGACGATCAGTCAATGGTTGCTTACTGATTTTAATCCTTCAGTCATTTTTTCAAAGAACTTAGTAGGAATGAGTCCTTCCTAAATGCAATTGAGATCTATACCAGTGTCTACTAAAGTAATAGTTTGCAAAGAATATTGGTTAGTAATGATTAGTCTAATATTGATCAGTCATTTTTTGGTTATAACTTTTGTTAAAAGAAACAAAAATTCATTGTTAGCTTTGGTTGATGTTCCTACTTGGGATGTTTATAGTTCTATAGAAGAGGAATTAAGTAACTATTTATGTACTACATCCAGTAGGGATGTTAGTATTTAGTGGTCATTATTATGCTGTTGTTTGAGTTGAGCAACTTCAGATTTTAAGAAATTTATTTCAGATCTAAGATCACTTATAGTGACAAGTCTAGTTTGAGGTTGTTCAAAATGGTCAAGAATATTCTGTAAATCATATGGTATTTGGGTTTATTGGAGTAATTCATTTAGCTTAGAAGATAAAGGGGCTTTTAAAAGTTTTTCGAGGAAAAGAGTTTTGACATAATCATTACCTATACTGTCAAGAATGTCGAGGATTTGCTCTTAATCGCATGTTAGTATGGATATCTCATTGTCAGAAGAGGACTCTGAGGTATTGTCATCAGGTTGGAGACCTTGTTCTTCATCGAAAGAGATCTCAGATTCTTCTGAACTACTGTCATTGAGTAAGGTCTGGATTTGGGTTTGGACTTTTTCTATGAGTTCAAGTGATTGGAGTTTGGTATTTAATTTACAGTAACAAGCTGAATGGCTAGGTTTTTTGCAATTGTAGCAAATTATTTTGGGCTTCTGGTCAAGTTGGTAGTTCTGTTGGGTAGGGGCTTTGAAAGACAATTTTGTAAATTTTTTGTCTATTTTGGATTTGGGCTTTTGGTAAAATAGGTTGGTACTGGGCCTATTTATCTTAAGTTTAGGATTAGACTTTCTTTTGGTCTTTTCTTTTTGGTAAAGGTGGTCATCAAATTGGCCACAGAAAGATCCAAGTTCCTTCTGAGTTTGTTGTTTCTCTCGTTTGATTTGTTTTTGTAGGCGAAGATCACTGCAAACATGTAGTCCTTCTTTTTGGATGAAACTTGTTAGTTCACCATAAGATAAAACGTCATAAGATATTTGCTTATTGTATAAATCAGAGAGTTTATTTCGAACATGTTCTCCCAAAAATTTAGGAAGACCTGCTAAAAATTTTTCTTTCCAAAATGGTTGGTTTGCATCTTTTCACTGCATAACATATGTTATGAAAAGTATCTTTGTACCAGTAAAAATTATGTAAATACTTGCATTTTAAATTTAAAAAAAATTTCAGTGTTTTTATTCTTTAAATGAGAGGGATCACTAATAAAATGTTTAGTAATTGAAAAAATAAGAGTGGTTACTGCATCAGGAATGAGATTTTGATGATTGTTAAGGATAGGTCATCCATCCTCATCATGTTTAATGCTGGAGAGAATCTTTATAAGATAAGTGTGAGTATACATGACAGAACAACACTGATTATCTTCAAACTCAGTAACCAAGCAAAACATGTATGAGATAAGTGTGAGTAGATCTTTCACTTAGGGCATACCAAGTTGCAAGACCCAGCGTAGTAGTAAGACTATTGGAGTACTTTAAGCCAATATCTACGAATCTCACAATTAGTTTCATCTGTAGGTATATTTTGATTGGAGGTTAACATGTCTACTTTTACCTTACGACCTCAAACACCTAGCCATGATTTTGAAACTTCTTCTTTTGGAACCTTAAATCATGATGAGATCCTTAAAATGAAAAACGACTGGCTATCCAACAGGATTATTGTAACTAGATGACCAATGAAAGAAAAATGATTTTATTTTTTTGACTAGTTTGATGAGTATAGTTTTCAAATGGAATTTGACTATCCTTGGACTTCCCTTAAGAGAGAGAATAAACTACAGATGTATACTGCAATGCAACAATGAGAGTTGATGAATAGTTCTAAAATAAAATCAATACATCCCTCATTATGTGAAATTCAATTTAAACATAAAGGATCTATTATCTTTACTTCTCCTTTTAAAATTTGAGATCACTTATAGTGATAGGTCTGGTTTGAGGAAGGATCTTCATGTTCAGGGTTTACCTCAGACTCATCAGGGAATTGGACCTGGGAAATGGATTCTTCAAGAGAATTTGGTGATCTTGGAGATGTCTCATTGTATGCTGGTCTAGGAATCTGCCTACATAAATCAATATCAAAAAGATTAAAAGTATAGCTGTTTGTCCTAGTGTGACTGGGAAGGTGCCTCACCGAATTACTCTTTTGCGGGTAATTGGCAACATGAGATTGAAGATCATCATTTTTAAAAAATGTAGATTTGGAACTAGTGGAGTGTCATGCAAAAGAAACATTAACACTTCCATCATTATGTTAGGTAATCTTATTGAGATTAGGATTTACAAGAGGGTGAGGAATCATGGCGTTGTCGATCTTCCATGAGTCAGGGAGATCAAACTCGTGCCATTTGATGTATTTTGGGGTTTGAAGGTTGAATCTTCTCACATCCGTTTGCCATAATATTGTTTTGCCTTTGTCGTCAGGGCCATATAAAGTCTTTGTATGGAAAGAAGATTTCATGGCCTTATACTGGATCATATACATCAAACTTAGAGGTATATAACCTTCTACAAAACGATTGTTATGGATCTTGATTGTAAAGTTAAAACATCTAAAATGTTTTTGTCATGTAATGAGATAGTGAAATCAGTATAACAGTTAAAATAGATAAGTCCGAAGCATATACTAGATTCAATAATGCCAATAAGAGAATCATCAAAGTTTAATAAACGACAATCCCTTAATGCAGTAAGAATAGATGTATCAAGTCCTTCTCTAGAAAATGGTTTGATGCCTATTTAAACCATGCCTAAATGCAAATACTTAAAATGCAAATACTTATAATGCTTTTGATGATGTTTTATGGAATCATGAGAAAGCAGTTTAACAGTTTTAATGGATCTAGAAAGACAACAATCTCTTTTAACAGTTTTGATAGTGTAGTTTATTTTTCTGAGAATGTTGAACTTGGAAGTTTTGTAAATTTGTTTTTTTAACAAGTTTGGGAATTTGCCAATTGTTAATAGATTTGTCAAAGTTTTCAATGAGGATCTCATCATGATTTAAAGTTCCAAAAAAAAAAGTTTTAGAATCATGTCTAGGTGTTTAAGGTTGTAAGATAAAAGTAGACATGCTAACCTTCAATCAAAATATACCTACAGATAAAACTAATTGTGAAATTCATAAATATTGGCTTAGAGTACTCCAACAATCTTACTACCTCGCCAAGTCTTGCAACCTGGTATGCCTTAAGTGAAAGATGTACTCACACTTATCTCACAGATGTTTCACTCAGTATACTGAGGTTAAAGATAATCAATGTTGTTCCCTCACCTTATCCTCCCTTCACAACAAGTCAGCTAGCTCTAATACCACTCTTGTAGGATCGATATAAAATGATGAAATCGATGAAGAAAAATTGACAAAATTATTTATGAAATTGGCAAAATGATCTAAGTACTAGGTGTTATTTACACCAAAGGTCATTCCATGATAAGATCCTACTGAGAATAGTTATTGGTTTTTAGCTGATATACTAGATCGAAATCAAAATCATTTTGAAAAACTTAAAACTTAAAAATAAAATTTGAAAAGAAAAAGATATAACTTACAATTTATACGGGAATATATATTTACAAAAAATATGAGATTAGTGAAGGAAAATGTAAAATGATAAGCTTAATTTACAAATGAAGTTTGCCTTCTCTTTTATAAGTAAAGAGAAGTGTACAGTAGTTGGATGAGCTATATATCCAAACAAGCTATCTTTTGGTGGAGTTGGCAAACAACAGAGTGTGGATCGTAGCTTTCAGTGGGATTGGCCGACAAATTTGTTTTAAAAGTAAAGTTACTATAAGTGAAATAATTTCCCATAACTTTACTTTACATTTGTTATTTGTCTTTTTTTTCTTTTTTGCTTTTGACTATTTTTCCCGCTTTTTTACAGATTCAATTTTTTGCTTTTGACAAATTCTTTGGTTAATATCTACTAAGTTGGTGAGTTGGCTTTATCAACTAGTCTTAAGATGTAGTCGAACAGGGTCATGATTAGCTAGTGGGTCATAAGAGGTGGAGGCTGAGTTGTCACCCAATTGTCTTTCAACATTGGCGAGGGTTTGTTTTGAAGAATAAATATATTCTTCTTAGGATTTGGACCCTGCCAATTGGGCTTGTGACTAGGCCTTATAAGCCAAGAACTAGGATGTAGAGGTCTCCGTTTGATTGGACTTAATTGGATGTTGTTTGAACCAATCCAAAATTCCTTTAGGATGAGCTTTTTTATTGACGAGCTTCAAAAAACTGATGCCAAAATTTGACTTTGTAAACTCTTCTAAGTACCAGTGTAGTCATCATGGGATCGGGACGGTATTAGAAGTCCCACATATAACACTAAGGTAACCTAAAATAGTAGTAAAATAGGAAAAGTATAAGGGTATGCATTCTCTTGTTTATGATAAAGAGTATTTGTCAGAAAAAAGTTGGAATCCTTCTTAAATGGGTTCAGAAAAGATCTGAACAACAAGGTCAAACCAGGACCACCATTGAACAAACCAAAAAGGATTTTTATGATAGTTTGAGCTTCCCAGAAAAATAATTAGGAATGTTTGAATTATAAATTTTAGCTATTGTTTTATACATTTCAAAATTCTAAAATGATTTGTTAAATTAAAAATTTCTTTTACGTATTAATTGTCAAGCAGCCAAATTTGTATTACAAAAAAATGTTCAAAATCTTACTTCCAAACAAATTTTTGCTAAATGACAAGTCATTTTGGGTATTTACAATTTTAACATTGAATACATCAAAGGTTCTTCTAACAGCCTTCCTAATTTTCTTACAAAGAAATATTTACAGGGTCCAACCCATGCCTCGCAAAATGAAAACCTCCAAACACAAGACATGGGCTAATGTTTGCAATCAACCAAACTTCAATTATGACTCTCAACCAATGTCCCAACCACGCAAACAAGCCTTTACTGAATCATCCAAATCATCCAATTCCTCTAATCCAAGCTTTGACCAACTTAGCCCAACAGCAAAAAAAACCCTCAAGGCTCTCCTTACAAAACTTAATGAAGATAAATCAATAGCCAAATCCAAGAGAAGACCAACTCCACCTTCTTCACGAGAAGATCTTGAACACTAAAAGTCTTCTATCAAAGGCAGGCAGGTTATAACATTATCACTATCACCCCCAAACATATGACGATTTCACCATCACAAAAAGAGGTATCCATGGTTGCTCCATCTCCTCCCCAAATTAATTTTCCAAAATTAGTTTTATAAACCTTATCCTCGTTGACCCCATATGAAGTAGTTTCCAAAGCCCCCGTCATAATTCTCAAAACAATGAAATGGGATCATTTTCTACTGAAACTCTCGTCAACAAAAAGTTCATTTACTCAAAATTTCCTTCAAATCCTCCGTTTATCAGGAATTTTTGGAATGATAGTTTAATACCATTTATTTCCAAAATTTAAATTCTTGATTATTTTTCTAGAAAACTCAAACTATCATAAAATTTTTTTTTTTAGTTTGTTCAACATTTAATCAAATCCAATCAAACGGAAATCTCTATGTCCCAGTTCTTGACTTATAAAACTCAAATTCAAGCCTAATTGGGAGGGTCCAAACCCACAAATCTGAAGGTGCTGGCTCCTAAAAATTATTTAAGGGTCTGAAACATATAAGATATTACTGAAGTCAAAGTGGGCAGAAAAGCAAATTTGGACAAAATATAATTCATAGCGATGCATTAAATATATTGCAGATCACCCACATTATAGATTCAACAGAAATTAAGCCGTTAGTCAACGCTAGTCAACTTTGATCAACGTTGACATAGTATTTTCGGACACAACATATCCTGAATTGAAAAAGATTTGTCTTCTCAAAAATATAAATAATGCAAGAAAAGAATATTTTATTTTCTCAAAATTAAATGTTGTCTCCAAGAAATTAAAAGAACATTAAAAATATTTTCCTTTTAAAACTAAAAATTTTATTGAAAAAGCTTATTTATTTGGCACTAAAACTCATATTTTTATCAAATATATATATACAGTGAATTTGTTACGCAAAAACGAAAAATATATATATATATATATTTTTTTTTTTTCACAACAAAACTAATTATTTTCCCGTGAAATTCAGTTTGATAGAACACCCTTTTTTATTTTTATTTTTTTGTGAGAAAACAGATTATTTAGTTTTGATAAGCTTTTTCTTTATTTTTTTAGTCTTTCCTGACATAGAAGGACAGTTAATGCGCTATTTGCACATTCGAAAAGGCACCCATTGATGCACTATTTGAACCTTTAGTGTATAAATAGCTCTATCTCCTGTTCCATTTCGGAAGCAAGCTCTCGCCCACCTCTGACTCTCTGTTTCTTTTTATGCATAGCTTGAAAATCTTGAATTTTTGTGAACAAAGTTGTTAAATCAATGGAAAATTGAGAATTTGGCGGGTTTGCTTTAGTCAGTTTTGTCAATGGCAATGAAATTCGGCGATCAGCATGGAGCAAGTAATAGTCTTCGGAAAGGGGGGTCTTCAATATGGGGAAACACTGGCATGAACGCTGTTTCTGAGTCTTCAAGAAAAGAAGATGATGAAGAGGCACTAAAATGGGCTGTTCTTGAGAAGCTGCCAACTTATGAACGGCTGAGGAAAGGCATATTGAGAAGTGGATCAGAACAGGGGGCCACTAAGTTGATATTAACAATCTTGGATTCCAAGAAAGGAACAATTTGGTAGAGAGGTTTGTGAGTGTGGTTGAAGAGGACAATGTGAAGTTCTTGTTGAAGCTCAAGCACGGTCTTGATAGGCAATATTGCTTCTAGTTTCCATGTCCATCAGAATGGAGAAAATTTTATTGGCCTTTTTAAATCAATAAAAGGTGAAACTTTCCTTTGTAGAGAATTTTATTGAGTTAGAAAAATTCACTGAATAGGATTTTTAGACAGGAGAAAATAGGAAAGCTACATTTCTCTTCATTGATGGACAAGGAAACTCATGTTTGGTTTTGGATGCTCATATGCGTTGCCTTTGATACATCTCTAATGATTTTCCACATCTTTTGTCGTTTAAAGGGTGGGAATTGACATTCCAACAATTAAGTCCCATATGACCACTTAAATCTTGAAGCAGAAGCTCGTGCAGCAAGCAGATCTTCGCAACTGTTATTAACTTCTCTATCAACATAGTTGAGGTGACTATTTTGCAAGTACATTCATGACATTAGCTACCATGCTATATGTTGCTTCTATTTAATTTGATTTATGGTTCCACTAAATTTATTTGGGTCTTAATTTAAAAGGGTCTGTTGAATGCTCTTCGTATCCTTCCAAGTCAGAAGAAATGTGTGTGCATGCTTAAGGATGTTGGCGGAATAATCAAGCCATTGAGGTGAGATAAGTGTGGTCTGATGTTTGATTGCTAAAGCTCATTTTTTCAGCCTTTTAGATGCGTAATGTGCAATTCATGTCGTAGTATTCTTGGTATTTGTATATCGCAGAACGACTCTTCTTTTAGGTCCTCCAAGTTCTGGAAAGACCACGCTCTTGTTGCCTCTGGCTGGAAAGCTTGATAAGGATCTAAAGGTGGTGATATCAGGATTTAGCTGTCAGCTCTTCCATGTTCATTTTGATGTTTCCTTCCTTAATTTGACAAGTTGAATGCATCTTCCAGGTCTCAGGTAACATGACCTACAATGGTCACGAATTAAATGAATTCGTACCACAGAGAACTGCTGCCTATATCAGTCAATATGATCCTCCACATGGGGGAAATGACCATAAGGGAGACCCTGGCATTTTCTGCCAGATGCCAAGGTGTTGGATCTCGACATGGTTAGATCAACAGATTCCTTTTCTTTTGAATGCAACCTTCATAGTGTAGTCATTATCTACCACGATAACTAACATAAAAATTATGACAGTTTCCCGAGATGTTGGCAGAGTTATCAAGAAGAGAGAAAGCAGCTAATATTAAGCCTGATCCCAATATCGATGTCTTCAAGGTGAGGAGTGATACCTTTGCCAGTTAGAACTAAAATATGAAAAAACTTCCTAAAGCTATTGTTTCAAAAAATATAGGATTATTGAGATGAACTGAGAAACTGCTGTATTCTTTGTACCTTTTATTACCTTTTATTCATGCACTTGAATATGTTCTTTGAATGCCACTATCTGATATTTCACGCTTGAATAAGTCACATTGATGACTACTGATGTTCGTTGTTTCATTTATGCCAATTCAGGCTACTGCAACAGAAGATGAAAAAGGCAATGTTGTCGCAGATTATATATTAAAGGTAATTCCATAACAATGAATTCCCCATTAGCAGTTCTTTGTATACAACAAGGAGGATGCTATCCATTATTTCCTAATGACTTATTTTCCATTGAGTTTACAGATATTGGGATCGTAGCTCTGTGCAGATATAATGGTAGGAGATGAAATGTTTAGGGGTATATCTGGAGGAGAAAGGAAACGTATGACAACAGGTAAATGAGATCAATTTTCCATTTCCACTAACAAAGGAAAATTGTATTTGCACTGCCACCCTCAATTATTAGTGACACCATTTTTGGAACCATATTGCAGGTGAAATGTTGGTTGGATCTGCCAGGGCATTGTCTATGGATGAGATTTCTTCTGGCTTGGACAGCTCAACAACTTATCAAATTGTGAACTCTCTAAAGCAATGCATTCACATCCTAAATGGAACTGCTGTTATCTCCCTCCTCCAGCCAGCCCCAGATACCTATGATCTTTTTTATGACATATTCTCCCATCCGATGGCCTAATTGTGCACCAAGTTCCTCGTGAACATGTGCTTGATTTCTTTGAACATATGGGCCTATATTGTCCTGACAGGAAAGATGTTGCTGACTTCTTACAAGAAGTATGTTCTACTTGAAAGCTTTATTTTGTTATAATTGGACCTCCACAAATCAACTTATACAAGATGTTTCATAATCTTTTTAATAATGACAGCATCGTAGGTGACATCCATGAATTTGTTGAAGCATTTCAATCATTTGACGTGGGACAAAGGCTAAAGGATGAGCTCTCTATTCCATTTAGCAAGTCCAGGAGTCACCCAGCTGCATTGGCAACCAGCAAACTATGGTGTTACGGAGCTCCTGAGAGCATGTTTCTCTAGAGAATACTTGCTTATGAAGAGGAACTCATTCATATATATTTTCAAGATGTCCTAGGTAATTATTTATAATGATATGAATCTTTTTTTTTTTTTTATCATTTGAAATATGAATGTAGCGTGAAAGATGAATGTTCGTCTTTTACATTTCTTTCTACTTTTGGTTTCCTGTTCAGAAAGTTCAAATGCAGAATTAAGCTTCTGGTTTGGGAGCATAATTGACAGCAAGGCTAGAACAAGAAGGAGACGGCAGAAGGATGATTATTTTAAGGAAACAGCAAGAGTTCTCTTGAAGACAACTTGAATTGATTACATTCATTGCTTGTATCTTCAATATATATAAGAATTACAAAATTCTAAAACATAGCTGTTACTGTGACAGCTTTTTGCATTTGAATTTGAAGTTAGAAATTGAAATTTGAATTAAACATTGAATCAATCAATGATTGACCAATGTACTTACAAAAGAAAGATATTTTTAAGTACACAACACAACAATCAAATACAAATTTGAATACAAAAGCAGTAGCTATAGTTTCAGACATGATTTTCTCAGAGTAGTTGCAGCGGTAATTCTTGGGTTCACAGTGCTCTTTATGCTTGTTTTTGCTTTTTCCATTTAGGTGTTCAACTTCCAGAGGCGATAGAAATTTTCTTTTGTATTGTCAACATGATCCTGGGTTTGCTTCAAACAGTTTTGGAGGGCAGAGGAACATGCTGGAGTAGATGGACATGGAACCGAACCCCAAATCTGAACCAAGGAATAAGCAAGGACTGGAACTAGACTTGCCAAAATGCCAGGCTGCTCTTGCCTAACCAGGCATGCTAAATTACAAGCAGCAAGAAGTTAACAAGCATGCCTTACCAGAACTAACAATGCAAGGCACGGTTCAATTGATGGCTGTCTGCCCTCTTGGTTTTTTGGTTAAGTGGCCATCAGAAACATTTCTAACTTGCTGGTTTTCTCTTTTGGTACAGTTAAGTTTATCAATTTCGGCATTCAGTAGCATTTATCAAGTTATCTTGACACATGACAAGTCAAGGTCTTTATGATAGTTGAAATTCAATTGGACTTTGCAACTAACATAAATGTTTTGCATTAACATAGTCCGGCTAGTTCTCGCTGGTATCGACAACAGAAAGAAACACAACCAAATGAAGATAGCAACTAAGGCTCTTGGTCCAGACAACGTCGCAGGTGTAGATGGGGTCTGAGCCTACTGGGAATGCCATGAAGATAGCCTGGCAACCTGAAGTAAAGACATGATCATCTTCTAAGCATCTGTTCTACATGTATGTCTCGAGAAGTAGCAAATAACAAAATCTAAGGAAAGAACGGTTACATGAAGAATATTCTAATTATTCTGTGATGAAGATACCAGATCTCCAATGTAAATTCTACAATGAAAATGCTTTATGTTGCCTAATTCTTGTGTAACATTCCCTTTTCAACGAAGGCGCGATGGTCACATTCATTGTGTTGGATGCTTGCTCTATGGATCATCTCGTTTTCCAGTTCTAACACCAATATATGAGCATGGAAGTATCACTTCTGTAACCCAACAGGGCTGAAACCCGCAGAATGGTTTGCGGCTTCAAGTTAAAAAGTCTCTCTCTATGTGGTCTGGCTACAGTAGCCAAACGGTGGTACCTCTAGGCTTGTGGTGAATAAAGAAATGGGTTTCCACACAATTTGAATTAATTCCCACTAGAGATTGATGATTGAGAGTGTGCCGTGGCAACAGAATACAGAAGGGATAGTTTTTTCATAAAGAAGCATTCAACAATCTAGACCAAACTTCTTGCTGCCACCAGCTGACGTTGGAAGCTGCCATTGAGGATATTCTTCTTACCTCATCTGCATTGGTCCGTACAACTCAACAAATCCACACCAGGAAATTAAGATTATAGGTCCAGTAACCCAATTTTGACTTTCATTTTTCATGCCAATTCTGACATCAACTCCAAATCTCAGATTAGTAGCAAACAAAGGGTAATTTTTAATCCAGACAAAGACTACATCAAACTGGAACCCCAAATCTGAAACCAACAAGTAACTAGGAATTCATTAATGGAATTAAAAGATGCTCTTTTCAGGAGGTAAGGAGACAACAGGGAGGTCAACCTTGAACAAATAAATGCAAGGCATGGTTAGATTAAATGGCCTAACCCTTTGGTTGCGTATATAGCAACTGACAGGTAGGAATAAGAAACATTCTAACTTGATCATCAAATGATGATACTAAAAAAATCAAAAAAACAAAATTTGCTCATTAAATTGCATTTGAATTTTGGCATTTAGCCATGTATAAATCATGACCTTCCTCAATCCTTGCAAGGTGAGGAGCCTTTTGCACAAGTGAGACACTTTACTTCACAAATAACATATCAGGTACCTTCTGCTCAAACATGAAGTAAGAGACAAAATTTGCTTCAGCTTTCGGCCACAGAAAATTTAAAGCCCAAGAAGTGTAGAATATACTATTGTAACAGCCAAGGCAATGACTATTCCAGAGATGACCCTGCAAAATAAAGGACAATCAAGTCTCAGAGAGAGAGAGAGAGAGAGAGAGAGAGAGAGAGAGAGAGAGAGAGAGAAAGAGAGAGAACTTTGGTAAATTCCAACAAAATGAAGTAAAGACAGTTTCATAAAATTGTCATTAGAATGTCAATCTCCAATACACTCACCTAGACTAAAGTAGACACACAAAAAAAAGGAAACATCTACCTTCTGTAATACATTAATTATTTTGAAGCAGACATGAAAAAAATGAACTTACAAGAAAAAATTATATCCAGTGTTTTCGCATATTGTGTGGTTTCCTGAGTAATAAAATTTTAGGTCATTTCATCTAAAATATTGAAGTGTGAGCCTTGGTGTAATGGAAAGATTACTCCATAGATTTAAAAAACAAAGGAAAGACTGCATATATTTGACCCTGTTCTAAACCTCCTAAATATAGGGGCCTCATGCACTGAGACACCCTTTTTTTTCCTCTATTTTTTTTTTTTTTTTTTTATCTCATTTAAAATATTCATAGTTGAACACACAATATATTGGCAGGTGACTTGCTCTAATGCTCTAAAATAATATATAGTAGTTATAATAGTGGAATAATAAATTGAAATTGCATTTCTCACCTTTAATGTTTCTGGCCATTATGTACAGTGAATATCATGGCATCAATTTCATGTTGAAATGCTTTACATTACAAATTTCATAAACAAATCTTGTGGGCTATGGTGTAGAGGTTGTGTCAGGGACAATCATGAAAATTGAAAAGACCAAGCTTACTGGTCCTAGAAACTTGTTTATTGCCAATTTCTTTGAGCAATTTCTTCAGTAATTGAATTGTACAATGGCAAATTTTCACCATTCAATTCACTATAAATTACAGATCCAGAATAGCTGGTAAATAAAACAAAAAACAACATGGAAGATAAATGAAGGAAAGCAGTAGTTCAATTCAAAAAATTTTAACATGATCGAAAGCAACTGCATGGTGTTTAAAGTCTGTTGCTCATTAAAGTTCATCCAGAACTTGGGACATATGTGAAAAAAAAAACAAGAATTTCCATAAAGTCCATTATAAATTGGATATCCACCATGCCTAAGAATGAGGAAGGAGTGATTAAGCCCCTTGCTACTTCTAATATAGTCAATGATATCGATTTCCAGGCAATTCCCCATACAAGTACACAGTGGGAAAATTTTGATCCTCACCCCTTGTATCCCTAACCAAAAAGTGCAGATCCTTCTCAACTCAGATGGATCTAAGCATCAGCAAACTCTCCATGCTTTACAGGAAATAAAAACCTTTTCATTATCTTGACTAATGGCCCTACGCTAAGTCAAAGAAAGTAAGATCAATGCAAAAGATTACAGGATAACCTTAGAGAGCAGAATTCTAGGCTAAAATTGATAGAGCCAAGTGCACCTGAAAGAGAGCAGGGATGTTGACACAGAGCTTAGGGCCATATCAAAGCCCAGGATCAGCAATAAAATTGTCAAGAAGAGTGGCTTCCAGTTTTGAGGTCCCCAGTTGGCAAAAAAATCCTGTGAAACATGTTTTGAGCATGCAAAGGGAACAGAATAGCAGGAGATCGAACCAGCTGATTGGTCTAAGCCAGAAACATTTAACACTTGCTAGTAGGGTGATTCATTTTAAGACAGCTACTGCAGCAGTTCTCCAAGGATTAGACCAAGACAAATATGAACATCAAACTCCCTTCAAAGCTTTGTGCCTAGCTCTTCCCTTGGCTTAGCTGAAAGCCCTTTAGCCAGCATCTCTTCATCATACTTTCTAGTCCAACATACCTTTGTCAATTAAAGCATCTATCAAAGCATTGTATGCAGATTCATCTGGACTACATCCGAGTTCTTCCATCTTCTTCCATACCATAAAAACCGGTCGAAGAAATCCCCATCTCCCAAACTTCCTCATAAGCATTACATAAGTGTCCATCCTTGGCCGAACACCACTGCCAATCATCCCATCAAACAACAAAAGAATCTGTTTTGGCCTCATCAGACAACGAAAGAAACAATGGTATGTTATTGCATCTGGCATGATACCCTTCTTCTGCATTTCAGCAAGCAATTTATATGCTTCCAGCTCCCTCCCGTTTTCACACAAGAGCTTTATAACAGTATTACAAGTTACAACATTTGGCTGACAGCCCAATTCCTTCATTTCACGATACACACTTGTAGCGAAATCCACACCTTGGGATAGACCAATAGCCTGAATAACTATATTATATGCCACAACATCCAACTTCATTCCCTTCCTCTTCATCTCCTTGTACAACTTCACTGCCTTCCATGGCTTCCCACTTTTGCTTAATATATCCATATATATTGAATAGGAATGCAAATCTTTGCTTACTCCTTTCCTGTCCATCTCCTCCCAAAACTCCCTACATTTACTCCACCACTCCATCTTGAACCACCCCCGTAATATCATGTTATGAGTCTTAGTTGCATTCTTTACATTCATAGTACAATCCTTATTCATCCGAAAACAAAATTCTTGAGCCTCTACAACATGCTTGTACTCACAAAGTGCATCAATGAGAATAAAATAAGAAGTTTCATCTTTTAAATTGAATTCATCAAGTCTATCATAAGCACTAATAGCCTCATTAACAAGATGAGCAGATATATAGCGCTTAAACAACACGCGAAAAGTAGCATGATTGGGAACTGCAAATGGGTTGTCCTTCATTTCTTGAATCAAACTCCATGAGAGATCAAACTCAAAGAACTTAGCCAAAATATCAACCATCCGATTGTAAGTGTCAGTTGTGTGCTTGAACCCACATCCATCCTGAACCCAGTAGAAGAAATTGAGTGCACGCTTCCAGTCATTGTTGTAGCAGGAAAGAGTCTCAAATATGGCATTCGGATCAAAATTCTGTTCGTGTGGAGATGTGTTTGTGGGTTTGGCACAGAAATAGGAAATGGGTATTGCTGGTTTTGTCAACCAAGAGTGCGTAGTGAAAAATTGGGGAATCTGATTCGCGTTTAGGCATCCAACACGGATTGCAGAAAGCATATGGGTTTGGGCAAACATTGACAAGTAAATTGGAGAGGATGCGAGAGATTTTACTATGATTTTAATAACAGTGAATTTCTAAAAGGAGAAAATTTTCCATGTCAATGTGGCAAAACAATCCCCGCCTCTCCTTAACAACCTCAACTGCAAGAAAAATGGTGCAATCAACTTGGTGCAAATTTAACATCGAAATAAACAAGAATGCACTTCAAATATCATATCAAAGTCACCACATGCCAACGCAATAGATATAACAGAGTAGAATACGTTCATAACACTCATCATTGCAGAAGAAAAACGCCATAATCTTATACTCTTTATGCATTTCTTTCATATATAAATGTTTCTGCAGCTTCAGATACAATTAAAAGTATACAAGACGCAATGCAACAAATTCAGGGACAAAATAGGCACAGACTTCGCAAATAACTCGTTGGCAGATCATCACTTTCCCAAATAAACACATATTTCCACCAAAAAATATGCAACCTTTTCGTCACCTAAAAGACAACCAAGGAAAATGAAAGAAAACCCAATTCAAGATTTTCGTTTTTTTTTTCTTTTTCCCCTACACAACCCTCTCACGTAGTTGAACTAAAACTTGTAAAAAATTAAATAAAGGAGAAATTGCGAGATTGTTACCTCTATGGCCGAACCTTTATAGCTTTCTCTCATTTTTTCTCTCTGATTTGTGCTAGGCTATCAAAAATTAATATATTCTTGCATGAAAAAAAATAAAAATAAAAAATAAAATGTGAGGAGCTGAGGATTGCTAAAATGAAGCAGAGCTGCTGCCGCCCCTGCTCCTTTCAGCTCAAAGCCGTTTTATTGGGAATGGGTTTGGGCTTTAAAACCGATGAGTTTCAATGTTGGGCTATGATCATGGGTTTAACCTGTAATTCTTTTGGACTTACTAATTATATTTGCTTTTAATTTTGTCATCCATAGCTCCATATTACTCTTGATATGTATAGATAATATATTTTTTCTGTTAATCTATATTTTTATTTAATTTTTTTATAAGAAATATTTTCATCTAACACTATTAATTAATTAGCATGTGCTTATACTTTACTTTTTATCAATTTATTATTGATAGTTTAATTTACATTTTTCTTTAATCATAGTTTATTATATAAGGATGATTAACATATTTATCAAGTATATAATTTAAAAATTAGAATTAAAATCAAAGTTAGAATTAATTTTTTTTATAGTTATTTTATTCTAATGATATTGAGAATCAAAAATATTTTTTTTCCATTTGTTTCAATTTATTAGAAAATAATAGGTTTTTCATCCTTATTTATACTTTTTCTATCTCATAAGTTTGTTAATAAATTGTACTTTATTAAATTATACAATAATGATGTTTCAAATGTATTTTAAATTTTAATCATTCATATTAACCAAAATATAGGAAGCAAAAAAAAAAAATATATTGATAACATCATTCAATCTAAAAACTCTAAAAAGTAGATTATGCACAACTTAGAGAAAACTAAGTACATATAAACTTATTCTAACTAATTACAAGTTACCTTATCGAACTTTTAGACCATCTTTCCTAAAAATGACATCTTTAAAGACACAACCATCAGGTGCTCCCCCATCTAGGTAAAATATATATAAATTATAAGTTATGTGAACAAATATCGAACACATACATTATAATATTTTCTTTTCTTATTCCATATTTTGGGTCATCTTTTAAAAATATGCACACACTAATAGAAGTGTCATCTAAAGCTTCTAAGCAATTATACAAAAATTGATATAATAAGATTCATTAAAAAAATTTAGAAAAAAAAATTACTAATGAGGAGATAATCTACATGGTTTTTCAATTATAACTAAAAATGACCACTTGTACATATGATTCAATCTAATAGGGTATAAACATCAATAGTAGCTAGCCAGTGTAAGTAATACCCTTTTTATATGGCATTGTATCTTTCACTTTCTCAATGTACCTTTGATTGCTTTTATTGTTAATTGAAATCCCAATGGGCAAATAGATATTTGAAACACCATCAGAGCACCATATGATAAAATTCTAGATAAAAAAAAATGTAATATAGCCTAAACATCCAAAACCTATGAATCTAAACCATAAGACAGAGTGGTAGTAAGACTAATAAAAAAAAAAGTAAGACAATAGAAAATAAAACAAGTTCAAAGTGAAAACATAAATATCATATGATACATACTCACCCATATGGAGACAAATGAAAGAAACATTATAAAGCATGAGGTTTAATGACATGAAATTCAATATAGAATTATATATATGTAGTTTTATTCTAATTTTATAGGAAATATTGAAAGACTTACCATTTGAATTGGTTTATTGGTCATAATTTATTTATTGTTTGGACTACAATTTTTAACACTTAGAAATATAATTTTATAAATAAGGAGAAATTTTAAATAAAATAGCATCCAAAAAAAACATGAGAGCATAAGGGGGATTTCTTGGTTCATTACAACATAAATGGCATAAGACAACAATTCTTTTGTGGTGATTAAAAATTGCTCCTAAATACTCCTATTGCCTTATCTTAGGAAAACATAATGGTTTGTGTCATTTTTATTTTTTCAAAAAGGAATAGGGTAGTGGTTTAGAAATGTTGCCTTCGTTTTTTTTTTTTATTATTGAAAAGGGATAAGGTACTAGTTTAGAATATTTACTTTGCCTTTTTTTCTTTTTTTTTTTTTTTTAAAAAAAAAAATAAGGCAGCATTTTGCCTTATCTTTTATGTTTTTCTAAAAAGAAAAGAATAAAATAATGGTTTTAAACTACTATTTATCCCTATTTAAAAATAAAAGAAAAAGATAGTGGCTTGGAATAATTACGTTGTCATTTTTAAATTTTGGAATAAGAGTGTTTTTTTTTTTAACCCATCGATCCAAATCTAATTTTGTTTGTGACAACTTGTTTAGCCTCATATTGTCATTCTCGCTACCACCTATTACCAAATAGATCAACATATTCATACTTATCCATTGCTCCACTCCACCCAATCCTAACCATCATCACCATGATCATCGTCCTCCTCCCTCTCCTTTTCCTCTCCATTTATCTACCTCTTCCTATGCTTACCTACAACCATTAATTATTATCATTTTAATTTTATTAATTTCCTTATCGGCCACCACAAGAACCTCTAATTTCTTAGGAACCTCTGTTGCCTATATCTTTCAACTTTTGTATGGACTATTCAAGGCCCTAGAGTTTAGAAAGATTTAAGGCTTAAGCCCTTAACCAGCAACCATGCTCTTTTAGCAACCACTATTATTGCCCTTATATTGTCATTTTATGTTCTTAACCGTTAATACGGTGGATCTCCTCCATCTCTAGTTACTTGGGCTTTCCGTCCATTTTTAGGTGTATGATCTTTATAGGTGTTCCTAATTATTTTGCAATATGGAATGTAATTAAAAAGGGCTTTGTTTGTTGGAAATTGTGTATAAACTTTCCACCTTTAGTTAATTTCTTTTAATTCAATTGAGGTTATGACTTTTATCTAGTAAAATTAGATATGCATTTTGCTTTAACAAAATATGTTATAAAGATATAAATCAACTAAGTGAAATGGCATTACTTTTTCCCTCGTTGATCATTGCTTGATTTTTTCAATGTTCTTTCTTATTTTTTGTTTGATTTCCATTTAAACAGAATTTGATAAATATACTTTGTCAATTTTTTTTCTTATTTTGTTTTTTTTTTCTTATTTATATTTTCACTTTCTTATTCTACTTTGTTTGATTATAAATTACTTGATCAACATAAATAATAGAAGATGAATAGATTTTGATAAATTAAGTAATGAATTCTTATAAGGAGTTAAAGATTTGTTAAATAAGGCTTTTGCTACATTTGTAGAAAGATATGAAATATCTTGACCTTATAGAAAATATCTTTGTCATTATTAGTACTTTAGAGTTATGGTTTATGAACATGTAGTCGTTCATGGGTTCATGTGAGATTACAAGTTATGGATTTTCCATGGTAAAGGATCAAAATCAAATAAGATGATAAATGATAACAAAATTGAAGTTGATAATAATAATGATATTGTTGGGCTCTTAAATGACACCTTTGAGGATATGAGAGAACTAACAAATTTTGACAATGTTAAGGAGAGTCCTAATGAATAAGTTAAAAATTTTTATAAGTTAGTTAAGAAAAGGCAATAAGAATTATACCCTAGTTGCAAAACCTTCTTGAGGCTTTCATTTACAATTAGATTATGTCTTCTTAAGTGTTTCCATGACCTTAGTAATGTAACATTTGGAGACAAGTTAGACTAAATCAATAAGGCATTTCCTAACGCTAAGGTTCCTAGTTTGTTTAATGAAATTAAAACTATGGTGAAATAACTAAGACTTAATTACAAAAAAAAAAAAAGTAAAAATTGAATATTTATCAATTTTAATCTTTACTAGTATGTAATATATTTATCCTTTTTACTTATTTTAAATTTTTTACTTTATTTTAAATGTTTTTATGTGTACATAACCCTTTAGAACTTTTAATTATACATTAACATTATATGAGATGTGTTAAATATTAGTTGTTACTTATACTATTTAGTTTAATTCTGATGCACATTTTAAGTGAAATTGTTGTTCATTATATTAGAAATCATTATATATTATACTAAAATATTATTGTGTATTTTATTAAAAAAAATCAATGTGTATGCCACTGAGAAAAATGTTGTCTATTATACTAAAAAATTTTTACATATTCTATTAAAAATTATTATATATTTTATAAAAAAGAAAAAACAACTATATGTTCCACCAAAAAAATCACCAAGTATTTTACTAAAAAATTGCTTCGTATTAAATTAAAAAAACTGTTATATATTCTAAAAAAAAAAAATCATTATGTATTTCACCAAGAAAACTATTGGGTATTTTACTAAAAAATCGATACATATTTTACTTAAAAATTGCTACTTATTCCTACAAACACTATTGTTAAATGTGAAAAAATAGTTGCATAAAAATATTCTAAATTATTGCAATAATCATTTAAAACTACTGCTTAAACCACTTTTAAGTAATGGTTTCATATGTGTTGTTATAGGTAGAGAAAATTATTGTGTTAGATTTACTGTAATGCTTACAAATTTAGTAAATTAAAAATTGTTGCCTTATACTTTATGCAGCGATTTTCAACTCAAAGGTAACAATTAGCCCTCTTTTTGGTTGTGGTTACAAGATGAGTTTTCTCATAAATTAAATTTGCAACTACACTCTATAGTAAGCAAATCATTGTTCTAAAATATTTAATTTTAACTTTTCAAAAATTTTGTAATTAAGTTCTATTTTTAAAAAATTTTAAATCAATTTTAACATTTACTTTTTTATTACATTCTAGTCATTTTTTAATAGAAATTAGTCAAAGCATTATGTAAGTTGACCTAACAGAATGAACATTTCTTGTCCAACAAAAGGACTTAAATGAAATGACAATTAAATGTTTAAGATTTATGACTCAATTGTCAATATTTCCTAAGATTTAAAACTTTAAGAGGGCATATACCCATTAATAAAACTAATAAAATATGACCATTAAAAATAAGCTAAGTTAACATGAAAGAAATTTTTTTGCTCAATAAAAAATGAAGGAAATTCTAATTAAGTAAAAAGAAATTTTTTAATGTGTTTTAATATGGTGTATATAAGTTGATGCATCCTAATTAAATGGACCTTTTCTTTGACTCACTTTTTTTGTTTGTGTTATTAGTTCACATGGGATAAGAAAATATATAGAATATTATATCCATTTAGGCTAGCACACTGACCCTTTTTAGGTATATTATTTCATTACATACCTTTCTTTTGATGACTAAACATTGATCAAGTGGTCAAGCTCATGCAAGCTCCCTCCCTTTTTATAATTCCACACAAGGAAAAGAGACTACAATGTGATGTATGCATATTTTTATTTTTATGGAAGTAACTAAACAGACACAGGAGTAATGAAGATAATTGGACATAAATAGCATAATTATAAAACTCCTTTACTTTTCCCTTTCTTTATTAATTTAAATTTTGTGTTTTACATGTATATATAACAAGCCTAAACTATATTTCAAATTTTTATCCTAAACTTAACCTTGTCAATATATATATATATGAATTTGTCCATCACTTATCAATTAAAAAAGTGTCTTTTGATATTTATAAGTTTGTACAACAAAGTGAAATACATTATTCAACGAGAAAACCTTTCTCAAATCCTAAGCTTTGGAGATTTTTAAAATTAAGTCTTAATTTTTTTTTTTCTTATTGTTGCAAGGGAAGCCAAAAGTCAAGAAAAAAGAACATAGTTACTAAAACTCAATGAAGAAGTTATAATAAAGGTGTTTTACTTAGTATACAACAATTTTAAATCATTTTGAGTTACTAAACTAGTCTTAAAACCTTTCAAATTTCTAAATTAATTTTAAACCTTTGTGAGTTTCCATATAGTCCTAAACATTTTGTTTTCTTTTGATCCAAGACCTTTTTTTTTTTTTGATAAAAATTGGTCAAATAGTGAAATAAGTAGGTTAATCCCACATTTTGACTAATTTTAGCCTAAAAGGGACTTAGATGGAATGAATCTTAATGTTTACAATTGATTTGAAAATTTTAAAAAGTTCAAAATTTAATTGCAAAATGTTTTAAAATTTAAGATTTCTCAAGAACTTATCCTATTATAAATTCATTATCATTAATGATAACTATATGGAATCAAATCATCTCTATTTTGTTTTTAAAATTAGATGTCAATTATTTTCACAAATGATATTAAACCTTACAACAAAGTTATTTTTTTGGAAACTTAATTGAATTATAATACATTAAAATAGATTTTGATTTTCAATTTTGTTTCCCAATGGTTTTGTACTTCTAAAGTAACTTACAATTAGTATGTTGACTCACTTTTTTTTATAAGTGTAATAGACACTAGTTTATATTTTACAAAATTGTCTTATCATTTTTTTTAATTTCTATTGAGACTTTAAATTGGGTCTCATTTTTAATTTATTTTTTCTTCTTTCATATTGAATTAACTTGACTCTTTGTTCACACTAAAAAAAGGGAAATAAAATTAACTCTTTTTGAAGAGGAATCAAATTAAAAAAATTTTAGTACACAATACTTATTTATGGAAACAATTAGCCTAGTTGATAAATCTTTTTTACTTAACCACACCAAAGAGGCAAAGGTGGCAACTGAATAAGCAATAGTAGCTTTGTAAGGTGTGCTATTGCTTAGATGTTGTGTTTGCCATCAATTTGTCATGGCTAAGAGCCATTTCTAATAATTAGTTGGCCTTCTCTTCTTGGAGTCTTGTCCCAAGGAAAGTCAAGGCTTTAATAGCCTAAACTTTTGTAAGTAAAGCCAATTATAGGCCTATGTCTCCTTTAAACTACAAAAGACATCTTATAAATTTCAATCCTGAATCCTTATTAATAAGAATAATGTTTATAAACTACTAATGATCCTTCAATACTTAGAACACTCACTGGCCTGGTCTGGAATAATGCTCCCTTTATTAGGTAAATATTTTACTCCTTTGGACTCCATAGATACCTTTGTTAGGTCTATCTTTCTGACTACATCAACACTTAAATTCAATTATAAAAACCTTATGAATGTCACTTTCAAGAAGCTCAACCATTGTTTGTAATTTTGGAACATACCATAATCATTCAAAAAAGTGAATAAAAAGAACAAGGGTGCATTAACTATCACAAGAGTAAAACAAATTCATGTACCTGAGGACATAGTCTAGAAATGGCTTTGGTGACAAAAGAGTTTATAGTAGCTTTAAGGAACAAGGTGAACTTGGATAATATTCTAAAGAAATACAACAACAAGTGGGTTCAGTGCTTTTTGTTATACCTAGATCTCAAGTTATTTTAGTGGCAGGCTCAACATTTGTTGTTTTTATGATTATCAATAAACGACTTTATGTCACCAACAAGTTTCATCTCAATTATGTTGTAGGTTGATGGGACACATGGTTAGAAAATGTCCACTAAAGAGTCTTAAAGGAGTATAAGGATTATCTGATCATTAATACCCTCTCCTTTTTATATTAAATAGTCTAACAATTGGTATGGTAGACATAAAGGCCATGACATTAATGCATCATCTAGGAGATAGGCTTTTGGGGGCCATGAAGCTAAGGGAGGTAGTAGTATAGTCAGGGTTCAAAGAGGTAGAGCATAAACAAAACCATTTTCTAAAACTTAATGGGATCTAAGAGCATCAATTGTAGTTGTGATAGGTATTATTTTTATATAATTAGCCTTTGTTAAAAGTCTTTTGGATCTAAGTTCAACATATTCTTTTGTTTCAAAATTTTTGGTTCATAAATATGAAGTTAGTTCAACACCTTTAGACATCCCTATTGTGTTTCTTACTCCTACTCAAAGAGAGTTAGATGCAAAATTAGAGTAATAAGATTGTGTAATAAAAATAAATGGTAAAGAGTTAGGTGAATTTGATCTAGCTAGATATGATAGATTTTGATGTGATATTGGGTATGGATTGATTAGCTGCAGATCATACCTTCTTAGATTGCCATGGAAAAGTAGTATGTTTTGAGATGGGATCAAGAAAATTATTAAGGAGAGTGTGTTGAGTACTTAGTATCAATTTAGTATCTTAAGGAAAGCCCTTATACTTTAGAGAGTGTACTAATAATTAATGAGTTTTTGGAGTAGTTTCTAAAAGATTTATTGACATTGCTACCTAAAAGGACACTTGAATTATGTATAGATGTAGTTCATAGTACTTAGTCAATGTTGATGCTACTATATTAGATGACATCTACAAAGTTGAGAGCTTAAACTCAATTACAAGATTTTGTAAATAAGGAGTGCATTCTCGTGTGATGTTTTGCTTTGGACAGTTCCAATTTTGTTTATGAAGAAGAATAATGATTTTATGAGATTATATATTGATTATCAATAGCTAATGTGGTGATAATTAAAATAAATATCTTTTATTGTGAATCAACGATCTCTTTGGCTAGCATTAGGGGGTCATATATTTTTCTAAGATTGATCTTCATTCTAGCTACCATTAGTTAGGAGTCCTAACATGACATTTTGCATTGGATTTAGGTACTATAAATTTTTGGTAATGTCTTTTAACCTTACTAATGCTTTAGCAACTTTTATGGACTTAATGAATAATGTATTATGGTCATTCCTACATTTTTTCATCCTTGCCTTCATTGATGATATTTTAGTTTATTCCAAAATAGAAGAAGAGTATAGGTAACATTTAAGGGTGGTAATTTAGACACTAAAGGATAAATTGTTTGTAAAACTCAAAAATATGAATTTTGGTTGGAGAATGTAACTTTCCTAGGATATGTGATGTATAAGAAGGATAGAAGTGGATCATGAAAGGAGAGTGTAAACAATGACCAAGGCCAGCCATGATTATTGAGGTTTGTAGCATCGTGGGATCAGTTAGGTAGTTTATTCAGGATTTCTTTATGATAATGGAACTATCAATTTGATTGACTTAAAAAAAAGATCAAATTTTGAGTGGACCAATGAATGTAAACAAAGGTTTCAACAATTGAAAGAGTTTTAGCTTATGCTCTAGTGTTGTCACTTCCTTAAGGCTCCAATGACTTCGTTGTGTATTATGATACTTTGAAAGCTGGTTTATGTTGTATATTAATGGAAAAAAAAATCAAGTTATTGTTTATGGAACTAAACAACTTAAATATGAGGAGTATTATCACACTCATGACTTGTAGATGATAATAGTAATATTTGTATTAAAGTTATGATAATATTATTTTTATGGTGACATCGGTGAGATCTGTACATATTATAGAAGTTTCAAATATATTATTCAACAGAAAGAATTAAATAATTGAAAAATTATGATCTTACAATTAATTGTCACCAAAGTAAAGTAAATGTTACCATTAATTCTTTTGTTAGTTTTTGAAAAAAAAATAATATTACACACACAGTCCATTATTTATACCCATCTTTTAAGAAAATTTGTAGATTATGGTAAATCGTTCTTATGGTCCTTAGCTTTGGTCAACAACTTAAAAGGATCCTAGTGCGTTTCAGTGTCTTGTTTGACTTCCAAAAACATATTCTGACTAATTAAATGTATACAGTCACAAATGAATATGACTTTAGTAATATTCTATCTTTTAATTAACGCAATATCATGGCATTTATAGCTTACCTGAAGCTTGGTTTTTTTAGGGACAAGGTGCAAGGCTGCTCACCAACTAATTCTATCTGTGTGTGTGTGTGTGTGTGTGTTTATTTACAGAAATGGATGAGTTACCATCACAAAATGTAATTTAAGAGTGCTCAACAGAGATTTCTCATTTATAATAACTTTTTATAACAAGAAACTCCGACTTCAATGGATAAACTCTGGTATCATGGATGCTAAATTGTGACCACGTACAGGTCGAAACACAAATCCAAGTTGGGAAAAAATATCTGTCATCCAAGAACATGATGGTTTAACTTAACTTCGTGTGAGTAGACACTACTCCAACCCATGCAAAGTTTCACATTCCCAATCAATCTAGCCCTCTTTTCACTTGTCAGCAATTTTTATGATACAGTCATTGCTTATATATAAAATTAAAATTGCTAACAATTATATATTTTTTATACATATTCTTCAACAAAAACCTTGTAACTTAAAACCACCGGTTTCACATTGTCTAAAACTGATTGACTTGACTTGTATATTCAGTTGCGTCGACTACGTTGATAGTACCTGTATTTTATCCGCTTGTAAGCACCATCCTCTAAGTTGAACACGGCAGGAATGTTGGTCTGTAATATCCGGCGTGAATTGCCATTGACTTGACAAGCATTGTCGCACTGTTCTATTAAATAAATGCAATTTGGTGTGCATCCAGGCAAGCGTTGAGCAGAAACAGAAAAGCTGCAATCCCTGCTGGTGAGAAACAACGCTCTATCCCCCAGGCTCCAAATCTCAACCAATTTGCGTGTCTCATGCTCTTCATTCAGCTTGTAAACCTTGAAGCAAACATTGGCTCGCTTTGCTCCATTTTCATCTCTCTTGCTGGGCTTAATGTACTTGTCGAGTAAAAGCAAATCGCCGTCAGACTCTACCAAAATCTTTTGGATACCACCAATACCATTCTCAACAGGCGATGCAATCTCTATCACTCTGGAGGACAAACCAATCTCGAGAACTTTACCCGTGTGATGAACGGCGTAAAATTTGCCATTATAATCAATGACATCGTTATATCCAGCTTGATAGTTACCAATTGAAGCCCATATTCCATCCCTGGAAGACTTCAACAATGCCAGTTTTCCATCGAGGTTATACAGTACCACTGCAGAGAACTCACCGGGCACAGACCTTGAAAATATAAGAGCAATTTTTCGAATCTCCTCACCCTGAACAACATCAAAACAATCAGAACACTGCCAAGCCAACACCTGGGGTCCATACCAAATGTAATATTTACATAATTCAGACATGGACACGTCCAGGATGTTCAACTCCTTGGGAATTGTCTTGCGCCGGTAACCCAATGCGGGTTTTGTGAGAAATTCAACTCGCAGCATGTCCAGACCAGGAACAAAAGGTCTGTCCAGAACCCATGCCAACCAGCATTTATGCGAAGATCTATATGCTCGATTTTGTCGGACGAGATAGAAGGTGCACATGCTGAAGGAATACAGGGGGCCAGCAAATCCTTCAGTGGTGTAGCCACTCTTCTTCTTCTTCGTCTTCTGGATTGTTTGGTCATCCCTGGAGACGATCAACGCTGGGACCCTTAGGGCTGGATTGAAAGTCCTTCCTCCAGGAAGCATCCTTGCAGAGGATCTCCATGAACTGCACGTAGAGCAGAATCTCAGGAAATCAACGCGACCTTGAAGACCCTCTGCTATCCGTGCCAAAAGTTCTTCTGGCAAATCAGCCCAGCCACCGCGCGTTCCAACGCCTTCCGCTCCCTTTCGCTTCTTTGCCATAATTACGATGTAATATCAATTTGAAACTGGACACCATCCCCTAGCTTGGCAAAAACAGATGGGCAATTAATGATAATAACGATTACAGCTTTCCACGCCGAGAAAATCTCTATTTTATTTCTTAAAGCTTTTAAATTATTATTTTTTTTAATACTAATATTAAAAAATATATATATTTTACTGTTTATTTTCCGTAAGGTGACATGTAATCTGAATCATCAATCACCATTAATTATCAAAATTGTTGGACTTTTATATTTTGTAACCGACAATCTAGATCACGCTTGTTTATGATATTTATGAATTTAACTTTTTTTTTTTTATTCTGTTTTCTATTGTTATTTTGGAGTCATATAAATCTGTTGGAATTTTATTTTTCTAATTTTAGGTCAGTATGTAGTAAAACATTTTTCATTATTAATGACTGTAACTTCTCTTACCCTTATAGAAATACAGCCCGCTAACGGGTGGAAAGACGGTTACAAATTGGGCATGGATCCCGTGTATATTTTTTTATATTTTTAAAAAAATTATAATAAATAAATAAATAAAATAATATATAAATATATAAATTAAACGTGTAAATAAAGTATTTTATTAATTATATTTACATTTTATTATATTTTTTGATATATATATTATTTTATTTATTTGTATATATATATATATATATTGAAAAGTCCCTCGGGTCCCACTATCTTTTTCTTGGAAATATGACCATAAGAGGATCTTGCTGACATGCGAACGGCCGAAGGTGACGATAGATTTGAGAGGTCTGATGGGTTGGCTCATAATATCTACCATTTGGAAAAAAAAAAAAAAACCTGAATTCAGTCACTCTAATTAACCAAATATAATCAAAAGTATATACATTTATATATTAAAAAATAAAATTAATTGAATAAATAAAAAAAAAATGTTGATGAAATTCAATAGCTCCACGTTTTAGACTGCTGCAATAAATGGTATCCTCTGATTTTGAATTTGTGAGTTCGAAATATAAAACGGCCAGTCACTTCAAAGGTTTTGAACTTCAAATTTTTGAATTTTAAATATAAGTAGTTTAATATCCGGGCCACGTGTCCGAATTCAGGCCACCACTTAAGATCCATCGCGGAGACCGTAAACCTCTCGCATTTACTTTGTCGCTGATTTTGGATTTGATAATTATAAAATCTCCTTTTAAAAAAAAAAAAAAGATATCAAGTAAGTGTATATATTACAGAGACATGATTTAAAATGTTTTCTTATAAAAAAAAATAAAAGTACCAAATATTGTCGTATTATGAATAATGTTATTGGATTGAAAAAACGAGTGAGTTTGATTATCACAAAATACAAATATTAATTTAAATTAAAATTAAAATAATTAAATATTTAAAATTTTATTTTAAAAATAAAAATTTAGAGATGAAAAAACAACATTTAAAAAATAGAAATATATATAGATTTTAAAGGATTTAAATAAGTTGTTATTGAATTTCTTAAAAAAAAAAGTAACTCTTTAAATAACTTTGACTGTTACAAAAAATTAAATAAGTTTTATTAATTAGATAGATGAAGCCTAATATATACTTATTAATTTTTTTTTCAGAAAATTTCAATAGTATATTTTTTTATAAAAAATAAAAAAATTAAATTATTTTTTTTAAAAAGAAAAATTTAAAGAAAATTAAACTTTAAGTTTTTTTTTTTATTTCCTTTTCAAGAAAATATAAAGGGAATTTTGAAAGAAGATTGCCAGCGCATTTTCTAATTCTAATTAACCCGAGTTGCCAGCGGCTTGGGCCTTTGACTTGCTCTGGGCGTTGTCCTTCTACGGCTGCTGGTAAATAGTTTTCCTGCTGGTAAATAATTACTTAAAAAAATTAATATTATTTAAATTTCAAAATTTTTTATGTAACTTGGGCCAATTAAAGAACAAATGTGCCAACGTGACTCCCCCGTAAATTCCCTGAAGGTTAACATACACGTAATGGGCTTATTTATAGTGGGCTTCTAAGGTTAAATTAAAACGTGAACCACTGCCTCTTCTACCCCATCCTACCAATACAGGAGAAGCAGCCAGCAGCTCCTCTTCATTATTGTTTCTTTGAAACAAGCTGTTCAGACTATCTCTTAATTTCAACTCCCCGCCATTGCTATTTCAGGAAACAATCCGTTTCTTGAACCAGATATTGGGAAAGTAGTGGAAATTCAGCTGGCGATGGCAGGAGTTACAAAAGAGGCAGCAGTGGAAATATATTAGTAATATATTTAAACTATATTATTTTTATATTTAATTAATTATAAATTTTATAAATATTGTAAAATTATATTTTTTTATTAATACTTTAAATTTTATGTATAAGAATATGTTAAAATATAATAAATAATTTATAAAATTTTAAGTAAAATGATTTGGAGGTGAATCGAGCAGGCAATGTGTCCTAGGCTTTGTCATGACTCTGGGGGGCTGCGTCAATGTACGGGCTCATCTTGCCGTTGATTAGCTGACATACATGAAGGCCAAGCAAGAGATAACCTTTACGGTTGTGATGGAGATCAATTTGGCCCAATGTTTTGAAAACCGGACCGGCTGATTGGATCGGTAAAACAGGAAACCAGACCGTAATTCCGTTCGGTTCACTGTCAAAATTATTACTTCTAAAAGCAAATAAATAATCAAATTTTGCGATTGATTCTAAATTAATAAATTAATTATAATTTTTTCATTTAAAAATTTTATAAAAAATAAAAAAAATTAATTTTTTAAAAATATTTTAATTTTTTTAAAAATAAAAATTATATTATTAAAATATTTTTTATATATTTAATATTAAATTTTAATTTTATTTATTTAAATCTAATTAATTAATTAACTTTTCAGTTTATCGACCGGTTGGGTTGTAAAAACCTTAATTTGGTCATGAATTTTGGTTCTTCCAATTTTTTTTTGCCTCATTGGGATGATCGTTGACAATGATTTCCAGGTTAATTTCTTTCTTCCTTCAACACATATACAATACATATATATTTTCCTTTTCGCTGATCTTGCATGCCAGCGAAGCCCTTTTCATCTATTTACTAAATGGTCAACTTCACTTCACTTCCATCAATTGAAGCTGTACGGGGCCATCTCATTCCAGCGACTAGAGTATGAAACGTAATTCTCTTTTATTTGTGTACATGACATTGAATAGACCGTTGAATTATGAGTTGGGGTATTGGACAGTGACGTTCAAAAAACGACACAGTACGGCAAACAATATATCCCTTTGTCGTGATTTGAGTCTCCGGTCATTTAATGGGTAAATTAATGTTGTTCTTAATTAGATTGCACAGGAAAATTAAGAATCTCCTTCCAGCAATCTGTGCAGGACGATGACGTAGGGTGTCAATAATTAGATGCTACCAGAATTCTTTTTTTCTTTTTTTAAAGGGGATGGAGAAGGGCGTGGGGCTGAATGACCAGCAAAATGACTGTAAGTCACAGTAAATTGATAAGTAAATTGTCAACATAAGTGTAGAAGTATAAATTTAGGGACAAAAATATAAATTAACCCAACAAAAGTATTCCTGGCACGAGGGGGTTGCCCATTCTGTTGGCACTGTAAAAGGCCGGGTTGGTGAAAAAAGGGTAATTCTAGTATAACTGGTTGGTATTTAAGTTTTAATAATTTTGTTCTTATTTGTTGACCTTTCAGCATCCCTTAAAAAAAAAAAAAAAAGATAAAAAAGAAAAATGGGATTGATAAGCATAAAAAAGGAAAAAGAAAATGGCACATCCTTTGCTAAATTTTCTGAGCCATTGGATTGTCATCAGCGTGGAATTTGGATGAATCCAAAGTAACAAAGGTAACATTAAAGAGAGAGTGGTCGTCAGAGTGGCGCAAATAAAGCGGTTTGTAATTATTTCTGGGCAATTTGGGAGTGAATGAGCTATTGGATGGTTTATCCCTTCTCTAAATTATTTCTTTTTAATTAGTTAGCTTAAAAATTTATTGTTAATTAGACCCTTAATGTGAATTGTTAGCTATGATATTGTATTTTACATCGTGTTGATGTGATTTTACTGTTCCGTTAGTGTTTGATTTTATGATAATTGAAGTTTAGTGATCTAATTATAACATATTGAAATGAAGTGATAAAAATGAAATTAAATTAAAAATATAAGTATCCTTTTTATCTTAATATTTTATAAAGTTTTATAATTAAATATTTAATATTTTTATTTGAGTACCAAATTTTTTAATTTTTTTTAATTACAAATTTGTCATTAATTTAATAGAAAGTAATCAAATTATTAAAAATATATTTAAAAAAATTAAATAAAAAAATCATTAAAAAACAAAATGCAAAAAAAAAAAGAATTAAATATCTTTTTTTCTCTTTTCTTTTTTCATGAGGTGTAATTTTTTTTTTAAATTAATTTTTTTGTTGAAAAAAATTAATTTTTTTTTATCTTAAAGAGAAACATATGCTTTGCATGTATATATGTAATTTTTTAAATATATTTTATTTAATTAATATATAATTTTTAATAATTTGATTAATTTTTATTAATAGAGGAATGAATTTATAAAAAGATCTTAAAAGTCTAGAACTCAAATAAAAAAAAAAAAAAAAATTATAGAAATTTAGGATAAAAAAAGTGCATATCCCAAAGCTGGAGCTCGCACACAATATTTATGCTAATCTGAATTGGGCCTTTTTCTTTTTGGAAGATCTCTTGGTTATTTAGATTTGATTACAAAAAGAAACAACCATATAAGCACGCAAGACTGTCCCAGCAAGAGTCTATTTTATCAATTAGGCGAGCGAGCCCCGAAGTGGGCCATGGAAGCTGCTGTTCTAGGCAATGGATAATGGGGACTATGGGCCTGACTCTCTCTTCCAACTTGAAATTAAGCAAATGTTGACAGGTTTGTAGCTCTTAAACTCTGTCCGCAACTTGACTCAGAATAAAGACTTGAGTGATTAGGTTACAGTTTGAAGTTCAGTTGGCTTCAGTTTTTAAAACTTTGTTACAAACTTCTAGTTGGTAACACGGTTCCACCAGCTCTCACTTGCGCTACCTTAGAAGTTAAAATTGATGAATCTTCCAATCTAAACTATCCCCAGAAAAGGCTCCCTTCAAATTCAACAACAATGGAGAAAAATATCAACATATGAAAGCTCTTTTCAAGCTTTGACCATGTTATGGGCTGCCTTCTATTTCACCAAAAGTGACTAGCAAAATGGAGACCTGAAATCTGGATCAATAAGCTTAGGTAGGTGCAGCCACAGTACAATTAATTGATCGCTAAGCATTTAATGCTAAAACTTTGTGTGCCAACTTGGTTTGGAACCTACTAAATATTTATCTAGAATTCCACAAAGGTAACAATGTCTGCCAGTTCTTGAAAAGCTGCAGCTAAGTTTATCAGCAAGTAATCAACCAAAATTGGAGCACTGCTACTAAATATGCTTAGGAGCATTAGATTCTTTTGTCTTATTGTTAACATTATTGCTCTTACCCGTCTCTGATGATAACAAAACGAAACTGACTAAGACAAATGGTTTTGATGTTCTGTTGGGGTCGTTGTGAAGGTCAATAATTAAAGAGGATTTGAAATGTGGATTACACCTGTGGGGTATCCAATGTCTGCAGGTGAATTGGCAAGAACTAGCAGAAAGCTACCCGTCAGTGAAAAATCCAATCCACATGGCCACAAACTCCTCGAATTGTTTGTTTCTTTTTTTTTTTTTTCGGTGTTTAGTCCAGCAATACGATTAACCTTAGGTTAGATTCAGATTGTACTTTATTTGGCGCTCCCTCTTCCAAAGCTGGAATTAGATGTCACTCAATGCTAGAACATCTCGTTCTTCAAGCCAAAAATAAAAAATAAAAAAAAAAAAATCAAGTTATTAAATTAAATGGATTTAACCATAAACTTCAAGTTATTAAATGATGGATATTGGATATGAACTTCAACAGTAAATAAATTTTAATTATTCAGCTCTAAGCAAATCCTCTGAATTGACTGAAAACAAATATTAGCCAAATGCCAGGAGTCAAAATTTGATATCAAATCAAGCAAGCTACTTATGCTTTTGTGGGGTCATTGATATGAATAACCATGTGCAAAAAAAAATATCCAAGATAATGATCTTAATGTAAAGCTTCCCTCCTCCCGAGAAAAAGTCTTAAATGAAGATTCCTTACAGATAACCACTAGGTGTATTCTCTCCTACTGTCCCACATGCGTTGCAAAGTCCAATAATTTAACCCTTCAGAGCACATTTGATGGACATGGAGAAGAGCCCAGCAACAAGCGCTGCTCTCCGAAACTCAGAGAGTAAGAGGGTTATTACTAGAAGACAGTCGCAACCTAAGATTAAAGTTACCAATTGACTTAGAGATCCCTCACATATTTGAGTTGCAAAAACTATATCCGTAAAAACAATTCAAACATCTTATATGAAAACTCATGCATTGAAACGAACTTCTTAAAGGGTCATTATTCAACCAAAAGTAGTCTCTTTTTTTCTCCCCACATACCAAAGGGAACGACGAAGAAAAGGGCCTGTCCATATCACACCATAAAGCGTATGTAAACGAAGATCGCACCAAATCTCGACTTCCAAGAAAATGTATGGCACTGGACCCCAGTCATGTGCAAAAGAAAAAGGTAGGACAAATGAGGACCGGACAATTTTCACAGTCAGATTTAGCTGATAAGTTGCCTACTGACTGGTGTGTCAATAGACCATTCAAAGTTAGATATTCAAGTGGACAAAAAATATCTCATTACATATGACATTTATGTAAACCCAGAGTGTAACTCCAACTTTTTTTCTAGTTGGAATGAATGTGTGTCACTGGGGTGGGTGTGACAGCGGACAAATAGGATTTTGGAGAACTTGACGTGTGACTACGTGTGGTGGTGTCTGTGTATAAATACCAGGCCTTGAGTAATATAGTTTGGTGTTATGGGTGCAATAGCCATGGAAGAGTTCAAGCACTTGGTGATTGTAAAGTTTGAGGCAGATGCTGTGGTAGAGGAGATTATCAGGGGAATGGAGAAGATGGCTTCTGATGTTGATCTTACCAATTCCTTTGAATGGCGAGTAACTTGGAAGAATATGCTCTTGTCCCATAAGTAGCAATTCTATATGCCAAAATTTTGTCATATACTCTTATAGATTGTTTTTCTCTTACAAGGCTTTTCCCCAGCTGTGTGCATTGTTGTAAGCTAAGCTCTATTTTGATGGATTGAATGCCTGTATTGATTATGTTTCATATTTGTAGGCTTTACTCATGCTTTCTCCATGACATCTGAAAAAGAAGGAAAATTTACAATTAATTTAGATTGGAGAGAACAGTTATAAAATTAAATTGATTTTAAGAAAATTTTATTTTTTTTATTTTAAGGAAAAGATAAAAATTTAGTAGAAATTTTTTTTTTCTAAAAAATGCTAATAATTTAAGTTTATATTTAAAAAAAACAAAAAATAAAAAAATAGTTTTAAAATAAACATATTTCTTTTTCATTTTATCTTATAAATAAATTAAAAAATCCTTGTATAAGTAAATTAAATTTTTAATTTAATTTTCACTGTAGATGACCTTTTTCTTTTTCTTTTCCTTTGCTTTATCAACTTTTACTTTACCTTTTTTCATTTGCACTTTCTCAATTTGCCGGCCACGTTCCAAGACACGTGCGCGGTCGCACAAACTCCACGCCAAATGGAACAAGCCAAAATATGGACCCTCAAAATGACTTTTTCTTTTTCCTTTCTTTATCAACTTTTACTCTACTTTTTCCATTTGCAATTTTTGTCGCTTGCCGGGCACACAAGAAATTGGATTTGATTCTTTTTCTCCAATAATCTTGAGTTGCTGGCAATTCGGAGAGCTCTAGAAAAAGACATCAGGCTGAAGTTACAACGAATCAGCTTGGAAACAAATTGCCTGGTTGTGGTTAAAGCAATACGAAACAACCTTTCGGAAACTTCCCTGTTGTTCAACGAGGCAGAGAACATAAGCAAAGGCAGGAGGAGAAAACATAAAAGCACAATTTCAACAGATTATTGGATATTCCAAAACATCATTTTGGTATCCCATAATGCTCTCTTTTAGTACACACAATGATCAGAGAAGGACATGCTTTCCATTCCTATTTGTCCACTTGTCTAAACAAGCTTATCTTCTCAGTTTTATATACCTAATCCTACTAATAAGTTGCTTAACATTACACATTACAACAAAAGCCATTTACACAAGGACTAACTAGCATATTCTTTATAGATTTCTATATACAAACATAAATTACAATTTAATTAAACATTACAATGCAATTAGAGATTGATAACAACAAAAAAAGTGACATTGAAAACTGCTTCCAGCTTCTCCTTCTTCCTTTACAAACCTTATTTTCTTGGCTGACCATCTTGCTTTCTTTTCAGGGCATCAAGATTGAGCTTGAATAGTATGAAACTAGGTTCTCTAGCACCCCTTCTTAATTTCATAGTTGTTTATGCCCATTCAAGTTCTTAGTTATTCAAACCTTGACTTTGAGAGAGCTTTTGTTAATATGTTTGCAAGTTGATCTTATATGTTGCAGTCGACAAATTTTACTTTTCCTTCCACTTGAGTTTCACGGATGAAATGGTATTTGATTTTAAAATATTTGGTCTTTCCAGGAAACACTGAATCTCTGGAAATGGCTATTACAGATTGATTGTCTACTTTGATTTCAATAGGCATAGCTTGGTCCAGTCTTAAATCCTTCCAAAATTTTTCTCAACTAGATGGCCTGATTGATTGTTGTAGCTGCTGAAATATGTTGAGCTTCAGTTGTTGAATGTGCTATAACCTCCTGTTTCCTAAAACTCCAAGAGATGACACTTGAACCTAGAGTGAATAAATGACCAGAGGTGCTTTTCATATCTTCACAAGATCCACCCCAGTCACTATTTGGAAAACCATGCAGCCTCATTTTAGTTCCTTTCTCACACATGAGTTCAAAATCAAGTGTTCCTTTTACATATCTCAAGACTTTTTTTTTTTTGTTGTTTTTAAGTGAATCTGTTGCCTCTCTTGACCAAAAATTTTGTCACCGGGTGATTCATAAGAAAATTTGGCTCTATGAGTTATCCCTTCCTTTTATTAGGGTTTTAAAAATAACTTATTTTTATAATAAAAGTTCAGCTCATCAAAAGAAGATTAAAACCTTAGGCCTCATTTAGAGAGAGAACCCAATCTCTAGGTTAACATTAAAATTTAGCTTGTAATTTTATTAGTTATTTGGTTATTTAAATATGACAAATTTATTGAAAAAATAGAAACCTTATAATTTCGGATCTAAATTTTGAAATTTAAGAGATAACTTAATCTAGTAGATAAGTCTCCAACAAAATCAATCAATTTTAAAATAAAGTAAAAAAATAAAAACTTAAACTAAAAATTAATTAACGTGTCTTTTATACACGTACCCAACAAATGAGTCCACAATATCACCCCTCCCCCCTAAAGAAAGAGCTTGTCTGTGAGTTTAAAAGCTGGTTATGCATTATGGAATTAATCCAACGATTCCCAAGTTAAGTTAGCAATATCAGTTCTGGTTTAATGGACTAATAGCTCCTAACTTGCATTGTAATTGCCCCCTTTTGTCTTGTAATGACATGAAGTGAGATCTCCAGTTCCACCTTGGACTCAAATGCTAATTCCTCCCCATTATGTTTGACCAACTCAAGCCAAAAAAGCTTCTTACACTGGTATACTGCTGAATATGGTTTGACATAATTATAACAAAGCCTTCATACCCTTCTTTCTACCATCTAACCCTTATTAGTTTCTTAATGAAAGGAGAGGAAGAACTTACAATTTTGTTGTCGGTCTGCACTCTTAGACTAGTGTTGTTCTTGATTGGAGGTGTTATCGGTGTTGTGTTAGATGAAGGAATGCCTTGGTTGCCTTGCCATATCCCCTTCTTTTGTACAAGTTCTTGCAATACCTTTTGTTTGGCTTTAAAGGCTATGGCTAGATTCATGGCATGGGCTAAATTAAGCGGTGTGTGAAGCTCTACATCCAAGTGAATTAAATTGAACAATCCCGTAATGAATAAACTTACATGTTAGTCCGTTCTGATGAATCGGCTTGCTTGTGCTAATCGCTCTTGAAATTGGCTCTATAATCCTTAATTGACCCTGTTTATATAAGAATGACTAGCTCCCTTAAGGGGTTGCTACGTGTCAGAAGGCAAAATCAAAGCAAACAATACTCCTTGAACCCATTCCAACTAATTACAGGTTGCTCAAATTCTAACTGGTGGTACCACAATTGTGCCTCCCCAAGGAGATGGAATGCAACTAGCCCCACCTTGTCTGCTTCTATTATGCGTTGATTAGTAAAGAACTTTTCACACTGATGTAACCAGATTGGGGGATCTTTTGCACCAGAATAAGTTGGGAAATCCAACTTTGTGTATCGAGGCACCATTCCCCTACTGGTTCCCACTTTAACCCCTATCGTTGGATTGCTCGTGTTAATTGTAAGGGGTGTTTGCTCTTATGGCGGGTTATGACTTGCGGTTTCTGATTCCACACGCATACTTTTTGGGAGGCCAACCATTATCTCTTTTAATTGCAATAAGAGTTTTTGTATTTGATTTCCCAGCCATTGCTCTACCTTAGCAACCCTAGCATCACTCGTAGCTTGTGCCTATTTGAGGAGTGCACGTAGTCTGTCCTCAGTTTGAGGGTCGCCTATTGTGTTTGGCTCTGATACCAATTTGTTGTCTTCCTTGACCAAAGATCTTGTCACTGGGCGATTCATGGGAAAGTCCAGCTCTATGAGTCATCCCTTCCCTTTATTAGGGTTTTTAAAATGACCTATTTTTATAATAAGAGCTCAGCTCATCAAAGGGAAATTGAAACCTTAGGCCTTATTCAGAAAGAGAACCCAATCTTTAGGTTAATGATAAAATTTAGTTTGTAATTTTATTAGTCATTCGGTCCTTTAAATAAGATAAGTTTATTGAAAAAATAGAAACCTTATAATTTTGGATCTAAACTCCAAAATTTAAGAAATAACTTAATCTAATAGATAAATCTATAACAAAACCAAATAACTTTAAAATAAAGTAGAAAAATAAAACTTAAATTAGAAATTAATTATCACGTCTTTTATATGCCCGCCCAACAAATGAGTCCACAACAAAATCTCTTTTGGTTTCTTTATAAATTTGGAGAAAAGTCTGGTAGCTTGAATTATATCCAACCTTGCTATTAACAAATAGAGTAGACAGCCAAACATGCTTCTGTATAGGCTTCATCAGCTTCTTTGACACCATCATCCATACATAGCCTTTCATTCATCATTAAAGGAGTTGTGATGTCTTTGCTTTGAATAATCTAAGCTTTTTTAGCTTTTAGTAGCATACTTTTTTGGACAAACAAATATGCTTTTGTCTGATTGTGAGATTTTCATTCCAAGGAAATAAGACATTTGTCCAAAGTTTGTCCTTTCAATTATGTTTAAACTCATCAATCATTTCATTATTTCCACTTGTTATTAGCAAATCATCTACATACACAACTACAATAATCAGACCAGTTAAAACAACTTTAACATATAATGTAGCTTCAGTCTTACTTTTCTTAAATCCCAATTGCTTTGAGTATTCACATAACTTTCCATACCAAGTCCTTATAGCTTGTTTGAATCATAAAGAGTCTTTTTTTTTTTTAAATCCTTTTGGTTGTTCCATAATGATCTCCTCCTGGGATGAGTCATTCAAAAAGCAAATTACACATCTAATTGGAACACTTTCCATCTCTTATGTGCATTAAGGGCTAGAAGTAACTGATAGTGTTTAATCTTGCTACTAGTACAAAAATTTCTAAGTAATCTACTCCAAACATTTGTGAATAGCCTTTGACAACTAATATGGCTTTTAATCTATTAACTAATACATTTACATTTGGTTTAGTCCTAAATACTTATTTTACTCTAATAACATATATGTGAGTTGTTTGTCTACCAATTCCCAAGTCTTGTACTTCCCTATCATATTCAATTTTTCTTTCATTGCATTTAAACAAGTATTAGACTTTGAGCCTTTATAATAGGTTCCTAGTTTAAGGAGAGCAACATGACTTCTCTCATACACATTTGCAAGAGATCTTATGCCCTTGATTGACTCATTGTTAAAGTTTGCAACTTCTTATACTATAGATTCATCTACTAGCTATAATTGTGAATTTGTACTGTTACTTCCTCGTTGCATCTCAAATTGAGACTTGCTCTAATTCCATGACACTTGCTCATTAAATATGACATTTTCTAGTAATGAATACTTTCTCAATTTTCAAGTTATATATATTGTAAGGTTTAGTATTTAAGCTATAGCTAAAAAAAATCCTTAATTCTAATTTTTCAAATTAAGCTGTAACAAATATAACCAAATACCTTTAAATGTTGCAACGAAGGTTTGTTACCAAACTAGGCTTCATAAAGGGTTTTCTCTTTCAAGGATTTAGTAGAAAGCCTATTTTTCAAGTATATTATTGTATTTATAGCTTTTGCCCAAATTTTTTTAGATAAGGCTTCTCAAGTAACAAATATCTAGTCATTCTCATAATAGTCTTATTCTTTCTTTTAAAGACACCATTTTGATGAGGAGCATAAGTGACTATTAATTATTGATGGACATTAAAGTCTATGTAGAACTTGTTAAACCTATTAGAGGTATGTCTTGTCCCCTAGTTTGATTTAAGCATCTTGATTTGACAATCAAATTGATTATCAATTCATATCTTGAACTTATTAAATACATGTGGCACATTAGATTTATGATAAAAAAAACCTAACACATTTTGGTCAAATCATTATTAAATAAGAGGAAATATCCATTCCCATAATAGCACATATAAATGTAATAACACAATTTGTCCTAATTTTTTACAAATTCTAAATTGTATATTAGACCTAAACCAATAATACCTTTTTGGATGTCCAATTCTTTTACAGTGCTTGTAAAGCAAGTAGCCCCTTTTCTTTTTCTACTCCTCCTTCCTAGTTTCCCCTTCTCTCTTCTCCTTATCCTTCTTCTCACTAGAGAACTTTTAGGCTCTTGTTTGTTGTTTCTTTTTACCTTTGACCAACATGACAACTTCATTTGCATCACTTTATCTGGTAGCCCTTTTTAACTCAAAGAGCTTGTAATGCATTTACAAGTTCTACCAAAGTAAACTTGCTTAAATCCTTAGAATTTTCCAAAGAAGATTTCTTTTTATTCATACTCCTCAAGCAAACATACCAACACCTTTTCTACTATCCTCTAATCAATTAGCTCCACCCCTAGCAATTTGATTTCATTAATAGACTTCATGAGCCTATTAAGAAATTGCTTAATTGATTTGTTGTCTCTCATATCGAGAGATTCAAATTCTCTCCTTAGATTTAAGACTTAAATGGTTTTTATTTTGTTACTACCATGAAATTCCTCCCTCAATTTGTACCATGTTTTTTTTAGCTGTCTCACATGTCATAATTTTGGTGAAGATAACATCTGTTACACCCAAATCTATGCAAGTGAGAGCCTTATACACCCTTGTTGCCTTTTTACTATGGTGCTTAATTTGGGCTACTGTTGGTTTGTTGTGAAGAGGAGCCATTTGATCTTTATTTTCAATTATCTTCTAGAAATCTAATGAACTCTAGTAGACCTTATTTTAACTGTTCAGATTGGTAGTTTTTTCCTAAAAAAATTAGAGGTACTAAGGTTGGATATGGGGTGAAAGTCATTCCAACTTTCTCAAGGTGTTTGTGGTGTCATGGTGGGGTTTCTCTCTGTTTTTTTTTTTGGTTTTTCCTTTTTTTTTTTTTTTGGGTTTTCACACGAGACTTAACCACAAGCCTTTAAAACCATTCAAATACTTTGATACCACTGTTATTCAACAAGGCAAAGGACCAAAACACACACACAGAAGAAGGCAAAAGAAGGAGAAGACGAAAAAGAACAATTTCAACAAATTATTGGATATTCAAAAACATCATTTTTGTATTCCTTGATGCTCTCTTTTAAAAGAGATTTGTACAATATTAAGAATACATATAATGATCAAAGAAGCACATGCTTTCCATTACTATTTGTTCACGTGTCTAAGCAAGCTGATCTTTTCAGCTTTACATACCTAATCCCACTAACAAATTGCTTGACATTGCAGATTATTGTAAAAGGCACTTACACAAGGACTAACTACATGTCCTCCATAGATCTCGGATAACTTGTGGAGGACATTTCCTCGATCAATAAATTTGCCATCTCTCATGTTAAAAGGCAGAACAATGAAGTCGCTCATTTTCCTGCTAAAACAGCCCTGATATATGCTGGTGATAATCCGTGGGATAGAAACAACCTTGGTTCTGCCTTCTTTTTTTTTTGGTCTATTGAAAATGGAGTTTGAAACTCAAGTATGTGAATAAAACTTCCTTATTTTGACTCAGAAAGACAAAAAAAAGAGAAGAAAAGTACATCTAACAATTTCCAGCTGCTGTCAATCAACTATTATTTTGTAAATCCTCAACATACATTGTGCGATGACGTTGAAGGTGATGTTGGACTTGTGACGTTTGAAGACATTGAATTCCAACCAAGTTCTGTCTACCAATCATAGCAGATAAAATATAGTGTCAGAACAGTGTATGACTTGCAACATGTGGATTTGCAAGCTTGCTAGCTAGAAGACAATCCCAACAGGCAAAATTGAATGGATTGAAAACTGCAACTGCAAGATCCAAAAGCAACTCCAGTGTTATTTTTTCTCTATAAATCGAAGTGTAATGAAGGCCAAAAGGGCCAACCAAGCAAATTAACCGAAGCAATCAAGAAGCATTTTGAGATAAACTTTTCCAAGTCTCTTTCTCTCTCTATTACTCTCCCAAATCTATCCAAGATCTAGCAAACGAAACACACAGACAGTCAATCTCTTACAACCCAAAACCAACACATGGACTACGATCAAGGTCATGGACCGTCCAAGAACATGCAAACACAGCTGTCCCAGATTCATGGCTCACCCAAGAATACAGAGGGGAAGACTATACATGTCAAGTCTAAGCTTGTTGACTGTGTGGAGGATATAAGTAGGTCACACATATTTTTTTCCCTCTCGTGTCTTGCGTTTGTTATGAACAATTCTAACAAAGCTCTTTCTCTCTTTTTTTTTTTTTTTTTTTTTTAATATATTATGTTTCTGAAATACATTATTGAGCATTTTCTGAATGATTTTTTCTTTTTTATCAGAACTGGAGGGGGAAGAGGTGATGATGACGGAGAAGAAAGAGAAGGACAAGGAGGAGGAGGGAGTGGAGAATAAAAGAAAGGAGGAGGAAGAGAAGATAAGGGCAGAGGAGGAGAAGATAAGGGCACAGGAGCAGAAGATAAGGGAAGAGGAGGAGACAAATCAAATTAGATACTATATGCAATTGAACAGGCAATGGTACATGGATATGATAAAGGAAAACGAGAAGAAAAAAAAGGAGGAGGAGGAGAAGAAAAAAAAAGAGGAGGAGGACAAAAAGAAGGAAAACGATGAGAAGGAGAAAGAGGAGGAGGAGAAAAAGTGCTCTATGGTCTACAAGCAACTATACAAAGATATTATACATGGTGACTGGGAAAATACGAAGAGGGTTTTTGACAAAGAGTCATCTGTAAGAACTGCCAGCATAACTTACCCCAAGAGCACTGCACTTCACATTGCAGTCAAAAAAGGTGTTTCCATAAACTTTATTAAGAACCTTGTGAACATAATGTCTAGAACTGATCTGGAAACCTTGGACGGGAACAACCACACAGCTCTCCACTGTGCCGCCACTGTGGGTTACACAGAGGCTGCAAAGGTCTTGGTGAACAAGAACCCAAGCTTGGCCAAGTTTCGGGGCTCTGACAGTCAAACCCCTATTGACATGGCTGCTCAGCTTGCCCACAAGGATACAGTTTGGTTTCTTTTGCCAGTGACCTGCCAAGAGGATCCAACTGTGTTCAGCGGTATAAGTGGCGCTGTCATTCTCAATCACCTCATTATTGCTGAGTTCTATGGTTGGTATTGTCACTATTCTGTTCAACTTCCTCTCTTGTTTAATTTTGGATGCTCTATTCTTCAAACGTGAACCCAACAATTTTAGTAAAAATTTAAATGGGTTCCCTTTTGCACCATGCTCTATTCTTTCATTTTCCCGTGCTTTTGTTTTGAAAATACCCTCCAAGTTTCAGTTCTTTGTAGTTAAAAAGGAGATGTGTAGGACGGATGTGTCTCTTAAATTCGAGAAAGTCTCTTTCTCACACATGATTTTACTATTAACAAATTTAAAACTCCAATATTAACGTGAGAATTCAGGACTCATTACCATGCTTTCATATTGATTCTGGCTTTTTTTTCCTTTTTTTTCTTTTCCTTCTCGGGCAGACATAGCTATTCACTTGCTGGGGCGTTTTCCCAACTTAGCAACTGAGATCGATGGTGATAGATGCACTGCCTTACACGTGTTGGCGCTCGTGCCTCATGCATTTTTAGGCGGAAAACGGCTCAACTTTTTACAACGCTGGCTTTACCAACGTATGTCTCAAAATCTCATCATCTATTACTCATAAAAATTAATTTTGCATCTGCTCTCGATTGATGGATAAATTACGTTCACCCCATTATTGTTTCGATTATTATTTCAAATGCCTTTTTGAAAAGAAAATTTCCAACCATATAATATTCTCCATTTATTCATTTTCTCCATTTCTACAAACGTGAGCCATGATAAAACCTCCTTCACGTGTCTTGATTCTCATAGGTGCTTATGTGGAAAAGGTTATTGACCATCGCAAAGAAGATGTAGAGAATCCTGCTGTAGAAACTGAATATCCATCACATGAACCAAGAGAATCACGCAGAAACTTTAAATTCTTGCAAAATATACATCGCACGATGCGGATGCACCGACAAGCTCTTCAGCTTACGAAAATGTGATGTGCAGAATTTGAAAAAGAAAATTTTACTGACTATTTATTAGCGGCTCCAGTCCTGACAGGTGTTGAACGTGGGACTCATGAATTGGTCTGGGAGATTGTCAAAAGGTTTCCTGATGCCATATGGTACAACGATAAGAATAAGCGTCACATGTTTCACCTAGCAGTTTTGTACCGCCAAGAGAAGGTTTACAATCTAGTGTATCAAATGGGTTTGCAAAGGCATTACATGATTAGATATAACGATGGATTCGGAAACAACATCTTGCATCTGGCAGCAATGTTGGGGCCACCAGGTAGGATTTCTGGAGCGGCATTTCATATGCAACGAGAGTTGCAATGGTTCCAGGTATTTTTGCCTGCTTTTAGTAATAGTATAAAATATCTCTCTCCAATTTGAACTTATTTTGAATGGTCTCTTTAACAGTTTAGAGTTAAATAGTCTCTTGGTTGTTGACCTCAGTCGACGGTGTCTCTCAGCTTATTTTTCTTTTCATCATTAGCTCCAAAATTGACTTTCCTAACAAGCTTTAAATAGACATATATATATATATTCCATTATAAACTCAAAATTTGACTTTCCTAGCTTTTTTTAGGTTTGAGTGATTTCTTAGTTATTGTCAATAGATTAATGATGTCTAGCATGAACAATTTCACTAAAATTTAAAGTGATTTTCTTCTGTTGTAGCCTATTGAAATTTTCCCTTTTTTTTATTAAATTTTTTTTATCTGTCCTCCTCTCTATTTAACAATATTATCTTTCATTATTCTCACCTATCTCCATGTTTTGGACATTACATATCTTATTCTTCTTCTTCACGGCAAGATTCCATTTCATTCTATAGGAAGTAGAAAATTTAGTCCCACCATTGCTTGAATTACAATTGAACAAGGACGGCAAAAAGCCGAGGGAGTTGTTCACTGAACAGCACCAGGATTTGGTGAAGAAGGGGGAGGAATGGATGAAGAACACAGCTTCTTCTTGCACTGTCGTTGCTGCCCTCATCATAACCGTTGTTTTTGCAGCTGCTTTCACCTTACCGGGTGGAAATGATAGTAAGGGATATCCAATTTTCTTGAACGACTTGTCTTTTCTAATCTATTCAGTCTCAAACGCATTGGCCCTTGTCACATCTTCTACTTCAGTGCTGATGTTTTTGCGTGTACTCACATCGCGCTATTCCGAAGAAGATTTTCTTAGAGCATTGCCAATGAGGTTGTGCATTGGCCTTGTCACTCTGTTCCTTTCAATAGCATTCATGTTGGCGGCATTCAGCGCAGCTCTTCGCATTGTTCTTTTTCATCAGTTGAGTTGGGTTGCAGCTCCAATCGTTGTGCTGGCATGCGTCCCATTGACATTGTTTGTGTTCTTGCAGTTTCCCCTACTAAGTCGAATGCTTTCTTCAACATTTGGGCCTAGCATTTTCCATCAACAAAGCAAACAGATCTTGTACTAGTTGACTTCGCTGAATATGTTTCAGCCGCAGAAGGGTGATGAATTTGTCCTGCTGTTTGTACCATTAATATTTGTTTATGTATTTCAAAATTTGACCATCGTTGAGATATTATGCATTTGTCCTATGAATATAGCTATGATTTAATGGTGGTGTCATTCTCGCTGACAATTCCATGAGATTCAAAAACATGGTTGTCACAGTTTTATTGATTGGATCCATGGTTACAAAGAACTTATTGAATTTAGTTCTAAGAATGTGAGAATTACTGTTGGTCCCTATGTGTGAGGCAACTCAAGAATGTGGTAAATTGAATGATTAAGAAAAATGGAAAATCAAAACTTATCACCCAATCACAAGCTCACAGCTTCTTTGTCAAGTAGAGGGAGAGTGTGTGTCTGTATTCAATAAGTTGAATATCAATGCGCATATAAACAATAAGCAAGAGAGTTTGAGATGCATAAATTATACACAAACAATTTATAATGGTTTGAATTTTCTTTTAACCAGTTTCCATTCGTTCTGCAAGCTCTCATAGATATTCACAATCTACTACTCAAATTTTTTTTATGTGGAAAGATTAAACCCCTTAAAATACTTTGGTTACCTAGTCAAAAATACACTAGAGCACACGTAATTCTCTCCTCTTTGTTCACCTTGTATTATTGAGAACACTTTACTTTTTTTTTTCTTTTTTCTTTTTTTTTTATAAAAAAAAACAAAGAACATGGGATTTTTTTTTTTTTTTGACTAACGTACACTTTGTTTTTTCTTTTCTCTTTCAGAATATACTCAAATTTTCTCATAATCAAAGCTGCTAGAGATTACAAAATCTATTGTACAAACTTGTTTTTATACATAAAATTGACTTCTACTAGCCGTTGCTGCTTGTACAGAGATATTTTCATTTTGGACACTGGCTAAAATTTGGAAAAAAAGTATCCAAAAATTCTGTCTTTAAGTCACTACTGAACAACAATTGCATTTAGTTCTGTTACCAATTTTTGTCTCTACCGGCTAGAGGCTCGCTGTTTAAAAAAATGAAAAACAGTTGACCTTTAAGTTTCCTGCCTTAATTCTGACAGTTTTATTCTCATTTCTTTCTTTGTTTTTTTTTTTAATTCTCGAGATCATCATTTTTGTCTAGAGATGACTCTACTGAATATCTGATCCAACCCCTCTTTCTCCCCCTATGATTCTCTCTGAATCTCTGCAATGTGACTCTTAAATAAATAAATAATTATTTATAAGAATAACGTAAAATTATTATAAATTTTTAACGTACAAGACAGAGTCTTGTTTGCTTGCAAAATGTCAACTCTTGTCTATTGTAAGTCATTCTTAGGGGGAAGAGCATCCGGATGGCCGTTGCCTTGAGTTTATGTTATAACATGAGTTTGCTCTCATCGCCACATTAATAGGTTAATTAATAAATGCTTGTTGATTATATAGAAGTTTGAAACTTAAAGAAAAGAAGCAGATCCAGATTTATAAGCCACATTCTTTAATCTTAATTTTTGGTTAGTGCCAAGAGTGTATTTGTTGACTAATTTTCCCTTGCCTAGCCATCAGTAGAATTTGCAACCCCACCAACTCCGCCGAGAAGGTTTATATCTTGTGATTTTTTTTGTTTTTGAGAATTAAATTAAGAATTGTTATTGTACATTATAATAAATTTTAATTAATTTTTTTAAAAAATTTTTCATTTATATTACAAATTTTTTTAATTTAAAATTTTTTTTAAAAATTACTCTTTATATTATATATATTTTTTTTATTAAATTTATTATTTGATTTTTAATTAGGTATGATAGCTATACCAATTAACATTTTGTATCTTAAATTGTATTCAATTAAAAATCATGTCATTTATTTTTTTAAAAAAAAGATATTTTTAATTAATAGTATTAAAATAGATGAATAATTCTAAAAAAGAATAAAAAAATATAAATATCTTAAATTAAAAAATTTTGTAACATAAAGAAGTAATTTAAAAAAAAAAATCTTCTGATTAAAAATTATTATAATGTAAGGGAGCAATTGTTGATTTAAATTTTTTTTAATAATACTAAATATTACAAAAAAAAAAACCTTATCTTCTTGGGATAAATATATTTTTTTTGGTACACACTTTTATTTGGTAGAAAGTTATTCACTTTAATAAAAATAATATTTTTATGATAAATCAAAAATATTAAATTTTTTATTTGGTAGAAAGTTATCCACTTTAATAAAAATAATATTTTTATGATAAATCAAAAATATTGGAATGTAATATATATCATTACTCTTTTTGTTTTTTAATTATCAATTGAAATGTAAATATTTATATTTTTAAGGAAAATGTATAAAAAAATATGTATTATGAAACACATCATGCTTATTTTTTTATTTTAAATATTAATTTAATTTATTTAATATTTAATTTAATTGATAAAATAAAAAATTTTAAAACATTTATATTTATAATTTGTTAATATTTTAACCAAGCATTATTTATCAATTTAAATAAGTATAATAATTAAAAATTATCTTTAATTAAAGAAAAAAAATTAATTATAAAATATTGACGGTTCAATTAAATAATTAAGAATTTTTATTTTTTTTTTCCATCGTTAACTTTAATTGATTGAGTTTTGATAATTTAAAAATTTTTAACCACTTGGTAGGTAAGCATTAATTAAGTATACAAATTTATTAATAAATTTTTAATGAATCTAATTTTAAATTTTATCAAATAAATTTTGTGTAAAAAATTTTACTAATTTTTAAATTTTTTATTAAATTTAAAATTTTGATATTTGTATCAACTTTTTTTTTTTCAAACTTTAAAAATAAAAAGTAATTTTTAAAAAATATATAACCTAACACAAGATGAAATAAGGGCAATAATTAGCAGAGACATCATATAAGCTAAGCACAAAATTCAACTCAAACATGAGAGGAGCATCTAATTAATTTATTAAAACACCATGTGATATAACAAGAAAGACATGTGGGCCATGTTAAGGTGCAGTACAAAACAATAGAATCACCCGAAAGAAAAATAAACACCGTTTGATATATCTAATTGGTTCATTAAGGGCATTTAAAGAATTTGGCGTTTGACTACCCGCTAAATTTTTAAAATGTAGGCGTTTGAGACTGAAATAAAAGATACAAAAGAAATTTTAGAAATAAAAAAGACTTTTGATAGGCCCTATCATGAGAAAGGAATAAAATATACTTTTGATAGAAAAAAATAATTCAAAAATATATATATATATTTTTGAATTATTTATTTTGTATATAAAACTCTTTTATTTGTAATTATCTAATTATTATTTGAAAAAAAATACCTTAATGATAAATAATGGTTTGTTTTATTTATCTTGTTACACATATCTCCACAACCGTTTTTGATAAATATAAAAAACATCATGTTTCCAACCTAGAACCTTGGATTCTTCCTCGTTTATATTTCCCCAAATCTTAAATTGAGTTTTTTTTAAGAATAAAATTAAAAATTATATCTTTTTTATATAATAATTTTTTAAATAAAATATTTTTATTTTTTTAAAATTATTTTTAATGTTACAAAAATTTTTAACTTATTTTTTTTTTTATTTTAAAAAAACTTCTCTATATTTTTGATAAAATCTATTATATAACTAATAATAAGATGTTATAGTTATATTAATTAATATTTTATATCTTATACAATAATTGATTCAAAGTCACATAATAAATTTAATGTAAAAGTGGAAAAAAATTTTGACTAATAATATTAATGTAAAGAATAATTTTTTTAAAAAAATTTATAAAATGATAACAATTTTAGAAAAAAAAAGATTTAATAACAAAAAACAATCTTTTTTTAAGTTTTTTATTTTTTTGGGATAACCCATTAGATCATGAGCTATACACGTGCAGTTCCTTGTGTTCTCTGGTTCTCTCTATTTATATTGCTTTGCTTTTTGTGAGGAAGAAATTGCATAAAATTAGGGTTCTTGTCTTTTCTCAAATTTTTCTTCTTTATTTTCTACAATAATAATCCAAGTAAGAGTAAGATACTTTTACTCTCAATTTATTTTATAATTTGTACTAAATTTATTTTATTCAATAAAAAAGTTATTTTTTAATGAAATAAAAAAATTGAGATTTAAGGCTTGGTTGTTGTTGTTGCCATTTATGTTGATTTGGGAACCCTAGGTTTGTTAGTTCATGGACATTGAACTTAGCAATGAGACAGATGAAGGAGAAGATACTTGCAGAGATGAAACTAATGATATTCCAATATCATCAGATTGGTGATTTACCAGATTTCATTCTCTTATCTTTGTATGTATACATCTAACTTTTTTTTTCTTTTCTTCCTTTTTATTTTTTAAGTATATATTTGTTTTATTTGAATTAATGTTAAATTCATGATTTTTTAAACACCCCTAAAATGCGATCTTTTGCATGTTGAAATGAAAATGACTTTCTTTACCGATGAAGTAAAATTGTAGTGGTATTAACATAAACTCACTTTTCCTTTATGTGTGAAACAGTTTTGTTCAATGGCATCATGTCCAGATATTGTCTTTGCAAGTGATTCCTATGGAAAGAGCATCCAGACTGTCACTTCCTTGTGTTTTGTCCTACGCATATTGCCTGGGAGTTATACGCACGATTGAATGGTCAGTTTGCCACATCTGGATAAATCTTTGTTGATTGTATCTGTCTAGTCCTAAATCTGGCTTTTAATTTCTAGAGTCACAATTTTTTGTCCATCATTTTTCTCCGAGAAATGATGCCATATTTGTTAGCTTTTATGGCCATCGAATTAATGCTACAATGCCACAGCTTATAAATTTTTTATTTTCCTCGGCATAGCAATGATTTGGATAGGACTGGGACATTGCAACACTCCATGTTGGTGTTTCTGCCACAAAATTGGTGGAAAGCCAATACAATATTTGTGCTGATAACCACATTTTTTTTCAAATTGAAAAAGCAAAAAGGAGTTCGCCATTAAGTAGAAATGGACGCTTCTATTTTCAAATGAACAAGATTATTTTTTATTGGTATTGATACTGTTCAATTTTGATTATTTTTAGCAAATGTGAGAGCGCATTTATAAGAACTACATTGTGAATTATTTGTGTTGTGGTAGGAAAAATAACTAGTTTACCAAAGAGGATTTTCCTAATCATTTGATGCCAATGTTTTCCATTTATGCTGTTAAATTCCTGTCTCAGAAAGCGGGTTGCATCGTGTCCCCAATCCCGAAAGATGGGGGTTCGGCATTCCAAATAGGAATGGTGTACTATTTTGGTCTACCGTCATGATAGACGTGTGATTTCATGAACTTACGTTCATGAATTTGTATGCATGTGCTTGGTTTGAGCTTACTTTTAGTTTAACTATGATGTGGCCACTCCTAGCTACCACAAAATTTGCGGAAACATTGGTGCCACAATAGTGCTTTTATGATCATTAGTTGTTTCAAGAATTGTGCATTTTAGGGCTCTCTGGCAGCTAAAAATTCACTCAGATGTGGGAACAACATATAGTTAGCCCTTAATTACTGTCAAATTTTTTAATAGTTAATATATGCTATTAGTCCCATCCTCCATTTTGCTTAGCTGAACACTCTGATATTCCTAATTCTGTACCATTTTACTAATTATATGAAAACCCACCAGAAGACAAAGCCCACTTACTTGAGTATCATGGTTTGAAGTTGTAAGTTCTTTGCTTGTTCACTTTGGTCTGACCCTGACCTCATTTCACTTTCCCATTCCTTCATTTCATGGGCCACAAAAAGTTGCAACGGGATCAGCAAGGAGGGCTCCACTTCTCTAAGTGCTTCCTCCTCCCTTTCTTAGACACCCTTATACAGATCCGCATATTGTTATTACATGGATAGATGTGCATTCTTATGTACCTATTTTCTTTGTGTTGCAGTAAAAGTGATATGTAAGCATGGAAGCCACCGGCTAACATATAGATTCTTTTGTGGAATATGTCATAAAATTAATCTTTATCATCCCTTATATAGTTTTGTTGCCGTTGTCAGTCTAGCATTAAGTTTTCTTTCTAATTTCTAATACTTACATTACATTCCTTTATTGGGACTGTCGGTTCCTGTTTATGGTTTGTTAACACCTTAATAATCACCATCTGTCAAATAAAAGGTTTCTCATTCCTAGGGTGGAATCACTGAAGAGACATCATCCATCTTCTGGTGAAGAGGGATTGCTAGAATGGAAGAAAGCTATTGCGGAGTGCTCTAACATGACTTTTGCTATTGCCACAAGCGAAGTACTTTCCCGACTTTTGTTTTTCATAGTTATTTCCGTGCCCTTGAATCATGTGTTTGTACATACATTATTTGCAATTGGCTAACAAGCATTGTGCATCTTATTTCCTCGTTTTTCCTAGTTAGGCAATATACATTTTGGCAACTGTTTTTTAAAGGCAGATTGGGGGAGGAGGTGGGAAGCAAGATATCCAATTCCAAAAAAAATAAAATAAAATCAATCAAAATTTATGAAATAAAAATATTTATTTATTTATCTATTCATCTGTTAATTTTTAAAGTAGAAGAGATTCCTCACCACTCTTACCATAGATGATGCAAATGATAAACAAAAATACTTAAAATTGATAATTATATATTTATATCTATTTTTTAAATTTTACTTGATATTATTTAAGATTTTAATTAATCAGATATTAAATTATTATAAAAAATATTCATATTTTTTTTTTTGAGTAATATAGTAATAGATTTCAATTACTAGAAGTTTTGACTCTCAATCCAATTTCTATAAGATTTTTTTTTTAAACTGATATTTGCAAGATATTTTAATGGCACGAGTATTCTTAATGAGTGACCCACTTTGGAAGGCATTTATGCTTGGTGTTCTGCCATACCCTCCTCTTTCTCGGATCTTAAAGATGCACTTTCATTTCTTTGCATACGCTTTCATGCCATAATTTCATTCAACCAAATTAAAAAATTCCTGTCTAAATAGTTGCATTTCCAATTATGCACTGGTAGTTAGCCACAATAGCAAGATTAGAGTTTTTTTTCCCCAAAAAACGAAAATCAATATTTAAGTTTTTACAAGAAGAATTTGTCTTGCATCACTGAAAAAGATTCTAAACATTTCCCCCCAAATTTCTCAAATATTCTTCTTGTAGTATTGTTTGCTAACACTGCACATGCCTACAGGTTGAAAGCTCATCAAAGGTATATGCGGTCTACCCTAGAGAGCATGAAACCGCAAAGAGGGCTGTTGGAATGCTTCAGGATAAGATACAAACATTGGAGGGTGCTTTGACCGGGATGAAACGACAAACTTGGGATGTTTTCATTTTCAAGAAACATGCTGAATGAACCTTTGTTGAGGTTTCTCCTCTATGATGCCCTCGTTGTCGAGCTCCATGCATTGAGGAGCCAGCCTAGGTCGGTCTCTTTCACTGCACGATTGAAGATATACAGTTTTAAGGTGGTCTTGGAAGCAAGGAAAAGTTGGACATCTCCAAGGAGATTGGTCATATTATCAATGTACACAGGAATTATGTCCTTTCACAACGGCAATGAAAACATCTTAAAGCATCATTTGCAATCCATGCGACCACAGCAGTCCCAAAATCCTCAAGTGCACCCTTAAGTGTCAATTGAACCCTGGTTTTGAACCAACGGCACAACCGAGCAAATGTGGGGGTTCTGCATCTTCTTTGTCTGGCGTTTCTTCATTGCAGCAAAACTTGACCCATCTGCTGTTTCGTTGTTTCAAGAGCAGTAATTCCTGCTGGAACAAAAGCAGTAGCAGTGGATACTCCAACTGTAGCGGCTGTTAAACCATCAAGCAAAGCAGCAGACAGCTACAAGGATGCAGACACAACAAATGTGCTGGAAATCCACCAAAGATTGTCTAGAAATTGGATGATAGAAAATCTCTCAATGGTTCAGTGGACTGTTAACCCGTCGAGTAGTGGAATCAGGAGTTTGGTTTTGCACAAGAGGGATATCCAATCGCCTAACCCAACCCAAGTATAGCCGCGCACCTGGAAGATCACTCTAAAATCTTTAGGCCTTTGGCAATTTCTATTGTGCTGTCAAATGTTCAAGCTAAACGGTCAGCCTCCTTGATTGGGACTTGGACGTCAGGTGACTGGAGTCTCTAAGCTATGGGTGAGTTATTTACCGTATTTGGTTGGAGAATGACATCAGTTCGCAAGCATTACCTATTGGATCAGTTATTTACCATATTTGTTGTGATTACTCTGGTAGAGTGTTGTAGTCACGCAAGTTATTTAGCATAAAGACTGTCAATAAATGTGAATTATTTTGTTGACAATATTCTGCATGTCGCTCTCTTCCAAAAGTACAACAGCAGAAATGTGTATAAAAAGTATAGTATTGTAGCATTGCAGAGCATTTTAGATGTAAATAAATATTCTTGTTTCACTCTTTTTGTTAGTTTAATGGCCAAAGAAAAAAAACAGGGAGAAATTATTGATCAAACTTGAACCTAACCAATTCACTTAGATGGGTTTTATGGATTAAGCATAAAATATTATGCCATGCTTATATTTAGATTCTACCTCACATTGTCACACAGCCAAATGAATTTCAAGAAGCCTCCCTTTTTAACTAAATTCAATAAAAATAAGCGACCTACTACTAACACAATTGAGTGGAGTCTAACTTGCACATTCAGCAAGAAAGTTCGATAACAAGATCAGCAAAAGAAAATAATGTACTGATATTAAACTTTAGTGAAAAGATTTAAAGTTTTATAATACTTGGCATGTTAAACCAAAGGGTGTTCTAGAACAACTTCTTTAAGAACAATTAGATTTTTAACCTATATACTATAATATAAAATGCATTTGAAATAAATAAAAAATAATAGTAAAATAAATTTAATATTTTATTAAAATTTATAAAAAACTTATAGGACTTTTGAAAACTTTTAAAACTCTTACAAAGTTTTTACATGGAAGAGTATTTTGAAAATTGGTTTATAAATGAAGTTTGAGTTTCTTTTATAGGCAATGAGAGAGTTGCTTCCAATGCCTTGATGAGGTGTAAAGTTAGCAAAGTCAAGACAAAAATACGTTTGGTGAGAGAATCTACTTTTACCTATTATTGGAATGACTGCTGGTAATGATATTCCATTATTAAAGAAAAAAATTTTAACAATTGTTTCATATATTTCAAAATTTCAAAATAATTTATAAATAAAAAATTTTTACTACGAATTAATTATCAAATTGCAAAATTTGTTTTACAAAAAAATATTCAACATTTTACATCAAAAAAAGTTTTTACACGATGACAGACCATTTTAAATGTTTTTGATTTTGATATTGAGTATATCAAAGGTTTTTCTAATATTTATTTAATTTTTTTTACAAGAACATTTTTGCAGGAAACCAAATCCACAAACCCTCTAGAAAATGCCTAAAAAGTCCAAAAAGAAAAACCAAGCCCAACCAAAAGCTCAAACGACCAAATCAAAAACATGAGCTAAAATGTTTAGCCATTCAAACTCTAACCCATTAGACTCCCAAAAAATTACATGTCCACGCAAATAAGCTTCAAATTCTGATGACTCCTCTCAGTCTTTAATTCCAAACTCAAGGATCTAAGTCCAAAAACCCAAAAACTACTAAAGGATTGGTTTGAAAAAGTATATGAAGATAGGTCACCAGTAAAATCAAAAAGATGATTAACTCCCTCATCATCTTCATCTAATAATGCCATAATCAAGGTATCATCCAAAGGTAAATAGGTGGTTTCACCACCATCACCAAAACAGAAGAAGTCATCTTCTTCAAAACAAATGATGGTTTTACCATCAATATCAAAGAAATAAGAGGTGGTCACGATCTCATCGCCCTCTTTAAAAATTAATTTTCAAAAATCTAAGGTGGCTATTTCTAATACCCTTCTAAAATCTTCTAAAAATTATCAACTATATTTTAGGAAACCAAGTTTCCAGAATATTGAGTTGGTCAAACATGGATTTTATCATGAAGATCCTAAAATATTTGCCCAAAGACTCTTCAAAACTTGGCTTTATAAACCTTAGGACTTTAGAAAAAACTGACAATTTTATGAAGTCATACTAATTGACACTCAATTAGTAAAAATTAGACACCATACTCAAAATAATGAAGATGCCTATTCAATTGTTCAAATTCTCAAAATTGTTCATCCAACCGAATGGCCTAACCATCCTTATATCCAAATCACCTTCCGAAATTCAATTTACCAAACTTTACCTAATATTTTTCTTACTGGGATTATAAACAAGCTTGATATAATACGTTTTATTTTCAAAATTCTTAATTTAGACATTCTTGGTTATTTTTCTAGAAAAGTCAAATTTCTATCAGGTTTCCTTTATGGTTTATCCAATAGTGGTCTTAGTTCCATCCAATCAAACAAATATTCCCTGAGCCAATTCAAGAAGGAATCAACATTTTTTAAGCCAGATATGCTACCCTAACTTACGAGGAAGCTTATCCTAAATTGCTTCAATTCTACCATTTCTTCAAACTTCCATGGTGTTACACTTTAGGACTCCAGTACAGACCAAATCCATTTAAAGGCACTTTAGTTCTTGGATATACCTACAAAGTAAAGTTCTGACATTAATTTTCACCAACTCAACAACAAAAAACACATAAAGCTGGTGTTCTTGAATGGTTCAATAAAAATCTAACTCATTCAAATACCACTAAGGCCAACACATCCCAATTTCTAGCCCACAAATCTCAATCACAAGCATGCCTAGCTAGTTTCACCTCCCAAGAAAAATTTGTTCTCTCCCTCAGGGAAACTTTACAAAAAGTAGAATAACTTCTAGTGGAACAAGGCTTAACATCATCCTTTTTTGATCCTTATGCAACAAAGGGCAAGGGTAAAAAGAAAATGTAAAGTAAAATGTTGAAGAAAAGAATCTACCTTTACTTTCAACAAAAGTACTTTTGTCTTTACCTTAAGGTAATATAGTAGTACCCAAGTAAAAGTAGATTCTCTCACTAAAAGTGTTGGCTTTGCTAACTTTCTACCTCATCAAGGCATCTGAAGTAATTCTCCTTGCCTATAAAAGGAACTCAAATTTCATTTGTAAACTAAGCTTTGAAATAGACTCTTATTTGTCAAAACTTTGTAAGAGTTTCAAAAGTCTTCAAAAGCCTTGTATGTTAAACAAAAATACCACTTACTCCAACAAGCCATGTAACCCCAAGAATATCATACTCCAACATAGGAAGTCCAACATTATAGTGTGTAGTTCACCATTATTGCTACCTTTAGCTGATATTGTATACAAAAGGAGATGTAGATATAATTTGAGTATGTAGAGAGCTTGAAAGAAAGTGTGAGAGAGCTTAGATATCTAAAAGTCTGCACAATTAATAAGGAGCAGAGACCTCAATGCCTTGAACTGCAACGTATCTTTCGTGAGCCATTTATCTATCCAAAACTTAATTGTTCTCCCATTTCCCAACCTCCATTTCTTTCCCAACTCAACAAGATTATCTATATGCACCATACCTTTCCATGTATGACAAGCACATCTTATATAAAGGAGGCTTATAGCACGGTCCTCTTTACATACTTATTTTGCAAAATCTAAGCACACAGGCTAGTAGGTTCCTATTTCAACCTCCAATTGAGTTTTGCAAGCATAGTCTAATTCATGTATTTTGTTTTTGCTAAAACCTACCTTCTTAGGTTCTTAGGCTTACATTCCATCCTACAATTCACCAAGTGCACCTTCTTTTCCTTCCATAAGTCTCCCTATATAGAAAGCTTCTATTATATTATCTAGATTATCACAAAATGATGTAGGAAGGGTGATTAATTGGTATAATGTGCTAATTTCCATTAAAACTTATAGTAAAGAATATTGCAAAATCCTGTATCCAATAGTTAACATGTAATAACCTAAATGTATTAAAATTTTTTAACACTTTAGTTCTAAGGATTTTTTTATTTGGACAATTCAATTGCATCAATTAACAAGTAGTTACAAAAGGACTCTAACGAGGCAATGAGACACCCATAAACTTCAAGAATAATAATCATTAGGCAAGATTATCCAAACTGACAACCACACAAAGCTCCTTAGCAAATACAATAGAAAAATCATTAACAAGCATCTCCATCTACCCAATATTTCACATATTAGAATTATAAGTAAGCATGATACAATGCTTTTTATTATTAAAATTCAAAATTTAGGCATTCTTAATTATTCTTCTAGGAATCACAAGCTCAAATCATATTCCCGTTATGGTTTGTTCAATGGTGGAACTAGTTTAGACTAGTTCTAGAAATATTTATTGTACTAATTCAAGAAGGATTTCAAACATTCTAAGCTCGATATGCATCCCCATCCCATAAAGCATCATATCCAAACTTGTTATAGTTTTGTTATTAGTTCAAGCTCTTATGGTGTTATGTATGGGAATTTCAACAAAGGCAAGACTTGCTTACAAGCACACTAATTCTTGGTAGAGTCTACAAGGTCAAGTTTTGACAATAATTCTCTCCAAGCCACCATTAAAACAAGTACTATGTAGTTTTTACTACACAATTCCTAGTCTTAAGCATGTCTTACAAGTACAAAATCTTAAGAGGAATATATTCACTCTTTGAAATATGCCCTCAAAGAAATAAAATAAGTATTGGTTGAAGAAACATTCAACTTTTCATTTTATGATCCATTTACCAATCATGATCTACATGAAGATATATTTAGCCTTTTAATTCTTAAAAGTGACAAGACCAAAAACAAAAAAAAAAAAAAAAGACAAGCATAATGACTCATAGAAGAGTAAGGACAAAGGTAAAAGTAAAAGTATATAGTGAAAGAATCTACTTTTCTTTCCATTGAAAGTACTTTTGTCTTTATTCTCTAATAAAACAACAGTTTAAAAGTAAAAATCACTGAAAGCACTTTTGTTCACACTTGGTTTACTTTCCAACTGATCAAGCATCCAAACTGTTTCTCTGCCTATAAAAGGACTTGAGCACTCCAAGCTTTGATAGAACTCAGAGGAAAACTTGCTAAAGAACTCACCTTCCCTTTCCTAAAATTCTCTTAAATCTTGTAAAAGCCTTAAAAAAACTCTAACTTTAAGTTTTCAAAACCTTATAATTTTATAAGTTATAAGTTTAATAAAATTTTATTTTCAAAAGTTTGCATCCAAATATATATCAAAACTATAGTGTATCAGCTAAAAATTGGTAGTAGTTCATAAAAACCTTGGTCTAGAACAACCTTTAGTGTAACAATGCTACGTATTATAAATTTAATCATTATCTCATCATCAATCATTTCTTTACTCTCTAATACCACTATCATTTAGGATCAACAAAACAAGAGAGAAATACTTAATGATGAGATAATGATTAAAGTTATAATACATGGCATTGTTACATCAGAGGATGTCTTAAACCAAGGTCATTATGAAATATTATTAATTTTCAGCCAATATACTATAGCTTTGATATATATTTAAATGCAAACAAAATTTTTATTAAACTTGTAACTTACAAAATTACAAAGCTTTGAAAACTTGAAGTTGGAGTTCTTCAAGACTTTTACAAGATTTAAGAGAATTTTAGGAAAGGGAAGTTGAGTTCTTTGATAGGTTCTCTCCTGAGTTCTACCAAAGCTTGGAGTGCTCATTTCTTTTTATAGGCAGGGAATTGCTTTGGATGCTTGATGAACTATAAAGTAAACCAAGTATGGAAAAAAGTGCTTTTGGTGAGGGAATCTATGTTACTTTTATACTATTGTTTTACTAGAGGGTAAAGACAAAAGTACTTTTGGTGAAACAAAAAATAGATTCTTTCACCATATACTTTTACCTTTGTCCTTACTCATTTATAAGTCATCATACTTGTCTTTGTTTTTGTTTTTGGTCTTGTCACTTTTAATAATTAAAGGTCTAAATACATCTTTATCTGAATCATGATTGACAAATGGATCATAACATGAAGAGCTTGATCTCTATCTAGCAAGTACTTGTTTTGCTTCTTTGATAACATATTTTAGAGAGTGAATAAATTCCTCCTAGGATTTTGCACTAGCTAAACATGCTTGAAACTAGGACTTATGCAGTAAAAACTACAAAATACTTATTTCAATGGTGTTAGAATGGCTTGGATGTAGATTAAACCATTGCAAACCACCAACTTTAAGAGCTTTCTATTGATAGCTTAGAGAGATTTAATGCTAAAACTTGACCTTGTAAACCCTGCCAAGAATTGGTGTGCTTATCAATAGGTTTTGCCTTTGTTGAAATTCCCATACACAACACCATGGGAGCTTGAACAAATGACAACAGTATAACAATTTTAGATATGAAGTTTCATGGGATGGCTACACATCAAGCTTGGGATGTTTGAAATCCTTCCTGAATTAGTACAAGAAAGATCTCTAAAACTAGCTTGAACCAGTTCCACCATTGAAAACCATAATAGGAATATGATTCATACTTGTGATTCCCAAAAGAATAACTAGGAATGCCTAAATTATGAATTTTGCTAATAAAAAGCATTATACCATGCTTGCTTATAATCCCAATGTGTAAAATACTAGGCAAATGGAGATGTTTGGTAAATAAGATTAAAAAAGGGCTTAGTGTATTGGGGTGGCTTGGCCATTGGTTTGGGTGGATAATTTGAAGGATTTGTATAGTAAAATAGGCATATTCTCCTGCTTGGATATGATGTTTGATTTTTATAAATTAGTTGTCAATCAAAATGACTTCATAGGGCTTATAATATTAAATTTGAAACATACATTTGTCTGTAATTTGACGATTTTCATTATGAAAACCACTTTCAACTAGTTTAATATTTTAAAAATTGGTTTTTAAAAATATGGTTGAAAGGTTTGAGAAAAAGATTTTGGAAGGGTTTTGGAAATTGCCACCTTTGATTTTGAAAAACAAATTTGTAAAATATCATTTCCTAACATATCAAGAATTTCTAAAATCAATTATTGATCACATGTTAGGACACTTACCTCTTTTTCCTCTGCCCCTATTTTAGAGGAAGCTTTTAGTTCATCCACTTGTAATCTTGTTTCCTCTTTGAAAGATAGTTCAAAAAAACTAACTTTTAACGTATCAACCAACAAAGTTTGAAGTTAGGCTTAAATAGTTTCAAGAAGTTTGAGGGCATGAAGCTTTTAATGTAACTTATAATATTTGGATGTATGGTCAAGCTTTCCATAACTATAACAAACATGTCAAGATATTTGGGCTTTAGCTTGTTTTGGTTTGTTTAACTTGGGCCTATAAATTGTTTTGGGTTTAGAAGATTGCTAGTACTATTTGGATTTTAGCTTTGAATAAAAAAGATTTTTGAATTTGGTTATAGGCTTCTGCTTTCTTTTATTTATTTTTTTTTTTTTGCTTTTTCATAAAGGTTGTAATCAAACTAGGCACAAAAAGATCCTAACTCATTCTAAGTTTGCTTTTGTTGAAGTTTCAAATCTGTATAGATTTGTAATCCTTCCTTCTAGATGAAAGCTTATTAGTTCTTTATATGTCCACTAATCATAATGAATTTAACCATTATATTAAGCCTGAAGCTTTAGATCTTATCTTATCACCAAGTAACCTTGGTAGTCATGTTAAGAGCTTTTGCTTCTAAAAGACTTGGTTCCATTGTCCTACTACATGGCACACGTTAAAAATGTATCCTTGTACCAATAGAAATTATACAGATGCATTCTTATTCTTTATATGAGTAGGATCACCTAAAAAGTGCTTTGTTATGGCAAAATTAGACTTGCCATAGTATCTGAAATTGGTTGTTAGTTGTTATTAATGAGAGGTTCACCATGAACATCTTGCCTAATAGCTTGAAAGATACTTGTGTGGTCTGTTGGAGTGAGAATATTGTCCCACCAACCTTTAAGTTGTCCTAAAAATACTACAACTAGGATCTTAACAATGGCTTGGTTTGAGGCATAACTATGGGTCCTATAAGTATTAGACACCACTAATTATTTGTTAGAGGAGATTCAACATCTAATATTTTGAATACCCATCAATTTTTCATTTATTAATTGAATTATAACTATACTTTGTTTAAAGAAAAGTAAACTTTCTTCAAAAGTTAGGTTAAGAGCCATTGGTTTGGGATAATACATCTTTGAAGATACCCCCAAAGGTTCCACATTGATTTATTGCACCTTTAGGGATTATATATTAGATACATAAGTTTGTGAAGAGTTATCATCAAGTACACTCAAGGTTTGCTTACTTTGTGAAATTCATCTAATGTTGTTTTAGAAATTTGAAAAGGTTTAAAAATATATTTTGTGGAAAACTCTATAACAAAGGCATTTGGTTTTGAAATTTCTTTTGAATTTGAAAAACTAGAAACAATGACATCTACATTTGAAAGTTAATTACCAATTGTTTGCAAAATTTTATTTGTATAATTATTTTGTTTAATGAGTTTTTGAATATTTTTTTTGTTGAAAAATTTTTATGTTCTCTACCTACTTTGAATGATGATGCAAGAATAGAAGAATCTTTGTACTTAAATTGAATTTCATATGGTGGAGAGTGAACTAACTCAGTTTTAGAGTCATTTGCCAACTTTAATTGTTAAGACTAGATTTGAGCCTGTAGTTCATTTTTTTTTTGTGAAAGATAACCACAGATACTCATATCTCCATTGAAAATAATATTCATTAAATCAATTAAAAAGCAAAATATGCTTTTGGTTTTTGGTCATTCAATTATAATAATCTTAGTGGACTTTTAGTTTTATTTCTTGAATGCTTTAAAAACCTAAGTTCATTTCTTAGTATTTTCTTGAAAATAAAACTTTTTTCTTAAAACTTCTTTGTTTATTATAAAATTTTTTTTGAAAAACATTAAGCTCATGATGTACATCAAACTCATCAGGAAATGCCATTGTGATGCTATAGGAGACGTTGGGGACTCCTATTATGTTGACACATAAGCAACTTGGGAAACTTGTCTATGTTGATGCAACCCTACAAGGTTAAATCTAGAACTACTTAATCCAGAAAAATTACCACATGGTTGTCTAATGGAAAAGCTTATTTGCAAATAATTAGAAATTTTATCTTTAAGATTTTCATCTTAATTAAATTCAAATCTGGTGTGTATAGAGTGTTGCGTAAAAAAAATATTAATACTACCATCTCTGTGTGTTGTATAATGCTATTGGCATCATGTATCACAAGTGGCTTTAGTGTAGTCACATTTTCTAGTTTCTAAGTGTAAGGCAAATTTACTTCATGTCATTTAATACACCTAGGCATTTAAAGGTTGGCTCTATGGATATTTATTAGCCATAAAATTGTTTAACTATGAAACACCATGGCAAAGAGCTTTAATGTTAGGGTTTGTCTTTATTGCTTTATAATGTATCCTTTACATTAAGTTTAGTGAAATCAATCCTTCTATGAATCGATTATTGTGAAGTTTGAATTGCAAAGTAGGAATATCAAGAATATTCTTATCATGCAAAGAAACTATGAAATCTAGAAAACAATTAAAATAAAATGGATTAAAATCTAAGCTTTTTCCAATAATACTCAAAAGTGAATCATCAAAATTTTAAAAATGACAATTTCTTAAAACCACAAGAACAGAAGTATCTAACCCTAGACAAGGCCAAGGTGTAAGAAGTTGTAACTGTTTTGCTAGTGCTTAATAAAGGCTTGGGAGAGACACTTTATGGTTTCAAAAGAGTTATAGAGATGACAGTCCCTTTCCTCTATCTTGATTGTATATTTGGTGCTCAATAAAAGCTTAAACTAGCTTGATTGGTAAATTTACTTTTCAGTGAGCTTGGTTAATTTCTATGTATCTATAATTTTATCAAAATTTTCAATTAAGTTTTCTTCTTTATTGATGATTCTAGAGGAGGAGGTTTCAAAATCATAGCTTTGATGAAAAAGGTTGGAAAATAGTAGGCATAATTATAGTTTAAGGGATAAACCTACAGTTGGAGTTAATGAAGGTTTCTAGAGATTCTCTATGTTTGTCCTAGGGCTATTAACGGTTTTATTGCCTCATTAGGGACTTGTTACTTGAAACACCTTCTTTCAGTCATTTGGCACTCACGCTCAATTTCTCTCTTAAAGTGTGTAACAATACATATTATTCCTCTCCCCTTAACAAATAAATCAATGGCTTAAATACCACACTTCCACAAGAAAGGTTGTAAGAGAGTGAGTTAAAGTGTATTTCATTCCTATCATCAAACTGAGTATAACTAAGCATGAGTAATTGTGAGATAAATGTGAGTAAAGAAGTATTCTTGAGGTATTCCTAGTAGTAAGTGTAATGTGGTTGTGGCAGTAAGACCATTGGTAAACCTTAAACCCATCTCTATGAATATCACACCTACTCCATCAGTAGGATCATCTCTTCTGTGTTGGTAAGTATGTCTACCTTCTTCTAACCCTTTAGTCCTAGTCATAACTTTGAAAGCTTCTTCTTCTAGCACCATTAACTGAGATGAAATCCTTATTGACAACTTTGACAAATCAATTGACAATTGGCAAATTCCCAAACCTATTAAAAAACAAATTTATCAAACTAGTTGGTTCAACATTCTCGAATGAACTGACTACATTAGCAAAACTATCGAATGATACTGTCATCTCTCCAGATATATTGAAACAGTAAGATTGCTTTCACCTTCTTCCATCAAATCATCTCAAAAGCATTACAATTACCTCCATCTTGGCATGATTTACACAGGAATTAAACCCTTGTCCTAAGAAAGACTAGATACTTCTACTCTTACTACTCTAAGAGATTGTCGTCTTTTAAACTTTGATCTCTCTTAGGAATAATTGAATATAATCTTTATTCTAGCCCCATTTATATCAACTGTTATCCTAACTTCACTATTTCTTTGCATGATAGAAATATCCTTGATGTTCTCACTTTGTAAATTAAAATCCATAAACAATAGATTTGCAGAGGAATTGATACCTCTCAGCTTATTGTATCATATCCAATACAAAGCCATGAAGTCATCTTTTCCATGCAAAGACTATACGCAGAGCTAATGAAAAAAGAGAAACTATCCCTTAGCAAATAGATATGCGACAATCGAATCTCCAAACTCCAAGGTATATTAAATGGCATGAGGTAAATCTGCCTGATACTTGGAAAATTGAAAACACCAACACACCCAAACCTCCTGTTACAACTAAAGTAAACAGGATTACCCAACATCATGATGGAAGTGATAGTGTTCTTTTGCTAAACACTCCACCAGTTCTCAATCTACATTTATTAAAGATGAAGATCTTGATTCAAAAATAGTCAATTATCTCTAAAAGAGTAATTCAACTAAACACCCTACTAGTTACATTAAATCTAAGAATCAAACACCTAATCTTACTAGTATTCATCTTGAAAGACAAGTTCTAAGGACTGCATATACAAATTTAGTCCCTTGGATCTCTAGAATCACCAGAAGCCTCAGCATCACAAGTTCAATTTATGGACGAGTTTGAGGTAAACCCTGAGCTTAATATCTTGGAAAAAAAATTTTAATCAAATTTTAAAATAAATAAAAATGATTTGAGAAAGGAATTTTATGGCATTTGGAATGAAGAAAAAAGGATATGGTTTTTGGGAAAATTTTAAAATGATAAACGGCTAGCCATCCAACAGGATTATTATGATTAGATGATTAGAAACCAAAAACATATTCTTTTCTTTTATTGGTTTGATGAATACTATTTTCAATGGGGATTTGGTTATCCCTAGGCATCCTTTAAGGAAGAACAAGAATTACAAGTTCAAACTACAACACAGTAGTGGGAATTGATGAATGGTTTTAAGATAGAATCAATTCATCCCTTATCTTGTGAAATTCAATTTAAACATAAAGGATCCACTATTTCTACTTCACCATTTAAAATTAGAAGATAACATAAGGATCCTTCTTCCAAAAATTTTTAAAAATTAATGGAACAAAATAAGTACACCAACAAAATTTTGCAAACCATTGGATAATAGCTTTCAAATATTGAAAACATTTCTTATAATACTTCTAATTTTCAATACAAAATTGAAATATTTTCGGATCTCATGTTCAAACTCTTTTCAAATTTCTAGTCATGCTTTTAATGAATTTCACCAAACATTAATGCAAAGGTGGTAGGCTCTCTGGGATAAGGACACTACTACAAGCAAAGGCATACACACATTACAAGAAATTGAGGTGTCCTCCCCATATTCTACTAATAATGATTCTCTCAAACTTTAAGGAATAAACACTAAGCCAATAAGAGCTTTCACTCACTCTTATCCCAAACCTTCTACACTTAACGTAGCCCTTAAAGAAAAACCCCTTTTTCTTCAAACCAAATATAGTTCCAACTCAATTTGTGAATGGAACATTGATGGATATTCAAATTATCAAATTTTGAACCTCCTTCGACAAATGACCATGGTCGCAAATTTTACTGTACTTATAGCTAAACTTCTAATCTTACTATTGCTGAAGTTCTTGTAGTAAGTTTCACTGGACAACTTAAAGGATGGTGGGATCATGTACTTACTTAAGACAATCACCATGAAATCTTCCAGTGCATCTAACGTGACATCCACCATGAACCCATCTATGACAACAATGGTAGAATTATACTTGATGCTATCTCAACTCTCATTTTTTCCATCACCAAACATTTCATTGAACATCCTTCTCATCTTAAGGACAAGAGTACCAAATTACTTTCCAATCTCAAGTGCAAATACTTACATAACTTCAAATGGTATAAGGATACGTTTTTGACCCATGTCATGCAATGTAAGGATGCTAATCAACCCTTTTGGAAAGACAAATTTCTAGCTAGTTTATCACGATTACTTGGTAATAAGGTAAGAACAAAACTTCAAGATCAGTATGAAGGTCAAATACCTTAACATCAACTTTTTTATGGTGAACTGATTAGTTTTGTCTAAAAGGTAGGACTTCAAATTTATGTAGACATTAAGTTGCAAAATCAAGTCAAAAAGGAAAAATAGTAGACTAGAAGGGAACTCGGATCCTCCTATGCCCAATATAATGATAACCTTTACCAAAATGAAAAGGCCAAACATAGAAAACCCAAAATAACCAGGTCTAAAAACCCATTGTACAAAAGGCCTAAAACCTCAAAAATCTAAATAGTTCACCAAAGTCCAAAACCTCTCTTAAAAGCTCACCAATTAAAAACCTAAATATACTTGTTACAAATGCAAAAAAAGTAGGCCATACAACCCCATATTGTAAACTCAATACTAAATTATAGGCCTTAAACCTTATAGAAAAGGTCTAAAACCAGATCCAAACACTATTAAATGATGATTCCTCAGACAATAGTTTTAGGTTCTCCCAAAAGAATGAAGTTAGACTCTAACAAGAGGAATTTAATAGTTTATCTTCAAAAACTAAATTTGATGAAAAACAAATTTAGTGTCTTGACCCTTGATCAAAAACAAATCCTTGAAATTTTAGATTCCATAAGTAATGACCAAGCCAAACCCCAATTTCTTCAAAAACTTTTGGAAAGGCCTTCTACTTCCAAATCTAATGATTTACTTCAAAATGTTCAAATTCTTTATGACATTAAACATATTTTTAGTCATTTTGAACAAAATCAACATAGGCATGTCACCATCTCAGACTTGAAAACCAAAATCAACTATTTGAAAGGCAAAATTAGCCAACTCAAATCACAACAAACCAAAGATTACCAAACACTAGCATCCCAACTAGATCTAGTTCAAAGCTCTCAAAACCCTAAAGACATTACAAAACCTGAAACCCCTTTAAAATCTGATAATGAATTTTTATTTTTTTAAACAAAAATAACCACACAAAATGGATTTTAAAGTACAACTTAACATTTCTAACCAATTCTCCTTGGATACCATAACTCTTGTTGATACAAGTGCTAACCTCAATTGTATTCAAGAAGGACTCATCCCTACTAAGTACTTTAAAAAAACAACAAGGAACTCAAGTCAATAAGTAATCATTGCCTTTTAGTTGACTACAAGCTACCTAAGGTCCATGTTTGCCAATAAGGTATTTTAATCCAAACCTCTTTTATTTTGGTTAGAAACCTTAAACAATGAGTAATCCTTAACACTCCCTTTTTGAGCCTTATTAAACCATTCAAGGTAACTGACCAAGAAATTCACACACAAGTTATGGGATAACCAATCATTTTTGAATTTATTCAAAAATCCCAAATCAAGAATATAGATTTACTCAAATCTCTATCCTTTCAAAAAACTGCAAAACTAAACCTTTTAGCTCTAGATAAAAGAGTCTTATCTCCAATCTCTCAAATCTGAAGTTTCTTTCAAATTGCTCCAAAATCAATTAAATTCTTTTATTATCCAAAACAAAATTCAAATCATCTGAACTCAAATTTAGCGCATTATTTGTTCTAATATTCCAAATACTTTATGGCATCGTCAAAACCATGTCATCACTTTACCTTATATCAAAGATTTTGATAAATGAAAGATTCCTACCAAAGCCAGACTCATTCAGATGAATTTCAAATTGGTCAAATATTGCAAAAAGGAAATTGAAGGATTATTGGAAAAAGGGATCATTCAACCTAGTCAGTCCCATGGAGTTGTGCTACTTTTTATGTCAACAAAAATGTTGAATTAGTGTGCGACATCCCAAGATTGGTTATCAACTACAAACCCCTTAATGATGCCTTAAAATGGATTCATTATCCAATCCCAAATCAAAAGGATTTACTACAATGGCTTGTTAAGGCACAGATCTCTCAAATTTGACATGAAATTTGGATCTGGCAAATTCAAGAAAACAACCTTTACGATCCCATTCGGCCAATATGAATGGAATGTCATGCCATTTGGCCTAAAAAATACTCCATCAAAATTCCAACGAATCATGAATGAAATTTATCTTCCTTACATGCATTTCATCATTGTTTACATCAATAACATCCTTTTTTTTTCTGACAATCTTGATTAGCATTTCAAACACTTGCAAACTTTCATTCATATTACAAAGAAAGCAAGTCTAGTTGTTTCATAGTCCAAACTTGATCTATTTCAAAACAAGGCAAGGTTCTTGCGACATTATATCCAACAAGGTACGATAACTCCTTACCCTAGAACCTTAGCCTTTGCAGACAAATTCCCTTAACCAAATCCTTGATAAAACCAAATCCTTAGAAGTCTTAATTATGTATCTAATTTCTATCCTAAATTACATCTGAATTGCAAACCACTTTATGATAAACTATCCAAAAAAAAGTCTTCAAATCATTGGACCAATGAACATATTGCCATTGTTAAATCCATAAAAACCCAAATCAAAACACTACCATGTCTCCATCTAGCAGATCTAAACCTACCCAAAATTATTGAAATTGATGCTTCAAACCTTAGGTATGGAGGGGTACTTAAATAAGTTAAAGGGCAACAAGAGTAACTAGTTAGGTTTACTTCCAGACATTAGATTGAGTGCCAGAGATGGTACTCCACTATCAAACAAGAGATTTTGGCAATTATTTTGTATATTTTTAAGTTTCAAAACAATTTACTAAACCAAAAATTTTTTCTTCAAATTGATTGCCAAGTTACTAAATTTTTTTTATAAAAAAATGTTCAAAATCTTACTTCTAAGCAAATTTTTGCCAAATAGCAAGTTATTTTAAGTATATATAATTTTGATATTGAATATATTAAAGGATCTTTTAAGAGTTTACTTGATTCTCTTACAAGGGAATTCTTATAGGGAATATTAGTCATAGATCCTTCAAAAGATGCTCGAACCAACCAAAAAGAAGACCCACACTAAACTAAAAACATGGGATGAAATGTTTAGCCACTCTAACTCTAGTCTAACAACATCAGTTTCTCAAAAAATATCTAAATCTAGACAAATAGCCATAAATACTGATGCTTTGTCTAAATTATCAAATCCATCATCACCTGAACTTGACAATCTTAGCCCAAAAACTGAAAAAAAACCCTAAAAGCTTAGAGTGACAAAATCCATAAAGATAAATCTACAACCAAATCAAAAAGATGATTCATACCTTCATCGTCATCTAAGGACATGGTTGACAAAACAACTTTCAAAGGTAAATAGGTGATTTCACTACCATCAAAGCAAAACAAATATTCATCTTCAAATCAAATAATGGTCAAGCCATCAAAACATGAGGTGGGTCACAGTTACACCACCCCCTCTTAAACTAGATTTTCAAAAATCAAAGGAGGCTATTTTAAAAGCCCCTTAAAAAATTTTTTAAAAATTCCCAATTTTATTTCAAAAAAACCCACTTTTCAAAGCATTGAATTTGTAGAACATGGGTTTTACCACAAAAATTTAAATATTTGTGCTAAAAGAATGTTCAAAACATGGTTCTACAAACCTTGGAACACCAAAAAAAAAAACCCGTCCAATTCTATGAGGCAATCCTAATTGACACACACCCTACCAAATTTCGACATCATTTCCAAAATAACAAATATGCCTACTCCACAATCCAAATCCTTTAAATTATACATCTAATAGAATGGCCTAGCCACCCTTCTACTCAAATTTCCTTCAAAACATCTGCTTACCAAGACTCCAATTTTTTTTCCATACTTTTCCTATTGGGACTACAAATCGGCATGGTTTAATGTATTTTATTTCCAAAATTCCCAATATAAACATTCTTGGCTATTTTTCAAGGAAAGTCAAAATCCCATCAAATTCCCTTGATGGTTTGTCCAATGGTCATCTTAATTCGGCCTTGTCAAACAAATATTTCCTAAACTCATTCAAGAAGGTATTAACATTTTTAAAAATAGATATACTCAACTAACCTAGGAGGACATGTATCCCAAATTACTTTAATTTTATTATATCTTCAGACTCCCATGGTGCTATACTTGGGAGTTTCAATATAGACCAGACTCACTTATAGGAACTCAAACTCTAATACTTGGATAAACCTACAAAGTAAAGTTTTGGCACCAATTTCCTCCAACACATCAACAAAATGCCCATAAATCAGGGGTCCTTGATTAGTTCAATAAAAATTTAATCCAATCCAACAGAATTGAAGCCTTTACATCTCAATTTCTGGCCCAAATCATAGTCGCAAGCACGCTTGGTTGGCTCTAGATCACAAGAAGAATGTGTTCTCTCTCTCATAGAAACATTGCAAAAGGTAGAATAACTCCTTGCAAAGCATAGTTTAGAATCCTCTTTTGATCCATATGCCAATCATGATCCTTTTAACTACATTTATGGACCACTAGAGGAAATCAAACAATCAAAGAAGGAATCATCGATAAAAAAGGATAAAAAGAAAAAGTGATATGTCAAGAATCTACTTTTACTTTGGTAAAACAATAGTAAAAGTAAAAAAGAAAAAAAGAAATGACTAAAAAATGACATGTGACATATTAGGAATCTACTTTTACTTTGGTAAAATAATAGTAAAAGTAGATTCCTCCACCACCGTTTTAACTTGACTAGAAGTATTGATAACTGATACAATAGGTTTGTTTGAATCAATTGGGTGATTCACACCCTTTTGAGTCTTTTGATGAATTAACTCATCTAGTAACTCAAAGCCAGAAAAGATATTTTGTAATTAGGCTTTAAGAGTATCTTTTGGAGCTGGTTTTCTAGGAAATGGAGACTGGATTGCAAAAAGTCCATTTTTTGGGTTTGGGATCCAATTTTATAGGTTAAGTTGCCATTAATGGTTTAGAGGTTCATACATTTTTCACAAGTTCTAGAGGAAATTTTTGTTCGGCTTGGGTCTTTTTGGATGTTTGGGCTATTGTAATAATTTGGGCCTAAATTGTCTCTACAGACTTGCAAGGCCTCTAAAAGGGTTTTGAAGCATCTATACACTAGATATGGAGTATTTTTTATTGCATCCAAAACCACATTCCATTCTTTGTAAAGCCTAGCTCTAAAACCATTCAAAACAACATAAAATTGGATTTTTGAAATCATATTTTAGTTTTGAAAATATTCAGGAAAGTAATGAAATACCCTTGGTCTCGTTTAATTTCTAAATGGTCCAAAATTAATTTTAGGTCTTCCTTGATCATCCATTTCTTAAGTAAACAAGGCTGGAAAATCTTCTGGTCTTATTTGACATTGTTGAGGGATTAAGGTCTACATACCTATTTGGGTCTAAGCTGCTTGGATGAAAGCTCCAATGGTCTGAGCCTTTCTAGCCTGTTTAGTCTTTTTGACTCCAAAAGTAATCACGCCTTTGGTCTGGATTCTTGCCAAATTAATAGTAAACTTCTTTTTGCTTACTATATACAATTCAAATGCTTTTAGGGCATATCTTATAGTTTTTTTATGGTATTTATTAGGTATGTGGGTCTGGTCTATGGTTGTAACAAAACAATCTATATCTAAATATGTGAAACCTTTAAAAAAAAAATCTTTAATTAAGATTTTATATTTTTAATTTATTCCATTAAGGTCTGGTATATTACACACAGTAGTAATATGTGTATAATCAGGGTCTATGTCATTTATTGAGGTTTCTAATTGGTTTCCAGAATATGAACATTATGGGATATCAAGTGGTTTAGGGGTCTCATCATAAGAAATTAAAGGTCTTGATGTTTGTGGGGTATAATTAAATTCTTGATTTAAACATTTCAAACAACCTTCCAAATAACAAAGTTGGCAGTTTACCCTATTTGATTAGCTTGGCCGCCATCTACATTTAAAACAAGGGTGTGTGTCTCTATTCCATCTTTTAATTTAAATTGGTGATTATGGGTTTTTTTCAGTTTGGATATCAAGTTTTTCTATTAATGTCATTAGGTCTTCTAAAAAGGAATCAATTAAAATCAAAATCTGGTATCTGATTTACATTTTGGTATTTCTATAATTTCATTAATGAATGAATAATCGTTATAATCTTAAACACCTGTGTCCTGCATATTTTTTACCAATATAATTTTTTTATTTATAGGCTACTTAATGGTTGTGTTTGAATGGACTCATTTATAAGCTACTAGCCAAAAATATAGTGAAGTGGAGATTAAGTAGCCACCATCACAAACCAAAATAGAAATCTTGCTTAAGTATCTTAAATAGTATTCATTAGAAATTATGTCATTGATTTAACATAAAAATATGAATATTTTTATCTTTTAAGGAAAATGCATAAAAACATGTACTATAAAACACATTCTGCTTATCCTTTTTAAAAAAAAATATTTATTATTAAATATTAATTTAATATTTAATTTAATTGATAACAATAAATAAATTTTAAATATTTAATATTTATGATTCAATGAGTCTTTTTAAAATTGTAATTTAAACAAGTATTATTTAATAATTTAACAAAGTATAGTAATTATTAATTATCCTTAATTAAGAAAAGAATTCAATTGTAAAGCATTGGTTGGTCAACTAATCAATTCAGATTTTTTTCTTGGTCATTGACTCTAATTGATTAAATTTTGGTAATTCAAAAATTTTTAATCTCTTGGTAGGTAAGCATTGACATAAAAAGTTATTAATAAATTTCTTATTAATAAATTTAATGAATTTAAATTTAAATTTTACCAAATAAATTTTGTGTAAAAAATTTTATTGATATTTAATTTTTTATTAAATTTAAAATTTTGATATTTGTATTAATTTTTTTCAAGTTCAAAAAATAATAGATAATTTTTAAAAAAATATATAGCCTTAACACGACATGAAATAAAAACAATAATTAGAAGAGAAACCATACAAGCAAGGCACAAAATTCAACCCAAACAAGACAGGAGTATCTAATTAGTTTATTAATGCACCATATGATATAACAAGAAAGACATGTGGGCCATGTTAAGGTGCAGTACAAAACAATAGAATCGCTCGAAAGTAATCACCCGAAAGTAAAATAAAGGGTCGTGCTTGATACGACAATGTTTGACATATCTAATTGGTTCATTAAGAGCTTTTAAATAATTTGGCATTTGACTACCAGCTTAATTTTTAAAATGTAGACGTTTGAGATAGAAATAAAAGACACAAATGAAATTTTAGAATTGTCACGCTCATTTTTTGTCAAGTCATCAAAACGATCATTGCATTAAATCAAACGCAACAGCTTTTTATCTACAACTAACATAGATAGAGCTAGACGATGCTTTAAGTGGCAATGAGAAAGGAATAAAAGAGATTTTTGATAGGAGAAAATAATTCAAAAATATATATATATTTTTGAATTATCTATTTTATATACAACTCTTCCACTTGTAATTATCTAATTATTATTTGAAAAAAATGCTTTGATGATTGTTACACATATCCTCACAATCTTTTTTAATAAATATCAAAAACACTATGTTTCCAACCCATAACCTTGGATTCTTCCTTGCTTATGTTTTTTTTCAAATTTTAAATTAAGTTTTTTTTTTAAAAAAATAAAATTAAGAATTGTATCTTTTATTATAATAATTTTTTAAATAAAATATTTTTATTTTTTTTTAAAAATTATTATTTTTAATATTACAAAAATTTTTAATTAATATTTTTAAAAAAAAATTTCTATATTTTGATCAAATCCATTATGTAACTAATAGAGTATTATAGTTATATTAATTAATATTTTATATCTCATATAGTAATTGATTAGAAGTTATATAATAAATTTAATATAAAAATGAAAAAATTTTTGACTAATAATATTAATATAACGAATAATTTTTTAGTATTATAGTTATATTAATTAATATTTTATATCTCATATAGTAATTGATTAGAAGTTATATAATAAATTTAATATAAAAATGAAAAAATTTTTGACTAATAATATTAATATAACGAATAATTTTTTTAAAAAAATTGTAAAATGATAACAATTTTAGAAAAAAAAAAAAAAGATTCAATAACAAAGAACAATCTTTTTTAAGTTTTTTATTTTTTTGGGATAACCCATCAGATCATGAGCTACACATGTGCAGTTCCTTGTGTTCTCTCATTCTCTCTATTAATATTGCTATGCTCTTTATGAGGAAGAAATTGTGTAAAATTAGGGTTTTTTTCTTTTCTCAATTTTCTCTTCTTTATTTTCTATAATAATAATCTAAGTAAGAGTAAGATACTTTTTTTTATATTTATTTTATGATCTGTACTGGATTTATTTCATTTAATAGAAAAGTTACTTTTTTATGAAATAAAATTTTTTAAAAAAAATTGAGATTTAAGGCTTTGTTGTTGTTGTTGTCATTTATGTTGATTTGGGAACCCTAGGTTTGTTTGTTCATGGACACTAAACTTAGTAATGAGACAGCTGAAGGAGAAGATACTTTTAAAGATGAAACTAATGATATTCCAATATCATCAGATTGGTGATTTACCAGATTTCATTTTTTTATCTCTGTATATATACATCTAACATTTTTTTTCTATTTTTTTATTTTTTAAGTATATATTTGTTTTATTTGAATTAATGTTAAATTCATGATTTTTTAAACACCCTTAAAACCCAATCTTTTGCATGTTGAAATGAAAATGACTTTCATTACCGATGAAGTAAAATTGTAGTGGTATTAACATAAACTCATTTTTCCTTGACGTGTAAAATAGTTTTGTTCAATGGCATCATGTCCAGATATTGTCTTTGCAAGTGATTCCTATGGAAAGAGCATCCAGACTGTCACTTCCTTGTGTTTTGTCCTACGCATATTGCCTGGGAGTTATACGCACGATTGAATGGTCAGTTTGTTACATCTGGATAAATCCTTGTTGATTGTATATGTCTAGTTCTAAATCTGGCTTGTAATTTCTAGAGTCACAATTTTTTGTCGATCATTTTTCTCCGAGAAATGATGCCATATTTGTTAGCTTTTATGGCCATCGAATTAATGCTACAATGCTACAGCTTATAAATTTTTTATTTTCCTCGACATAGCAATGATTTGGATAGGACTGGGACATTGCAACACTCCATGTTGGTGGTTTTGCCACAAAATTTGTGGAAAGCCAATACAATATTTGTGCTGATAACCACATTTTTTTCAAATTGAAAAAGGAAAAAGGAGTTTGCCATTAAGTAGAAATGAATGCTTCATTGTGAATTATAAGAACTACATTGTGAATCATAGAGTGCTTAGAGTGCTTGAATCCTTTTATAGGCAGAGAATCGCTTTGGATGCTTGATAAGTTGGAAAGTAGACCAAGTATGGACAAAAGTGTTTTTGATAAGGGAATTTACTTTTACTTTTGTACTGTTATTTTACTAGAGAGTAAAGACAAAAGTACTTTTGGTAAAAAGAAAAGTAGATTCTTTCACTAGATACTTTTACTTTTAACATTTACTTTTACCTTTGTCCTTACTCATCTATGAGTCATCATGCTTGTCCTTGTTTTTGTTTTTGGACTTGTCATTTTTAATAATTAAAGGGCTAAATACATCTTCATTTAGATCATGATTGGCAAATGAATCATAAGATGAAGAGTTTGATGTCTATTCAGCTAGTACTTGTTTTACTTCTTTGATGACATATTTTAAAGAGTAAATATATTCCAACTAGGATTTTGCACTAGCTAAACATGCTTGAAACTGGGACTTGTGCAGTAAAAACTACAAAGTACTTACCTCAATGGTGTTAGAATGACTTGAACGTTGATTAAACCATTGCAAACCACCAACTTTGTGAACTTTTTATTGATGGCTTAGAGAAAATTAATGCTAGAATTTGACCTTAGAGATTGTACCAAGAATTAGTGTGCTTATGAGTGGATTTGGCCTTTGCTGAAATTCCCATACATAACATCATATGAGCTCAAACAAAAAACAAAAGTATAACAATTTCAAATATAAAGCTTCATGGTATGGCTACATACTGAGCTTGGAATGTTTGAAATCCTTCCTAAATTGGTATAGGAAAGATCTTTAGAGCTAACTAGAATTAGTTCCACCATTGAACGACCCATAATAGGAATATGATTCATTCTTGTGATTCCCAAAAGAATAACTAAGAATGCCTAAATTGTGAATTTTACTAATAAAAAGTATTGTACCATGCTTGCTTATGATCCCAATATGTAAAATATTTGGCAAATAGAGATACTTGGTAAAAGGGATTAAAAAGGGCTTAGTGTATTAAGGTGGCTTAGCCATTGCTTTGGGTGGATAATTTGAAGGATTTGTACAATAAAATAGGCATATTCTCCAACTTTGGTATGGTATTTGATTTTTACAAACTGAGTGTCAACCAAAATGACTTCATAGTATTAGCGAGATTTCTTAAAATCCCAAGACTTATAGTACCAAGTATGAAATATATGTTTGTCTATAATTTGAGGATTTTCATTATAAAACCACTTTCAACTAGTTCAATATTTTGAAACTTGGTTTTTTGAAATATGATTAAAAAGTTTGAGAAAAAGCTTTTGAAGGGACTTCGAAAATCGCCACCTCTAATTTTGGAAAACCAAATTGTAAAGGGGACAATGAGACCATGACTACCTCTTTTCCTTTTGATGATGATGGCTAAGCCATCAACTTTGATAAGAATGGTGAAACCACTTGCTTTTTGGATGATAAAGGAGATAAAACCACCGACTTTCCTTTTGGTAAGATTTTAACCATTAAACTTGTTAATGATGACAAAAAAGACTTTGGAATGAGTTTTCTTTTTTACTTTGCTATTAATTTGATAGAATGAAGTTTGTCAAACCAAGCTTTGAAAAATTTTTGGTCTTTTGGGCTTAATTTTTTAAAGGCTTCAAGGTTAGGTAGGCTTGATGAGGAATTTGATTTTGAAGACACAAAAAAGTCATCAGTAGCTTGTTTACTTGGGCTTGGGATGCTTTGTGAACTTGAAGGGCTTGAGCTTTGATTATTTAAGCTAAACATGTCAACCCATGTTTTTGGTTAGCTTTTCTCTAATTGGGTTTTCTTTTTAGATCATTTGGGCCTTTTGATTTTGGGTTGATTTCGGGGTTTTTGTTCCTTGCAAAAATTCTCTTGTAAAAAAATTAGGTAAATAATTTAAAAAACCCTTTATACTTTTAATTTCAAGATAAAAAATACTTAAAATTATTTGTCATCATGTAAAAATTTGTTTGAATATAGTGTTTTGAACATCTTTTTGTAAAACAAATTTTGCTCCTTAATAATCAATGCATAATAAAAACTTTTAATTTAATAAGTCAAGTTGAAATTTTGAAATGTATAAAATAATTGCTAAAATCTCTTTTTTTATGGTAGAATATCATCTTTGACAATCATTCTAGTGTTTTGATGTAAAATGAACAAGTTGTTCATATTGATCCTTGACTTACTTCAAAATCCCTCCATAACCTAATTCAAATGCATTAGTCTTCACTATTTTGGGTCAATTCAAATTACTTATGTAATGACAAGGCAATTTTTTGACCTAATGCTTGATTTCTCTAACTATGGTTGTATGTTGATCAATCCATAGCTAAGACTTGACTTTCATGGATAACTTATCATGTAAAGGCTTACAAACAAGGTTAAACTTTGGATAAAAATTTGAAATATAGTTCAGGCTTCCTAAAATTCTTTACAGTTGAGATTTATCTATAATTTTATCAAGAAACTTATTTGCAAAGGCAATAACTCTAGAGGAGTAGGCATACTTTTACTAAACGTAATGACCTAACAACCTTACTTTGGTTTGGAATAGGTCAAGCTTGGATTTGGAAATAGCTAGATTGACTTTCTTTATAGCTTGGATGAAGACATTGAGATGCTTAAAATGTTCTTTCTAGATTTTTAGAAGACACTAAGACATCATCATTATAGACAATTCTACAATACTTATAAGGCAAATAAATTTCATTCATAATCCTCTGGAATTCAAAGGGGGCATTTTTCAATTTGAATGACATAATGTTCCATTTGTATTAGTCAAAAGGAACAATAAAGGTCATTTTGCAATGATTTATTTACTTGAATCCAAATTTCATATCAAACTTTAAAAAAATTTAGGCTTGGGCTAACTTCTGAAGGAGATCCTTCTGATTTGGAATTGAATATTTTATACATTACAAAGCATCATTCAATAGTTTAGAATCAATCACTAATCAGAGTACATTGTGTTTTAATTTAGCATTCTTGTTGATGTAGAAAGCTGTGCAACTCCAAGATGATTTGACTTGGTTAAATGATTTTCATTTCAAGAAGAGCTTGAATTTCTTACTTGTAGTGATCAACCAATTATGGATTTATCTAAATAGGTCATCATTTTGTAGGAATATTTCGTTTGTTAAAATGTTTAACATATGGAAGTATAACCACATACTACTTTCGATATCAAAAAGCATTAGGGATATTAGAATAAATTAAAGTTTCAATTTAAATTTTGATAGTTTGAATTTAGTTTTGAACAATAGAAAAAAAAAAAAGTTATTCAAGCTTTTTAAAAAATATTTTAACTTTTAAAGATTAAAGATGAGATTGTTTAGTTTTCAGCAAAAGATTAGCTTTTGTAACTTTATGAATGGAAAGAATTTTCAAAAGATATAAATTTTTTGTTTGAGGCTTTTAGATAAAAAAAAAATTGTAATTGGTTAACTAAGGATAATAGCATGAATGCCTCCGGCTTGTATCGGATGGTACGCCCCCCAACCCCCCCCGCGTAGAACACCAAGTTTATGTTGCTCCCTCTCCCACTCATTTCTCCGACTACCGACGAGTCGTGCTTCCGTGTAAAACGCCGTTTTGAGTCTTGGAAGCCGACTCGTCGGTAGTCGGAGAAATCTCGTCCGCTCAACCGACACGTCGGGCAGACATTGCACCCCGTTTCTTCGATAGACGACTTGTCGTTTGACAAATAGAACAAAACGCACGAGCGGTTAGGTGACGGACGCCATTTGCTCACACAGCCTCTTCTGCTTCTTTATTCTTCAAAAAGACCAAAGCGACGGTGTTTGGTTTCTTGAGGTTGTCTTCTCGCCTAGTTTTTAACGAAGAAAAAGAAACCCAATTTGATTTCAGGAAGAAAAGTGCGGCAATGATTTGAATCAGATAAACCTTTAAGCCCAATGCTCGACGATTGGGACCCTGTACAACACCGGACTCTCAAGTCCCAAAGGCTTATGACCAAAGAGGCTGTCATGCAGGCTGCAAGAAAGGTCTGTCCTTTTGCCCACCCTTTTGCCTGAATGTCTGGGATTTAGAGTTATGTTTTGTTTTGAACGATGATATGCTCTCTGAATTTGATGTCAGAATTCTTATCCCAATTACAGTCACTAAGAGAGTGTGACTAACCTAATGGCATTTGCGCTAGATTTTCTGTGCTTTACCATCAAATTTGATTTTTTTGGTCTGGTGAAAACTATTACCTCTTGCATTTGTAATTCTGTCCTCTCATGGTGAAGCAAAAGATCTTCAAAATATAAAGTGCTCTCTTGCATTTTCTCTGAATAACTTCATGCGCAATACGTGGTTCTTGTGTGGAAAAAATTTGTATGTTATGCTTGAAATTGTCTCAGGGTAGCACTTCACTCGTTTGTCTTGAATCTACATTACCTGAGAGAATTTTTTTTGTAATCGATCTTTTTTGATGCATTTGTTCTAAAAAGTCACCAAGACCATGCGAGTTTTATTTATCTGCTGTTTCTGAATGGGTTGAATTTTCCTGCTGTATGATCAGCTTACATGTGAATGTAATATATTGGATAGGAATTGTTTGAAATTGTGGTGGGATTTTTCATCATTTGTGCATATCAGAGTTGGCTATTATTTTGTGTTGCCACGATAGAGTTGCAAAGTCAATCAGTGTTTGTGGCGGCTATTAGGGAACAGAATCACGCACTATTGGCTATTATTTTGTTTTGCCACAATTGAGTTGCAGAGTCAATCGGTGTTTGTGTTGGCTATTAGGGAATAGAGTCGTGCACTATTGGTTTGGTATTTAGGATGGAACAATGAAGAGATGTTGTTGAATCCGTGCACCACCCTTTTGGCCACAATGGGTCTCATTCAATTGTAAAGTCAGCCACCTAGGCTCTAATATCTCAAGGCTGGTTTGAACCTTTCTCTCTCCTTATTGTGAAACTAGACCTGTTCTGATATTGAAACTATGTTACTGTTGGATGATGGTTGAGCCTATGCTGGATTTCATTCTAAGTAAGATTAGCCAACAGCCATTGAACCCATAATCATGCCTAGGTTTTGAACTTTATGTACTCAAGCTGTAAGACTAGTAATTACTTAGGCATTCATTCACAAAATCAAAGCTAAGAAGCCAGCACCTTTGAAGATGCCTTGATATCCAAACTTCTAAATTGCTAGTAACCAGGTTTGGGGGGAGTTAGCTCAGCCATGCTCATTCTGTTTGTAGAGGCTTGAATGGGATGAGCCATGATGGCCAAGAAGTAGGAGAATGGAGAGAATGAAGAGGACCTAGAACAACTTAAATAATTTTCTGCATTGGTGAGACTGAGCAACTTGTTAGCAATACATTTATTAAAAATTTTGGCCTACATTTGAATGCAAATGAGGTACAAGTCCTTACTATAGGCTTTTGGCACTATGTAGACTAGTCTATTTTTTACTTAGACTAGTCTATTCTTGCTAAGATTCTTACTTAGACTAATCTATTTTTTGTTGATTAGACTGGGATGGATTAATTAAGGATAAAGATCTTGGTGGTTCACATCCATGCTCCACGATAGATCAAGCCAAACTATGCTTGACATTCCAATGTTATGTTCCATATCATTGTCAACAAACTTTGTAAAAATTCCAAACAAATAATTTGAAATTGTTTCTCATGGTCCACTGAGACCATTGGTATGGACCAGAGGATGGGAAATATACAATTAATCTCAATCCTTGTGGAAAATTGATTTAGTATGTAAGCTTTGAACATTTCAGTCTGTACAATTCTTGAAAATTTTCACCTACTTTTGAACCAAAACAACATACCAGCCCTTACCTATTGACTTTTAACACTATGCATTCAAGCGTTTTAGATTCTTGCATACATTATTCTATTCTTTGCTGATTAGTAATATTAAGGTTTTGAATACTTTCATAAAATTTTCTTCACAAACATGCAATATTATGTCTTGTATGTCTCCAAAAATTCATGAAAAATTGTTTATAATTAATTAAAAAATTAGCAAAACAACCAAAAACTCCAACTTTATTGTTTTGATTTCAAACTCGAAACTTTTAATTAAATGCTTGAAATTTTAGTCATTTCAATGACAATGACAGAAATTTCAATTTCCCTATGAGTGACCATGCACTTAGGTTGGACATGCTTTTGAAAATGCATCTCAAGGGGAAAAGTCCAAGTGATTGTGAAAAATCTTGGTTGTGGAAATCTTGTTGGCTAAATAAAGATATGTCGCTGGTTTCCTTTTGGCTGATCTTTGAAAAAAATTAATTCTATTTCCGAGCCAACTCTGAAATTACCATAAAAATGCCTGTTGGTGGGGAAATTTCTAAGTGATCGTGCACTAGGTTGGACTCTTTGGACATGCTTTTTGAAAATGCATGTCCATAGAAAAAGAGCGATGGTGAAAAATCTGGCTTCCAGAAATCTCATCGGCTAAAAAAAGATATGATGTCCTGTCGTTACTCTCCTCTTGGCTGATCTTTGTAGAAAATTAATTTTGTTTCCGAGCCTACTCTGAAATTACCGTCGTCCAATTTTCTTTATTATCTCGACCAATTTTTTGAATTAAATTAAAGTCTAGGCACTATATTATGGTTTTAGCCCCTCAAATTAGGGGGAAAAATGGTTTAAGCCCAATTACTAGATGTGTTTCTGACTTCCCATATGCAACTAGGCATCAAATTCAAAAATATTTTATGCATTTAAACATCAAATAATGGTAGTGACAAAAGAATATCCATGACTTGCATATTTGTTCTCAAAACTTATAATATTTCGGAAAAGGTTACACAAAACTCGTTAATTTACATGTGTGTTATATTTGAGTTTATGTTTTATCTTATCATAATTTACACTTATACAAAGAATTTAATATCTGATATTAATAAATTCAATTTATTATTTTTTTAAAATTTTAATATTAATGAATTTAAAATTTAATTCTATACTACATTGTAAATTTTGAACATTTGAAATTATACAGTGAAGAGATTCAAACATAAAGACCATACCAACCAATGGCATCATAAATGAAGTCAATGGAGTGGCTCCTCAAAGTCTTCTGAAAACTTCATTTGAATTCAATACCTCACCCACCAACCAATGCCTGCACTTTGGGTTGCCTACCCTTATTGACTACCTACCTTAATGGGGAAATTCCCCATTAGTGGTCGTGCACTTGGGTTTGGAGTCTTTGGACATGCTTTTGAAAATGCATGTCTAAGGTAAGCGAGTGATTGTGAAAAATCTTGGTTGTGGAAATCACATTGGCTAAAGAAAGAAAGATATATGTCACGTTGTTGCTTTCTTCTTGGCTGATCTTTGTTGAAAAAAAAATCTGTTCCCGAGAAATTACTGTTATCCAACTTTCTTTATTATCTCAATTGTTACTTTTGAATTAAATTAAAGTCTAGGGACTATATTACGGTTTTAACCCCTCAAATTAGGCAGAAAAAAAAAAGGGTTTAAGCTCCGTTACTAAATGTGTTTCTAACTTCCCATATGCAACCAGACATTAAATTTAAAAATTTTATATGCATATCCTGACAGAGATAAAAGAATACACTATTATACGCATATTATACACTATTATATGCATATCCCATATACCATATTATTGTCAACAAACTTTATAAAAATTCCAAACGAACAATTTGAAAATGTTTCTCGTGGTCCACTGAGACCATTGGTATGGACCAGAGGACAGGAAATATACAATCAATCTCAATCCTTGTGGAAAATTGACTTAGTATGTAAGGTTTGAACATTTCAGCCTGTACAATTCTTGGAAAATTTCACCTACTTTTGAATCAAAAAAATGTACCAGCTCATACCTATTAACTTTTAACCTGTGCATTCAAGCATTTTAGATTCTTGCATACACTACTCTATTCTTTGCTGATTAGTAATATTAAGTATTTGAATACCTTTATCAAATTTTCTTCATTGACACGCAATATTATGTCTTGGTACGCAGACTTCAGTCCCAAAAAATTCACGAAAAAATGTTTATAATTTAGTCAAAAAATTAACAAAACGACTAAAGATTCCAACTTTATTGTTTTGATTTCAAACTTGAAACTTTCAATTAAATGTTAGAAATTTTAGTCATTTCAATATTCAAGGACAAAAATTTCAATTTCCCTATTAGTGATGATGCAATTAGGTCGGACATGCTTTTGAAAATGCATGTTGGGAGGAAAAGTCCAGGTGATTGTGAAAAATCTTGGTTGTGGAAATCTCATTGACTAAATAAAGATACATCATGTTGTTGCTTTCCTTTTGGCTGATCTTTGAAGAATATTAATTCTGATTTCAAGCTAACTCTGAAATTACTTTGAAAATGAATGTGGCTGGGGAATGTCTAGGTGATTGTGCTCTTAGGTTGGACTCTTTGGACATGCTTTCAAAAATGCATGTCCAAGGAAAAGAGTGATGGTGAAAAATCTGGTTTGTGGAAATCTCATTGGCTAAAGAAAGATATGTCTTGTTGCTGCTTTCCTCTTGGCTGATCTTTGTAGAAAATTAATTCTGTTTTTGAGCATACTCTAAAATTTCCATCATCTAACTTACTTTATTATCTCAAATAATACTTTTGAATGAAATTAAAGTCTAGGGACTATATTATAATTTTAGCCCCTTAAATTGGGTGAAAAGAAAAAAAAAAGTTTATGCCCATTACTAGACTTGTTTTTGACTTCCCATATGCAACTAGACAACAAATTCAAAAATCTTACATGCATTTAAACATCAAATTCTAACAGTGATAAAAAAATACCTTTTATAAGAACCATTGACATGTTATTCTCAAAACTTAAAAGGATAATATATTGGAAAAAGTTATATAAAGTTCACTAATTTACATGCATCTTAAGTACAAATTCACAGGTTGTACATTAATGATAAAATTTATGCATTGCACTATAACAATAAAGTTCCAGATGATGGATGATATTTTTGTCTGACAATTCTTCTTTGTGTCTTGCATTGAAGTGTTTTCAATTTATTTTTAATAATTCATAATTTGTGTTGAAGATTTGAACTTTCCTATTACTTAACTATCTAGAACCCCTGGTGTTTCCTTCCACGTTTTCCTTTCCTTTTCCCACACTTTCTCAGGAAAATATTGTGTTTCATTATCATTGTTTTTTGGCTTGAAACTCAGGTACGGTATGTTAAACCCTCTTTTTCGCTTGCTCAGAAGATAGATAGTGTTTCTGGGTGTCCAAACACTGAGGTGTTTTTCTTTCTTAATGCTAAGTTAATGGCATTTGCATTTATCTATTACTTACAAGACCTATGGCCTTTTTTGGTAATGAAATTGGATGATTTGAGGGAGTCTGATAAATTGGTTAGGAAACTTTCAGATACCCAAAAACACGAAGAGATTGGTTTATGCAGTCAGAGATCAAGAATCTCAATCTGTTATTTACAGAATCTCCACTCAGAATTTGTCTGAGCAATCAGTTGTTGATGCTAAGTGCCTTATCGGGGAAATTTGCCCTGATTCAGTTGTGACACTGGTGGGTCGTTCTGCGGCATGTGAAATTCAATCAGATGAGAAGGAATTGGATGATAATGGTGATGCCTCGGTACCCACTTAGTCATTTGAAGTGCTTAGAGGATGCTTTGTTGAGAACATCACAAGGGAAAAGTAGGAAAGTTTGGCTGGAAACTTGGTTTTGAGAGAAATTTTTGGAATTCCTTGTTTTTGGTGCTTGAAGCTCCAGTTGTTAAAGCATCTGTTGGGAAGAAGTCTTCAGGAGAAGTTGATGGCAGTAGGGGAGTTCAGGGTTTAGTTAGTAGTCTGGTCCCACTTAAATTGGGTGTGCTTGTTTCTTCAAGTTCAAGGATATTTTGCCTTACAGATGATGTTCAGTCACAGATGGTGAAGACGTTGTCTTCCCATGTGGATGCCTCTATGCAGAAATTAAGTCCTCCGAGTTCTGTTCCAGAGGCAGGATTGAAGCTGCTGAGCACTTTCAAGGTTCCATCATTTGCCCAATCCATCTCTCCTTTGCTCATGGATCTACATAATATATTTATTGATCTGCCGTCAATTGGGAGGACTTTAGCCTTTTCACAGAATATGCTATATGATATAAACCGAGATGAAGTGGTGAATGCGAGAACTGTGTCTGAAGTTTCTACCTTTTGCTTTGCTGTTGAAGGGCTGAGAATTACCCTAAATAATGCTGGTTGATTACCAATTAGAAGAATGGTAAAACCTGATGAAACAAAAATAGAGTTTTATGCTCTTCCAGTTGAAGAGAAGTTATCTGCCCCTGTTGCCCAACCCCTTCAGAGCCAGACTAAGAAGTTCAAGAATATTGTGGCTGTAGTAGATGCTTGTGGCTTAGCAGGTCTCAGGAAAGATTGGAATACCCCTGTGCCTCTGGAGGTCAAGGATCTAGTTCCACAGCTTGTGGTGAACAGTGAAAGTGATGACAAAGTTTCATACAGCGCAGGCAAAAAATGGTTACTTTCCAGTAAACCTATGGTGGCACTGGGTGCTGGGGCAACAGCAGTTGTAGGAGCTTCATCTTTCAGGAAAGTGGTTCCAGTGTCAACCTTCATCAAGGATCTGACACTCAAGCTTCCTGCTTCTGTCAAGCTTATGCTTTTGCAAACCCAAAGGACAATGGGAATAACTCTAAGCAAGGCTCTTTTGTCATAAAAAATGGTAGCCCCAGGAATGGTTAATTCTCAAGCTAATGCTATGTCTGTCTTGAAGGGAGCTGGTTTGGCTGAGAAAATCTGGACAGTGGTTCATAGTATCATAGCCTCTGTGGAGAAGACCAGCTTTTCAGCCATGAGAACTGCATTTTATGAAATAATGTGAACGCGACAAAGAAGACCTGTTGGTGTCCTTCCTTGGGTAACCTTTGGTTGCATTATTGCGACTTGCTCAGGATTGTTTGTATATGGAGATGGTATTGAATGTGCTGCTGAATCTTTTCCTGTAGCACCTTCAATTGCCAGCTTGGGATGCAGGATTCAAAGTTTACATGAGACATCTCAAGCAGTGAAACAGACAGATGCCAGCAGAATACAAGAATCTATAGATTCACTGATGCACAGATTGAGGAAAATAAAGGTTCAATAAAGTGTGACTATGATTTCTCCATGTTTGTATACAAGTTTATAATCTTCTGAAATGATTGGTATTCTAATTTAGAAGGATTTTTCTATACATAAACTCTTTGTGGTGGGTGATGGGTGATTTGTATCATCAAGGATGCTCGACCAGAGTTAATTTACCAATCCCATATAGCCTTCCTGTTAATCAAGAAAACCCCTTAACAATTATTTCTTTGTTGCCCTGTTTTTATTCTCTTTATGTTTAACCTCCAATTTTAGCTCCCTCTCTGTTGGTTTCAGATTGGGATTGAAACAAAACTCTCTCTGCTGTTGCCTGATAACTCTGATATCTAGCCTCTTATGCCTTGGTTCTGCTGTTTGTCCAACATCCTTTATTCACGCTTAAACTGTAATTGCAAAAGGTTCCCAATCTTTTAAGCTATGTGATCAAGCATAGTCAGGTTGCATGCATGAAATATTAGTATGTTACTTTGCAAGGATGGAGACTACTCCATTTCTGCCCACAGAAAGGGTCTTTCGAGTTTAACTTGCTGCTTGAATTGTGTAGTGTCCTGGTGCAACATAGAAGATAAGCATTGTCAAATGAAAGAGTCAAATCATGCTTCCTAGAAGTCATAACAAATGCTTGAGTTGCCTTATCTGTTTGATTTATCTGTGTTTCACTGCATGTTCCGTCAGAATGATAGTTGATTCAATATCATCGCATGTTACACAGGGACATTAGCATGCCAGTGTTTCTTTCTATACGGTTCAATGTTGATGGGGCCTCAACCCGCACTATTTGTTTCTATCATGCTTTATTTGCATCAATTTTTTTGGGAAACTTAGGCAAGATTTCATGGAATTTGCCTGCTATGACTCTTTGAAATTTTCTGGTAAGTTCATAAGCCTTCCAAATTGTGATTGAGATTGCAGAGCAGGGACCACAGCAAGTGGTACTACACCTTGATCACGGAATTGCCATCTGCTTGCTGAACATTTCAATGATCCGCCTGTATCAGTGACCCCGCGGAATCTTATGTGATGTCATTCTAAAGATCTTCATGTTTCATATCTATATGCATCCCGGTTGATCAAGCCAAACTATGCATGACATTCCAATGTTAGGTTGCATATTGAAATTGTTTCCCATGATCCACTGAGACCATTGGTGTGGACCAGAGGACGGGAAATATACAATCAATCTCAATTCTTGTGGAAAATTGACTTTTCAGCCTCTACAATCTTTTGAAATATTTGAATCAAAATGACGTACAACTTCTTAGTTATTACCATGCATTCAGGCGTTTCAGATTTTTACATAAACTACTTTATTCTAATTAATAATATTAAGGTTCGGAACTTTGTTATCAATTTTTTTCTCACTCACATGTAATATTATGTTTTGTATGTAGACTTCAGTCACCAAAATTTTACGAAAAAATGTTCGTAATTTAGTCAAAAAAAAATTTAAAAAATGATTAAATCTCTAATTTTAAATTTTAAAATATAAAACTTAAAAATTTTAAAAATTTTAGTTTTTCAATGTTTAGAGATAGAAATTTCAATTTTCCTATTAGTGATCATGCATTTATGTTGGACATGCTCTTGAAAATGGATGTCGGGGCGAAAAGTCTAAGGGATTGTAAAAATTCTTGGTTGTAGAGATCTCATTGGCTAAAGAAAGAAATATCAAGTTGTTGCTTTCCTCATGGCTGATCTTTGAAGAAATTGATTCTGTTTCAAAGCCAGCTGTGAAATTACCATGAAAATGCATGTCGGGGGAAAATGTTAAGTGATCTTACGCTTAGACTTGGACTCTTTGGACACGCTTTTGAAAATGCATGTTCAGGGAAAAGAGTGATGATGAAATATCTGGCTTGTGGAAGTCTCATTGGCTAAAGAAAGATATGTCTTATTGTTGCTTTCCTCTGGGCGATCTTTGTAAAAAATTAATTCTGTTTTTGAGCCACTTTGAAATTATTGTCATCCAATTTTCTTTATTTTCTCAACCAATACTAATTAAATTAAAGTTTAGGTACTATATTATGATTTTAGCACCTCAAATTAGATAGAGAGAAGAAAAAAATGTTTAAGCTTATTGCTAAACATGTTTCTAACTTCTCATGTGCAATTAGGTAATAAATTAAAAAAAATTATATATATATATATATTTAATCATCAAATCTTGATAACGATAAAATAAATTATTTATAAGTATAATTGACATATTATTTTTAAAATTTAATGAATAATATTTTGAGAAAAGTTATATAAAATACACTAATTTATATGTATTTTAAATACTAATTTACATGTTAAATTACACTATTAATCACAAATGGGCAACAGTCGTTAAAAGTAAAATATGAGTCTGCGTGTGCAAAATTGTACCGAAAAGAGATTCGAATATAAAGACCATAACAACCAATGGCATCATAAATGAAGTCAATGGAGTGGCTCTCCGAAGTCTTCTAAAAATATCATTTGAATTCAGCACCAACCACGCGCTGTGGGTTGCCTACCAATGTTGACTGCCCCCCTTAATGGAAATTCCTCCTCTGCTTTCTTTAGGAGCATAATAATCACATTTCTTCTTTGAAAAATCATGCATCTATAAATAATTTTTGTAAATAAATCTAACAACCACATGTGACCAACTTAAAAAGAAAAAAAAATTTAATGTTATCGTTATTCTTTACAAACATATATGATAGAAATATAGTTCTTTTTGTATTTTTTTTTTTATTTTTTTTATTCTATGCTTCCTTTTTTTTATGCTTTAATAGGTTGACAAGTATAATTATTTATGCTACATTTTTTACTCATTTTGTGACATAATGACTGAAAAGAGGTTGTGGCTGTGCATTCTCTACGCGAACCAAAAGGAAAATAAAGTACCAGACCAAGAGAAGTAAAACAAAGTAGAAAAGACATAAGACATTTCGTAATTAGAAAAACGACGAAGACTCTAGTCTTATTGATGTGATTTCAAACTTAAAACTTCTAAGAAATTTCATTCCCCCGTTAGTGATCGTGTATTTGGGTTTGGAGTCTTTGGACACGCTTTTGAAAATGCATGCCTGGGGTAAACGAGTGATTGTGAAAATCTTGTTTGTGGAAATCTCATTGGCTAAAGAAAGATATGCCATTCTGTTGCCTTCCTCCCGGCTGATTTTTGCAGAAAATTAATTATGTTTTCGAGTCCACCCTACTCTTACCATCGTTCAACTCTCTCTATTATTTTCACCAATACTTTGAATTAAATTAAAGTTTAGGGACTATATTATGGTTTTAGCCCCTCAAATTAGAAGAAAAAAAAAATTTTAGCTCCATTACTATACATGTTTCTGATTTTCCATATGCAACTAGGCATCAAATTCAAAAATCTTATATGCATTTAAATATCGAATCATGACAGCAATAAATGAATACCTCCTTTAAACGGGACTTGCATGTTTGTTCTCAAAACTTAGAATGTTTTGGGAAAAGTTACACAAAATGCTCTAACTTACATGCCGTCTTATATACGAGTTAATGTATTATATTATAATAAGATTCTAGTAGTGTACTATTATAATCGAACCACAAAAGTGGAATGGTCATTAAGGTGCAATGCGAGTCTGCGGGTGCAATGGGTCGTGAGCCTTTGAAACTGTGATTGACATTGACCACAGCAAGTGGTACTACACCCTTGATCACGGAATTGCCGTCTGCTTGCTGAACATTTCAATGATCCACCTGCATCAGTGACCCCCCATAATCTGATATGATGTCATTCTAAAGATCTTGATGTTTCACATCTATATGCATCCAGATAGATCAAGCCAAACTATGCTTGACATACCAATGTTAGGTTCCACAAACTTTGCAAAGATTCCAAACGAATAATTTGAAATTGTCCCGCTAAGACCATTGGTTGGACCATGGGACGGGAAATATACATTCAACCTCTACTCTCGTGGAAAATTGACTTGGTGTATTAGCTCTATTATTTAAGATGCATACATATGCAGGAATTTTATCCTCTGCCCCTTTTGTCTCAGTGTCTTGCCCATCCAACGAGAAAAAAAGGCAGAATATAAATGTTGAAAGAAGGAAGGCTCTCGTCTGCCAGTCGCACGGCGTTCCTTTTCCTATTGCTAGTGTTCCAAAGCTGCAATGCTAGGAAGACTAAAAGTAACAATAATTGTCCCGCTTCTTCATGCGGTACTATTAACATCAGTTACCCTTTTCGTCTGAATACAGATCCAAGCAATTGTGGAGACATGAGATACAATCTTTCTTGTGAGAACAACTCGACAGTAGCCTTGTACTTGAAAAGCTCAGCAAATGAGAAGTTCTACGTGCAGGAAATTGACTACAACAGCAACACAATCCGAGTGGTGGATGCTGGTATTGACAAACATGATTGTTCCTCTGTTCCTCGGGCTCCGCGTGTTCTTTTACGCTTTCCTGTTGTGATCCATAAGAGCGATTCTATTCCGTATGCGCTGCTTCCGCTTAATTTCGTTGTTTTTTTCATCAAATGCAAAAATCCAGTGAATTCTCCTCTCTACATAGACCGAAGTGCTTGCTGCTGGAGAAATAGGTCTTTGGCGACAAAGTCTGCCGATGAGTCCTCTTATCATTATGCGATCGTCGTCAGTCAGAACTTCACGGTGGGGGAATTGATGGACCAGTGCAGCATAGAGACGATGACCTTTTCGTCGCTGCCCTCCAAAAATTTTATTAATAAATCTTTTCTGGAAATCCACAGGCAACTGGCATATGGGGGGTTTGAGCTTAAATGGTGCGACGTCCATTGCACGCTTGGTTGCTACATCGATTCATCAGACAACAGGTCATACTGTAATCCAGGTAGCTAATAAATTCGCAAGGTTGATTTGTTAGAAATAAGAGATTATTATAACTCACTTTATTATTGAACTTTTAATTTTAAATGTTTAAGTTTCTAATCACTTATTTTTACTTAATTAATAAGATTCACTTCCTTACACTCATATTTTCCTTTTTTAAAGCTCACGGAGTTTCCTCCTTTCTATTTATCTTATCAAGTAAGTCTCTCTCTCTTCTTCCTGTCTCTCTCCCCATTGCGTGTGTTTTTCTCACCAAGGATCATTGTTGGCGCATACACGTGCACGCTGAAATTGAAATTGAAGTTAGATCCATCATTGTTTTCTATTTTTTGTTGGGTATGTTATTATTTCCCGCAAATTAACGTTAACAATAGTCACTCGTTTTCTTTAGGCCTCTTATATTATGCGGTCGAGCTTCTAGGTAAGAATTTTTGTTTTTGGTAAAAATTATAATTTTTTTTTTTTCTTTCTTTATACAATATAATAATAATAATAATAATTAATAAAATAAATTTTTATTTTTTATTGAGAATTTTTATATTTAAATATCAAATAATAATTTTAAAAATTAAAAATAAATAAATAATATATCAATAATTAAAATTATACTTATTAAATAATTTATATTATATAAAATTAAAATTATTAAAATTATTATTATTATTATTATTATTATTTTTAATTTTTTTTTTTTTTTTTTTTAAATAGAAAATATAATAATTTAATATAAAATTTTTGTCATTACTTTTTCTTAAAAAAAAAAAAAAATATACCAAAAAAAATCTAAATATATATAATATATTTATTTATAGACATATATATAAAAATTATATTAAAATAAAAAATAAAAATTTAGATATATATAATATATTTTTTTTTTAGAAAAAGATAAATATTTAATATTATATTATTAATTATAAATAATAATATAATTATTTTATTATAATTAAAGATAAATAAAAATATAAATTTAATTTAAAATAATTTTTTTATAAAATTAAAAAAAATAAGATAAATTTAGTGATTTAATAAATAATATAATGTAAAAATTTTATACATTTGAATGATATCTTTTAAATTTTATAAATTCTTTAAAAAAATAAAAATTCTTACTAAATTAATTTGTTAAAATTAAAAAATTTACTATTAATTAGAATATCTATTATAATTAATTAAATTTATTTTTACATAATGTTCTAATAAAATTATATATTATGCAGCATTACTTCAAGTAACAAAAGTTGTGTGTGGGACTCCATGTGTGATTATATTTTTGATCTACAAGTGGCGTAAGAGACATCTATCAACAGATAATTTTATAGAAGAGTTTTTGCAGAGTCAGAATAACTTTATGCCAGTCAGGTATTCTTACTCAAATATCAAGAAGATGACAGGAAATTTCAGGGACAAGTTGGGGGAAGGAGGCTTCGCTTCAGTGTTCAAAGGAAAGCTCCGTAGTGGGTACCCCGCCGCAATAAAAATGTTGAGTCAATCTAAGGGTAATGGACAAGATTTCATCAATGAAGTAGCCACAATTGGAAGGATTCATCATACTAATGTGGTTCAACTGATTGGTTTCTGTGTCGAGGGATCGAAACGTGCTCTTGTGTATGAGTTTATGCCTAATGGATCCCTCAACAACTACATATTTCCTAGAAAGGAGACTGTCAGTTTAAGTTGGGAAACACTGTATAAAATTTCCCTCGGTGTGGCTCAAGGCATTGAATATCTGCATCGCGGTTGCGATATGCAAATCCTGCATTTTGATATCAAGCCTCATAACGTACTACTTGATGAGAATTTCCTGCCCAAGGTTTCTGATTTCGGGCTTGCTAAATTGTATCCGAGAGATGATAGCATTTTGTCGCTCACTGCCCCCAGAGGGACCATAGGATACATGGCACCTGAACTCTTCTACGAAAAAATTGGGAGGGTCTCTTATAAAGCCGATGTCTATAGCTTTGGAATGCTATTATTGGAGATGGCAGGTAATATTAATAAATAATTTGAAATAATTTATTTTGTTAGTATTATTATTAAATGAGTAGTTAAATTTGAAATATTATAGATAATTTTAATTTTAATATTATTGACTAAAATATTTTATAAAATTAATTAATATAAATAATATTATATATTAAAAATATATTTAAATTTAAAAAATTTTTAAAAAATATCTAATAAAATTTAATATAATTTTTACTTAATTATAAATTAATTCAGAGTTTAAATTAATTTTAACAGGTAAGAGGAAGAATTTAGATGTAACAGTCAAAAACTCTAGCCAAATCTACTTTCCCTTTTGGGTTTATGACCAACTATGCAATGGAAAGACTATAGGAAATGAAGATCTCACAGAGGAGGAACGAAAGATTGCTGAGAAGATAATAATAGTTGGATTATGGTGTATACAAATGAATCTTAATGATCGTCCTTCTATGAATAAAGTGGTAGAAATGCTTGAAAGAGACTTGGAAAGTCTAGAATTGCCCCGAAAGCCAGTTCTGTACCCAGAGGAAACGCCCATAAAGGATGGAGAAAGAGGAAATCATGATGAGTCATCTATCCCATCTTCGGCGATCAGTCCTACTGAATCAATCAGTTTCATTGTAACGTCTTAAAGAAATAAAACAATGTCTCAAAATAAGAAAGGAGGCTTGCTAGTGCACATTGTAGGGTCTGAGGATCATTGACATTTCTTTTGAGTTAAAGGAGCTGATCTTCACTAGTAAAAGAGAACACATAAAGTATGATTCCTGTTAGACTTGAAGAGCTTGCTAGCATTATACATAATAACAGCAACGCATTAGCTATGCTTTGTGATTAATTTTAGAATTGAAGGTGACTTTCTTCGGATATACAAAATTACAATACTCGAGCAATACTTCTACAGTAATTATCCTGCGTTACTTTTGGATTTCTCTTTCCACCGCTGGACAAAGAGAGCCATCTTCTTCCTATGTCATTTACAATAAGAGGAAAAAAAAAAATCAGAGAGAAAAGCCAACCCCAACCTGTGTTTCCAGTTCCACTCCTCTCTCCCTCTCTCTCGCCATGACAGCGGCCGCCAAACACCACCACCAGCCGTCGTCATCAAAGGCGCCCAAGAATCCAACCGCCGTCAACTCCGCCACCCCACAATCCAACCACCACGAAAGCCCCACCTCCGCCGCTCTACCGATAACCGACAAGGCTCTGTCACGCGCCACCCACATCACCCGCAAAGAGCTCCTTAAGCGCTGGTCTCACAAGCCAAAGCAGTTGTCCAAATGTTATAGAAGCCACTACTGGAAATTAAAGGAGGAGCTTAAGTTACAGTACGGAGAGTACTACTGGAGATACGGTGTCAGCCCTTTTAAAGAAGATCAACCCCAAACCCATAAACAAGATCAAGGTCCTGACTTTGGTATTGAAGTTATTGGGGAAAATAACAACGGCACACAGACATGTCTCATAACGATGGGATGAGCCATGATGGCCAAAGTAACAGGAGAAAGGAAAGAAAGCAGAGGACCTAAAATAACTTGGGTTAAATTAACTTCTGCATTAGTGAGATGGAGCGACTTATGAGCAATACCATTTTGTCTTCCGGCTCTGGGAGTAGAAAGGGGATAAAAAGGATCCTGCAACTGAACATTGATTAGTTCCATTCAGCATGTTCCATTTAGGATGTCTACTTGAGTTGAGAGGGGAAGCTGGTCCGATGTATCGGCCAAAGCAGAGAAATTCTGATATTGTCTTTGTCCTCAAGATCATTAAATTTGAAAATTGCATGTGCTCTACATCATGATATTAATATTGTGTTTATCTCACCTATTGTATAAGTTTTCATTTACTGTTATAAAGTCCTTGTAAGAATAAAATTCTGACTACATAGCGACATTCCCTTTGCATCTGTCTTATCATTTATCATTTCCAATTCCATGCTTGGAATAAAAGAGTTGGTCTATCTCTTGCATCTTTTTTCCTGACCTGTAAAGCCAATACTCAGGTTGACAACTCCTTCACTTCCAAAAGGCTCAAAATGCAGCACTTCTTTTTGAAAGTTTCAATGATCGGGCAGTTTAAATTCAACCACTCACGCTCGATTCAAATGTATCATGTCACACTCCATTCAAATGTATCATGTAGGTCTTTCCTTGAGACATGATAAGCTGAAGTATCAGTAAGGGCAAGTGTGGGTAAAACGGTCCAGCTTTTAGTGGGCTACATTTCTGCGCAAGTTCTTCAAATGTGTTTTTAGCTTCTACGAGCTTAAAGCAACTCCTTGAGCAGCTTTAAAATATACTTAATTTCCACCCAAATTTGACTGCAAATTTAATTAAACCTCTGGAAAAATGGAAAATATGTGTAGTTTTACGGTAAAATTTAATATGTAACCCAACTTGCTCATGAAAATATAGGCTAAATGGCAATTCCTAGGCACATGAAAGTCAGGCTGCATATCTTCAGCAGTTGGAGAAGAATCCTTCATGCCTAAAAGACAATCAGTATCTATCAGACCTGCTTTCGTGTCTATGGTGCTTGTGCGAGCCTTCACATCCCTGGAACTCTTTTTGCGAGAGGACTCGTCAATCTCTGTGGAGTGCCTCTTAATTGATTCCATAGGACCCCTTTTGTCATGGCACTTGTCCCTGTCTGAAGAGCTCTTTTTACAATGCCACTCCTCCCTGTCCATTGATATCCTTCTGTTGGAGTGCTCCGACCTATCCCTAGAATCCCTTTGCCTTGATGTTCCTCCCATCCCACAAGGTGTATTTTTTCATGGAGCTCTTCCCTGTCAATAGAGCTCCTGTTACAGCGATCTTCAATATCCAAAGAGCTATTTTCCGTGCCCCATTCCTCCTTGTCAGCAGACCTTCTCCTATGATGCCTTTCTCCCTTTTCCATAGAGCTCAGTTTTCTTCTTGGCGGTCATGGGACTTAATATATAATAACCAAATTGAGTTGCTCAAAAGAAACCCATTTCTGTAATCAAATTCGCAGGAATGAAGTTTAAATTTTCTTCCAATGCAAAAAAGAGCCTTTTGCATGTGAGGGCATCAATTTGTTTCAAACAACATCGTCAAACCAAACTCATGCATTTCTTTTGTCAAGGCAAGTTATTTTGAAAGTCCAGCTATACTCTAGTATTCTTTCTAAGATCGAAGTCTATTGAGATTCAGTACTAAAAATGCAGAACTAAATAACCAGATTACAACTATGGCTAATTATTTGCTGCTACTTTCCATGATAACCTTTTTCCCCCTTTGAATACCAGCTTATATACTTCACTTACATTTTTTCATTTCCTTCGTCCCTAGCCACATCCTGGAATGCACATCTTTAAGCAGTTTCACTGCTTTGCCTAGTTCCTCTAAATAAGTTATCGCTCTTCTTAGGAATTTTCACTTTCACTTGCATGCTTTTGAAACTTTAATTACAATGTAACATACCTGAAAACGTGACATATATCTTCCTTCTAGTGGAGGAGGAATGCCAAGCCTCTTCAGATCATCATACGGAATTGGCTTTTTGAGAGGGAGCACAATCAAGATGTATCATTTAATCAGTTCTAATAATTTTCAAAAGGTTGTTATTTATAACGAGTCAACTAAGGAATTTTTTAGTTATACTTAATTATTTTTTTCAGATTTTTGAAGTATTTTAACTTCCAATTATTTAAGCAATTTGTTAGTGTTTTAGTCTTACTAGTAATTTGTATTCAAGGATATTATTGGTCTTGTTTTACTATTAATCTTATGCAATTTTATTATGATTGGAAATTTAATGTTCCATTTCTTTTATGTGCTGCGGAGCAGAACTTTTCTTAATGAGCAGATTAGTTGTATATGTTCCTGTATCTCTTTTCCCTACTTTCCTCTATCCTATTTTGCACACTCCACCAAAAAATAAAAATAAAAAAGAACCCTGTTATTTCTATCTTTCCTTTGTGAAAAACGAAAAAAGGAAAAAAAGTAAAGCTCCCTCTTAAAGAAATTGAGAGAACCTTGAAAACAAAATTTCTTTTCGTTAACCACCCGTCTCCCTGCCTAAAATTTGATTTCAACCCATGAACTTTGTATCTTGTCCAAATTGAAAACATCTACCACATCACATCCTAAGCCACAATGACCATGCATAAGTCATTGAACTAAGTGTCCTACAGCCAAATATTGGATCAGAGAAAGCTAGTTCACAGGAAGCTACAGTGAGTAGGGCATGCCTTTGGAACCAAACTACGGTGCTAGGAAGTACTTTGGTGTTTACCCAAATAAACAGATAAGTAGAGCAGATGGTACTTATAAAGGAGCTTGAAATGGTCTTTCTCGTCTGCCGAATAGAAGCTGACCGGACTCCATCTTGCCACCAAGGCCTTCACCTGTTGGCAAATGAAATACTTTCTCCTGATCTTGATTGAAACCAAAGTTTTGATAGAGGGAGTGAGTGATCTAACCTAACCCTCTTGGAATCCATCCTGGCATCAACTACTGTTGGCTATAATCAACTACAATTTCAGAGTCATCAATATAGGAATGATGAGCATCCTATAGAATCACACAAATGCCACAGAGATCAGCATCAATTGTTTCTTTTGCCGCAGACTACATCAATATAGGGCACTCATAATGAACTCCTCATATGGTGCATGTTCACACTCATGGTACAAATGGAACACTTAACATCCGTGTGTTTATTCTTATATTTAGTTGAAGATTTTGTTTTTGAAGGTTTCGCATATTCAGATGCAGGTTATTCTGTTACAACCATAGACCAGACCCTCATACCTAATAAATACCATAAAAACTATAAGCTATGCCCTGAAAGCATTTGAATTGTATGTAATAAGCAAAAAGAAGTTTACTATAAGAACAGATTGTAAAGCAATTGTTAAGTATAGTAAACATGCAGAGACCAATAAATTATCCCAAAAACGGTGGATGAAATTCAAGACCTTAATTTCTCATTTTAACATCAAGTTTGAACATATCAAAGGAAAGGATAATTTCGTAGCAGACCATTTATCTAGAAAATTGTATTAATCTGGCAGGAATCCAGACCAAGGCATGATTCCTTTTGGAGTCAAAAAGACCAGGCAGGCTAGAAAGCCTCAGCCCATTGGAACTTTTATCCAGGTAGCTCAGACGCAAACAGGTATGCAGACCTTAATCCCTTAACAATTTTAAATAAGACCAGAAGATTTTCCAGCCTTGTTTACTCAAGAAATGGATAATCAAGGAAGACCCAGAATTAAATTTAGACCATTTGGATTAATCATTTTGCCCAAAACAGCATCAAATTTTAGGCCACAGTCTCATATTTCTTATACCAAGGAGCAAGAGTGTTTAGTTAACAATTTATGGAATGCTGCAACCATTAAACCAAACCAAGGGTATTTCATTACTTGCCTAAATGCTCTTTCTAAATATTTTGAAAACCAAAGTAAGATTTCAAAAATCCAATTTTATGTTCTCTAAAGAGCATGAAACCACAAGGAGGGTTGTTGGAATGCTTTAGGATAAGATACAAACATTGGAGGGTGCTTTGGCTGGGATGAAACAACAAATTTGGGATGTATTCATTTTCAAGAAACATGCTGAATGAACCTTTGTCATCAAATAGAACCATGTAAATCCAGTCGAGGTTTGTCCTCTATGATGCCCTCGTTGTTGAACTCCATGCATTGAGGAACTAGCCTTGGTCGGTCTCTTTCACTGCAGAGCCAACCGTATTTGCTCCAGTATGTTATTCTCCATGCCAAAAGGTGCAATCTCAGTATGCTTGACAAGTATATCATGACCTTGCAACTTCATTTTTTTGTGAGGCTTGGAGCAAAATTTGTTTATAAAATTATTGGGGCGCTGCATTGGTACTATGCCATGGAATCCAATCTATTGTGTGAATGCTTCCTTGCAATATGACTTCAACGAATGCAAATTTAGTTGGTATCTCTATAGTTGGATCTTGCGTTCACTATTACAAAGACTATCCATGGTTAGTCAGGTGCTATGATGTATATATGTCATGCTACACCCACCCTTAAATTATGTCTCTTTGGAAAATCTCCATTATTTTTCCATAGGGGATTTATTGTAGGTCATTCTTGTAATTAAAGGAAAATGAGACAGGTGACATCCCTATTGGCTAGGTGAGTTCTTGGTTCAGAAAAGTTGCTTTTGTTGATTATCCTGGGTGATTTGAACAGTCTTTCTCCTTTTCTTCTTAATGACTTATCTGTGTACTTGTCAGTATTTCACATTTCCAAATGGTGCTCCAAATTTTATTTTTTCTCTCTATCTAGGTGACTTGATTATTTGATTGTATTATTTATTGAAAAAAATTAACAATCCAAATAATTGTTGATTCTTTTTACACTTCTTGATTATCAATTTTAGATGTTTTGAAATGAAGACAAATTAGGAAAAAAAAAAAAAACATGGCTTGGAGGATTGTCAAGTGATAATAAAGTAAAGATTAGCATATTCTTTAATTTACTTAACCAGAGTTTGTTTACTTCTAATTAGAAAGGACTTGACCAATCTAAGAAAGCAAACAAATGGTTATAATTTCCTATGCACTTATTGGTTGGAATTGTCAGATACGTGCACATTTTTCCACTACATGAAGCATGACTCACACCTTAATCCTCCTACATCCTTCGGTATTGTAGCTATTTTGAATCTTTGAGTTTAGTTGACAAAAGCCTCTTGATTCTTTAAGAAATCAACGTTCTTTTATTCAGTAGGCATGTTTCCTCTCTCTTTTATTAGTACTGTAGTGTAGATTCTACGATAACGCGATAAGGATGCAGAGAGTTTATACCAAGTTTGGCTATCTTATGCATCTCATTTTTTATTTTCTAGACCGATTCTCTGTCACAACAATTCAACCCAGAGCAGCATTGAAGATACACAATTTTAAGGTGGTCTTGGGGCAGACACCAACATCCTGCCAGAATCTACAAGGAAATTGGTAATATTATCAATGTACACAGGAATTATGTCCTTTCACAACAGCAATGAAAAGATCTTAAAGCATCATAACACTGGAATTTATTGATTAGATCTCAATAACATTAGCGTTTTATTGGAATTTAAATTTTATTGGTAGTTGATAAATCAAGATTGTACTAAACATTGTTATACCAAACGTTTATAGTCAATAATATCAAAATTAGTACCACCCAAATAGGAGGTTAATAGAATTCTTGCTTGTGTGCCACACACCCAATTAGAGTTTGAATTTCTATCTATGCATCAACTCCCACAAACTTACGGAAATAATATGATTTATGTTTTCAAAGGAGGCCAAAATACTAAAAAACTATAAAATAAAATTATTAAAACACAAACACAAAACCAAGAAATTTTCTCAAGGCCTTTCCAACTACTTATGTTAGGAGTACAGGATGGAAACAATATGACTGGTGAAACTGAGACTAAGATTGGTATTATTTGTGTCTTGGGTATGCATAAGAGATTGCAAGCTTAGACTCTAAAGTATTGGGATCGTAAAATTGTTTAATAAGATGTAAGATAAGTGGACATGTATGTTAAAAGATGGCTAACCATTAATTTTATTCCATTAAATGTTAGTTAATAAAAGCTTTTAATAAATTATATAAATTATTATAAATTTATAAAATAACTAAATTATAATTAATTTATTAATAAAAATAATTTTAAATTTGAATTTTGATGTTAAATTACTTGTTATATTGATTTTTTTTTTTACAATCTTATTATTAAAATTTTTGGCATAAAAATCTTTTTTTTATTTATAAATTTTTAATATTTGAAGTCAAAAGTTTTGAAATATCACAAATTTGCTAAAAGAAAAGAATTGCAAACCTTTTAATTAGTTTTATCACATTTGAATAATATTATTAATATAATAATATCTTTTCAATTATAATTTAAAATATAAATCAATATTAAATTAGGCGTTATTTAGTTCATATTTTAGAATTATAATTAAGCAAAACTAAAAATAAAATAATAAATTTTATAATATATTTGATTTATTTTGAAATTCAAATCAAATTTCCTTTAGGGTTTTTTTTTAGTTAAATGAATTAAAGTAAAAATTATAATAAAAATATAAATAATAAATAATATAAGTAAGATATATATTTAATTACTATAAAATTATAAATATAATTTATATAATAATAATAATAATAATAATAAGTTATAACTCAAATTAGTTAGTTAATTACAATGAAAAATAATTAAAATTATATTAATATATATAATTAATAATAATAATATTTATTAAAAAAATTAAATTAATAATAATAAATATTAATATTTAAAATTAATATATTAATACAACAATTTTATAATAAAAATATAATTTATTAACTATTAATTTAAATATTTTATAATTTCTATAATGTAAAGTCAAGACAATTATTTGATATGATGCCTCATTTCTCTAACTATAGTTTTATATTGATCAGTCAATAGTTGAGACTTGTTTTTTTGGATAGTCTATCATGTAAAAGCTTATAGATAATGTTAAGTTTTGGATAACCTTGGGCTTATAGTACTTAGCCTAAAATAGACGTTGGACTATAATTTGAGGATTTTCATTATAAAAAACCACCTTCAACTAGTTCAATAATTTGAAAACTTGGCCAAAAGAAACAATAAAAGTCATTTTGTAATAATTTGTTTTATGAATCTAGATTTACTAGAATCCACATTTCATATTAAATTTTGAAAAAATTTGGGTTTGGGCCAACCTCTGAAAAGGGTCCTTCTAATTTGAAATTGGATTTTTTTTCAATTCCAAAGCATCATTCAATTAACCCTTTCTTACAAAGGGGTTATATTTCTACCTAAACAAGACCAAAATGCAGGAAGTTGTCATGCATTTGGTGGTGCTATACAGAGGCTTAGGAAAAAAGCTTTATCATTTCAAAAGAGTTGTAATGACCTACTTCATTAATCTAGATTTGTTAAAATTTAGATTTCATATCAAATTTTGAGAAAATTTGGATTTGGGCCAACCTTTGAAGGATGTCCTTTTGATTTGGAATTTGATATTTTATCCATTCCAAAGCACATTCAATGGTTTATAATTAATCACTAATCAGGTTACATTGCATTCTAATTTAGCATTCTTGTTCCTTGTAAAATTTCTCTTGTAAGAAAATCAAGTAAACAATTTCAAGAACCCTTTATGTATTCAATTTCAAAATAAAAAAATGTTTAAAATTGCTTGTCATTGTGGAAAAATCTTTTTGGATACAATATTTTGATTTTTTTTTTTTTTTGTAAAATAGATATTGCTACTTGACAATCAATGCATAATAAAAAATTTTGATTTAATAAGTCATGTTGAAATTCTATTTATATGATAAGAATTCTTGATATTCTTACCCTACAAATCAAGCTTCACAACAATTGATTTGTAGATAGGTTAATTCCATTAAGCTTAATGTATAGGATACATTACAAAGCTATGAAAATAGCATTTGACGCGAAAACCCTTTGTCATGGAGTACGAGGTGAGTCAGTTCTATGGGAAACAAACATGTGCAAAGCTAACCTACAAACACTAAGGTACATTAAATGACATAAAGTAAATTTGCCTAAACTCTAGAAACTTGAAAATGTTACTACCCCAAAGCCTCATATGACAATAGATATCTATAAGATTACATAACACATGGATGGTAGTGTTAGCATCTCATTTACTAGACATTCCACCAACATTAGATCTGAATCTAATAAGGATAAGGATCTTGAAACCAAAATTTTAAATTATCTTCAACGAAGCCTTTCTACATTACAACCATCTAACACTTATACTATATCTAAAAGTACAAGATCTACCCTTTTAGGTGTAAATTCATACAAACAAGTCCTTTAAGCAGCTTATGCATCAACTCAGCAGGAGTCTCTAGAGTCTCCTATGCTACAACATTACAAATTCAATTTCTTGATAAGTCTAAGGTATATCATGAGCTCAATGTTTTGGAAAAAAAATTTTGTGATAAACAATGAAGTTTTAAGAAAAGAATTTTATACTTAGCATAATGCTAAAAAGAGAAACTTGGTTTTAAAACAATTTCAAAATAAAAAACTAAAAATCTAGTAAGATTATTGTGACTAGATGATTATAAACAAAAGACATATTTTATTTTTTTAATTGGTTTGATGAATATTGTTTTCAATGGGGATATGAGTATCCATAGTCATTTTTCACAAAAGAAGATAAACTACAGACTTAAATCCAATCTCCACAACAAGAGTTGGTTATTGGCTTTAAAATTGAGTTAATTTACCCTCTTTCATGTGAAATTCAAATTAAGCACAAAAACTCTTTTATTCTTGTGTTGTCATCCAAAGTATATAAAGAACATGAAGATTTTTACGTACAAGATATTTAAAAACTTATTGAATAAAATAATTATACAAATAAAATTTTGTAAACAAAAATTTTGCAAGTAATTGGTAATCAACTTTCAAATGTAGATACCATTGGTTCTAGTTTTTTCAAATTCAAAAAAAAAAAATTTAAAACTAAATGTTTCTACCACAAAGTTTTCCACAAAACTTGTTTTTAACCCTTTTCAATTTTCTAAAATAACATTAGATGAATTTTATGAAGCATTGATACCTAGACTACAAGCTATACAAGAGTCTAAACCTAAAGCATTAATAAGCAAAGCAGTGCAAATCTTGAGTGTACTTGATGACAACTCTTCATAAGCTTCTATATTTGGTACAAAATCTCTAAAGATACAACGAATCAAAGTGAAATGTCTAGGAGTATCTTTAAAGATGTATTATCGTAAACTAACAATGCCAGACCTAACTATTAAAGAAAAGTCTACTTTTCTTTAAACAAAATATAGTTCCAATTCAATTTATGAATGAAATATTTATCAATATTTAAAATATTAAATTTTAAATCTCTTATAGCAAATGACAATGGTGTCTAATGCTTATAGGACTCATAGTGATACCTCAAACCAAGACATTGTTGATATTCTAGTTGCAATATTCTTATGACAACTTAAAGGTTAGTGGAACTATATTCTCACTCTAGTTGACCACACAAGTATCTTCCAAGCCATCAGGTGAGATGTTCATGGTAAACCTTTCCTTGATAACAACCAATAACTAATTTTGGATGTTATGGGAAGTCTAATCTTTGCCATAACAAAGCATTTTATAGGTGATCCTCTTTAAATAAAGGGTAAGAATACTAAACTCTTATCTAACTTGAAATGTAAGTATCTACATAATTTTCATTGGTACAATGATACATTTTTAATGCATGTCATGCAGCAGGACGATGCTAACAAAGTTTTTATAATGAAATGTTCTCAATAGGACTATTAAGGTTACTTGGTGATAAGGTAAGATCTAAGCTTCAACCTTAATATAATGGTCAAATTCCTTATCATCAGTTGACTTATGGAGAACTAATAAACTTCATTTAGAAGGAAGGATTTGAAATCTATGCAAATTTGAAACTTAAAATGTAGATCAAGTAAGAACAAAAGTACACTCGAAAGGAGTTAGGAACTTTTTATATCCAGTTTGATGACAACCTTTACTAAAAAGAAAAACTTAAGAGAAAGCATAAGCCCATTATCAAATCCAAAAATCCTTTTTATTCAAAGCCAAAATCCAAATAGCCAACAATCTTTTAAACCCAAAACATTTACAAGTACAAGTTAAACAAACCAAAATAAACCAAAACATTGGTGCAAATCTCAATTGCATCCAAAAAGATTTCATACCTACTAAATACTTCACAAAAAATTTGGAAATCCTCAAGTCTGCAAGCTATCAGAAGCTACCGGTCAACTACAAGCTATTTGATGTCTAAGTTTGTCAACAAGTTATAAGCATTCAAACTTTTTTTATTCTTATCAAAAATTTCAAGCAAAAGATAATTTTTAGAACTCTTTTCTTAATTTGATAAAGCCTTTCCAAGTATCAAATCAAGGCATTTATGTGACTGTCCTTAGTTAATTGATTACCTTTTATTTTATTCAAAAATCTCAAACAAGAAATTTAAACATTTTGAAAAATCTTTCTATTCATAAAATTGTAGTGATTAATCTTTTACTCAAAACCAAACAAACTTATCTTTAAGCTTTAAAAGCTAAAGTTTCTTTTAAAAAGTTTAACAAATTTCTTCTCTTGTTGCTCACAACCAAATTTAAGCCATCAAAACTTAAATTGAAACTTTAATTTGTTCTAATGTCCCTAATGCTTTTTGGTATCTAAAGCCAATTGTGGTTATACTCCTATATGCTAAACATTTTGATGAAAGGAATATTCCTACAAAAGCATAGGCTATGCAGATAAATCCTTAATTGGTTGACCAGTAAAAGTAAGAAATGCAAGCTCTTTTTGAAAAAAAGATCATTTGACCAAGTCAATCACCTTGGAATTGTATAGCCTTCTATGTCAACAAGAATGCTGAATTAGAATGCAATGTACCCTAATTAGTGATTAATTATAAATCATTGAATGAAACTTTGGATTGGATAAGATATCCAATTCCAAATTAGAAGGACCTCCTTCAAGGTTAGCCCAAACTTAAATTTTTTCAAAGTTTGATATGAAATTTAAATTCTAGTAAATCTAATTTTATTAAGTAGACTATTACAAAATGACCTTTATTATTCCTTTTAACTAGTACAAATGGAACATTATACAATTTGGATTGAAAAATGCTCCCTCTAAATTCTAAAGGATCATGAATGAAATTTATTTCCCTTATATGTATTTTATTTTTATCTATATTGATGATGTCTTAATGTTTTTTGAAAATTTAAAAGAGCATTTTAAACATTTCAATATCTTCATTGAAGCTACAAAAAAAGTTAGCCTAGTCGTTTCCAAATTTAATCTTGACTTGTCCTAAACCAAGATAAGGTTCTTAGGTCATTACATTCAGTAAGGTATTTTTACTCCTTTCTTTAGAGCTATTGCCTTTGTAAATAAGTTTCTTGATGAAATTATAGATAAATTTTAACTGCAAAGATTCTTAGAAGCTTGAACTACATTTCAAATTTTTATCCAAAGCTTAATGTTATCTATAAGCCTATACATGATAGGTTGTCTAAGAAAGTCAAGTCTCAACAATGGACTAATCAGCATAAAATGATAGCTAGAGAAATCAAGCATTAAGTCAAAGAGTCACCTTGTCTTTACATAAGCAATCCTAACCTACCTAAAATAGTCAAGACAGATGCACTTGAATTAGGTTATGGAGGGATTTTGAAGCAAGTTAAAGATCAACACGACAACTTGTTTATTTTACATCAAAGTACTAGAATGACTATCAAAGACAATATTCCACCATTAAAAAAGAGATTTTAGCCATTTTTTATGCATTCAAAATTTCAACATGATTTATTAAATCAAAAGTTTTTATGACACATTGACTATTAAACAGTAAAATTTGTTTTACACAAACATGTCCAAAACATTGCATTAAAACAGATTTTTGCATGATGACAAACAATTTTAAATATTTTTTACTTTAAAATTGAATACATAAACAGTTCTTCAAATTGTTTACCTGATTTTCTTACAAGAGAATTTTTTCAAGGAAAAGAAACTCTGAATTTATCCCAAATCAAAATGCCTAAAAGATTCAAAAAGGAAAACCTAACTAGAGAAAAGCCAACTAAAAACATGGGTTCAGCTTAGATAATCAAAGCTTAAGCCCTTTAGGTTCACAAAATATCCTAAACCCAAGAAAACAAGCTATTGACAACTCTTTTAAGTATTTAGAATCAAATTCCTTATCAAGCTTACCTAACTTTGAAGCCTTTAAAAAATTAAGCTAAAAAGACCAAAAATTTTGCAAAGCTTGGTTTTACAAACTTCATTCAATCAAATCAACAACAAAGTCAAAAAGAAAACCCACTTTAAAGTCTTTTTCGTCATCTTGACAAAGTCCAGGGGTCAAAATCTCATCAAAAGGAAAGTATGTGGTTTCACTACCTTCATCATCAAAGAAAAGCAGGTGGTTTCACTACCTTTATCATCCAAAAAGCAAGTGGTTTCACCATGCTCATCAAAGCTGATGGCTCAGCCATTATTATCAAAAGGAAAAGAGGTGGTCACAATCTCACTATCCCCTCTACAAATTATTTTTCTAAAATTACAGATGGTGTTTTTTAAAGCTCTTCCAAAATTTTTTCTTAAACCTTTCAACCATATTTCAAAAAACCAAGTTTTCATAATACTAAATTAGTTGAAAATGGTTTTTATAATGAAAATCCTCAAATTATAGCCCAACATCTATTTTAAACTGGATACTATAGGCACTAGGATTCTAGGAAATCTTGACAATACTTTAAAGTCATTATGGTTGACACCTAGTTTGTTAAAATCAAACACCATACCCAAGCTAAAGAATATGCCTATTCTACAATACAAATCCTTCAAATTGTCCACTTAAACTAAAGCCAAGCCACCCTAATACACTAAAACCCTTTTTAAATCTTGTTTACCAAGCATCTATATTTGCCCAATATGTTACATATTAAGATTATAAGTAAGCATGGTGTAATATTTTATTATCAAAATTTACAATTTTGGCATTTCTAGTTATTCATCTAGGAATAATAATTTCAAATCATATTCTTATTATGACTTGTTCAATGGTGGAATAGGTTCAAACCACTTCTAGAAATCTTTCCTGCACCAATTCAAGAAGGATTTCAAATATTCCAAGCTTGGTATGTAATCCTATCCCATCAAGCTTCATATCAAAAATTGTTATACTTTTGTTATTTGTTCAAGCTCCCATATTGTTGTGCATAAGAACTTCAGTAGAAGCCAAACCCACTTACAAGCACACCAATTCTTGGTAAAGTCTACAAGGTCAAGTTCTAGTATCAATTTCTCTCCAAGCCATCAATAGAAAGCTCACAAAATTGGTGTTTTGTAATGGTTCAATCAACATTGAAGTCATTCTAACACCATTGAAGCAAGTACCTTGTAGCTTTTATTGCATAAATCCTAATCTTAAGCCCATCCAATCAATACAAAATCCTAGGAGGAATATATTTACTCTCTGAAATATGTCCTCAAAGAAGCAGAATAAGTACTAGCTAAATAGACATTAAGCTCTTCATCTTATGATCCATTAGTCAATCATGATCTAGATGAAGATATATTCAACCCTTTAATTACTAAAAGTGACAAGACTAAAATAAAAAATAAGGACAAATGTGATGACTTAAAGACAAGTAAGGAAAAAGATAAAAGAAAAAATAAAAGATAAAAGTATCTAGTGAAAGAATCTACTTTTGTTTCCATTAAAAATACTTTTGTTTTTACCCTTTAGTAAAAACAATAGTACAAAAGTAAAGGTAGATTCCTTTATTGAAAACACTTTTGTCCATACTTGATTTGCTTTCCAACTCATCAAGCATCCAAAGTGGTTCTTCACCTATAAAAGGCAGCCCCAGACACTCCAAGCTTCAATAGAACTTAGGGGAGAACTCACTTTCCTTTTCCTAAAATTCTCTTAAATCTTGTAAAAACCTTAAAGAACTCCGACTTCAATTTTCAAAGTCTTGTAATTTTATAAGTTATACGTTTAATAAAAATTTTGTTTTCAAAAACTTTGTTTGCATTCATTTGCATTCAAATATATACCAAAACTATAGTATATCAATTGGCAACAAATAACCATCCATAATTACCTTGATCTAAGACAACCTTTAATGTAACAACACCATGTGCTACGTTAATTATTATCTCATCATCAAGTATTTCTTTACTCTTTGATACCACCATTCAAGATCAAGAAAATATGAGAGAAATGCTTGATGATGAAATAATGATTAAAGTTATAATACGTGACATTATTACTCTAGAAATTGTCCTAAACCAAGATCATTATGGACTATTATTAATTTCCAATTGATATACTATAACTTTGATATATATTTAAATGCAAACAAAGTTTTTGAAAATAAAATTTTTATTAAACTTATAACTTACAGAATTACAAAGTTTTGAAAACTTGAAATTGGAGTTCCCGAAGGCTTTTACAAAATTTAAGAGAATTTAAGGAAAGGGAAGGTGAGTTTTTTTTGGCGAGTTTTCTCTTGAGTTTTGCCAAAACTTAGAGTGCTTAGGACCTTTTATAGGCAAGGAACTACTTTTGATGTTTGATGAGCTACAAATTAGACCAAGTATGGACAAAAGTGCTTTCAGCAATGAAATCTATTTTTACTTTTGTATTGTTATTTTACTAAAGGGTAAAAATAAAAGTGCTTTTGTTGGAAGGAAAAGTAGATTCTTTCACTAAAATTTTTACTTTTACCCTTTTCCTTACTCGTCTATGAGTCATTATGTTTCTCTTTGTTTTGTTTTTGGTCTTGTCAATTTTAAGAATCAAAGGGCCAAATACATCTTCATCTAGAACATTATTGGCAAATGGATCATAAAATGAAGCGCTTGATGTCTATTCAGTCAATACTTATATTGCTTCTTTAAGAACATATTTCAGAGAATGAATATATTCCTTCTTAAATTTTACACCAACTAAACATACTTAAGACTAAGACTTGTGCAGTAAAAACTACAAAGTACTTGCTTTAATGGTGGTAGAATGACTTGAATGTTGATTGTACCATTGCAAAACACCAACTTTATGAGCTTTCTATTGATAGCTTGGAGAGAATTAATGTCAAAACTTCACCTTGTAAACATTACCAAGAATTGGTGTGCTTATGAGTAGGTATAGTTTTTGCTGAAATTACCATGCATAACACCGTGGGAGCTTAAATAGATAATAAAAGTATAATAATTTTAGATATAAAGCTTTATGGGATGAGGTTGCATATTGAGCTTGGAATGTTTAAAATTCGTCCTGAATTGGTACATGAAAGGTTTTTAGAGCAAGTCCAAATCAATTCTACCATTGAATAAACCATAATGAGAATATGATTTGTTTTTGTGATTCCTAAAAGAATAACCAAGAATGCCCAAATTGTGAATTTTGATAATAAAAAGTATTGTATCATACTTATTTATAATTCTAATATGTAAAATACTAGGCAAATGGAGATGCTTGGTAAATAGGATTTGAAAAGGGTTTTAGTATATTAGGGTGGCTTGGCCATTGGTTTGGGTGGATAATTTGAATGATTTGTACAATAGAATAGACATATTCTCCATCTTGGGTATAGTGTTTGATTTTTATAAACTCAATGTCAATTAGATTGGCTTTATAGCATTGGTGAGATTTCTTGGAATCCTAAGACTTGTAGTACCAAGTCTAAAACAAATTTTTGGCAATAATTTGAGAATTTTTATTATAAAAACCACTTTCAACTAGTTTAATATTTTGAAATGTGGTTGAAAGGTTTAAGAAAAAACTTTTTGAAGGGCTTAAAAAATCACCACCTCTAATTTTGGAAAATTAATTTTTTAAAGGGGGGTAGTGAAACCATGACCACCTCTTTTCCTTTTGATGATGATGGCTGAGCCATCAGCTTTGATGAGGGTGGTGAAATCACCTACTTTTGGGATGATGAATATGGTGAAACCACTTGCTTCTTTGATGATAAATGTGGTGAAACCACCTGCTTCTTTAATGATGAAGGTGGTGAAACCACCTCCTTCTTTGATGATGAAAGTGGTGAAACCACCTAGTTTCCTTTTGATGACATTTTGACCATTGGACTTGGTGGAGATGATGAAGAAGATTTTGGAGTATGTCTTCTTTTTAACTTTACTATTGATTTGACTTAATGAATTTTGTCCAACCAAGCTTTGAAAAATTTTTAGTCTTTTGGGCTTCATTTTTTACATGTTTCAACGTTGGGTAGGCTTGATGAGGAACTTGATTCTGAAGACTTAAAAGAGTCCTTAGTAGCTTGTTTTCTTAGGCTTGGAATGGTGTGTGAACTCGAAGGGCTTCAACTTTGATTATTTAAGCTAAACATGTCATCCTATATTTTTGGTTGGCTTTTCTATTGTTGTGTTTTCATTTTGGATTTTTTAAGTGTTTTGATTTTGGGTTCGATTTGGAGTTTCTATTCCCTACAAAAATTCTTTCATAAGAAAATCAAGTAAACAATTTGAAGAACCTTTAATGTATTTAATTTCAAAATAAAAAATGCTTAAAATTACTTGTCATTGTGCAAATATCTGTTTAGATGCAATGTTTTGAACATTTTTTTATAAATCAATTTTTTGGTTTGACAATTAATGCACAATAAAAGCTTTTGACTTAATGAGTCATGTTAAAAATTTTAAATGCATAAAATAATAGCTAAAATTTCTTTTTTGATGGTGGAATATTGTGTTTGATAGTCAGTTTAGTGCTTTGATGTAAAATTAACAAGTTGTTTTTGCTGATCCTTGACTTGCTTCAAAATCCCTCTATAACCAAGTTCAAACACATCTATCTTAATTATTTTGGGTAGGTTGGGATTGCTTATGTAAAGGTAGGGCAACTCTTTGACTTCCCATTTGATTTCTCTAACTATGGCTATATGCTAATTAATCCATCACTAAGACTTGGCTTTCTTGGATAACTTATCATTTAAAGGCTTACAGATAAGGTTAAGTTTTAGATAAAATTCTGAAACATAGTTCAAGCTTCCTAAAATTCTTTGCAGTTGAGATTTATCTATAATCTCATCAGGAAACTTATCTGCAAAGACAATAACTCTAGAGAGAGGAGTAAATATACCTTGCTGTAATGACCTAAGAACCTTACCTTGGTTTACAACAAGTCAAGCTTGGATTTGAAAATGGCTAGGTCAACTTTCTTTGTAACTTGAATGAAGACACTAAGATGCTTAAAATGCTTTTCTAGATTTTCATAAAACACTAATACATTATCAATGTTAACAATAATAAAATGCATATAAGGCAAATTAATTTCATTCAAGATCCTCTAGAATTCAAAGAAAACATTTTTCAATCTAAATAGCATAATGTTCAATTCATACTAGCCAAAAGGAACAATAAAGGTCATTTTGTAATGATTTACCTCATAAATCTAGATTTGCTAGAATTTAGATTTCATATTGAACTTTAAAAAAATTTGGGCTTTGGCCAACCTCTAAATGAGGTTCTTTTGATTTGGAATATGATATCTTATCCATTCTAAAGTATCATTCAATGGTTTATAATTAATCACTGATTGGGATACATCACATTCCAATTCAGTATTCTTGTTAACGTAGAAAACTGCATAACTCCAAAGTGATTGACTTGGTTGAATGATCTTTTTTTCAAGAAGAGCTTGAATTTATTGCTTGTAATGGTCAACCAGTTGAGGATTTATTTGAATAAACTACGCTTTTCTAGGAATATTCCTTTCATCAAAATGTTTAGTATATGGGAGTGTAACCCCATGCTACTTTCGATGTCAAAAAGCATCAGGCAAATCAAAACAAATTGAAGTTTCAATTTGAGTTTTGATGACTTGAATTTGGTTTTGAACAATAGGAAAAGAAAATTGTTGTCCAAAATTTTAAAAAAAAAATTTAGCTTTTAAAGATTGAATATAAGCTTATTTAGTTTTGAGCAGAAGATTGATTTCTACAACTTTATGAATAGAAAAAAATTTCAAAAGGTTTAAATTTCTCGTTTGAAATTTTTGGATAAAATAAAAGGTAATTAGTTGACTAAGGATAGTGGAATGAATGCCTTGATTTGATACTTAAAAATATTTTATCAAATTAAGAAAAGGAATTCCAAAAATTACATTTTGCTTAAGATTTTTGACAAAAACAAAAGAACTTTGAATGTCGATACTTTGATGATAAAGTTGGACATTGGACAACTTGTAGTTGACCTATCACTTATGATTGCTTGCAAAGTTGAACCTTTCCAAAGTTTTTTTTTTGAAGTATTTGATTTATAAAAGACCTTTTTAGATGAAATTGAAATATGCACCAATGTCTATCAAAAAATTTTGTTTTTTAAAGAAAATTGCTCAACAATTTTCAAATGAACTTTAATAAGCCATTTTTAGGTTGTAATTTTTGTTAAAAGAAATAAAAATTCATTATTTTCAAGTGTTTCAAGTTGTTGGGCTTTTAAAGTTTCTAGTTGATCTAGTGCCTTTGGGTTTTTTAAGTTTGCTGAGTCTAATAAGGACAATAGTAACTAATGGTCAAGGCCTTGTTGACCTTTAAGATCTTGGATCTCTTGTTTAATCTAGTTTATTTCATGTTTAAGATATATTAGGGTGATAAGTTTGCTTTGGAGTTGATCAAATCTTTTTAAAACATCCTTAAGGTTATAAGGAGCTTGGATCAATTAAAGTAAAGGATTAGGGTTTAAAGAAGATGGGTTTTCAAGTAGGTTTATAGAAATTGAACTTTGGCATGATCATTTCCTAACATATTAAAAATATCTAAAATTTGTTCTTGATCACATGTTACAATCCTTATCTCTTTTTCCTTTATCCCTGTTTTGGAGGAAGTTTCTAATTCATCCACTTGTAATCCTATTTCCTTTTGGGAAGATAATTCAAGAGTACTGACTTTTAAGATATCAACTAACAAAGTTTGAAGTTGGGCTAGTTTCAAGAAGTTCAAGGGCCTCAAGCTTTTTATGGAGCCTACAATTTATGGACATATGGTTAGGCTTTCCATAATTTTAACAAACATATTGAGATGTTTGGGCTTTGGTTTATTTTGGTTTGTCTAACTTGGGCCTAAAACACTAGATTTTATGATGCCCAATAGAGAATCATCAAAATTTAAAAGGTGATAATCTCTAAGTGCAACAAGAATAGAATTGTCAAGTCCTTCTCTAGCCAAAGGTTTGTTGCCTACCTAAACCATGCCAAAATGCAAATAATTGTAATGCTTTTAATGATGTTTGATGGATTCAGATGAAAGCAATCTTACTATTTCAATAGATCTAAAGAGACGACAGTCTCTTTCAATAGCTTTAATGTTGTAGTCAGTTCTTCACAAACGATTGAACCAACTAGTTTGGTAGATTTGTTTTTTTGACAAGTTTGGATATTTGCCAATTCTCCATGGATTTTTCAAAGTTTTCAATAAGGATTTCATCTTGGTTTATGGTTCTAGAGGAAGAAGCTTCAGAATTATGGCTAGGTGTAAAAGGTTGAAAGAAAGTAGGCATACTTACCAACAAACAGAGTGGGGCTTATAATTGGAGTAGGTGTAAGATTCGTAGGGATGATGCTTAAGGCTTACCAATGGTCTTATTGCCTCACTGTAAGACTTGTTGCTAGGAACACCCTAAGGTTTCTTCTATACTCACACTTATCTCACGATTGCTCATGCTTAGTTCACTTAGTTTAAAGATAAACAAGAATACTCATAGTCTCTCCCCTAACAACAAAGTTATGCTTTGATACCACTTCTCTATAGGATTGTAAAATTTTGTTGAAATCTTTAAGAGAAAAACTTTGAAACTTTGATAGTAAGTGACGTTGTTATACCAGAGGTTGTTCCAAAACTTAGTTATCAAAATGATTTACTTAATCAAAAATTTCTTCTTCAAATTGACTGCCAAATAACCAAATTTGTTTTACAAAAAGATGTTCAAAGTCTTGCTTTCAAAAAAATCTTTGCCAGATGGCAAGTTATTTTAAGCATTTATGTTTTCATATTAAATATATCAAGGGAACTTCTAATAATTTACCTAATTTTCTTACAAGGGAATTTTTGCAGAGTTCTCCTGATGCCCTAACCATTCAAAAAAAAAAACACATGCCAAATTAAAAATATGAGCTGACATATGCAACCATTTAAACTCAAGCTCAACTAATTCAAACTCTCAAAAAATAGCCCAACCAAGATCAAAAGCTATAGAAGACTCTTTTGAATCTTCAAATCCAATCTCACCAAACTTTGACAAACTTAGCCTTAAAACCAAAATGATACTCAAAGCCTGGGTTGATAAAGTCTATGAAGAAAAATCTACTATCAAATCGAAAAGGTGATCTACTCCTTCGCCTTCATCATCTGATAATACTATTAAAAGAACAACATCCAAAGGCAAATAAGTGATCTCATTGTTACCACCAAAATCAAAGAAGGCAGCATTAAAACAAATGATGGTTTTACCATCACAACAAGAGGTGGTTACAAAAAATTGATTTTCAAAAATTAGAGGTGGCTATTTTATACGCCCCTCCAAAATCTTTTAAAACCATCCAATCTTATTTCTAAAAACCAGTTTTTCAAAATATTGAATTGGTAGAACAAGGATTTTACCATAAGAATCTAAACATTTGTACTCAAAAACTTTTCAAGACATGGTTTGAAAAAAACCATAGGATCCCTGAAGATTTTGCCAATTTTATGAAGTCATCCTGATTGACACCCATTCTGCCAAATTTTGACACCACACCTAAAATAATAAAATTGCTTACTCCACCATCCAAATTATCCAAATTATTCATCTCACAAAATGGTCAAATCATCTGTTTATCCAAATTTCATTAAAATCCACCAATTACCAAAATTCTAACTTTGCCCAATACTTCTCTTATTGGGATTACAAACAAATATGGTTCAATGCCTTCTACTTCCAAAATTCTCAATATAAAAATTCTTAGTTATTTTTCTAGGAAGCTCAAAATTCCATCAAATTTCCATTATGGTTCGTCCATTGGTGGTCTTGGTTCAGACTTGTCATACAAATCTTCCCTGAACCAATACAAGAAGGTATCAACATTTTTGAAAACAAATATACTTCTCCAACCAAATAAGAAGCATAACTCAAACTACTTTAATTTTGTTATATCTTTAGACTCTCATGGTGTTGCACATGAGAATTCCAATGTTGACTAGATTCATTCAAAGGAAGCCCCATGATTGGAAGAATCTGCAAAGTCAAGTTTTGGCATTAGTTTTCTCCAACATGACAACAAAAAGCCTATAAGAAAGGAGTCTTAGAATGGTTCAACCAAAATCCAACTCATTCAAACAAATTGGAAGCCTTAACATCTCAATTCATGACATACAAATCCCAATCACAAGCTCAACTAGCTGGATCCACCTCTCAAGAAGAATATATTTTTTCACTCAATGACACTCTAAAAAGGGTAGAACAGCTACTAACAGACAGCTCAACCTCCTCTTTTGATCCATTTGCAAATCATGACCCTTTTCACTTCATTTATGGACCACTAAAGGAAAGCAAACAAATCAAAACTGGAATCGTCAGCAGAAAAGGACAAGGGTAAAAAGAAAAAGTGAGATAAAATGTTGGAAGAATTTGCTTTTACCAAAAGTAAATTGATTTTACTAATTCAATAGAAAAAGTCGATTCCCACCGAAAGTTAGTTTGTCCTTATTCTACTTAAATGTAACCCTCCTTTGCTATATTAGGAGGCTCAAACTTCATTTAAGGGCAGGCTTTAGAAGCCAAACTATATCTAAAGAAAAACCTCTTGTATCAATTCCCCAGATAATAAATTTTGTAAGTTATTTAATATCTTTGAGCTTCTTTCTTTCATCAAATTTTTTCAAATTTTTTTCAAACTATTTCAAATTATAATATATTAGCTGGAAGCTAGTAACCATTCTTTATAGAACTAAGTTCTAGAATGACCTCTAGTATAACAATGTCACGTACTATAAAAGTTTCAAAGTTTTTCTCTTAAAGATTTCAACAAAGTTTCACTTCTCTATAGGATCGTAAAACTTTGTTGGATTTTTAGATTCTTTCGACATTTTATCTCACTTTTTCTTTTCACCCTTGTCCTTTTCTATTGATGATTCTGGTTTTGTTTGTTTGCTTTCCTCTAGTGGTCCAAATGAAGTGAAAAGGGTCATGATTTGTAAATGGATCAAAAAAGGAGGTTAATCTGTTTGTTAGTAGCTGTTCTGCCCTTTTTAGAGTGTCTTTGAGTGAAGAAATATAATCTTCTTAGGAGGTGGATCTAGCTAGCCGAGCTTGTGATTGAGATTTGTATGCCATGAATTGAGATGTTAAGGCCTCCAATTTGTTTAAATGAGTTGGATTTTGGATGAACCATTCTAAGACTCCTTTCTTATGGGCTTTCTGTTGTCATGTTGGAGAAAACTAATGCCAAAACTTGAATTTTTAGATTCTTCCAATCATAAGGGTTCTTGTGAATGAATTCAATCGATGTTGGAATTCCAATGTGCAACACCATGAGAGTCTGAAGATATAACCAAATTGAAGTAGTTTGGGATATGCTTCTCCTTGGGTTAGAGAAGTATATTTGTCTTCCAAAATGCTGATACCTTCTTATATTTGTTTGGGGAAGATTTCTTTGATAGGTCCGAACCAAAACCAACAATGGACGAATCATAACGGAAATTTAATGGAATTTTGAGCTTCCCAGAAAAATAACTAGAAATATTTGTATTGGGAATTTTGGAAATAAAAGGCATTGAATCATGCTTATTTGTAATCCTAATAAGAGAAGTATTGGGCAAGGTTAGAATTTTGGTAATAGGCAAATTTAAATTAAATTTGGGTAGACGGATGATTTGGCCATTTTTAGGATAGGATGAATAATTTGGATAGTGGAGTAAGAAATTTCATCATTTTGGGTGTGGTGTTGGAATTTGGCAGAATGAGTGTCAATCAGGATGGCTTCATAAAATTGGCAAGATCTTCAGGGATCCCATGGTTTGAAAAACCATGTCCTAAAAAGTTTTTTGAGCACAAATAATTGGATTCTCATGGTAAAATTTTTGTTTCTACCAATTCAATATTTCAAAAAATTGGCTTTTTGAAATAAGATTGGGTGGTTTTAAAAAGATTTTGAAGGGGCGTATGAAATAACCACCTTTAATTTTTTAAAATCAATTTTAAAAGGGGTAGTGTTACCATAACCACCTCTTGTTGTGATGGTAAAACCATCATTTGTTTTGATGCTGCCCTCTTTGATTTTAGTGGTGATAATGATATCACTTGTTTGCCTTTGGATGTTGTTCTTTTAACAGTATTATCCAATGATGAAGACGAAGGAGTAGATTACCTTTTTGATTTGGCAATAGATTTTTCTTCATAGACTTTATCAACTCAGGCTTTGAGTATCTTTTTGGTTTTTGGGCTAAATTTGTCAAAGATTGGTGAGGTTGGATTTAAAGATTTAGAAGAGTCTTTTGTGGCTTTTGATCTAGGTTAGGCTATTTTTTGAGAGTTTGAATCAGTCAAGCTTGAGTTTGAATAGTTGTATATGTCAGCCCATGTTTTTAATTTGGCATGTGTCTTTTTCCTAGATGGTTGGTGCATCAGGTGAATCCTATAAAAATTCCCTTATAAGAAAATCAAGTAAACTATTAGAAGTTCTCTTAATATATTCGATATCAAAATCATAAATACTTAAAATAACTTGTCATCTGGCAAAGATTTGATTGGAAGTAAGATTCTGAACATCTTTTTGTAAAACAAATTTGGCTGCTTGACAGTGAATTCGAAGAAGAAATTTTTAATTAAGTAAATCATTTTGAGAACTAAGTTTTGGAATGACCTTTAGTATAATAACACCACGTACTATCAAAGTTTTAAAGTTTTTCTCTTAAAGGTTTCAACAAAGTTTTACGATCCTATAAAGAAATGGTATCAAAGCCTAACTTTGTTGTTAGGGGAGAGATTGTGAGTATTCATGTTTTTCTTCAAACTAAGTGAATCAAACATAAGCAACTATGAGATAAGTGTGAGTAAAGAAGAAACCTTAGGGTGTTCTTGGCAACAAGTCCCGCAGTGAGCAATAAGACCATTGGTAAGCCTTAAGCATCATCCCTATGAATTTCACACCCACTCCAACTATAAGCCCCCCCCCTCTGTTTGTTGGTAAGCATGTTTACTTTCGACCTTCTACACCTAGTCATGACTCTAAAGTTTCTTCCTCTGGAACCATAAACTAAGATGAAATCTTTACTGAAAACTTTGACAAATCCATTAACAACTGACAAATCCTCAAACTTGTCAAAAAACAAATCTACCAAATCTTTTGCGAAGAACTGACTACACCATTAAAACTATTGAAAGAGACTATCGTCTCTTTAGATTTATTGAAATAGTAAGACTACTTTCATCCGAATCAATCAAACATCATCAAAAGCATTACAATTATTTGCATCTTAACATGGTTTAGGTAGGCATCAAACCTTTGTCTAGAGAAGGACTTGACACATCTATTATTGTTGCACTTAGAGATTGTCGCCTTTTAAATTTTGATGATTTTTTATTAGGCATCATAAAATCCAGTCTTTGTTTTGGACTAATTTATTTCAATTGTTATCCTAACTTTACTATATAAACATTCTTGATGTTCTCACTTTAGAAATCAAGATCCATGACAACAAATTTGCTGAGGGATTGATACCTCTCAATTTGATGTATCGTATCTAATACAAAGCAATGAAATCATCATTTTATGCCAAAACTTTACACGAAGCTGATAACAAAAGTGAAATTGTGCAATGGCAAACGGATATGCATAGATCCAACTTACAAACTCCAAGATACATAAAATAGCATGAAGTTGATTTGCCTAATGCCTGGAAAATTAAAAATGCTACGACACCCAAACCTTATATTACTACTAAGGTAAATAGGATCACCTAACACACCAACAAAAGTTTTAGTGTCTCATTTGCAAGACACACCACTAGTTTAAGATCAATATCCTTTAAGGATGACAATCTTCATTAAAAAATAGTCAGTTACCTGCAAAGGAGTAACTCGGCTAAGCATTCACAGTCATTCTAGAATAATGAGCCAATTTCTAACTTTGCCAATATTGATCTAGGAAGACCGGTACCTAAAATGACTTATGTAGATACATCACCCAGATCCCCTGAATCATGAGTTTAATGTCTTAGAAAAAGATTTTGAAACAAATTTTGAAATAAACAAAGAAGTTTTGAGAAAAGATTTTTATGGCAACTGGAATAACAAAAAAAGAGAATGGTCTTTGAAACAATTCCAAAATAGCAAAAGACTAGTCATCCAACAAGATTATTACAATTTGGATGACTAGAAACCAAACATATATTCTTTTCTTTGACTAGTTTAATGAGTATTGTTTTCAATGGGGTATTAAATATCTTTAAACTTTCTTTATGTAAGAAGATGAATTGCAAGCTCAAATTGCAACACAAACATGGGAATTAATGAACAATTCTAAAATAGAATTAGTTCATCCCCCATCTTGTGAAATTCAATTTAAAGATTTTCAAAATTAGAAGAAAACATGAAGATCCCCCATTTCTGCTTCACCTTTTAAAATTAGAAGAGAACATGAAGATCCATCTTCCAAAAATTTTCAAAAACTCGTTGAACAAAATAGTTATACAAACAAAATCTTACAAATTATTGAAAATCAACTTTCAAACATTAAAACCAATACTTTTACTACTCTACTACTCAAAAAGCCCCTAAATTGATTTCTAATCTAATATTTAAACATTTTCAAGTTTCTGAAATTGTTTCTAATGAATTTCACCAAACATTAATGCAAAGGTGGCAGACTCTTCAAGATAAGGCCATACCTTCAACAAGCAAAGGTATACATGTATTACAAGAAACGAACACTTCCTTAAAAGATTCATCTAACACCAAATCTTTTAGGTTACAGAGGGTCAAGGTTGAACTAATAAGGGTCTCTACCTGTATGTACTACCCCACCCCATACCTTCTGCCCCTGACTTAGCCTTAGAAGAAAAACCATCTTTTTTACAAACCAAATATAGTTTCAATTCACTTTATGAATGGAATATTGATGGATTTTCAGAATATCAAATTCTAAACCTCTTTCAACAAATGACCATGGTTGCAAACGTCTATTGAACCCACAACCAAACTTCTGATCCTACAATTGTTGAAATCTTAGTAGCAGGATTCTCAGGACAACTTAAAGGATGGTGGGATAACATACTCACTCAAAAAGACCATACATAAATCTTCCACAATATCAAACGAGATGTGCACCAGGAACCAATCTATGATGACCAAAATAGGACTATTCCTAATGTGGTAACAACCCTCATTTTCACAATTACTAAAAATTTCATTAGTAACCCTTCCCATCTCAAAGATAAAAACATTGAACTTCATTCTAATCTTAAATGCAAATATCTACATAATTTTAAATGGTACGAAGATATTTTTCTCACAAGAGTTATTCAATGAAAAGGCACTAATCAACCATTTTGGAATGAGAAATTCCTTACTGGTCTTCCCCAACTGCTTGGAGACAAGATAAGAACCAAACTCCAAGATCAGTACATGGACAAATTCCTTATTATTATCTTTTTTTATGGAGAACTAATCAATTTTATGCAGAAAGGACTTCAAATTTGTACATATCTCAAATTACAAAAGCAAATTAAAAAGGAGAAACAACAGACTTAAAGGGAACTTGGATCTTTTTGTGCTCAATTTGATGACAACCTCTACCAGAAAGAACAAAATAGAAGAAAAAGACCCAAACCTAAACCAACCAAGTCCAAAATCACCTGTTGCAAATGTGGAAAACTAGGCCACACAACTAAATACTGTAAACTTAACACCAAACTCCAAACCTTAGACCTCACTAAAATTGTTCAGACACAAATCCAAACTCTACTAAATGATAGTACCTCAAAAAATGAATCTAAGTTCTCCCAAGAGAATGAAGCTGAACTCCAACATGAAGATCTCAACAGCCCATCTTCTGAAACCTCATCAGATGAAAAACAAATTTACGTTCTAACTCACAATCAAGAATAGATTCTTGAAATCCTGGATTCCATGGGCAATGATCAAGCCAAATCTAAATTTCTTAAGAAACTTTTACAAAGACCATCTGCTTTAAAACCCAATGAACTTCTTCAATAGATCCAAACACCCTATGACCTTAAAATTATCCTTAACCGATTCAATCAAAACCAATCCAGACCCATTACTATTTCAAATTTGAAATCTGAAATTAACCAATTAAAAGCAAAAATTACCCAAATCAGATTACAACAGATCAAGGATCACCAAACTCTAGTATCCTTACTGGAACTTAGTTCACCCAAAACCTAATGACATTGTTAAGACTGTTAAATCTGAAACACCTATAGAACCCAATAATGAATTTTTGTTTCTTTTAACAAAAAAGTTTCAATGCAAAAATGGTTGATCAAAATCCAACTTAAAATCTCTAACCAATTTTCTCTTCAAATTATAACACTTGTTGATCAGGTGTTGACCTTAATTGTATCTAAGAAGACCTTGTTCCAACCAATATTTCGAGAAAAAAAACGGAGGGAATCAAATCAGCAAGCAACCATCAACTTGTAGTTAACTACAAACTTCCTAAAGTATATATTTGCCAACAAGGTATTTCACTTCAAACTTCTTTTATTCTAGTCAAAAACCTTAAACAAAGAGTTATCCTTGGAACTACTTTCTTGAACCTAATCAAACCCTTTAGTGTCACTCAACAAGGGATCCATACTCAAATACTGGGTCAATCAATTATCTTTGAATTCATCCAAAAACCCCAAATTAGGAACATCAACCTCCTTAAATCACTATCTTTTCAAAAAACGACTAAATTAAACCTTTTACTTCAATCAAAGAAATCTTATCTCCATTATCTCAAGTCTGAAGTTTCTTTCAAACAACTCCAAGACCAATTAAATAATCCCATTACCCAAAAAAAAATTTAAATAATTCATACCCAGCTTTTCAAAATATTGAATTGGTAGAACATGGATTTTACCATGAGAATCAAAACATTTGTACTCAAAAATTTCTTAGGACATGGTTTTTCAAACCATGGGATCCTTAAAGATCTCACCAATTTTATGAAGCTATCCTGATTGACATCCATTCTGCCAAATTTCAACACCACACCCAAAATAATGAAATTACTTACTCCATCATCAAAATTATTCATCCCACAGAATGGTCAAATCATCCATTTACCCAAATTTCATTTAAATATACCAATTACTAAAATTCTTACTTTACACAATACTTCTCTTATTGGGATTACAAACAAGCATACACACACACACACACACACACACACACAAACTTTGTTGAAAATCAAATTGAAAAGCTTTTTGAAATTTGTTTACTTTAGTACATGGTTTTGTTATACCAGAGGTAGATCCAGAACTAAGTTCTAATGGGAATGGTTACAGGTTTCCAGCTAATATACTAAAATTTAAAAATATTTGAGAAAAGTTTGAAAATTTTAAAAGATCAAGAAGACTAGTTTGAAAGGAAACTTACAGGAATTTTATTTAAAGAATTTGATCTTTCTTGTATAGACTTTGAAAGCCTGAGAAAAAGCTTGGTTTACAATGAAGGTTTGATCTCCTTTTATAGTGAAGAAAAGTTATGTGACAACAAAAATGGACAAATTAACTTTTGGTGGGAATCTATTTTTACTATTTGTTTGTCTTGGGTAAAAGTGGATTCACCGAAAATAAATAAATTAACTTTTGGTGGGAATCTACTTTTACTATTTGTTTTCCTAGGGTAAAAGTGGATTCCTTTGTCAGATAACAAATACTTTGGTCAAGATAAAAGTATAGATGCTCTTTACATTTGTTTTTGACTCGTATCCTTTTCTGTCGATGATTCCATTTCCTTTTTCTTTTTCTTGTTATCTAGAAGTGGCTCATAGATGAAGTCGAATGGGTCATGATTTGCAAATGGATCATATGAGGTGGAGGTTGAGTTGTCCGATAGTAGTTGTTCTACCTTTTTCAGTGTATCTCTAAGAGAAGATACATATTCTTCTTATGACATTGAACCAGCTAGTCGGGCTTGGGACTATGATTTGTCAGCCAAAAATTGAGATGTTGAAGCCTTGAGTTGGTTTGAACTTTTGTGATTCTGGTTGAACCATTCTAAGACCCATTGTTTATGGGCTTTTTGTTGTCTAGTGGGGGGAGAACTAATTCTAGAATTTGACATTGTAGATTCTTCCAAGGACTAGTGTTCCTATGGTTTGGTCAGGTCTGTATTGGAATTCCCATGTGCAGCACCATGGGAGTCTAAAAATATAACAAAACTGAAGTAATTTTGGATAGGCTTCTCCCTGCGTGGAAGCATATCGTTCCTCAAAAATTGTTATACCTTCTTGGATTGGTTCAAGGAAAATTTGTTTGTCTAGTTTGAACCAAGACCACCAATGAACAAACCATAAAGGAATATTGATTGGGCATCCCAGAAGAATAACCAAGAGTGTTTGTATTTGGAATTTTGGAGATAAAAAGCATTAAACAATGCTTATTTATAATCCCAATAAGAGAAATATTTGTAAAAGTTTGTATTTTAGTAGTTGATATATTTGAAGGAAATCTAAGTTGAAGGGTAGTTTGGCCATTCTATGGTTTGGATAATTTGGAGTATTTGAATGGTTAAATAGCCAATTTCATTGTTTTGGTTGTGGTGTCTAAATTTGGCTAAACTGGTGTCAATGAGAATGACTTCATAATATTCATGAGATCGTCGAGGATCTTAAGGCTTGAAAAACCAATTTGTCAAAAGCTTTTGAGCACATAAGTTTGGTTTCATGATAGAATTCTTGTTCTATCAATTTAATATTTGAAAATTGGGTTTTTTGAAATAATTTTGATTAGGCTTAAATCCTTTTGGAGTGACATTTAGAATAACCACCTCTTGATTTTGAAATTTGATATTGAGTAGAGGTGGTGCAATTGTAACCATTTCCTGTTTTGATGGTTTAACCATCATTTGATGAGGGGTTAAATTCCCTTGTTGGTGATGACATTGTTATCACCTATTTACCTTTGGAAATGGCTTTACTAGCTGCATCGTCTAATGAGGATGACAAAATAGGTTGTCGTTTTGATTTAGCAGTGGATTTGTCTTCATATAATTTATCCATCCATGCTTTGAGGGCCTTTTTGGTTTTAGGGCTCAGTTTGTCAAAGTCCAGAGAAGTGGGATTTGAGGAGTTGGAAGAAGTGTTTGAATTGATGGCTTTTTGTCTAATTTGGGCTAAAGGTTAGGAGTCAAGGTCAAAGTTTGATGGGCTGCACATTTCAGCCCAAGTTTTAATTTTGGCATTGGTTTTCATTTAGGAAAATTTAGGTATGAGAAATTCCCTTGAAAGAAAATTAGATAAACAGTTAGAATCACTTTTTATAAATTTAATATCAAAATCATAAATAATTAAAACGTTTGTCATCTGGCAAAAATTTATTTTGAAGTAATATTTTGAATATCTTTTTATAAAACATATTTAGTAGTTTGACAATCAATTCGAAGAAGAAATTTTTGATTTAGTAAATCATTATAAAATTTTGAAATATATAAAATGATTGCTAGAATTTCCTATTTAATAGTAGAGTATTTAACACTTATTCCAATGTTTGAAGGTAAATCTCACCAATTTTTCCTATTGACCTTTTACCTGTTTTAAAATTCCTCCATACCTAAGGTTAGAGGCATCAATTTCAACAATTTTAGGTAGATTAGGATTTGCAAGATAAAAGCATGGTAAATCTTTAATTTGGGTTTTGATGGCACGAACAATAACAGTATATTCTTCCGTCCATGATCCTGAAGTTTTTCTTCAAGATAATCTATTATGATAGGGTTTGCAAAGGATAAATAATAATTTTTTTACAAAATAATTAAATAAAAATCTTAATAAATAATTTTTAATTAAAATATATAAATAATATTTAAAAAATACTTTATTGTTAAATAATATTTAATTCTATTTTAAGTTTTGTCCAAATCTTATTTTTTTTATAATTAAACATTATAATAATTTTTTTATAAAATACCTTTTACATTTAAAATTATTTTTCATATTACAAAATTTTTTAATTTCAAAATTATTTTTCTTATTAATATTATTATTTTTTTTTTTTGCTTTTTCATTAAATTTATTACATAAATCATTATAAGATATTATGATAATATTAATAATATTTTATGTTTTATATAATAATAAACTAGAAGTCATATAGTAAATTTTTTTAAAAAAAATTTTTTTGACTAATAATAATATAAAGAATAATCCTTATAAAAATTTAATTAAAAAATTTTGTAAAATGACAGCAATTTTAGTTTAAAAGAAAAAGTCCATCACACTAGAATAGTTTTTTTTTTTTTTTTTTTTTTTTTTTTTTTTTTTATGATAACCCATCAGGTCACATGCTACACATGGGCAATTACTTGCCTTCACTCTATTTATATTACTCTGTTCTTTGTGAGAAAGAAATTATGTAAAATTAGGATTTAAGTTTTTTTTTTTTTCATTTTATCTTCTTAATTTTCTACAAAAATAATCCAAATAAAACTAAAATACTTTCATTTTTTATTTATTTTATAATCTGTATTAGATTTATTTATTTTAATAAAAAATTTTCTTTTTTTTTAAAATAAAAATTAAAAAAAATTTGAAAATTTAAAATTTTGTTATTATTGTTGTTGTCATTTATATTTATTTGGAAACCCTAAGTTTGTTTTGGTCATAACCATTAAAACTTTGATGAAGGAGAAGATACTTTATTTTAATGATATTTTAATATTATCATATTTGGTGATTTACCATATTTCATTTTCTTACTTCTATATGTATACACCTAACTTTTCTTCTCTTTTTTATTTATTTGTGTTTTTGAGTTTCTTCAATTTCTTTGTTAAGTATATATCTATTTTATTTGAGTTTTTGTTAAATTTATGTCTTTTTAAACACCCCCAACACGTCATCTTTTGCAAGTTCAAATGAAAATGACTTCCTTTACCGATAAGTAAAATTGTAGTGATATTGACACAAATGCATTTATTCTTGATGTGTGAAAGTCTTGTTCAACGGCATCATATCCAGATATTGTCTTTGCAAGTGATTATTATGGCAAAAGCATCCCGACTGTCCCAAATTATTACCACAGGCTAAACATCCAAAAAGACCCAACCCAAAACATTGGATCCAGACCCAAAAAATAGACACTGTGACATTAATTCTCCCCAATTGGCCCTTTTAGAGAAAGATACTCTGCTTCTGCTGGTCTAGTTTCAGGAATGTCTTTTTCTGTGCTTTGGACAGCTGTCTGATGAGCCATTATTTTCAAAAATTTTGCCATCATCGTCTTCATTGCAGCTTGGAATTTTTGGTCAATCTCTTCTCAGGAGATTTGGGCTTGGTCTTTCTTGCTTTGGGCCAAAGAGATCTGTTCAATGTCATGGGCTGCAGGGTCTTGTCTGCTTGGGCCACCAAATCTTCTAATTCTTCTTGAGTTGGTTGCCCGTGTTTCTGGATGCCTTCTTTGGTATTCATGTTGGTCTTTAGAGTATCTTTCGGAGCTGGTTGTCCAGGAAATGGAGCCTGGATTGCAAAAAGTCTATTTTTTGGGTTTGGGATCCAATTTTTTAGGTTAAGCTAGCATTAAGGGTTTGGAGGTCCATACATTTTTCACAAGGTCTAGAGAAAATTTCTGTTCGTTTTGGGTCTTTTTGGTTATTTGGGCTAATGTAATAATTTGGGCCTAAATTGTCTCTACAGACTTGCAAGGCCTTTGAAAGGGTTTTGAAACATCTGTGCACTGGATGTGGGGTATTTTTGATTGTATCCAAAACCTCATTCATTCTTTGTAAAGCACGGGTCTAAAACCATTTAAAACAACGTAAAATTGGATTTTTGAAATCATGTTTTAGTTTTGAAAATATTCAGAAAGAGCATTCAGGCAAGTAATGAAATACCCTTGGTCTCGTTTAATTTCTAAATGGTCTAAAATTAATTTTGGGTTTTCCTTGATCATCCATTTCTTAAGTAAACAAGGCTGGAAAATCTTCTGGTCTTATTTGACATTGTTGAGGGATTAAGGTCTGCATACCTGTTTGGGTCTGAGCTGCTTGGATGAAAGTTCCAATGGTCTGAGCCTTTCTAACCTGTCTAGTCCTCTTTACTCCAAAAGGAATCATGCCTTTGGTCTGGATTCTTGCAAAATTAATACAATTTTCTATATAAATAGTCTGCTAGGAAATTATCCTTTCCTTTAATATGTTCAAACTTGATGTTAAAATAAGAAATGAAGGTCTTGAATTTCATCCACCCTTTTTGGGACAATTAATTGGTCTCTGCATGTTTGCTATACGTAACAATTGCTTCACAATCTGTTCCTATAGTAAACTTCTTTTTCTTATAATATACAATTCAAATGCTTTCAGGGCATATCTTATAGTTTTTTTATGGTATTTATGGGATATCAAGTGGTTTAGGGGGTATTTGTTTAGATATTTCCTACTCAAGAAAAGCCACTCTTTTCTCGAGGCTTGTTATCCTAGTATTAGGGGTCTCATCATAAGAAATTAAAGGTCTTGATGTCTGTGGGGTATAATTAAATTCTTGATTTAAACATTTCAAACAACCTTCCAAATAACAAAGTTGGCACTTTGCCCTATTTGATTGGCTTGGTCACCATCTACATTTAAAACAAGTGTGTGTCACTATTCCATCTTTTGATTGAAATTGGCGATTACGGGTTTTTTGTTTTTGAGTTTGTATATCAAGTTTTTCTATTAATGCCACTAGGTCTTCTAAAAAGGAATCAGTAAAATCAGAATCTGGTTTCTGATTTACATTTTGATATTTCTGTAATTTCATTAATAAATGAATAATTGTTATAATTTTAAACTTTTTCCGATTTTATTGAATAAAGGGTTATTTCTAATAAATCTTCATTAATTTTTTGTTCACTAATAAAAATTTCTCAAGATAATCATTTATTCATTCATTTTGGACAATCTCTGGCTAAGTGGTCTTCACTATTACAAGTATAACATAATAATTTTCTTTGGTATGACTTCCGTGGATTATATTTTGTAATGTGTCTGTCTTTCTCAGTCTAACCAAGGATTTTTTGGCCTTCGATTTTCTTATATAATAGGTCTTTTTAGGTTTCCTTTTATTTTAATAATATTAGGTATGTGGTATCTTCTTCTAGGTTGGTGTTCCTCGTAATTTTGTGTTGTATAAATGGCCTTACAGAAATTCGTCTATTTCTTTCTTATTATCCACTTGTGTCCTGCATATTTTTTACCCATATAATTTTCTTATTTATAGGCTGCTTAGTGGTTCTGTTTGAATGGACTCATTTATGTTTTTTTTTTGTTCTTAATTTTGACTACTACTAGCAAAACATAGAGTGAAATGAAGATTAAGCAGCCACCATCACAAACCAAAATAGAAATTTTGCTTGAGTATCTTAAATAGTATTCAATTAGAAATCATGTCATTGATTTAATAGAAAAATAGGGATATTTTTATCTTTTAATAAATACATATAAAAAAAATGAATTATAAAACACATTGTGATTATTTTTTTTTTTTTTACAAATTTTAAATATTTATTATTAAATATTAATTTAATTAGTTTAATATTTAATTTAATTGATGAAAATAATTAAATGTTAAATATTAAATATTTATGATTCAATAAATTTTTTTTTAAATTTTGATTAAAAAAAAATATATTATTTATCAATTTAACAAAATACAGTAATTAGTAATTATCCTTAATTAAAGAAAAAAAAATTTAATTGTAAAACATTAGTTGGTCAACTAATCAAATAAGATTTTTTTTTCTTGGTCATTGACTCTAATTGATTAAATTTTGGTAATTCAAAAACTTTAATAACTTGGTTGGTAGGTAAGTATTAATCATGCATAAAAAGTTATTAATAAATTTCTTATCAATAAATTTTTAATGAATTTAAAGTTAAATTTTATCAAATAAATTTTGTGTAAAAAAAATTTTATTGATATTTACTTTTTTATTAAATTTACAATTTTGATATTTGTATCAATTTTTTTTCAAGTTTAAAAAATAATAGATAATTTTTAAAAAATATATAGCCTTAACACAACATGAAATAAAGACAATAATTAGAAGAGACGCCATACAAGCAAGGCACAAAAATCAACCCAAACATGACAGGAGTATCTAATTAGTATATTAAAGCACCATATGATATAACAAGAAAGATATGTGGGCCATGTTAAGGTGCGGTACAAAACAATAGAATCACCCGAAAGAAAAGTAAAGGGTCGTCCTTGATACGACACTGTTTGACATATCTAATTGGTTCATTAAGGGCATTTAAATAATTTAGCGTTTGACTACCTGCTTAATTTTTAAAATGTAGACATTTGAGATAGAAATAAAAAATACAAATGAAATTTTAGAATTGTCACGCTCATTTTTGGTTGGTCAAGTCATCAAAACGATCGTTGCATTAAATCAAAGGCAATAGCTTTTTATCTACAACTACCATAGATAGAGCTAGAGGATGCTTTAAGTGGCAATGAGAAAGGAATAAAAGAGATTTTTGATAGGAGAAAATAATTAAAATATATATATATATATATATATATATATATATATATATATATTATATATTTTGTATAAAACTCTTCTATTTGTAATTATCTAGTTATTATTTAACAAAATGCTTTGATGATAAATAATGGTTTGTTTTATTTATCTTGTTATACATATCCTCACAACCATTTTTGATAAATATTAAAAACACTGTATTTCTAACCTAGAACCTTAAATTTTTCTTCAGTTATGTTTTTTCCAAATCTTAAATTTATTTATTTTTTAAGAATAAAATTAAAAATTATATCTTTTATTATAATAATATTTTAAATAAAATATTTTTATTTTTAAAATTATTTTTAATATTACAAAAAATTTTAATTAATTTTTTTTTTAAATTTTTATATTAATATTATTAATAAAAAAATTTCTATATTTTGATCAAATTTATTATATAACTAATATGGTATTATGGTTATATTAATTAATATTTTATATCTCATATAATAATTGATTAGAAGTCACGTAATAAATTTAACGTAAAAATAAAATTAATTTTGACTAATAATATTAATATAAAAAAATAATTATTTTTAAAAAATTTGTAAAATGTTAACAATTTTAGAAAACAAAAAAAAATTAATAACAAAAAACAATATTTTTTTTAAGTTTTTTATTTTTTTGGGATAACCCATCGAGCTACACATGTGCAATTCCTTGTGTTCTCTTGTTTTCTCTATTAATATTGCTATGCTCTTTGTGAGGAAGAAATTGTGTAAAATTAGGGTTCTTGTCTTTTCTCAATTTCCTCTTCTTTATTTTCTACGATAATAATTCACGTAAAAGTAAGGTACTTTTATTTTTTATTTATTTTATGATTTGTACTAGATTTATTTCATTCAATAGAAAAGTTACCTTTTTATAAAATAATTTTTTTAAAAAAAAATTGAGATTTAAGACTTTGTTGTTGTTCTCATCATTTATATTGATTTGGGAACCCTAGGTTTGTTTGTTCATGGACATTGAATTTAGCAATGAGGCAGATGAAGGAGAAGATACTTTTAGAGATGAAACTAATGATATTCCAATATCATCAGATTGGTGATTTAACAGATTTCATTCTCTTATCTATGTATGTATACATCTAACTTTTTTTTCTTTTTTTTTGTATTTTTTTACGTATAATTTGTTTTATTTGAATTAATGTTAAATTCATGATTTTTTAAACACCACTACAACGCCATCTTTTGCATGTTGAAATGAAAATGACTTTCTTTACCGATGAAGTAAAATTGTAGTGGTATTAACATAAACTCATTTTTCCTTGATGTGTGAAACAGTTTTGTTCAATGGCATCATGTCCAGATATTGTCTTCGCAAGTGATTCCTATGAAAAGAGCATCCAGACTGTCACTTCCTTGTGTTTTGTCCTACGCATATTGCCTGGGAGTTAGACGCACGATTGAATGGTCAGTTTGCCACATCTGGATAAATCTTTGTTGATTGTATCTGTCTAGTTCTAAATCTGGCTTTTAATTTCTAAAGTCACAATTTTTTGTTGATCATTTTTCTCCGAGAAATGATGCCATATTTGTTAGCTTTTATGGCCATCGAATTAATGCTACAATGCCACAGCTTATAAATTTTTTATTTTCCTCGGCATAGCAATGATTTGGATAGGACTGGGACATTGCAACACTCCATGTTGGTGGTTCTGTTACAAAATTTGTGGAAAGCCAATACAATATTTGTGCTGATAACCACATTTTTTTCAAATTGAAAAAGGAAAAAGGAGTTCGCCATTAAGTAGAAATGGACGCTTTTATTGTGCTTGGCATCGTAATGTTCTATCATTGTCTAACTAGTTGCATCTCAATTGCCAAATAAACATGTTCTCATTTCAAATGAACATGATTATTTTTTATTGGTATTGATTCTGTTCATTTTTGATTAATTTTAGCAAATGTTAGAGCGCATTTATAAGAACTACAATGTGAATTATTTGTGTTGTGGTAGGAAAAATAACTTGATGCCAATGTTTTCCATTTATGCTGTTAAATGATTCCTAGTTAGGATTCCTGTCTCGGAAAGCGGGTTGCATCGTGTCCCCAATCCCGAAAGAATTTGTATGCATGTGCATGGTTTGAGCTTAGTTTAACCTTGACGTGGCCACTCCCGGCTACCACAAAATTTGTGGAAACATGATATTTGAGTTGGTGCCACAACAGTGATTTAATGGTCATTAGTTTCAAGAATTGTACATTTTAGGACTCTCTGGCGGCTAATACAATTAGAATGTAAAGTTACTGAAAATTCACTCATATGTAGGAACAACATATAGTTAGCCTTTTATTTCTGTCAAATTTTTTAATAGTTAATATATGCTGTTAGTCCCATCCTCCATTTTGCTTAGTTGAACACTCTGATATTCCTAATTCTGTACCATTTTACTAATTATATGAAAAGCCACCAGAAGACAAATCCCACTTACTTGAGTGTCATGGTTTGAAGTTGTGATTCTAGTTGTAACATTGGGAAGAAGGGCTTATAAATGCTATACAATGGTCATGATGGCCGCACGTACCGTTTCTCTTTTCTTATGTGGGCGGTGCATTTGATGCTTGGGTTAGCATGATTTGACTTACAATGCCGAAAGAAGCATCCTAAGGCTATTTCAAAAGAAAGAAATAAGGCATTAGGGCAAAAGGTGCCTTTGGCTTTTAAAGTTGTTGTAAGTGTAATGGATGTTTACAGGCAAGGGCATGACTGCTAAAGCTAACAGAGCTGCCCTTATGATGCCTTTAGATTGGTTTTCTATTATGCCATCAAGAAACAGGATGTAAATGAAGATGCCTTCATAGTATACTAGCAACTAGATAATTTCTTTGCTTGTTCACTTTGGTCTGACACTGACCTCATTTCACTTTCCCATTCCTTCATTTATTGGGCCACAAAATGTAGCAACGGGATCAGCAAGGAGGGCTCCACTTCTCTGAGTGCTTCCTCCTCCCTTTCTTAGACACCCTTATACAGATCCGCATTTTGTTATTACACGGATAGATGTGCATGATTATGTACCTATTTTCTTTGTGTTGCAGTAAAAGTGAGATGTTAGCATGGAAGCAGGACTTTCTTGCAAAAGTTCCGTTGAAATAGCCTGCAATGGATTAAATTCACAAGCCACAGCCTAATATATAGATTCTTTTGTGGAATGTGTCATTAAATTAATCTTGATAAGATGGAAATGATATTTTACTTTATCATCCCTTACATAGTTTTGATGATGTTGTCAGTCTAGCATTAAGTTTTCTTTCTAATTTCTAATACTTGTATTGCATTCCTTTTTTTGGGATTGTTGGTTCCTGTTTATGGTTTGTTAACACCTTAATAATCACCATCTGTCAAATGGAAGGTTTCTCATTCCTAGGGTGGATTTGTTAAAGAGACATCATACATCTTCTGGTGAAGAGGGATTGCTAAAATGCAAGAAAGCTATTGCGGAGTGCTCTAACATGACTTTTGCTATTGCCACAAGCGAAGTACTTTCCCGACTTTTGTTTTTCATAGTTATTTCCGTGTCATTGAACATACACACTGAACATATCATGTGTTTGTGCATACATTATTTACAATTGGCTAACAAGCATTGTGCATCTTATTTCCTCGTCTTTCCTAGTTAGGCAATACATTTCAGCAACTGATTTTTTAAAGGCAGGTTAGGGGAGGAGGTTGGGAAGTAAGAGTTCCAATTCCAAAAAAAAAAAAAATAAATTAAAATTTACGAAATAAAATTATAATAGATGATGCAAATGATAAACAAAGACACTTAAAGTTAATAATTAAGTACTTATATTTACTTTTAAAATTTTACTTGTTATTATTTAAGATTTTAATTAATCAAATGTCAAATTATTATGACAAAATATTCATGTTTTTTAAGTAATAGTAATAGATTTCAATTGTCACTAAAAGTTTTGAGTCTCTGTCAAATTTTTATAAGATTTTTCTTTTAAGTTGATATTTGCTAGACATTTTAATGGCACAAGTATTCTTCATGAGTGACCCACTTTGGAGGGCATTTTTGCTTGGTGTTCTCCCATACCCCCTTTTTCTCGGATCTTAAAGATGCATTTTCATTTCTTTACTTACGCTTTAATGTCATAATTTCATTCAACCAAATTAAAAAATTCCCTTTTCTTTCCTGTCTAAATTGTTGCAATTCCAATCATGGAGTGGTAGTTAGCCACAATAGCAAGATTAGAGGTTTTTCTCCCCCAAAAATGAAAATCAATATTTAAGTTTTTACAAGAAGAATTTGTCTTTGCATCAATGAAAAAGATTATAAACATTTCCCCCAAAATTTGTCAAATATTCTTTCTCTTAGTATTGTTTGCTAACACTGAGCATGCCTAAAGGTTGAAAGCTCATCAAAGGTATATGCGGTCTCCTCTAAAGAGCATGAAAACACAGAGAGGGTTGTTGGAATGCTTCAGGATCAGATACAAACATCGGAGGGTGCTTTGACCGGGATGAAGCAACAAACTTGGGATGTTTTCATTTTCAAGAAACATGCTGAATGAACCTTTATCATCAAATAGAACCATGTAAATCCAGTTGAGGTTTCTCCTCTATGATGCCCTCGTTGTTGAGCTCCATGCATTGAGGAGCCAGCCTTGGTCGGTCTCTTTCACTGCAGAACCAACCATATTTTGCTCCAGTATGTTATTCTCAATGCCAAAAGGTGCAATCTCAGTATGCTTGATAAGTATATCATGACCTTGCAACTTCAATTTTTTTGTGAGGCTTTGAACAAAATCTGAGTAATTTGTTCATTAAATTATTGAGGCCCTGCCTTGGTACTTTGCCATGGAATCCAATCTATTGTCTGAATGCTTCCTTGCAATATGACTTCAATGAATGTGAATTTAGTTGGTATCTATATAGTTGGATCTTGCATTCACTGCTACAAAGACTATCCATTGTTGGTCAGGTGTTACGATGTATTTATGTCATGCAACACCCACCCTTAAATTATGACCCTTTGGAAAATCTCCATTATTTTTTCATAGAGAATTTGTTGTAGGCCATTCTTGTAATAAAAGGAAAATGAGACGGGTGATATCCCTATTAGCTAGGCGAGGTCTTGGTTTAGAGAAGTTGCTTTTGTTGATTATCCTGGGTGATTTGAAGAATCTGTTTCTCTTTTACCTTGGTTTTACCCATCAAACATGTGTCTTTTTTTTTTCTCTTTACATTTTCTTCTTAATGTCTTATCTGTGTACTTGTCAGTATGTTACATTTCTAAGTGGTGCTCCAAATTTTATTTCATGCTATCTATCTAGGTGACTTAATTATTTGATAATATTGTTTATTAAAAGAAATTAAAAATCCAAATAATTGTTGATTTTTTTTACATTGCTTGATTATAAATTTTAGATGTTTTGGAATGATGACAAACTAGGAAAAAATGAAAAACCATGGCCTGTAGGATTGTCAAATGTTCGTGAAGTAAAGATTACTACATTCTTTAATTTAACCAGAATTTATTTACTTCTAGTACGAAAGGACTTGACCAATCTAAGAAAGCAAACAAATGGTCATAATTTCCTATACATTTATTGGTTGGAATTGTCACATATGTGCACATTTATCCACTACACCAAGCATGACTCACACCTCAATTCTCCTACATCCTTTAGAATTGTAGTTATCTTGAAAATTCATCCCCAAGTGGAGTAAATGTACTTCAACTTCAGCGAATGAAAGAACAGCAGGAACAACTGCTGGGGCAAATGGAATATCTCAAACAATTGTTTCAAGAGCAGTACTCCCTGCTGGAACAAAAGCAGAAGCAGTGGATACTCCAACTGTAGCAGCTGTTAAACCATCAAGTAAAGCAGCAGATAGCTACAAGGACGCAGACACAACAAATGTGTTGGAAATCCACCAAAGATTGTCTAGAAATTGGGTGATAGAAAATCTCTCAATGGCTCAGTGGACTGTTAAGCCGTCGAGTAGTGGAATCAGGAGTTTGGTTTCACACAAGAGGGATATCCAATCGCCTAACCCAACCCAAGCATAGCCGCGCACCTGGAAGATCACTCTAAAATCTTTAGGCCTTTGGCAATTTCTATTGTGCTGTCATATGTTCAAGCTAAACAGTCAACCTCCTTGATTGGGACTTGGACCTCAGATGACTGGAGTCTCTAAGCTATGGGCGAGTTATTTACCATATTTGGTTGGAGAATGACGCCAGAAGGCAAGCATTACCTATTGGATCAGTTATTTACCATATTTGTTGTGATTACTCTGGTAGAGTGTGACAGCGAATGACAGGCATGACATTGTGGTCAGGCAAGTTATTTACCATAAGGACTCTGTCAATAAATGTGTTGACAATATTCTGCATGTCGCTCTCTTCCAAAAAGTACAACAGCAGCAATATATTTATATTGTAGCATTGTAGAGCATTTTAGATGTAAATAAATATTCTTGTTTCACTCTTTCTGTTTGTTTAATGGCCAAAGAAAAAGAACAGGGAGAAATTATTTGATCACACAGCCAAATGAATTTCAAGAAGCGACCTACAACTAACACAATTGAGTGCAATCTGAATTGCAAATTCAGCAAGAAAGTGCTTGCTGGATCTGATCTCATTTTTAGCAGGAAAAATTTTTAAGAGACTTTAATTGTTAACTCCTAAAATATTCTTTCATTATGTACTGGGATTGGGGCTTTGTTGGGTTTGAACCCAACCTTTTGATCTTTTTCCTTTTTCAAAACGCATGCTTCTAGCTCACTGAGATAATATTACTGTGCCTTTATATACATTTGAACATGGAAAGCATTGCTGGCATTTGTCTCTATATATTATAACAATCTCTTGATAAAATATTTTTTATTTTTTTAAAATTATATTATACATTACAAAATTTTTTAATTTAATTTTTTTAAATTACTCCCCTTATTAATATTATTAAATTTTTTTTCACCATTTCATTAAATTTATTATATAAATTATAATAGAATGTTATGATAATATTAATAATATTTTATATCTCACATAATAATAAACTAAAAGTCATATTATAAATTTTTTTAAAAAAAAATTAATTAATAATAATATATATAATAATTTTTTTAAAAAAATTAATTAAAAATTTTTTTTTAAAATGTCAACAAATTTAGGTTATATATATATATATATATAACACAAGAGAACAATCCTTTTTTTAGTTTTTTTATTTTTTTTATGATAACCCATCGGATCATGAGCTATGTACGAGCAGTTCCTTGTATTCACTCGATTTATATCACTCTGTTCCTTGTGAGGAAGAAATTGTGTAAAATTAAGATTTAGATTTTTTCTCAATTTCCTCCTCTTAATGAAAGGTACTTTCACTCTCCATTTATTTTATGATCTATATTGGGTTTATTTATTTCAATATAAAAGTTTTTTTTATGAAATAAAAATTAAAAAAATTAGAGATCCAAGGCTTTGTTATTGATGTTGCCATTTATGTTGTTGAAGAACCTTAGGTTTGTTTGTTCATAACTACTAAACTCAATAATGAGATAGATGAAGGAGAAGAAACTTTTGAAGACAAAACTAATGATATTTTAACATCATCATATAAGTAATTTATCATATTTTATTTTTTTTACTTTTATATGAATACACCTAATTTTTCTTGAAACCCCATATAAGAACAAAAAGGTATTGCTTAAAAACCTTGAATGGGCAATAAGTGCACCCAATTCACATGGCAACAGCCAGGGGACATAAAGGATCATCTTTAGTTACTCTCTAATCTAACTTAGATCATATATTTTTCAAAACAAAGAAGTCACAAACTTAATTTGCACACAGACATCATCAGTCTCCAAAACCCTACTAGTAGACAAACAAATAATAAATAATTAAAAATAAATTCAATAAAATAACTAGAAAGCAATTCAAGAGAGAATTTCCATAATAGATGTGTTCCAAATGTATAATCTCTAGGCAAAACATATCTTAATGCCTCTATCATTAAAAAAAAAAAAAAAATCAAATCTATATAACCAAGAAAGCATAAGCCTAGTTCCAACCCTAAAATCTAAAAATAAAAAAAAGCACAAAAAAAGAGCACCAAGAGCCTAAAGAATCATCATATATCCATTAGATTTAACCAAAAAAAAAAAGATTCAAATTCTTGAAGCTTTAATAAATAGTTAAAGGGCAAAAATATACCACTCAAAGAAATCTTTATAAACAATTATTGTATAGAGAAACACAAAATGAAACACCAACAAACTTTTTATTTATTTATTTTTAATGTCTTTTCCTTTTGGTCATTAGGAAGGGTTGAAGGACCCATTTTTAAACAAAATTAAATCGAAATACTTGCTTACTCCAACAAGCCATGCAACCCCAACAATATCATACTCCAATATAGGAACTCTAACATTGTAGTGTATAGTTCACCATTATGGCTACCTTTAGCTGATACTATATACAAAGAGAGATGTAGATACAATTCAAGTATGTAGAGAGCTTGAGAGAAAGTGTGAGAGCGCTTGGATATCCAAAAGTCTACACACTTAATAAGGATTAGAGGCCTTAATGCCTAGAACTACAATGTATCTTCCATGAGCCATTTATGTATCCAAAACTTAATTATTCTCCCATCTCCCAACCTCTAATTCTTTCCCAACTCAACATGATCATATGTACGCACCATACCTTTCCATGCATAACAAGCACATCTTTGTAAAGGAGGCTCATAACATGGTTCTCTTTATATACTTATTTTGCAAGATCCAAGCACATAAGCTAGTAGGTTCCTATTTCAACCTCCAATTGAGTTTTGCAAGCACAGTCTAATTTGTGTATTTGGTTTCTGCTAAAACCTACCTTTTCAGGTTCTTAGGCTTACATACCATCTTGCAATTCAACAGGTGCACCTTCTTTTCCTTCAATAAGTCTCCCCATAGAAAGCTTCTATTACATTTATCTAGGTTATCACAAAATGATGCAGGAAGGGTGATTACTTGGTATAATATGCTAATTTCCATTAAAATTTATAGTAAAGAATATTGCAAAATCCTATAGCCAATAGTTAACATGTAACAACCTAAATGTATGAAAATTTTTTAACACTTTAGTTCCAGGAATTTTTTTTTTTGGACAATTCAATTGCATCAATTAAAAAGTGGTTACAAAAGGACTCTAATGAGGCAATGAGACACCCATAGACACAAAAAGAAAAAAAAAACACTAAAAATAAGCACCAAGAGCCAAAAGAATAATCACATACCCATCAAATTTAATCCAAAAGAAAAAAAAAATATTCAAATTCTTGAAGCTTTAATTAATGGTCAAAAGGTGAAAAGACAACAATCAAAGAAATCCAAGCACCATACCTCCATTTCTTTCCCAACTTAACAAGATCATCTGTACACACCATACCTTTCCATGCATGACAGACACATCTTTTATAAGGGAGGCTTATAGCATGGTCCTTATTATATACTTATTTTGCAAAATCCAAGCAAATAAGCTAGTAAGTTCCTATTTCAACCTCCAATTAAGTTTTGCAAGCATAGTCTACTTCGCATATTTGGTTTCTCTTAAATCCAACCCTCTCAGGTTCTTGAGATTAGATACCATCCTGCAACTCACCAAGTGCATCTTCCTTTCCTTCTCTAAGTTTCCCCATGGAAAGCTTTGATTACATTTATCTAGTCTATCACAAAATGATGCAGGAAGGGTGATTAATTGGTATAATATGCTAATTTCCACTAAAACTTATAGTAAAGAATATTGCAAAATCCTGTAACCAATAGTTAACATGTAACAACCTAAATGTCTTAAAATTTTTTAACACTTTAGTTCCAAGAATTTTTTCTTTCTTTTTGACAATTCAATTGCATCAATTAAAAAGTAGTTACAAGAGGACTCCAATAAGGCAATGAGACACCCATAGACACACAACCAACTAGGAACAGAAGATAACAAAAATACAAGATCCATATGACACTAACAAAAAATAGCAAAACAAACGTAGCAAGAACAAGAATCATTAGGCAAGATTATCCAAATTGACAACCACACAAAGCTCCTTAGCAAATACAATAGAAAAGCCATTAACAAATATCAGTTTGTGATATCATTACTATCATTGATGACATTTTGCAACACGTTTCATTCATGCTTAAGTTAGGATATTTTTATTATAAATATGTTGAGACTAATATTTTTACTTTCATAAAAAAAAATATTTTATTATTTCATTACAATAAATATTTTGTTTAAGAAAATAAAAGTTTACTTAAATTTGAGTATAGCACAAATGAGAAAAAAAAAAACTAGCATTAAGTGGCTAAATTTATTGATTAGATCTCAATAACACTAGCATTTTATTGGAATTCAAATTTTATTAGTAGTTAATAAATTAGGATTGTACTAAACATTGTTGTACTAAACATTGCTATACCAAATGTTTGGGTTAAATAATATCAAAATTAATATCACCCAATTAGGACGTTAATAGAATTCTTGCTTATGTGCCACACACCCAGTTAGAGTTTGAATTTCCATATATGCATCAACTCCCTCAAACTTATGGAAACAATATGATTTTTTTTTTTTCAAAGGAGGCCAAAATATTGGGAAAAAAAAAAAAGAAAATAAAGTTATTAAAACACAAACACAAAACCAAGAAAATTTCACAAGGCCTTTCCAACGAGTTATATTAGGAGTACGAGATGGAAACAATATGATTGGTGAAACGGAGACTAGGATTTGTTTTATTTGTGTCTTAGCTGTGCATACATGGACATATATGCTAAAAGATAAGCAACTATTAGATTCATTACATTAAATATTAGTTGATAAAAACTTTTAAAAAATTATACAAATACTATTATAAATTCATAAAACAACTAAATTATAATTAATTTATTAATAAAAAATAGTTTTGAATTTGAATTTTGATATTGAATTATTCATTGTATTGATTTTTTTTTATAGTCTTATTAAAATTTTTAGCATAAAAATATTTTTTTGTTTTTTATTTATAATTTTTTTAATATTTGGAGTTATAAGTTTTCAAGCTATTAAGCAAGATGTTCATGGTGAACCTCTTTTTGATAACAACCAACAACCAATCCTAAATATTGTGACAAGTCTAATCTTGGTCATAACAAAACATTTTGTAGGTAATCCTACTCATATAAAAGATAAAAATGTAAAACTCTTATCCAACTTAAAATACAAGTATTTGATAATGTTCGTTGGTACAAGGTTATGTTTTTAATGCATATTATGCAATGTGACAATGCTAGCCAAGTCTTTTGGAAGGAAAAATTCTTAATAGGACTACCAAGGCTACTTTGTGATAAGGTAAGTTCTAAACCTTAAACTTAGTATAACAATCAAATTCCTTATCATTAGTTGGCTTATGGAAAACTGATAAGCTTCATCTAGAAGGAAAGATTGCAAATATATATAGATTTGAAACTTCAAAAGCAGATCAAGTGGGAACAAAAGTAAACATAAAAGGAGTTAGGATTTTTTTTTTGTGCCTAGTTTGATGACAACTTTTACCAAAAAGAAAAAACTAAAAGAAAGCATAAGCCTATTACCAAATCCAAAAATCCTTTTTATTCAAAACCAAAATCTAAATAGTACCAACAACCTTCTAAACCCAAAATAGCTTACAAGCCCATGTTAAACAAACCAAAACAAATCAAAGCCCAAACATCTTGATATGTTTGTTACAACTATGGAAAGTCTAGCCATATATCCATATACTATAAGCTCTATAAAAAGCTTTAGGCTATTGAATTTCCTAAAATTGTTCAAGCCCAACTTTAAACTTTATTGGTTGATACAATGTTTCATAAAATTGTACAATCCTATTTACCAAGCATCTCTATTTGCCCAATATTTTTTTATATTGGGATTATAAGCAAGCATGGTACAATGCCTTTTATTATCAAAATTCACAATTTAGGCATTTTTAGTTATTCTTCTAGGAATCACAAACATAAAGCATATTCTCATTATAATTTGTTCAATGGTGGAATTGGTTTTGGCCAATTCTAGAAATCTTTATTGTACTAATTCAAGAAGTATTTCAAACGTTGTAAGTTCACTATGCAATCCCATCCCATGAAGTATCATATCCAAAATTGTTATACTTTTATTATCTGTTCAAGCTCCCACAATGTTGTGCATGAGAATTTTAACAAAGGCCAAACTTGCTCACAAGTAGACTAGTTCTTGGTAGAGTCTATAAGGTTAAGTTTTGACAATAATTTTCTCCAAGCCATCAATAGAAAACTCACAAAGCTGGTGTTTTGCAATGGTTCAATTAACATCCAAGTCATTCCAACACCATTAAAGCAAGTACTACATAGTTTTTACTACATAAGTCCTAGTCTCAAGTATATCTAGCTATTGCAAAATCCTATGGGGAATATATTCACTCTTTGAAATATGCCCTTAAAGAAGTAAAAAAAGTAATGGATAAATAAACATCCAACTCTTCATCTTATGATCTATTTACCAATCATGATCTAGATGAAAATGAATTTAGCCTTTTAATTATTAAAAGTGACAAGACTAAAAACAAAAATAAGGACAAGTATGATAACTCATAGATGAGTAAGGATAAAGGTAAAAGTAAATGTAAAAAGTAAAAGTATCTAGTGAAAAAATCTACTTTTCTTTCCACCAAAAATACTTTTATCTTTACTCTCTAGTAAAATAACAATACAAAAGTAAAAGTAGACTCCCTCATCAAAAGCACTTTTGTCCATACTTAGTCTGCTTTCCAACTTATCAAGCATCCAAAGTGATTCTCTACCTATAAAAAGACTTAAGCACTCTGAGCTTTGAGAGAACTCAAGGGAGAACTTGCCAAAGAACTCAACTTCCCTTTCCTAAAATTCTGTTAAATCTTGTAGAAGCCTTAAAAAACTCTAACTTCAAGTTTTTAAAATCTTGTAATTTTGTAAGTTAAAAGTTTAATAAAATTTTATTTTCAAATGTTTTGTTTGCATTTAAATATGTATCAAAACTATAAATATCAGCTAGAAATTGGTAACAGTTCATAACAACCTTAGTCTAGAACAACCTTTAGTATAATAATGCTACATATTATAACTTTAATCATTATCTCATCATCAAGTATTTCTTTACTCTCTGATACCACTATCATTTAGGATTAACAAAACATGAAAGAAATGCTTGATGATGAGATAATGATTAAAGTTATAGTACGTGGTGTTGTTACACTGAAGGATCTTCTAGACCAAGGTCATTACAAATTATTACCAATTTTTAGCCGATATAATATAACTTTGATATATATTTGAATGCAAATAAAGTTTTTAAAATTAATATTTTTATTAAACTTGTAACTTACAAAATTATAAGGCTTTGAAAACTTAAAGTTAAAGTTCTTCAAGGCTTTCACAACATTTAAGAGAATTTTAGAAAAGGGAAGGTGAGTTCTTTGGCAAGTACTCTCCTGAGTTCTACCAAAGCTTGGAGTGCTAAGGTCTTTTTATAGGTAGGGAACTGCTTTAGATGCTAATGAGCTACAAAGCAAACCAAGTATGGACAAAAGTGCTTTCGGTGAGGGAATCTATTTTACTTTTGTATTGTTATTTTATTAGAGGGTAAAGACAAAAGTACTTTTAGTGGAACAAAAAGTAAATTCTTTTACCATATGCTTTTACCTTTTACTTTTACCTTTGTCCTTACTTGTCTATAAGTCATCATGCTTGTCCTTATTTTTGTTTTTGGTCTTGTCACTTTTAATAATTAAAGGGCTAAATACATCTTCATCTAAATCATGATTGGCAAATGGATCATAAGATGAAGAGTTTGATGTTTGTTTAGCCAATGTTTGTTCTAATTTTTTGATGACATATTTCAAAGAGTAAATATATTCCTACTGAGATTTTGCACTAGCTAAACGTTTTTGGGACTAGGATTTATGTAGTAAAAATTATGAAGTACTTACTTCAATGGTGTTAGAATGACTTAAATGTTGATTGAACCATTGCAAACCACCAACTTTGTGAACTTTCTATTGATGGCTTAGAGAGAATTAATACTAGAATTTGACCTTGTAGACTCTGCCAAGAATTGGTGTGCTTATGAGCGGGTTTGGCCTTTGCTAAAATTCCCATACACAACATCATGTGAGCTTAAACAAATAACAAAAGTATAACAATTTCAAATATGAAGCTTCATGGTATGGCAACATATTAAGGTTGGAATGTTTGAAATCCTTCCTAGATTGGTAAAGGAAAGATCTTTAGAACTAGCCCGAACCAGTTCCACCATTGAACGAACCATAATAGGAATATGATTCATTCTTGTGATTCCCAAAAAAATAACTAAGAATGCCTAAATTGTGAATTTTACTAATAAAAAGTATTGTACCATGCTTGCTTATAATCTCGATATGTAAAATATTGGGCAAATAAAGATACTTAGTAAAATGGATTAAAAAGGGCTTAGTGTATTAGGGTGGCTTGGCCATTGGTTTGGGTGGATAATTTAAAGGATTTGTACAATAAAATAGACATATTCTCCAACTTGGGTATGGTGTTTGATTTTTATAAATTGAGTGTCAACCCAAATGACTTCATAGTATTGGTGAGATTTCTTGGAGTCCCAAGGCTTATAGTACGAAGTCTAAAATAGATGTTTGTCTATAATTTGAGGATTTTCATTTTAAAAACCACTTTTAACTGGTTTAATATTTTGAAACTTGGTTTTTTGAAACATGGTTAAAAAGTTTGAGAAAAAGCTTTTGAAGGGGCTTCGGAAATCGCCACCTCTAATTTTGGAAAACCAATTTGTAAAAGGGACAATGAGACCATAACCACCTCTTTTCCTTTTGATGATGATGGCTAAGCCATCAGCTTTGATAAGAGTGCTGAAACCACTTACTTTTTGGATGATGAAGGAGATAAAACCACTTGCTTTCCTTTTGATAAGATTTTAACCATTAAACTTGTTAATGATAACAAAAAAGACTTTGGAATGGGTCTTCCTTTTGACTTTGCTATTAATTTGATAGAGAGAAATTTGTCAAACCAAGCTTTGAAAAATTTTTGGTCTTTTGGGCTTAATTTTTTTAAAGGCTTTAAGGTTGGGTAGGCTTAATGAGGAATTTGATTTTGAAGACTTAAAAAAGTCATTAGTAGTTTGTTTACTTGGGCTTGGGATGCATTATGAACCTAAAGGGCTTGAGCTTTGATTATTTGAGTTGAACATGTTAGCCCATGATTTTGGTTAGTTTTTCTCTGGTTGGGTTTTCTTTTTGGATCATTTAAGCCATTTGAATTTGGGTTGATTTTGGGGTTTTTGTTTCTTGCAAAAATTCTCTTGTAAAAAAATTAAGTAAACAATTTAAGAACCATTTATACTTTCAATTTCAAAATAAAAAATAGTTAAAATTATTTGTCATCATGCAAAAATTTGTTTGAATATAATGCTTGATTTCTCTAACTATGGTTGTATGTTGATCAATCCATAGCTAAGACTTGACTTTTATGGATAACTTATCATGTAAAGGCTTACAAACAAGGTTAAGCTTTGCATAAAAATTTGAAACATAGTTCAGGCATATTAAAAGTTTTTACAATTGAGATTTAACTATAATTTCATCAAGAAACTTATTTGCAAAAGCAAAAACTCTAGAGAAAGGAGTAAGCATACTTTGCTAAATGCAATGACCTAGCAACCTTACTTTCATTTGTAACAGGTCAAGTTTGGATTTAGAAACAGCTAGATTGACTCTCTTTATAGCTTGGATGAAGACATTGAGATGCTTAAAATGTTTTTCTAGATTTTTAGAAAACACTAAGAGATCATCAATGTAGACAATTCTAAAATGCTTATAAGGCAAATAAATTTTATTTATGATCCTCTAGGGAGCATTTTTCAATTTGAATGATATAATGTTCCATTCATATTAGCCAAAAGGACCAATAAAGGTCATTTTGCAACAATCTATTTTATGAATTTAGATTTGCTTGAATCCAAATTTTATATCAAATTTTGAAAAAATTTGGGCTTGGACTAACTTCTGATTTGGAATTGAATATTTTATCTATTCAAAAGTATCATTCAATAATTTATAATCAATCATTAATTGGAATACATTGTGTTATAATTTAGCATTCTTGTTGATATAGAAAGTTGCACAACTCTAAAATAATTTGACTTGATCAAATGATCTTCTTTCATGAAGAGTTTGAATTTCTTGCTTGCAGTGGTCAACTAATTGTGGATTCATCTAAATAAATCATACTTTTGTAAGAATATTTCTTTCATTAAAATGTTTAACATATAGGAGTATAACTACTTTTGATATCAAAAAGCATTAGAGATATCAAAACAAATTGAAGTTTCAATTTGAGTTTTGATAGTTTGAAATTAGTTTTGAATAAGAAACTTCAGCTTTTGAAAATTAAAGATAAGGTTGTTTGGATTTTAGCAAAAGATTATTGGTTTTTGCAACTTTATAAATAGAAAGAATTTTCGAAGATGTCTATGATCGTGCTCTTAGGTTGGACTCTTTGGACACACTTTCAAAAAATGCATGTTCAGAGAAAAGAGTGATGGTGAAAAATCTGGTTTGTGAAAATCTCATTGACTAAAGAAAGATATGTCTTGTTGCAACTTTTCTCTTGGCTGATCTTTGTAGAAAATTAATTTTGTTTTTGAGCATACTCTAAAATTACCATCCTCTAACTTTCCTTATTATCTCAACTAATACTTTTTAATGAAATTAAAGTCTATGGGGACTATATTATAATTTTAGCCCCTTAAAATAGGTGAAAAGAAAAAAAAAAATTATGCCCGTTACTAAACTTGTTTTTAACTTCCCATATGTAACTAGGTATCAAATTCAAAATTCTTATATATGCATTTAAACATCAAATTCTAACAGTGATAAAAAAAATAACTTTTATAAGAACCATTGACATGTTATTCTCAAAACTTAAAAGGATAATATTTGGGAAAAAGTCATAAAATTCACTAATTTACATGCATCTTAAGTACGAATTCACAGGTTGTATTATAATGATAAAATTTATGCATTGCACTATAACAATAAAGTTCCAGATGATGGATGATATTTTTGTCTGACAATTCTTCTTTGTGTCTTGCATTGAAGTGTTTTCAATTTATTTTTAATAATTCATAATTTGTGTTGAAGATTTGAACTTTACTGTTACTTAACTCTCTAGAACCCCTGGTGTTTCCTTCCAGGTTTTCCTTTCCTTTTCCCGCACTTTCTCAGGAAAATTTTGTGTTTCATTATCATTGTTTTTTGGCTTGAAACTCAGGTACGGTATGTTAAACCCTCTTTCTCGCTTGCTCAGAAGATAGATAGTGTTTCTGGGTGTCCAAACACTGAGGTGTTTTTCTTTCTTAATGCTAAGTTAATGGCATTTGCATTTATCTATTACTTACAAGACCTATGGCCTTTTTTGGTAATGAAATTGGATGATTTGAGGGAATCTGATAAATTGGTTAGGAAACTTTCAGATACCCAAAAACACGAAGAGATTGGTTTATGCAGTCAGAGGTCAAGAATCTCAATCTGTTATTTACATAATCTCCACTCAGAATTTGTCTGAGCAATCAGCTGTTGATGCTAAGTGCCTTATCGGGGAAATTTGCCCTGATTCAGTTGTGACACTGGTGGGTCGTTCTGCGGCATGTGAAATTCAATCAGATGAGAAGGAATTGGATGATAATGGTGATGCCTCGGTACCCACTTAGTCATTTGAAGTGCTTAGAGGATGCTTTGTTGAGAACATCACAAGGGAAAAGTAGGAAAGTTTGGCTGGAAACTTGGTTTTGAGAGAAATTTTTGGAATTCCTTGTTTTTGGTGCTTGAAGCTCCAGTTGTTAAAGCATCTGTTGGGAAGAAGTCTTCAGGAGAAGTTGATGGCAGTAGGGGAGTTCAGGGTTTAGTTAGTAGTCTGGTCCCACTTAAATTGGGTGTGCTTGTTTCTTCAAGTTCAAGGATATTTTGCCTTACAGATGATGTTCAGTCACAGATGGTGAAGACGTTGTCTTCCCATGTGGATGCCTCTATGCAGAAATTAAGTCCTCCGAGTTCTGTTCCAGAGGCAGGATTGAAGCTGCTGAGCACTTTCAAGGTTCCATCATTTGCCCAATCCATCTCTCCTTTGCTCATGGATCTACATAATATATTTATTGATCTGCCGTCAATTGGGAGGACTTTAGCCTTTTCACAGAATATGCTATATGATATAAACCGAGATGAAGTGGTGAATGCGAGAACTGTGTCTGAAGTTTCTACCTTTTGCTTTGCTGTTGAAGGGCTGAGAATTACCCTAAATAATGCTGGTTGATTACCAATTAGAAGAATGGTAAAACCTGATGAAACAAAAATAGAGTTTTATGCTCTTCCAGTTGAAGAGAAGTTATCTGCCCCTGTTGCCCAACCCCTTCAGAGCCAGACTAAGAAGTTCAAGAATATTGTGGCTGTAGTAGATGCTAGTGGCTTAGCAGGTCTCAGGAAAGATTGGAATACCCCTGTGCCTCTGGAGGTCAAGGATCTAGTTCCACAGCTTGTGGTGAACAGTGAAAGTGATGACAAAGTTTCACACAGCGCAGGCAAAAAATGGTTATTTTCCAGTAAACCTATGGTGGCACTGGGTTCTGGGGCAACAGCAGTTGTAGGAGCTTCATCTTTCAGGAAAGTGGTTCCAGTGTCAACCTTCATCAAGGATCTGACACTCAAGCTTCCTGCTTCTGTCAAGCTTATGCTTTTGCAAACCCAAAGGACAATGGGAATAACTCTAAGCAAGGCTCTTTTGTCATAAAAAATGGTAGCCCCAGGAATGGTTAATTCTCAAGCTAATGCTATGTCTGTCTTGAAGGGAGCTGGTTTGGCTGAGAAAATCCGGACAGTGGTTCATAGTATCATAGCCTCTGTGGAGAAGACCAGCTTTTCAGCCATGAGAACTGCATTTTATGAAATAATGTGAACGCGACAAAGAAGACCTGTTGGTGTCCTTCCTTGGGTAACCTTTGGTTGCATTATTGCGACTTGCTCAGGATTGTTTGTATATGGAGATGGTATTGAATGTGCTGCTGAATCTTTTGCTGTAGCACCTTCAATTGCCAGCTTGGGTTGCAGGATTCAAAGTGTACATGAGACATCTCAAGCAGTGAAACAGACAGATGCCAGCAGAATACAAGAATCTATAGATTCACTGATGCACAGATTGAGGAAAATAAAGGTTCAATAAAGTGTGACTATGATTTCTCCATGTTTGTATACAAGTTTATAATCTTCTGAAATGATTGGTATTCTAATTTAGAGGATTTTTCTATACATAAACTCTTTGTGGTATGGGTGATTTGTATCATCAAGGATGCTCGACCAGAGTTAATTTACCAATCCCATATAGCCTTCCTGTTAATCAAGAAAACCCCTTACAACTATTTCTTTGTTGCCCTGTTTTTATTCTCTTTATGTTTAACCTCCAATTTTAGCTCCCTCTCTGTTGGTTTCAGATTGGGATTGAAACAAAACTCTCTCTGCTGTTGCCTGATAACTCTGATATCTAGCCTCTTATGCCTTGGTTCTGCTGTTTGTCCAACATCCTTTATTCGCGCATAAACTGTAATTGCAAAAGGTTCCCAATCTTTTAAGCTATGTGATCAAGCATAGTCAGGTTGCATGCATGAAATATTAGTATGTTACTTTGCAAGGATGGAGACTACTCCATTTCTGCCCACAGAAAGGGTCTTTCGAGTTTAACTTGCTGCTTGAATTGTGTAGTGTCCTGGTGCAACATAGAAGATAAGCATTGTCAAATGAAAGAGTCAAATCATGCTTCCTAGAAGTCATAACAAATGCTTGAGTTGCCTTATCTGTTTGATTTATCTGTGTTTCACTGCATGTTCCGTCAGAATGATAGTTGATTCAATATCATCGCATGTTACACAGGGACATTAGCATGCCAGTTTTTCTTTCTATACGGTTCAATGTTGATGGGGCCTCAACCCGCACTATTTGCTTCTATTATGCTTTATTTGCATCAATTTTTTTGGGAAACTTAGGCAAGATTTCATGGAATTTGCCTGCTATGACTCTTTGAAATTTTCTGGTAAGTTCATAAGCCTTCCAAATTGTGATTGAGATTGCAGAGCAGGGACCACAGCAAGTGGTACTACACCTTGATCACGGAATTGCCATCTGCTTGCTGAACATTTCAATGATCCGCCTGTATCAGTGACCCCGCGGAATCTTATGTGATGTCATTCTAAAGATCTTCATGTTTCATATCTATATGCATCCCGGTTGATCAAGTCAAACTATGCATGACATTCCAATGTTAGGTTGCATATTGAAATTGTTTCCCATGATCCACTGAGACCATTTGTGTGGACCAGAGGACGGGAAATATACAATCAATCTCAATTCTTGTGGAAAATTGACTTTTCAGCCTCTACAATCTTTTGAAATATTTGAATCAAAATGACGTACAACTTCTTAGTTATTGGCTTTTGGTACCATGCATTCAGGCGTTTCAGATTTTTACATAAACTACTTTGTTCTAATTAATAATATTAAGGTTCGGAACTTTGTTATCAATTTTTTCTCACTCACATGTAATATTATGTTTTGTATGTAGACTTCAGTCACCAAAATTTCACGAAAAAATATTCGTAATTTAGTCAAAAAAATTTAAAAAAAATGATTAAATCTCTAATTTTAAATTTAAAATATTTCAAAAATTTTAATTGTTTTAATGTTTAGAGATAGAAATTTCAATTTTCCTATTAGTGATCATGCATTTATGTCGGACATGCTCTTGAAAATGGATGTGGGGGCGAAAAGTCTAAGGGATTGTAAAAATTCTTGGTTGTAGAGATCTCATTGGCTAAAGAAAGAAATGTCAAGTTGTTGCTTTCCTCATGGCTGATCTATGCAGAAATTAATTCTGTTTCAAAGCCAACTGTGAAATTACCATGAAAATGCATGTCGGGGGAAAATGTTAAGTGATCTTACGCTTAGACTTGGACTCTTTGGACACGCTTTTGAAAATGCATGTTCAGGGAAAAGAGTGATGATGAAAAATCTGGCTTAAGTTCATTGGCTAAAGAAAGATTTCTTATTGTTGGGGCGATTTTTGTAAAAAATTAATTCTGTTTTTGAGCCACTTTGAAATTATTGTCGTCCAATTTTCTTTATTTTCTCAACCAATACTAATTAAATTAAAGTTTAGGTACTATATTATGATTTTAGCACCTCAAATTAGATAGAGAGAAGAAAAAATTGTTTAAGCTTATTGCTAAACATGTTTCTAACTTCTCATATGCATTTAGGTAATAAATTAAAAAAAATTATATATATATTTAATCATCAAATTTTGATAACGATAAAATAAATTATTTATAAGTATAATTGACATATTATTTTTTTAAAATTTAATGAATAATATTTAAAAAAAAAATAAAAAAATATATAAAATACACTAATTTATATGTATTTTAAATACCAATTTACATGTTAAATTATACCGAAAAGAGATTCGAATATAAAGACCATAACAACCAATGGCATCATAAATGAAGTCAATGGAGTGGCTCTCCGAAGTCTTCTAAAAAATATCATTTGAATTCAGCCTCACCACCACCACGCGTGCGCTGTGGGTTGCCTGCCAATATTGACTGCCCCCTTAATGGAAATTCCTCCTCTGCTTTCTTTAGGAGCATAATAATCACATTTCTTCTTTGAAAAATCATGCATCTATAAATAATTTTTGTAAATAAATCTAACGACCACATGTGACCAACTTAAAAAAAAAAAAAAAATCTAATTAGAAGTGTAGGTTATCGTTATTCTTTGCAAACATATATGATAGAATTAATTATGTTTTCGAGTCCACCCTACTCTTACCATCGTTCAATTCTCTCTATTATTTTCACCAATACTTTGAATTAAATTAAAGTTTAGGGACTATATTATGGTTTTAGCCCCTCAAATTAGAAGAAAAAAAAAAATTTTTAGCTCCATTACTATACATGTTTCTGATTTTCCATATGCAACTAGGCATCAAATTCAAAAATCTTATATGCATTTAAATATCGAATCATGACAGCAATAAATGAATACCTCCTTTAAACGGGACTTGCATGTTTGTTCTCAAAACTTAGAATGTTTTGGGAAAAGTTACACAAAATGCTCTAACTTACATGCCGTCTTATATACGAGTTAATGTATTATATTATAATAAGATTCTAGTAGTGTACTATTATAATCGAACCACAAAAGTGGAATGGTCATTAAGGTGCAATGCGAGTCTGCGGGTGCAATGGGTCGTGAGCCTTTGAAACTGTGATTGACATTGACCACAGCAAGTGGTACTACACCCTTGATCACGGAATTGCCGTCTGCTTGCTGAACATTTCAATGATCCACCTGCATCAGTGACCCCCCATAATCTGATATGATGTCATTCTAAAGATCTTGATGTTTCACATCTATATGCATCCAGATAGATCAAGCCAAACTATGCTTGACATACCAATGTTAGGTTCCACAAACTTTGCAAAGATTCCAAACGAATAATTTGAAATTGTCCCGCTAAGACCATTGGTTGGACCATGGGACGGGAAATATACATTCAACCTCTACTCTCGTGGAAAATTGACTTGGTGGTATTTGCTCTATTATTTAAGATGCATACATATGCAGGAATTTTATCCTCTGCCCCTTTTGTCTCAGTGTCTTGCCCATCCAACGAGAAAAAAAGGCAGAATATAAATGTTGAAAGAAGGAAGGCTCTCGTCTGCCAGTCGCACGGCGTTCCTTTTCCTATTGCTAGTGTTCCAAAGCTGCAATGCTAGGAAGACTAAAAGTAACAATAATTGTCCCGCTTCTTCATGCGGTACTATTAACATCAGTTACCCTTTTCGTCTGAATACAGATCCAAGCAATTGTGGAGACATGAGATACAATCTTTCTTGTGAGAACAACTCGACAGTAGCCTTGTACTTGAAAAGCTCAGCAAATGAGAAGTTCTACGTGCAGGAAATTGACTACAACAGCAACACAATCCGAGTGGTGGATGCTGGTATTGACAAACATGATTGTTCCTCTGTTCCTCGGGCTCCGCGTGTTCTTTTACGCTTTCCTGTTGTGATCCATAAGAGCAATTCTATTCCGTATGCGCTGCTTCCGCTTAATTTCGTTGTTTTTTTCATCAAATGCAAAAATCCAGTGAATTCTCCTCTCTACATAGACCGAAGTGCTTGCTGGAGAAATAGGTCTTTGGCGACAAAGTCTGCCGATGAGTCCTCTTATCATTATGCGATCGTCGTCAGTCAGAACTTCACGGTGGGGGAATTGATGGACCAGTGCAGCATAGAGACGATGACCTTTTCGTCGCTGCCCTCCAAAAATTTTATTAATAAATCTTTTCTGGAAATCCACAGGCAACTGGCATATGGGGGGTTTGAGCTTAAATGGTGCGACGTCCATTGCACGCTTGGTTGCTACATCGATTCATCAGACAACAGGTCATACTGTAATCCAGCAGGTAGCTAATAAATTCGCAAGGTTGATTTGTTAGAAATAAGAGATTATTATAACTCACTTTATTATTGAACTTTTAATTTTAAATGTTTAAGTTTCTAATCACTTATTTTTACTTAATTAATAAGATTCACTTCCTTACACTCATATTTTCCTTTTTTAAAGCTCACGGAGTTTCCTTTCTATGGATCTTATCAGGTAAGTCTCTCTCTCTTCCTCCTGTCTCTCTCCCCATTGCGTGTGTTTTTCTCCCCAAGGATCATTGTTGGCGCACACACGTGCACGCTGAAATTGAAATTGAAGTTAGATCCATCATTGTTTTTTATTTTTTGTTGGGTATGTTATTATTTCCCGCAAATTCCGTTAACAATGGTCGCTCGTTTTCTTTAGGCCTCTTAGCTTATACGGCCACGCTCCTGGGTAAGAATTCTTGTTTTTGGTAAAAATTTTATACTTTTTTCTTTCTTCATACAATATAATAATAATAATAATAATTAATTAACAAAATTTTTATTTTTTATTAAGAATCTCTATATTTAAATATCAAATAATAATTTTAAAAATTAAAAATAAATAAATAATATATCAATATTTAAAATTATATTTATTAAATAATTTATATTATATAAAATTAAAATTATTATTATTATTATTATTATTATTATAACTTTTAATTTTTTTTATTTTAAATAGAAATATAATAATTTAATATAAAATTTTGTTATTATTTTTTTTTAAAAAAAAAATAAAATATACCAAAAAAATCTAAATATATATAATTATTTATTATAGACATATATAAAATTTATATTAAAATAAAAAAAAAAAAATTTGGATATATTAATATATATTTTTTTTAAAAGATAAATATTTAATATTATATTATAAATCATATATAATAATATAATTATTTTATTATAATTAGATATAAATAAAAATATAAATTTAATTTAAAATAATTTTTTTACAAAATAAAAGAAAAATAAGATAAATTTAGTGATTTAATAAATAATATAATGTGAAAATTTTATACATTTGAATGACATCTTTTAAATTTTATAAATTCTTTAAAAAAATAAAAATTCTTACTAAATTAATTTGTTAAAATCAAAAAATTCACTATTAATTAGAATATCTATTATAATTAATTAAATTTATCTCTACATAATATTCTAATAAAATTGTATATTATGCAGCATTACTTCAAGTACCAAAAGTTGTGTGTGGGACTCCATGTGTGATTGTATTTTTGATCTACAAGTGGCGTAAGAGACATCTGTCAGCAGATAATTTTATAGAAGAGTTTTTGCAGAGTCAGAATAACTTTATGCCAGTCAGGTATTCTTACTTGAATATCAAGAAGATGACAGGAAATTTCAGGGACAAGTTGGGGGAAGGAGGCTTCGCTTCAGTGTTCAAAGGAAAGCTCCGCAGTGGCCGCCCCGCCGCAATAAAAATGTTGAGTCAGTCTAAGGGTAATGGACAAGATTTCATCAATGATTATAAAATTTTGAAATACATAAAATGATTGCTAGAATTTTCTATTTAATAGTAGAGTATTTAACACTTATTCCAATGTTTGAAGGTAAATCTCACCAATTTTTCCTATTGACCTTTTACCTGTTTTAAAATTCCTCCATACCTAAGGTTAGAGACATCAATTTCAACAATTTTAGGTAGATTAGGATTTGCAAGATAAAAGCATGGTAAATCTTTAATTTGGGTTTTGATGGCACGAACAATAACAGTATATTCTTCCGTCCATGATCCTGAAGTTTTTCTTCAAGATAATCTATTATGATAGGGTTTGTAAAGGATAAATAATAATTTTTTTACAAAATAATTAAATAAAAATCTTAATAAATAATTTTTAATTAAAATATATAAATAATATTTAAAAAATACTTCATTGTTAAATAATATTTAATTCTATTTTAAGTTTTGTCCAAATCTTATTTTTTTTATAATTAAACATTATAATAATTTTTTTATAAAATACCTTTTACATTTAAAATTATTTTTCATATTACAAAATTTTTTAATTTCAAAATTATTTTAAAATTACTTTTCTTATTAATATTATTATTTTTTTTTGCTTTTTCATTAAATTTATTACATAAATCATTATAAGATATTATGATAATATTAATAATATTTTATGTTTTATATAATAATAAACTAAAAGTCATATAGTAAATTTTTTTTTAAAAAATTTTTTTGACTAATTATAATATAAAGAATAATCCTTATAAAAATTTAATTAAAAAATTTTGTAAAATGACAGCAATTTTAGTTTAAAAGAAAAAGTCCATCACACTAGAATAGTTTTTTTTTTTTAAAGTTTTTTTTTTTTATGATAACCCATCAGGTCACATGCTACACATGGGCAATTACTTGCCTTCACTCTATTTATATCACTCTGTTCTTTGTGAGAAAGAAATTATGTAAAATTAGGATTTAAGTTTTTTTTCAATTTTATCTTCTTAATCTTCTACAAAAATAATCCAAATAAAACTAAAATATTTATTTTTTATTTATTTTATAATCTGTATTAAATTTATTTATTTTAATAAAAAATTTTCTTTTTTTATAAAATAAATATTAAAAAATTTTGAAATTTAAAATTTTGTTATTATTGTTGTTATCATTTATATTAATTTGGAAACCCTAAGTTTGTTTTGGTCATAACCATTAAATTTGATGAAGGAGAAGATACTTTATTTTAATGATATTTTAATATTATCATATTTGGTGATTTACCATATTTCATTTTCTTACTTCTATATGTATACACCTAACTTTTCTTCTCTTTTTTATTTTTTTTGTGTTTTTGAGTTTCTTCAATTTCTTCGTTAAGTATATATCTATTTTATTTGAGTTTTTGTTAAATTTATGTCTTTTTAAACACCCCCAACACGTCATCTTTTGCAAGTTCAAATGAAAATGACTTCCTTTACCGATAAGTAAAATTGTAGTGATATTGACACAAATGCATTTATTCTTGATGTGTGAAAGTCTTGTTCAACGGCATCATATCCAGATATTGTCTTTGCAAGTGATTATTATGGCAAAAGCATCCCGACTGTCCCAAATTATTACCACAGGCTAAACATCCAAAAAGACCCAACCCAAAACATTGGATCCAGACCCAAAAAATAGACACTGTGACATTAATTCTCCCCAATTGGCCCTTTTAGAGAAAGATACTCTGCTTCTGCTGGTCTAGTTTCAGGAATGTCTTTTTCTGTGCTTTGGACAGCTGTCTGATGAGCCATTATTTTCAAAAATTTTGCCATCATCGTCTTCATTGCAGCTTGAAATTTTTGGTCAATCTCTTCTCAGGAGATTTGGGCTTGGTCTTTCTTGCTTTGGGCCAAAGAGATCTGTTCAATGTCATGGGCTGCAGGGTCTTGTCTGCTTGGGCCACCAAATCTTCTAATTCTTCTTGAGTTGGTTGCCCGTGTTTCTGGATGAGCCTTCTTTGGTATTCATGTTGGTCTTTAGAGTATCTTTCGGAGCTGGTTGTCCAGGAAATGGAGCCTGGATTGCAAAAAGTCTATTTTTTGGGTTTGGGATCCAATTTTTTAGGTTAAGCTAGCATTAAGGGTTTGGAGGTCCATACATTTTTCACAAGGTCTAGAGGAAATTTCTGTTCGGCTTGGGTCTTTTTGGTTATTTGGGCTAATGTAATAATTTGGGCCTAAATTGTCTCTACAGACTTGCAAGGCCTTTGAAAGGGTTTTGAAACATCTGTGCACTGGATGTGGGGTATTTTTGATTGCATCCAAAACCTCATTCCATTCTTTGTAAAGCACGGGCTCTAAAACCATTTAAAACAACGTAAAATTGGATTTTTGAAATCATATTTTAGTTTTGAAAATATTCAGAAAGAGCATTCAGGCAAGTAATGAAATACCTTTGGTCTGGTTTAATTTCTAAATGGTCCAAAATTAATTTTGGGTCTTCCTTGATCATCCATTTCTTAACTAAACAAGGCTGGAAAATCTTCTGGTCGTATTTGACATTGTTGAGGGATTAAGGTCTGCATACCTGTTTGGGTCTGAGCTGCTTGGATGAAAGTTCAAATGGTCTGAGCCTTTCTAGCCTGTCTGGTCTTTTTGACTCCAAAAGGAATCACGCCTTTGGTCTGGATTCTTGCCAAATTAATACAATTTTCTAGATAAAAGGTCTGCTAGGAAATTATCCTTTCCTTCAATATGTTCAAACTTGATGTTAAAATGAGAAATTAAGGTCTTGAATTTCATCCACCGTTTTTGGGATAATTAATTGGTCTCTGCATGTTTGCTATACTTAACAATTGCTTCACAATCTGTTCCTATGGTAAACTTCTTTTTGCTTACTATATACAATTCAAATGCTTTCGGGGCATATCTTGCAGTTTTTTTATGGTATTTATTAGGTGTGTGGGTGGGATATCAAGTGGTTTAGGGGGTATTTGTTTAGATATTTCCTACTCAAGAAAAGCCACTCTTTTCTCGAGGCTTGTTATCCTAGTATTAGGGGTCTCATCATAAGAAATTAAAGGTCTTGATGTCTGTGGGGTATAATTAAATTCTTGATTTAAACATTTCAAACAACCTTCCAAATAACAAAGTTGGCACTTTGCCCTATTTGATTGGCTTGGTCACCATCTACATTTAAAACAAGTGTGTGTCACTATTCCATCTTTTGATTTAAATTGACGATTACGGGTTTTTTGTTTTTGAGTTTGTATATCAAGTTTTTCTATTAATGCCACTAGGTCTTCTAAAAAGGAATCAGTAAAATCAGAATCTGGTTTCCGATTTACATTTTGATATTTCTGTAATTTCATTAATAAATGAATAATTGTTATAATTTTAACTTTTTCCGATTTTATTGAATAAAGGGTTATTTCTAATAAATCTTCATTAATTTTTTGTTCACTAATAAAAATTTCTCAAGATAATCATTTATTCATTCATTTTGGACAATCTCTGGCTAAGTGGTCTTCACTATTACAAGTATAACATAATAATTTTCTTTGGTATGACTTCCGTGGATTATATTTTGTAATGTGTCTGTCTTTCTCAGTCTAACCAAGGATTTTTTGGCCTTCGATTTTCTTATATAATAGGTCTTTTTAGGTTTCCTTTTATTTTAATAATATTAGGTATGTGGTATCTTCTTCTAGGTTGGTGTTCCTCGTAATTTTGTGTTGTATAAATGGCCTTACAGAAATTCATCTGTTTCTTTCTTATTATCCACTTGTGTCCTGTATATTTTTTACCCATATAATTTTCTTATTTATAGGCTGCTTAGTGGTTCTGTTTGAATGGACTCATTTATGTTTTTTTTTTGTTCTTAATTTTGACTACTACTAGCAAAACATAGAGTGAAATGAAGATTAAGCAGCCACCATCACAAACCAAAATAGAAATTTTGCTTGAGTATCTTAAATAGTATTCAATTAGAAATCATGTCATTGATTTAATAGAAAAATAGGGATATTTTTATCTTTTAATAAATACATATAAAAAAATGAATTATAAAACACATTGTGATTTTTTTTTTTTTACAAATTTTAAATATTTATTATTAAATATTAATTTAATTAGTTTAATATTTAATTTAATTGATAAAAATAATTAAATGTTAAATATTTAATATTTATGATTCAATAAATTTTTTTTTAAATTTTGATTAAAACAAATATTATTTATCAATTTAACAAAATACAGTAATTAGTAATTATCCTTAATTAAAGAAAAAAATTTAATTGTAAAACATTAGTTGGTCAACTAATCAAATAAGATTTTTTTTCTTGGTCATTGACTCTAATTGATTAAATTTTGGTAATTCAAAAACTTTTAATCACTTGGTAGGTAAGTATTAATCATGCATAAAAAGTTATTAATAAATTTCTTATCAATAAATTTTTAATGAATTTAAAGTTAAATTTTATCAAATAAATTTTGTGTAAAAAATTTTATTGATATTTACTTTTTTATTAAATTTACAATTTTGATATTTGTATCAATTTTTTTCAAGTTTAAAAAATAATAGATAATTTTTAAAAAATATATAGCCTTAACACAACATGAAATAAAGACAATAATTAGAAGAGACGCCATACAAGCAAGGCACAAAAATCAACCCAAACATGACAGGAGTATCTAATTAGTATATTAAAGCACCATATGATATAACAAGAAAGATATGTGGGCCATGTTAAGGTGCGGTACAAAACAATAGAATCACCCGAAAGAAAAGTAAAGGGTCGTCCTTGATACGACACTGTTTGACATATCTAATTGGTTCATTAAGGGCATTTAAATAATTTAGCGTTTGACTACCTGCTTAATTTTTAAAATGTAGACATTTGAGATAGAAATAAAAGACACAAATGAAATTTTAGAATTGTCACGCTCATTTTTGGTTGGTCAAGTCATCAAAACGATCGTTGCATTAAATCCAATAGCTTTTTATCTACAACTACCATAGATAGAGCTAGAGGATGCTTTAAGTGGCAATGAGAAAGGAATAAAAGAGATTTTTGATATGAGAAAATAATTAAAATATATATATATATATATATATATATATATATATATTATTAATTATTCTATTTGTAATTATCTAGTTATTATTTAACAAAATGCTTTGATGATAAATAATGGTTTGTTTTATTTATCTTGTTATATATATCCTCACAACCATTTTTGATAAATATTAAAAACACTGTATTTCTAACCTAGAACCTTAAATTTTTCCTCAGTTATGTTTTTTCCAAATCTTAAATTTATTTATTTTTTTTATTTTAAGAATAAAATTAAAAATTATATCTTTTAATTATAATAATATTTTAAATAAAAATATTTTTTTTTTTTTTAAAATTATTTTTTAATATTATAAAAAAATTTTTTTTATTTTTTTTTTTTTAAATTTTTATATTAATATTATTAATAAAAAAATTTCTATATTTTGATCAAATTTATTATATAACTAATATGGTATTATGGTTATATTAATTAATATTTTATATCTCATATAATAATTGATTAGAAGTCACGTAATAAATTTAACGTAAAAATAAAAAAAATTTTGACTAATAATATTAATATAAAAAAATAATTATTTTTAAAAAATTTGTAAAATGTTAACAATTTTAGAAAACAAAAAAAAAATAATAACAAAAAACAATATTTTTTTTAAGTTTTTTATTTTTTTGGGATAACCCCTAAGATAATCGAGCTACACATGTGCAATTCCTTGTGTTCTCTTGTTTTCTCTATTAATATTGCTATGCTCTTTGTGAGGAAGAAATTGTGTAAAAATTAGGGGTTCTTGTCTTTTCTCAATTTCCTCTTCTTTATTTTCTACGATAATAATTCACGTAAAAGTAAGGTACTTTTATTTTTTATTTATTTTATGATTTGTACTAGATTTATTTCATTCAATAGAAAAGTTACCTTTTTATAAAATAATTTTTTTAAAAAAAAATTGAGATTTAAGACTTTGTTGTTGTTCTCATCATTTATATTGATTTGGGAACCCTAGGTTTGTTTGTTCATGGACATTGAATTTAGCAATGAGGCAGATGAAGGAGAAGATACTTTTAGAGATGAAATTAATGATATTCCAATATCATCAGATTGGTGATTTACCAGATTTCATTCTCTTATCTATGTATGTATACATCTAACTTCTTTTTCTTTTTTTTGTATTTTTTTACGTATAATTTGTTTTATTTGAATTAATGTTAAATTCATGATTTTTTAAACACCCCTACAACGCCATCTTTTGCATGTTGAAATGAAAATGACTTTCTTTACCGATGAAGTAAAATTGTAGTGGTATTAACATAAACTCATTTTTCCTTGATGTGTGAAACAGTTTTGTTCAATGGCATCATGTCCAGATATTGTCTTTGCAAGTGATTCCTATGAAAAGAGCATCCAGACTGTCACTTCCTTGTGTTTTGTCCTACGCATATTGCCTGGGAGTTATACGCACGATTGAATGGTCAGTTTGCCACATCTGGATAAATCTTTGTTGATTGTATCTGTCTAGTTCTAAATCTGGCTTTTAATTTCTAAAGTCACAATTTTTTGTTGATCATTTTTCTCCGAGAAATGATGCCATATTTGTTAGCTTTTATGGCCATCGAATTAATGCTACAATGCCACAGCTTATAAATTTTTTATTTTCCTCGGCATAGCAATGATTTGGATAGGACTGGGACATTGCAACACTCCATGTTGGTGGTTCTGTTACAAAATTTGTGGAAAGCCAATACAATATTTGTGCTGATAACCACATTTTTTTCAAATTGAAAAAGGAAAAAGGAGTTCGCCATTAAGTAGAAATGGACGCTTTTATTGTGCTTGGCATCGTAATGTTCTATCATTGTCTAACTAGTTGCATCTCAATTGCCAAATAAACATGTTCTCATTTCAAATGAACATGATTATTTTTTATTGGTATTGATTCTGTTCATTTTTGATTAATTTTAGCAAATGTTAGAGCGCATTTATAAGAACTACAATGTGAATTATTTGTGTTGTGGTAGGAAAAAACTTAACTTGATGCCAATGTTTTCCATTTATGCTGTTAAATGATTCCTAGTTAGGATTCCTGTCTCGGAAAGCGGGTTGCATCGTGTCCCCAATCCCGAAAGAATTTGTATGCATGTGCATGGTTTGAGCTTAGTTTAACCTTGACGTGGCCACTCCCGGCTACCACAAAAAATTTGTGGAAACATGATATTTGATATTTGAGTTGGTGCCACAACAGTGATTTAATGGTCATTAGTTTCAAGAATTGTACATTTTAGGACTCTCTGGCGGCTAATACAATTAGAATGTAAAGTTACTGAAAATTCACTCATATGTAGGAACAACATATAGTTAGCCTTTTATTTCTGTCAAATTTTTTAATAGTTAATATATGCTGTTAGTCCCATCCTCCATTTTGCTTAGTTGAACACTCTGATATTCCTAATTCTGTACCATTTTACTAATTATATGAAAAGCCACCAGAAGACAAATCCCACTTACTTGAGTATCATGGTTTGAAGTTGTGATTCTAGTTGTAACATTGGGAAGAAGGGCTTATAAATGCTATACAATGGTCATGATTGCCGCACGTACCTTTTCTCTTTTCTTATGTGGACAGTGCATTTGATGCTTAGGTTAGCATGATTTGACTTACAATGCTGAAAGAAGCATGTTAAGGCAATTTCAAACGAAAGAAATAAGACATTAGGGCAAAAGGTGCCTTTGGCTTTTAAAGTTGTTGTAAGTGTAATGGATGTTTACAGGCAAGGGCATGACTGCTAAAGTTAACATAGCTGCCCTTATGATGCCTTTAGATTGGTTTTCTATAATGCCATCATGAAACAGGATGTAAATGAAGATGCTAAATCCCCTTCATAGTATACTAGCATCTATGGAAGCTAGATAATTTCCTTTTTAACTTCATTTTTTTCTTTCCCATGTTTGTAAAACTACAAATAGACTATAAAAGGTGTTATGAACTAGATCATATTGCTCCAATCTGGGAAAAAATCTCTTTGCTTGTTGACTTTGGTGACCTCATTTCACTTTCCCATTCCTTCATTTCATGGGCCACAAAATGTAGCAACGGGATCAGCAAGGAGGGCTCCACTTCTCTCAGTGCTTCCTCCTCCCTTTCTTAGACACCCTTATACTGATCCGCACATTGTTATTACATGGATAGATGTGCATGCTTATGTAACTATTTTCTTTGTGTTGCAGTGAAAGTGAGATGTTAGCATGGAAGCAGGACTTTTCTTGCAAATGTTCCATTGAAATAGCCTGCAATGGATTAAATTCACAAGCCACAGCCTAATATATAGATTCTTTTGTGGAATGTGTCATTAAATTAATCTTGATAAGATGGAAATGATATTTTACTTTATCATCCCTTACATAGTTTTGTTGATGTTGTCAGTCTAGCATTAAGTTTTCTTTCTAATTTCTAATACTTGTATTGCATTCCTTTTTTGGGATTGTTGGTTCCTGTTTATGGTTTGTTAACACCTTAATAATCACCATCTGTCAAATAGAAGGTTTCTCATTCCTAGGGTGGATTTATTAAAGAGACATCATCCATCTTCTGGTGAAGAGGGATTGCTAAAATGCAAGAAAGCTATTGCGGAGTGCTCTAACATGACTTTTGCTATTGCCACAAGCGAAGTACTTTCCCGACTTTTGTTTTTCATAGTTATTTCCGTGTCCTTGAACATACACACTGAACATATCATGTGTTTGTACATACATTATTTACAATTGGCTAACAAGCAATGTGCATCTTACTTCCTCGTTTTTCCTAGTTAGGCAATACATTTCAGCAACTGTGTTTTTAAAGGCAGGTTGGGGGAGGAGGTTGGGAAGTAAGAGTTCCAATTCCAAAAAAAAAAAAAAAAATTAAAATTTATGAAATGGAATTACAATAGATGATGCAAATGATAAACAAAGACACTTGAAGTTGATAATTAGATACTTATATCTATTTTTGAAATTTTACTTATTACTATTTAAGATTTCAATTAATCAAATGTCAAATTATTATGTCAAAGTATTCATATTGTTTTTTAGTAATAGTAATAGATTTCAATCATTACTAGAAGCTGTGATTCTCAGTCGAATTTTTATAAGAATTTTTTTTTAAATTGATATTGCTAGACATTTTAATGGCACAAGTATTCTTCATGAGTGACCCACTTTGGAGGGCAATTTTGCTTGGTGTTCTCCCATACCCCCTCTTTCTCGGATCTTAAAGATGCATTTTCATTTCTTTACTTACGCTTTAATGTCATAATTTCATTCAACCAAATTAAAAAATTCCCTTTTCTTTCCTGTCTAAATTGTTGCAATTCCAATGATGGAGTGTTAGTTAGCCACAATAGCAAGATTAGAGTTTTTTTTCCCCCAAAAAATGAAAATCAATATTTAAGTTTTTACAAGAAGAATTTGTCTTGCATCAATGAAAAAGATTATAAACATTTCCCCCAAAATTTTGTCAAATATTCTCTTTTAGTATTGTTTGCTAACACTGAGCATGCCTAAAGGTTGAAAGCTCATCAAAGGTATATGCGGTCCACTCTAAAGAGCATGAAAACACAGAGAGGGTTGTTGGAATGCTTCAGGATAAGATACAAACATTGGAGGGTGCTTTGACCGGGATGAAGCAACAAACTTGGGATGTTTTCATTTTCAAGAAACATGCTGAATGAACCTTTATCATCAAATAGAACCATGTAAATCCAGTTGAGGTTTCTCCTCTATGATGCCCTCGTTGTTGAGCTCCATGCATTGAGGAGCCAGCCTTGGTCGGTCTCTTTCACTGCAGAACCAACCATATTTTGCTCCAGTATGTTATTCTCAATGCCAAAAGGTGCAATCTCAGTATGCTTGATAAGTATATCATGACCTTGCAACTTCAATTTTTTTGTGAGGCTTTGAACAAAATCTGAGTAATTTGTTCATTAAATTATTGAGGCCCTGCTTTGGTACTTTGCCATGGAATCCAATCTATTGTGTGAACTCTTCCTTGCAATATGACTTCAATGAATGTGACTTTAGTTGGTATCTATATAGTTGGATCTTGCATTCACTGCTACAAAGACTATCCATTGTTGGTCAGGTGTTACGATGTATTTATGTCATGCAACACCCACCCTTAAATTATGACCCTTTGGAAAATCTCCATTATTTTTTCATAGAGAATTTGTTGTAGGCCATTCTTGTAATAAAAGGAAAATGAGACGGGTGATATCCCTATTAGCTAGGTGAGGTCTTGGTTTAGAGAAGTTGCTTTTGTTGATTATCCTGTGTGATTTGAAGAATCTGTTTCTCTTTTACCTTGGTTTTACCCATCAAACATGTGTTTTTTTTTTTTCTCTCTTTACATTTTCTTCTTAATGTCTTATCTGTGTACTTGACAGTATGTTACATTTCTAAGTGGTGCTCCAAATTTTATTTCTTGTTATCTATCTAGGTGACTTAATTATTTGATAATATTGTTTATTGAAAAAAATTAAAAATCCGAATAATTGTTGATTTTTTTTACATTGCTTGATTATAAATTTTAGATGTTTTGGAATGATGACAAACTAGGAAAAAATAAAAAACCATGGCCTGTAGGATTGTCAAATGTTCGTAAATAAAGATTACTAGATTCTTTAATTTAACCAGAGTTTATTTACTTCTAGTACAAAAGGACTTACCAATCTAAGAAAGCAAACAAATGGTTATAATTTCCTATACATTTATTGGTTGGAATTGTCACATATGTGCACATTTATCCACTACACCAAGCATGACTCACACCTCTATTCTCCTACATCCTTTGGAATTGTAGTTATCTTGAATCTTTTATTCAGTTGACATGTTTCGTCTCTCTGTTTCTTTTATTAGTACTGTAGTGTAGATTCTACAATAAGGTGATAAGGATGCAGAGAGTTCATACCAAGGTTGGCATTCTTATACATCGCATTTTTCATTTTCTACACAGATTCTCTGTCGCAACAATTCAACCCAGAGCAGCATTGAAGATAACACAGTTTTAAGGTGGTCTTGGGGCAGACGGCAGAATCTACAAGAAAATGGCTTTTTTGGAAACAAGGAAATGTTGGACATCTCCAAGGAGATTGATAATATTATCAATGTACACAGCAGCAATGAAAAGATTGTAGTTATCTTGAAAATTCATCCCCAAGTGGAGAAAATGTACTTCAACTTCAGCGAACGAAAGAACAGCAGGAACAACTGCTGGGGCAAATGGAATATCTCAAATAATTGTTCAAAGAGCAGTACTCCCTGCTGGAACAAAAGCAGAAGCAGTGGATACTCCAACTGTAGCAGCTGTTAAACCATCAAGTAAAGCAGCAGATAGCTACAAGGACGCAGACACAACAAATGTGTTGGAAATCCACCAAAGATTGTCTAGAAATTGGGTGATAGAACATCACTCAATGGCTCAGTGGACTGTTAAGCCGTCGAGTAGTGGAATCAGGAGTTTGGTTTCACACAAGAGGGATATCCATAAAGACTCTGTCAATAAATGTGTTGACAATATTCTGCATGTCGCTCTCTTCCAAAAAGTACAACAGCAGCAATATATTTATATTGTAGCATTGTAGAGCATTTTAGATGTAAATAAATATTCTTGTTTCACTCTTTCTGTTTGTTTAATGGCCAAAGAAAAAGAACAGGGAGAAATTATTTGATCACACAGCCAAATGAATTTCAAGAAGCGACCTACAACTAACACAATTGAGTGCAATCTGAATTGCACATTCAGCAAGAAAGTTCTTGCTGGATCTGATCTCATTTTTAGCAGGAAAAATTTTTAAGAGACTTTAATTGTTAACTCCTAAAAATTTCTTGCATTATGTACTGGGATTGGGGCTTTGTTGAGTTTGAACCCAACCTTTTGATCTTGTACCTTTTTCAAAACGCATGCTTCCAACTCACTAGAGATAATATTACTGTGCCTTTATATACATTTGAACATGGAAAGCATTGCTGGCATTTGTCCCTATATATTATAATAATTTTTTAATAATTTTTTGATAAAATATTTTTTATTTTTTTAAAATTATTTTATACATTACAAAAATTTATAATTTAATTTTTTTTTAAATTACTCCTCTTATTAGTGTTATTAATTTTTTTTCACTATTTCATTAAATTTATTATATAAATTATAATAAAATATTATGATAATATTAATAATATTTTATATCTTATATAATAATAAACTAAAAGTCATATTATAAATTTTTTTAAAAAAAATTAATTAATAATAATATATAGAATAATTTTTTAAAAAAATTAATTAAAAATTTTTTTAAAATATCAACAAATTTAAGTAATATATATATATAACAAGAGAACAATCCTTTTTTTAGTTTTTTTATTTTTTTTATAACCCATCAGATCATGAACTATGCACGAGCAGTTCTTTGTATTCACTCGATTTATATCACTCTGTTCCTTGTGAGAAAGAAATTGTGTAAAATTAAGATTTAGATTTTTTCTCAATTTCCTCCTCTTAATGAAAGGTACTTTCACTCTCCATTTATTTTATGATCTATATTGGGTTTATTTATTTCAATATAAAAGTTTTTTTTATGAAATAAAAATTAAAAAAATTAGAGATCCAAGGCTTTGTTATTGTTGTTGCCATTTATGTTGTTGAAGAACCTTAGGTTTGTTTGTTCATAACTACTAAACTCAATAATGAGATAGATGAAGGAGAAGAAACTTTTAAAGACAAAACTAATGATATTTTAACATCATCATATAGGTAATTTATCAGATTTCATTTTTTTACTTTTATATGAATACACCTAATTTTTCTTGAAACCCCATATAAGAACAAAAAGGTATTGCTTAAAAACCTTGAATGGGCAATAAGTGCACCCAATTCACATGGCAACAGCCAAGGGACATAAAGGATCATCTTTAGTTATTCTCTAATCTAACTTAGATCATATATTTTTCAAAACAAAGAAGTCACAAACTTAATTTGCACATAGACATCATTAGTCTCCAAAACCCTACTAGTAGACAAACAAACAATAAATAATTAAAAATAAATTCAATAAAATAACTAGAAAGCAATTCAAGAGAGAATTTCCATAATAGATGTGTTCCAAATGTATAATTTCTAGGCAAAACATATCCTAATGCCTCTATCATTAAAAAAAAAAAATCAAATCTATATAACCAAGAAAGCATAAGCCTTGTTCCAACCCTAAAATCTAAAAATAAAAAAAGCACAAAAAAAGAGCACCAAGAGCCTAAAGAATCATCACATATCCATTAGATTTAACCAAAAAAAAAAAATTCAAATTCTTGAAGCTTTAATAAATAGTTAAAGGGCGAAAATATACCACTCAAAGAAATCTTTACAAACAATTATTGTATAGAGAAACACAAAATGAAACACCAACAAACTTTTTATTTATTTATTTTTAATGTCTTTTCCTTTTGGTCAATAGGAAGGGTTGAAGGACCCATTTTTAAACAAAATTAAATAGAAATACTCGCTTACTCCAACAAGCCATGCAACCCCAACAATATCATACTCCAATATAGGAACTCTAACATTGTAGTGTGTAGTTCACCATTATGGCTACCTTTAGCTGATACTATATACAAAGAGAGATGTAGATACAATTCAAGTATGTAGAGAGCTTGAGAGAAAGTGTGAGAGCGCTTGGATATCCAAAAGTCTGCACACTTAATAAGGATTAGAGGCCTTAATGCCTAGAACTACAATGTATCTTCCATGAGCCATTTATGTATCCGAAACTTAATTATTCTCCCATCTCCCAACCTCCAATTCTTTCCCAACTCAACATGATCATATGTACACACCATACCTTTCCATGCATGACAAGCACATTTTTGTAAAGGAGGCTCATAACATGGTTCTCTTTATATACTTATTTTGCAAGATCCAAACACACAAGCTAGTAGGTTCCTATTTCAACCTCCAATTGAGTTTTGCAAGCACAGTCTAATTTGTGTATTTGATTTCTGCTAAAACCTACCTTTTCAGGTTCTTAGGCTTACATACCATCTTGCAATTCAGCAGGTACACCTTCTTTTCCTTCAATAAGTCTCCCCATAGAAAGCTTCTATTACATTTATCTAGGTTGTCACAAAATGATGCAGGAAGGGTGATTACTTGGTATAATGTGCTAATTTCCATTAAAATTTATAGTAAAGAATATTGCAAAATCCTATAGCCAATAGTTAACATGTAACAACCTAAATGTATGAAAATTTTTTAACACTTTAGTTCCAGGAATTTTTTTTTTTTTTTTGACACAATTCAATTGCATCAATTAAAAAGTGGTTACAAAAGGACTCCAATGAGGCAATGAGACTCCCATAGACACAAAAAGAAAAAAAAAAAACTAAAAATAAGCACCAAGAGCCAAAAAAAATAATCACATACCCATCAAATTTAATCCAAAAGAAAAAAAAATATTCAAATTCTTGAAAGCTTTAATTAATGGTCAAAAGGCGAAAAGACAACAATCAAAGAAATCCAAGCACCATACCTCCATTTCTTTCCCAACTCAACAAGATCATCTGTACGCACCATACCTTTCCATGCATGATAGGCACATCTTTTATAAGGGAGGCTCATAGCATGGTCCTTATTATATACTTATTTTGCAAAATCCAAGCAAATAAGCTAGTAAGTTCCTATTTCAACCTCCAATTAAGTTTTGCAAGCAAAGTCTACTTCGCATATTTGGTTTCTCTTAAATCCAACCCTCTCAGGTTCTTGAGATTAGATACCATCCTGCAACCCACCAAGTGCACCTTCCTTTCCTTCTCTAAGTTTCCCCATGGAAAGCTTTGATTACATTTATCTAGTCTATCACAAAATGATGCAGGAAGGGTGATTAATTGGTATAATGTGCTAATTTCCACTAAAACTTATAGTAGAGAATATTGCAAAATCCTGTAGCCAATAGTTAACATGTAACAACCTAAATGTCTTAAAATTTTTTAACACTTTAGTTCCAGGAATTTTTTCTTTCTTTTTGACAATTCAATTGCATCAATTAAAAAGTAGTTACAAGAGGACTCCAATGAGGCAATGAGACACCCATAGACACACAACCAACTAGGAACAGAAGATAACAAAAATACATGATCCATATGACACTAACAAAAAATAGCAAAACAAACGTAGCAAAACAAGAATCATTAGGCAAGATTATCCAAATTGACAACCACACAAAGCTCCTTAGCAAATACAATAGAAAAGCCATTAACAAAGATCAGTTTGTGATATTATTACTATCATTGATGACGTTTTGCAACACGTTTCATTCATACTTAAGTTAGGATATTTTTATTATAAATATGTTGAGACTAATATTTTTACTTTCATAAAAAAAAATATTTTATTATTTCATTACAATAAAATAATATTTTGTTTAAGTAAAAGTTTACTTAAATTGAGCATAGCACAAATGAGAAAAAAAAAAACTAGCATTAAGTGGCTAAATTTATTGATTAGATCTCAATAACATTAGCATTTTATTGGAATTCAAATTTTATTAGTAGTTAATAAATTAGGATTGTACTAAACATTGTTATACCAAATGTTTGGGTTCAATAATATCAAAATTAATATCACCCAATTAGGACGTTAATAGAATTCTTGCTTATGTGCCACACACCCGGTTAGAGTTTGAATTTCCATATATGCATCAACTCCCTCAAACTTATGGAAACAATATGATTTTTTTTTTTCAAAGGAGGCCAAAATACTGGGAAAAAAAAAGAAAATAAAGTTATTAAAACACAAACACAAAACCAAGAAAATTTCACAAGGCCTTTCCAACGAGTTATATTAGGAGTACGAGATGGAAACAATATGATTGGTGAAACAGAGACTAGGATTTGTTTTATTTGTGTCTTGGGTGTGCATACATGGACATATATGCTAAAAGATAAACAACTATTAGATTCATTCCATTAAATATTAGTTGATAAAAGCTTTTAAAAAATTATACAAATACTATTATAAATTCATAAAGCAACTAAATTATAATTAATTTATTAATAAAAAATGGTTTTGAATTTGAATTTTGATATTGAATTATTCATTGTATTGATTTTTTTTTTATAGTCTTATTAAAATTTTTAGCATAAAAATATTTTTTTTTTTTTTTTTTTTATTTATAATTTTTTTAATATTTGGAGTTATAAGTTTTGAAATATCACAAATTTGCTAAAAGAAAAGAATGACAAGCCTTTTAATTATTTATCACATTTGAATAATGTTATTAATATAATAATATATTTTCAATTATAATTTAAAATATGAATCAATATCAAATTAGAAGTTTGTTTAGTTCATATTTTAGAATTGGAATTAAGTGAAATTAAAAAATGAAAAAATAAATTTTATAATATATTTGATTTATTTTGGAATCTAAATTAAATTTTTTTTTTGGTTTTTGGTTAAATGAATTACAATAAAAATTATAATAAAAAACATAAATAATAATAATATAATTAAAATATATTTAATTATTATAGTATAAATATATATTTTATATTTAAAAAAAAAATCTTTTAATAATAATATTTATAATAATAATAATAATAATTCAAATTAGTTAATTATTATAATATAATTAATTATAAATAAAAATATAATTAAAATTATATTAATTTATATAGTTAATAATAATAATATTTATCAAAAAATAATTCAAATTAATAATTAAAAATATTAATTTTATAGTAAAAATATAATTTATTAATTAATAATTTAAATATTTTATAATTTCTATAATATAAAAGTAAGGCAACTCTTTGACCTGATACTTAATTTTTCTAATTATGGCTATATGATAATCAATCCATGACTAAGACTTGGTTTTTGTAGATAACCTATAATGTAAAGATTTATTGACAAGGTTAAGCTTTGAATATCCTAGAATCTCATGACTTATAAATACCAAGTTTGAAACAAATGTTGGGCTACAATTTAAGGATTTTCATTATAAAATCAACTTTCAACCAATTTAATATTTTGAAAACTTGGTCAAAAGGAACAATAAAAGTTGTTTTGTAATGATCTGTTTATGAATATAAATTTGTTAGAATCTAAATTTTATATCGAACTTTAAAAAAATTTATAATTGAGCCAACCTCTGAAGGAGCTTCTTTTAATTTGGAATTGGATATCTTATTCATTCCAAAGCATCATTCAATTAACTCTTCCCTAAAAAAAGGGGCTTAATTCCCATATGGACAAGGCTGAAATGCAAGAAATTGTAATGCTTTTGTGGGGCTTTATAAAGGCTTGGGAAAGAAACTTTATTATTTTAAAAGTGTTGTAAAAGTTTGCTTCATGAATTTGGATTTATCAAATCTAGATTTCATATCAAACTTTGAAAAAATTTGGGATTAGACCAACCCTTTAAAGGAGGTCCTTCTAATTTAAAATTGAATATCTTATCCATTCCAAAGCATCATTCAACGATTTATAATTAATCACTAATTAAGGTCTGCCACATTCTAATTTAGCATTCTTGTTCCCTGTAAAAATTTTCTTATAAGAAAATAAGTTAAACAATTTCAAGAACCCTTTATGTTTTTAATTTTAAAATAAAAAATGCTTAAAATTGCTTGCCATTGTACAAAAATCTATTTGGATGCAATGTTTTGAACATTTTTTTGTAAAATAGATTTTACTACCTAATAATTAATACATAATAAAAACTTTTGATTTAATAAGTTAAGTTGAAATTTTGAAATGCATAAAATAATAGCTAAAGTCTCTTTGCATGAAATGAATATTCTTGATGTTCTTAACCTGCAAATCAAGCTCCATAACAATTGATTTGCAAATGGGTTGAAGCCATTAAGCTTAATGTAGAGGATACATTACAAAGCTATGAAAACAAAGTTTAACACCAAAGCCCTTCGTCATGGAGTTCGAGGTAAGACAATTTTGTGGGAAATTGACATGTACAAAGCTAACCTACAAACACCTAAGTACATTAAATGGCATGAGGTAAATTTGCTTGATAGATGGAAACTTGAAAATGTTACTACCTTAAAGCCTTTTGTGATAATAGATGTTAACATGATTACATAATAGAAGGATGACAATGTTAGCTTCTCATTTACTAAACAAGCCACCAGCACTAGATTTAAATCCAATAAGGATGAAGATCTTGAAACTAAAATTTCAAATTATCTTTAGCTAAGTCTTTCTGCATTACAACCATCTAATATTTATGTTAGATCTAAAAGTACAAGATCTAACCTTATAAGTGTAGATCCACATGGACTAGTCCCTTAAGTAGCTTACACTTCAATTTAGTAGGAGTCTCCAAAGTCTCTTATAGCTACAACATCTTAAATTCAATATCTTGATGATCCTAAGGTGCACCATAAACTTAATGTTTTGAAAAAAGATTTTATGATAAATAAAAAAATTTTAAAAAAAATTTATGCTTAGCATATGCTGAATTTTTAAAATAATTTCAAAATTAAAAACTAAAAAATTCAATAAAATTATTATAATTGAATGACCAAAAACAAAAGCATATTTTATTTTTTAATTAGTATAATGAATATTATTTTCAATGGGAATATGAGTATCCATAGTCATCTTTCACAAAAAAAGATGAAGTACAGGCTTAAATTCAATCTTTACAATGGAAGTTGACAAATGACTTTAAAATTAAGTCAGTTCACCCTCTACTATGTGAAATTCAATTTAAACACAAAAGCTTTTTTGTTCTTGCATCATCATTCAAAGTACATATAAAATATGATAATTTTTCAACAAAAAATATTCAAAAACTTATTGAACATAATAATTATACAAATAAAATTTTGTAAATAATTGGCAATTAACTTTCAAATGTGGATGCCACTGTTTTTAGTTTTTCAAATTCAAAAGAAATTTCAAAACTAGATGCCTTTGCTACAAAGTTTCTAACGAAACCTATTTTTAAACCTTTTCAAATTTCTAAAACAACATCAAATGAATTTCATGAAACATTGATGCTTAGATTACAAGCTATACAAGAATCTAAATTTGAAACATCAAAAAACTAAAGTGGTGCAAACCTTAAGTGCACCTAATGACAACTGTTCACAAGCTTTTGTATTTAATACACAATCCTTTAAAGATACAATAAATGAAAGCAAAACCCCTGGGAGCATCTTCAAAGATGTATTATCCTAGACCAACTCTTGACTTAACTTTTGTAGAAAAGGCTTTTTTTTTTTTTTAAAACAAAGCATAGTTCCAATTCAATTTAAGAATGGAATATTGATAGTATTCAAAATATTAAATTATGAATCTTTTATAGCAAATGATAATGGTGTCTTATACTTATAGGACCCATATTCATACCTCAGACCAAGACATTGTTGATATCCTAGTTATAAGATTTTCAGGACAACTTAAAGGCTAGTGAAACCATATTCTCACTTTAGCAAACTACATAAGTATCTTTCAAGCTATTAAGCAAGATGTTCATGGTGAACCTCTTTTTGATAACAACCAACAACCAATCCTAAATATTGTGACAAGTCTAATCTTGGTCATAACAAAACATTTTGTAGGTAATCCTACTCATATAAAAGATAAAAATGTAAAACTCTTATCCAACTTAAAATACAAGTATTTGATAATGTTCGTTGGTAAAAGGTTATGTTTTTAATGCATATTATGCAATGTGACAATGCTAGCCAAGTCTTTTGGAATGAAAAATTCTTAATAGGACTACCAAGGCTACTTGGTGATAAGGTAAGATCTAAACCTTAAACTTAGTATAACAATCAAATTCCTTATCATTAGTTGGCTTATGGAAAACTGATAAGCTTCATCCAGAAGGAAAGATTGCAAATCTATATAGATTTGAAACTTCAAAAGCAGATCAAGTGGGAACAAAAGTAAACATAAAAGGAGTTAGGATTTTTTTTTTGTGCCTAGTTTGATGACAACTTTTACCAAAAAGAAAAAACTAAAAGAAAGCATAAGCCCATTACCAAATCCAAAAATCCTTTTTATTTAAAGTCAAAATCTAAATAGTACCAGCAACCTTCTAAACCCAAAATAGCTTACAAGCCCATGTTAAACAAACCAAAACAAATCAAAGCCCAAACATCTTGATATGTTTGTTACAACTGTGGAAAGTCTAGCCATATGTCCATATACTATAAGCTCTATAAAAAGCTTTAGGCTATTGAACTTCCTAAAATTGTTCAAGCCCAACTTTAAACTTTATTGGTTGATACAATGTTTCATAAAATTGTACAATCCTATTTACCAAGTATCTCCATTTGCCTAATATTTTTTTTATATTGGGATTATAAGCAAGCATGGTACAAAGTCTTTTATTATCAAAATTCACAATTTAGGCATTCTTAGTTATTCTTCTAGAAATCACAAACATGAAGCATATTCCCATTATAATTTGTTCAATGGTGGAATTGGTTTTGGCCAATTCTAGAAATCTTTATTGTACTAATTCAAGAAGTATTTCAAATGTTGTAAGCTCACTATGCAATCCTATCCCATAAAGTATCATATCCAAAATTGTTATACTTTTATTATCTGTTCAAGCTCTCATAGTGTTATGCATGAGAATTTTAACAAAGGCCAAACTTGCTCACAAGCAAACTAGTTCTTGGTAGAGTCTATAAGGTCAAGTTTTGACAATAATTTTCTCCAAGCCATCAATAGAAAACTCACAAAGCTGGTGTTTTGCAATGGTTCAATTAACATCCAAGTCATTCTAACACCATTAAAGCAAGTACTACATAGATTTTACTACATAAGTCCTAGTCTCAAGTATGTCTAGCTAATGCAAAATCCTAGGGGGAATATATTCACTCTTTGAAATATGCCCTTAAAGAAGTAAAAAAAGTAATGGATAAATAAAATCCAACTCTTCATCTTATGATCTATTTACCAATCATGATCTAGATGAAAATGAATTTAGCCTTTTAATTATTAAAAGTGATAAGACTAAAAACAAAAATAAGGACAAGCATGATGACTCATAGATGAGTAAGGACAAAGGTAAAAGTAAATGTAAAAAGTAAAAGTATCTAGTGAAAGAATCTACTTTTCTTTGCACCAAAAATACTTTTATCTTTACTCTCTAGTAAAATAACAATACAAAAGTAAAAGTAGACTCCCTCATCAAAAGCACTTTTGTCCATACTTAGTTTGCTTTCCAACTTATCAAGCATCCAAAGTGATTCTTTGCCTATAAAAGGACTTAAGCACTATGAGCTTTGAGAGAACTCAAGGGAGAACTTGCCAAAGAACTCAACTTCCCTTTCCTAAAATTTTGTTAAATCTTGTAAAAGCCTTAAAAAACTCTAACTTCAAGTTTTTAAAACCTTGTAATTTTGTAAGTTAAAAGTTTAATAAAATTTTATTTTCAAAAGTTTTGTTTGCATTTAAATATGTATCAAAACTATAAATATCAGCTAGAAATTGGTAACAGTTAATAACAACCTTAGTCTAGAACAACCTTTAGTATAATAATGCTACGTATTATAAATTTAATCATTATCTCATCATCAAGTATTTCTTTACTCTCTGATACCACTATCATTTAGGATTAACAAAACATAAGAGAAATGCTTGATGATGAGATAATGATTAAAGTTATAGTACGTGGTGTTGTTACACTGAAGGATCTTCTAGACCAAGGTCATTACAAATTATTACCAATTTTTAGCCGATATAATATAACTTTGATATATATTTGAATGCAAACAAAGTTTTTAAAATTAATATTTTTATTAAACTTGTAACTTACAAAATTATAAGGCTTTGAAAACTTAAAGTTAAAGTTTTTCAAGGCTTTCACAACATTTAAGAGAATTTTAGAAAAGGGAAGGTGAGTTCTTTGGCAAGTACTCTCCTAAGTTCTACCAAAGCTTGGAGTGCTAAGGTCTTTTTATAGGTAGGGAACTACTTTAGATGCTTAATGAGCTGCAAAGCAAACCAAGTATGGACAAAAGTGCTTTCGGTGAGGGAATCTATTTTACTTTTGTATTGTTATTTTATTAGAGGGTAAAGACAAAAGTACTTTTAGTGGAACAAAAAGTAAATTCTTTTACCATATGCTTTTACCTTTTACTTTTACCTTTGTCCTTACTTGTCTATGAGTCATCATGCTTGTCCTTGTTTTTGTTTTTGGTCTTGTCACTTTTAATAATTAAAGGGCTAAATACATCTTCATCTAAATCATGATTGGCAAATGGATCATAAGATGAAGAGTTTGATGTTTGTTTAGCCAATGTTTGTTCTACTTTTTTGATGATATATTTCAAAGAGTAAATATATTCCTACTGAGATTTTGCACCAGCTAAACGTTTTTTAGACTAGGACTTATGCAGTAAAAATTATGAAGTACTTACTTCAATGGTGTTAGAATGACTTAGATGTTGATTGAACCATTGCAAACCACCAACTTTATGAACTTTCTATTGATGGCTTAGAGAGAATAAATACTAGAATTTGACCTTATAGACTCTGCCAAGAATTGGTGTGCTTATGAGTGGGTTTGGCCTTTGCTAAAATTCTCATACATAACATCATGTGAGCTTAAACAAATAACAAAAGTATAACAATTTCAAATATGAAGCTTCATGGTATGGCAATATTAAGGTTGGAATGTTTGAAATCCTTCCTAGATTGGTAAAGGAAAGATTTTTAGAACTAGCCCGAACCAGTTCCACCATTAAACGAACCATAATAGGAATATGATTCATTCTTGTGATTCCCAAAAGAATAACTAGGAATGCCTAAATTGTGAATTTTACTAATAAAAAGTATTGTACCATGCTTGCTTATAATCTCGATATGTAAAATATTGGGCAAATAAAGATACTTAGTAAAATGGATTAAAAAGGGCTTAGTGTATTAGGGTGGCTTGGCCATTGGTTTGGGTGGATAATTTGAAGGATTTGTACAATAAAATAGACATATTCTCCAACTTAGGTATGGTGTTTGATTTTTATAAATTGAGTGTCAACCCAAATGACTTCATAGTATTGGTGAGATTTCTTGGAGTCCCAAGGCTTATAGTACCAAGTCTAAAATAGATGTTTGTCCATAATGTGAGGATTTTCATTTTAAAAACCACTTTTAACTGGTTTAATATTTTGAAACTTGGTTTTTTGAAATATGGTTAAAAAGTTTGAGAAAAAGCTTTTGGAGGGACTTTGGAAATCGCCACCTCTAATTTTGGAAAACCAATTTGTAAAAGGGACAATGAGACCATGACCACCTCTTTTCCTTTTGATGATGATGGCTAAGCCATCAGCTTTGATAAGAGTGCTGAAACCACTTACTTTTTGGATGATGAAGGAGGTAAAACCACTTGCTTTCCTTTTGATAAGATTTTAACCAATAAACTTGTTAATGATAACAAAAAAGACTTTGGAATGGGTCTTCCTTTTGACTTTGCTATTAATTTGATAGGGTGAAATTTGTCAAACCAAGCTTTGAAAAATTTTTGGTCTTTTGGGCTTAATTTTTTAAAGGCTTTAAGGTTGGGTAGGCTTAATGAGGAATTTGATTTTGAAGACTTAAAAAAGTCATTAGTAGTTTGTTTACTTGGGCTTGGGATGCATTATAAACCTAAAGGGCTTGAGCTTTGATTATTTGAGTTGAACATGTTAGCCCATGATTTTGGTTAGTTTTTCTCTGGTTGGGTTTTCTTTTTGGATCATTTAGGCCATTTGAATTTGGGTTGATTTTGGGGTTTTTGTTCCTTGCAAAAATTCTCTTGTAAAAAAATTAAGTAAACAATTTAAGAACCCTTTATACTTTCAATTTCAAAATAAAAAATGGTTAAAATTATTTGTCATCATGCAAAAATTTGTTTGAATATAATGCTTGATTTCTCTAACTATGGTTGTATGTTGATCAATCCATAGCTAAGACTTGACTTTTATGGATAACTTATCATGTAAAGGCTTACAAACAAGGTTAAGCTTTGCATAAAAATTTGAAACATAGTTCAGGCATATTAAAAGTTTTTACAATTGAGATTTAACTATAATTTCATCAAGAAACTTATTTGCAAAAGCAATAACTCTAGAGAAACGAGTAAGCATACTTTGCTAAATGTAATGACCTAGCCTTACTTTGGTTTGTAACAGGTCAATTTTGGATTTAGAAACAGCTAGATTGACTCTCTTTATAGCTTGGATGAAGACATTAAGATGCTTAAAATATTTTTCTAGATTTTTAGAAAACACTAAGAGATCATCAATGTAGACAATTCTAAAATGCTTCTAAGGCAAATAAATTTCATTTATGATCCTCTAGAATTCAAAGAGAGCATTTTTCAATTTGAATGATATAATGTTCCATTCGTATTAGCCAAAAGGACCAATAAAGGTCATTTTGCAACAATCTATTTCATGAATTTAGATTTTCTTAAATCCAAATTTCATATCAAACTTTGAAAAAATTTGGGCTTGGACCAACTTCTGAAGGAGGTCCTTCTGATTTGGAATTGAATATTTTATCCATTCATAAGCATCATTCAACAGTTTATAATCAATCATTAATTGGAATACATTGTGTTATAATTTAGTATTCTTATTGATATAGAAAGCTGCACAACTCCAAAGTGATTTGACTTGAACGAATGATTTTCTTTTCAAGAAGAGCTTGAATTTCTTACTTGTAGTAGTCAACTAATTGTGGATTTATCTAAATAGGTCATGCTTTTGTAAGAATATTTCTTTCATTAAAATGTTTAACATATATGAGTATAACCATATACTGCTTTCGATATCAAAAAGTATTAGGGACATCAGAACAAATTGAAGTTTCAATTTGAGTTTTGATAGTTTGAAATTAGTTTTGAACAAGAAACTTCAGCTTTTGAAGATTAAAGATAAGGTTGTTTGGATTTTAGCAAAAGATTGGTTTTTGCAACTTTATGAATAGAAAGAATTTTCAAAAATGTCTAAGTGATCGTGCTCTTAGGTTGGACTCTTTGGACACGCTTTCAAAAATGTATGTCCAGGGAAAAGAGTGATGGTGAAAAATCTGGCTTGTGGAAACCTCATTGGCTAAAAAAAGATATGTCTTGTTGCGGCTTTCCTCTTGGCTGATCTTTGTAGAAAATTAATTCTGTTTTTGAGCATACTCTAAAATTACCATCGTCTAACTTTTCTTATTATCTCGACTAATACTTTTCAATGAAATTAAAGTCTAGGGACTATATTATAATTTTAGCCCCTTAGATTAGGTGAAAAGAAAAAAAAAAATTTATGCCCCTTACTAGACTTGTTTTTGACTTCCCATATGCAACTAGGTATCAAATTCAAAAATCTTATATATGCATTTAAACATCAAATTCTAAAAGTGATAAAAAAAAATATCATTTATAAGAACCATTGACATGTTATTCTCAAAACTTAAAAGGATAATATTGGGGAAAAAGTCATAAAATTCACTAATTTACATGCATCTTAAGTACGAATTCACAGGTTGTATTATAATGATAAAATTTATGCATTGCACCATAACAATAAAGTTCCAGATGATGGATGATATTTTTGTCTGATAATTCTTCTCTGTTTCTTGCATTGAAGTGTTTTCAATTTATTTTTAATAATTCAGAATTTGTGTTGAAGATTTGAACTTTCATATTACTTATCTCTCTAGAACCCCTGGTGTTGCCTTCCAGGTTTTACTTTCCTTTTCCCGCACTTTCTTAGGAAAAAATTGTGTTTCATTATCATTGTTTTTTTGGCTTGAAACTCAGGTACGGTATGTTAAACCCTCTTTCTTGCTTGCTCAGAAGATAGATAGTGTTTCTGGGTGTCCAAACACTCAGGTGTTTTTCTTTCTTAATGCTAAGTTAATGGCATTTGCATTTATCTATTACTTACAAGACATATGGCCTTTTTTGGTAATGAAATTGGATGATTTGAGGGAATCTGATAAATAGGTTAGGAAGCTCTCAGATACCCACAAATGCGAAAAGATTCGTTTATGCAGTCAGAGATCAAGAATCTCAATCTGTTATTTACATACTCTCCACTCAGAATTTGTCTGAGCAATCAGCTGTCGATGCTAAGTACCTTATCGGGGAAATTTGCCCTGATTCAGTTGTGACACTGGTGGGTCGTTCTGCGCATGTGAAATTCAATCAGAAGAGAAGGAATTGGACGATAATGGTGATGCCTCGGTACCCACTTAGTCATTCAAAGTGCTTAGAGGATGCTTTGTTGAGAACATCACAAGGGAAAAGTAGGAAAGTTTGGCTGGAAACTTGGTTTTGAGAGAAATTTTTGGAATTGGTTTTCATGGTCATATCTTGGCTGCCCAGAGGGTGGCCAAAGTGGTCAGTTCCTCGTTTTTGGTGCTTGAAGCTCCAGTTGTTAAAGCGTCTGTTGAAAAGAAGTCTTCGGGAGCAGTTGATGGCTGTAGGGGAGTTCAGGGTTTAGTTAGTAGTCTTGTCCCACCTAAATTGGGTGTGCTTGTTTCTTCAGTTCAAGGATATTTTGTCTTACAGATGATGTTCAGTCACAGATGGTGAAGACGTTGTCTTCCCATGTGGATGCCTCTATGCAGAAATTAAGTCCTCCGAGTTGTGTTCCAGAGCGAGGATTGAAGCTGCTGAGCACTTTCAAGGTTCCATCATTTGCCCAATCCATCTCTCCTTTGCTCATGGATCTACATAATATATTTATTTATCTGCCGTCAATTGGGAGGACTTCAGCCTTTTCACAGAATATGCTATATGATATGAACCGAGATGAAGTGGTGAATGCGAGAACTGTGTCTGAAGTTTCTACCGTTCGCTTTGCTGTTGAAGGGCTGAGAATTACCCTAAATAATGCTGGTTGATTACCAATTAGAAGAATGGTAAAACCTGATGAAACAAAAATAGAGTTTTCTGCTCTTCCAGTTGAAGAGAAGTCATCTGCCCCTGTTGCCCAACCCCTTCAGAGCCAGACTAAGAAGTTCAAGAATATTGTGGCTGTAGTAGATGTTAGTGGCTTAGCAGGTCTCAGGAAACATTGGAATACCCTTGTGCCTCTGGGGATCAACGATCTAGTTGCACAGCTTGTGGTGAACAGTGAAAGTGACGACGAAGTTTCCCACAGCGCACTTTCCAGTAAACCTATGGTGGCACTGGGTGCTGGGGCAACAGCAGTTGTAGGAGCTTCATCTTTCGCTAAAGTGGTTCCAGTGTCAACCTTCATCAAGGATCTGACACTCAAGCTTCCTGCTTCTGTCAAGCTTATGCTTTTGCAAACCCAAAAGACAATGGGAATAACTCTAAGCAAGGCTCTTTTGTCATCAAAAATGGTAGCCCCGGGAATGGTTAATTCTCGAGCTAATGCTTTGTCTGTCTTGAAGGCAGCTGGTTTGGCTGAGAAAATCTGGACAGTGGTTCATGGTATCATAGCCTCTGTAGAGAAGACCAGCTCTTCAGCCATGAGAACTGCATTTTATGAAATAATGAGAAGGCGACAAGGAAGACCTGATGGTGTCCTTCCTTGGGTAACCTTTGGTTGCATTATTGCGACTTGCTCAGGATTGTTTGCATATGGAGATGGTCTTGAATGTGCTGCTGAATCTTTTCCTGTAGCACCTTCAATTGCCAGGTTGGGATGCAGGATTCAAAGTTTACATGAGACATCTCAAGCAGTGTAACAGACAGATGCCAGCAGAATACAAGAATCTATAGATTCACTGATGCACAGATTGAGGAAAATAAAGGTTCAATAAAGTGTGACTATGATTTCTCCATGTTTGTATACAAGTTTATAATCTTCTGAAATGATTGGTATTCTAATTTAGAGGATTTTTCTATACATAAACTCTTTGTGGTATGGGTGATTTGTATCAGCAAGAGTTAATGTTGCCCTGACCAGAGTTAATTTACCAATCCCATATAGCCTTCCTTTTAATCAAGAAAACCCCTCACAATTATTCCTTTGTTGCCCTGTTTTTATTCTCTTTATGTTTAACCTCCAATTTTAGCTCCCTCTCTGTTGGTTTCAGATTGGGATTGAAACAAAACTCTCTCTGCTGTTGCCTGATAACTCTGATATCTAGCCTCTTATGCCTTGGTTCTGCTGTTTGTCCAACATCCTTTATTCGCACATAAACTGTAATTGCAAAAGGTTCCCAATCTTTTAAGCTATGTGATCAAGCATAGTCAGGTTGCATGCATGAAATATTAGTATGTTACTTTGCAAGGATGGAGACTACTCCATTTCTGCCAACAGAAAGGGCCTTTCTAGTTTAACTTGCTGCTTGAATTGTGTAGTGTCCTGGTGCAACATAGAAGATAAGCATTGTCAAATGAAAGAGTCAAATCATGCTTCCTAGAAGTCATAACAAATGCTTGAGTTGCCTTATCTGTTTGATTTATCTGTGTTTCACTGCATGTTCCGTCAGAATGATAGTTGGTTCAATATCATCGCATGTTACACAGGGACATTAGCATGCCAGTGTTTCTATACGGTTCAATGTTGAAGGGGCCTCAACCCGCACTATTTGTTTCTATCATGCTTTATTTGCATCAATTTTTTGGGAAACTTAGGCAAGATTTCATGGAATTAGCCTGCTATGACTCTTTGAAATTTTCTGGTAAGTTCATAAGCCTTCCAAATTGTGATTGAGATTGCAGAGCAGGGACCACAGCAAGTGGTACTACACCTTGATCACGGAATTGCCATCTGCTTGCTGAACATTTCAATGATCCGCCTGTATCAGTGACCCCGCGGAATCTTATGTGATGTCATTCTAAAGATCTTCATGTTTCATATCTATATGCATCCCGGTTGATCAAGCCAAACTATGCATGACATTCCAATGTTAGGTTGCATATTGAAATTGTTTCCCATGATCCACTGAGACCATTGGTGTGGACCAGAGGACGGGAAATATACAATCAATCTCAATTCTTGTGTAAAATTGACTTTTCTGCCTCTACAATCTTTTGAAATATTTGAATCAAAATGACGTACAAGTTCTTAGTTATTGGCTTTTGGTGCCATGCATTCAGGCGTTTCAGATTTTTACATAAACTACTTTATTCTAATTAATAATATTAAGGTTCGGAACTTTGTTATCAATTTTTTCTCACTCACATGTAATATTATGTTTTGTATGTAGACTTCAGTCACCAAAATTTCACGAAAAAATATTCGTAATTTAGTCAAAAAAATTTAAAAAAAATGATTAAATCTCTAATTTTAAATTTAAAATATTTCAAAAATTTTAATTGTTTTAATGTTTAGAGATAGAAATTTCAATTTTCCTATTAGTGATCATGCATTTATGTCGGACATGCTCTTGAAAATGGATGTGGGGGCGAAAAGTCTAAGGGATTGTAAAAATTCTTGGTTGTAGAGATCTCATTGGCTAAAGAAAGAAATGTCAAAGTTGTTGCTTTCCTCATGGCTGATCTTTGCAGAAATTGATTCTGTTTCAAAGCCAACTGTGAAATTACCATGAAAATGCATGTCGGGGGGAAATGTTAAGTGATCCTACGCTTAGACTTGGACTCTTTGGACACGCTTTTGAAAATGCATGTTCAGGGAAAAGAGTGATGATGAAAAATCTGGCTTGTGAAAGTCTCATTGGCTAAAGAAAGATATGTCTTATTGTTGCTTTCCTCTGGGCGATCTTTGTAAAAAATTAATTCTGTTTTTGAGCCACTTTGAAATTATTATCGTCCAATTTTCTTTATTTTCTCAACCAATACTAATTAAATTAAAGTTTAGATACTATATTATGGTTTTAGCACCTCAAATTAGATAGAGAGAAAAAAAAAAAAAAAAAGTTTAAACCTATTGTTAAATATGTTTCTGACTTTTCATATACAATTAAGTAATAAATTAAAAAAAATTATATATATATATATATTTAATCGTTAACTAGAAAATAAATTATTTATAAGTGTAATTAACATATTATTTTTAAAATTTAATGAATAACATTTAAAAAAAATTATATAAAATATATTAATTTATATGTATCTTAAATACTAATTTATATGTTAAATTACACTATGAATCACAAATAGGCAACGGTTGTTAAAGTAAAATATGAGTCTGCGTGTGCAAAATTGTACTGCGAAGAGATTTCAAACATAAAGACCGTAACAACCAATGGCATCATAAATGAAGTCAATGGAGTGGCTCTCCGAAGTCTTCTAAAAACATCATTTGAATTCAATACCTCACCCACCAACCACGCGTGCGCTGTGGGTTGCCTACCAATATTGACTGCCCCCTTAATGGAAAATTGACTTGGTGGTATTTGCTCTATTATTTAAGATGCATACATATGCAGGAATTTTATCCTCTGCCCCTTTTGTCTCAGTGTCTTGCCCATCCAACGAGAAAAAAAGGCAGAATATAAATGTTGAAAGAAGGAAGGCTCTCGTCTGCCAGTCGCACGGCGTTCCTTTTCCTATTGCTAGTGTTCCAAAGCTGCAATGCTAGGAAGACTAAAAGTAACAATAATTGTCCCGCTTCTTCATGCGGTACTATTAACATCGGTTACCCTTTTCGTCTGAATACCGATCCAAGCAATTGTGGAGACATGAGATACAATCTTTCTTGTGAGAACAACTCGACAGTAGCCTTGTACTTGAAAAGCTCAGCAAATGAGAAGTTCTACGTGCAGGAAATTGACTACAACAGCAACACAATCCGAGTGGTGGATGCTGGTATTGACAAACATGATTGTTCCTCTGTTCCTCGGGCTCCTCGTGTTCTTTTAGGCTTTGACCAAGAGGGCGATTCTAGTCCGTATGCGCTGCTTCCGCTTAATTTCGTTGTTTTTTTCATCAAATGCAAAAATCCAGTGAATTCTCCTCTCTACATAGACCGAAGTGCTTGCTGGAGAAATAGGTCTTTGGCGACAAAGTCTGCCGATGAGTCCTCTTATCATTATGCGATCGTCGTCAGTCAGAACTTCACGGTGGGGGAATTGATGGACCAGTGCAGCATAGAGACGATGACCTTTTCGTCGCTGCCCTCCAAAAATTTTATTAATAAATCTTTTCTGGAAATCCACAGGCAACTGGCATATGGGGGGTTTGAGCTTAAATGGTGCGACGTCCATTGCACGGGTGGTTGCTACATCAATTCATCAGACAACAGGTCATACTGTAATCCAGGTAGCTAATAAATTCGCAAGGTTGATTTGTTAGAAATAAGAGATTATTATAACTCACTTTATTATTGAACTTTTAATTTTAAATGTTTAAGTTTCTAATCACTTATTTTTACTTAATTAATAAGATTCACTTCCTTACACTTATATTTTCCTTTTTTAAAGTTGGCAGAGTTTCCTCCTTTCTAGATATCTTATCAGGTAAGTCTCTCTCTCTTCTTCCTGTCTCTCTCCCCATTGCGTGTGTTTTTCTCACCAAGGATCATTGTTGGCGCATACACGTGCACGCTGAAATTGAAATTGAAGTTAGATCCATCATTGTTTTTTATTTTTTGTTGGGTATGTTATTATTTCCCGCAAATTAACGTTAACAATACTCACTCGTTTTCTTTAGGCCTCTTATATTTTACGGTCGAGCTTCTAGGTAAGAATTCTTGTTTTTGGTAAAAATTATATTTTTTTTTTTTTTTCTTTATACAATATAATAATAATAATAATTAATAAAATAAATTTTTATTTTTTATTGAGAATTTTTATATTTAAATATCAAATAATAATTTTAAAAATTAAAAATAAATAAATAATATATTAATATTTAAAATTATACTTATTAAATAATTTATATTATATAAAATTAAAATTATTATTATTATTATTATATTATTATTATTATTATTATTATAAACTTTTAATTTTTTTTATTTTAAATAGAAATATAATAATTTAATATAAAATTTTGTCATTACTTTTTCTTAAAAAAAAAATAATATATATATATAAAAAAAATCTAAATATATATAATTATTTATTATAAAACATATATAAAATTTATATTAAAATAAAAAATAAAAAATTTAGATATATTAATATATTTTTCATTTAAAAGATAAATATTTTTAAATATTATATTATAAATCATATATATAATAATATAATTATTTTATTATAATTAGATATAAATAAAAATATAAATTTAATTTAAAATAATTTTTTTACAAAATAAAAAAAAAATAAGATAAATTTAGTGATTTAATAAATAATATAATGTGAAAATTTTATACATTTGAATGACATCTTTTAAATTTTATAAATTTTTTAAAAAAATAAAAATTCTTACTAAATTAATTTGTTAAAATCAAAAAATTCACTATTAATTAGAATATCTATTATAATTAACTAAATTTATCTCTACATAATATTCTAATAAAATTGTATATTATGCAGCATTACTTCAAGTACTAAAAGTTGTGTGTGGGACTCCATGTGTGATTGTATTTTTGATCTACAAGTGGCGTAAGAGACATCTATCAGCAGATAATTTTATAGAAGAGTTTTTGCAGAGTCAGAATAACTTTATGCCAGTCAGGTATTCTTACTCGAATATCAAGAAGATGACAGGAAATTTCAGGGACAAGTTGGGGGAAGGAGGCTTCGCTTCAGTGTTCAAAGGAAAGCTCCGCAGTGGGCGCCCCGCCGCAATAAAAATGTTGAGTCAGTCTAAGGGTAATGGACAAGATTTCATCAATGAAGTAGCCACAATTGGAAGGATTCATCATACTAATGTGGTTCAACTGATTGGTTTCTGTGTCGAGGGATCGAAGCGTGCTCTTGTGTATGAGTTTATGCCTAATGGATCTCTCAACAACTACATATTTCTTGGAAAGGAGACTGTCAGTTTAAGTTGGGAAACACTGTATAAAATTTCCCTCGGTGTGGCTCAAGGCATTGAATATCTGCATCGCGGTTGCGATATGCAAATCCTGCATTTTGATATCAAGCCTCATAACGTATTGCTTGATGAGAATTTCCTGCCTAAGGTTTCTGATTTCGGGCTTGCTAAATTGTATCCAAGAAATGATAACATTTTGTCGCTCACTGCCCCCAGAGGGACCATAGGATACATGGCACCTGAACTCTTCTACAAAAACATTGGGAGGGTCTCTTATAAAGCCGATGTTTATAGCTTTGGAATGCTATTATTGGAGATGACAGGTAATGTTAACAAATAATTTGAAATAATTTATTTTGTTAGTATTATTATTAAATGAGTAGTTAAATTTAAAATATTATAGATAATTTTAATTTTAATATTATTAATTAAAATATTTTATAAAATTAATTAATATAAATAATATTATATATTAAAAATATATTTAAATTTAAAAATTTTTTAAAAAATATCTAATAAAATTTAATATAATTTTTACTTAATTATAAGTTAACTCAGAGTTTAAATTAATTTTAACAGGTAAGAGGAAGAATTTAGATGTAACAGTCAAAAATTCTAGCCGAATCTACTTTCCCTTTTGGGTTTACGACCAACTATGCGATGGAAAGACTATAGGAAATGAAGATCTCACAGAGGAGGAACGAAAGATTGCTGAGAAGATAATATTAGTTGGATTATGGTGTATACAAATGAATCCTAATGATCGTCCTCCCATGAATAAAGTGGTAGAAATGCTGGAAAGAGACTTGGAAAGTCTAGAATTGCCCCCAAAGCCAGTTCTGTACCCAGAGGAAACGCCCATAAAGGATGGAGAAAGAGGAAATCATGATGAGTCATCTATCCCATCTTCGGCGATCAATCCTACTGAATCAATCAGTTTCATTGTAACGTCTTAAAGAAATAAAACAATGTCTCAAAATAAGAAAGGAGGCTTGCTAGTGCACATTGTAGGGTCTGAGGATCATTGACATTTCTTTCGAGTTAAAGGAGCTGATCTTCACTGGTAAAAGAGAACACATAAAGTATGATACCTGTTAGACTTGAAGAGCTTGCTAGCATTATACATAATAACAGCAACGCATTAGCTATGCTTTGTGATTAATTTTAGAATTGAAGGTGACTTTCTTCGGATATACAAAATTACAATACTCGAGCAATACTTCTACAGTAATTATCCTGCGTTACTTTTGGATTTCTCTTTCCACCGCTGGACAAAGAGAGCCATTTTCTTCCTATGTCATCTACAATAAGAGGAAAAAAAAAAATCAGAGAGAAAAGCCAACCCCAACCTGTGTTTCCAGTTCCACTCCTCTCTCCCTCTCTCTCGCCATGACAGCGGCCGCCAAACACCACCACAGGCCGTCGTCATCAAAGGCGCCCAAGAATCCAACCGCCGTCAACTCCGCCACCCCACAATCCAACCACCACGAAAGCCCCACCTCCGCCGCTCTACCGATAACCGACAAGGCTCTGTCACGCGCCACCCACATCACCCGCAAAGAGCTCCTTAAGCGCTGGTCTCACAAGCCAAAGCAGTTGTCCAAATGTTATAGAAGCCACTACTGGAAATTAAAGGAGGAGCTTAAGTTACAGTACGGAGAGTACTGCTGGAGATACGGTGTCAGCCCTTTTAAAGAAGATCAACCCCAAACCCATAAACAAGATCAAGGTCCTGACTTTGGTATTGAAGTTATTGGGGAAAATAACAACGGCACACAGACATGTCTCATAACGATGGGATGAGCCATGATGGCCAAAGTAACAGGAGAAAGGAAAGAAAGCAGAGGACCTAAAATAACTTGGGTTAAATTAACTTCTGCATTAGTGAGATGGAGCGACTTATGAGCAATACCATTTTGTCTTCCGGCTCTGGGAGTAGAAAGGGGATAAAAAGGATCCTGCAACTGAACATTGATTAGTTCCATTCAGCATGTTCCATTTAGGATGTCTACTTGAGTTGAGAGGGGAAGCTGGTACGATGTATCGGCCAAAGCAGAGAAATTCTGATATTGTCTTTGTCCTCAAGATCATTAAATTTGAAAATTGCATGTGCTCTACATCATGATATTAATATTGTGTTTATCTCACCTATTGTATAAGTTTTCATTTACTGTTATAAAGTCCTTGTAAGAATAACATTCTGACTACATAGCGACATTCCTTTGCATCTGTCTTATCATTTATCATTTCCAATTCCATGCTTGGAATAAAAGAGTTGGTCTATCTCTTGCATCTCTTTTCCTGACCTGTAAAGCCAATACTCAGGTTGACAACTCCTTCACTTCCAAAAGGCTCAAAATGCAGCACTTCTTTTTGAAAGTTTCAATGATCGGGCAGTTTAAATTCAATCACGCACGCTCGATTCAAATGTATCATGTCACACTCCATTCAAATGTATCATGTAGGTCTTTCCTTGAGACATGATAAGCTGAAGTATCAGTAAGGGCAAGTGTTGGGTAAAACGGTCTAGCTTTTAGTGGGCTATATTTCTGCGCAAGTTCTTCCAATGTGTTTTTAGCTTCTACGAGCTTAAAGCAACTCCTTGAGCAGCTTTAAAATATACTTAATTTCCACTCAGATTTGACTGCAAATTTAATTAAACCTCTGGAAAAATGGAAAATATGTGTAGTTCTACGGTAAAATTTAATATGTAACCCAACTTGCTCATGAAAATATAGGCTAAATGGCAATTCCTAGGCACATGAAAGTCAGGCTGCATATCTTCAGCAGGTGGAGAAGAATCCTTCATGCCTAAAAGACAATCAGTATCTATCAGACCTGCTTTCGTGTCTATGGTGCTTGTGCGAGCCTTCACCATCCCTGGAACTCTTTTTGCGAGAGGACTCGTCAATCTCTGTGGAGTGCCTCTTAATTGATTCCATAGGACCCCTTTTGTCATGGCACTTGTCCCTGTCTGAAGAGCTCTTTTTACAATGCCACTCCTCCCTGTCCAGTGATATCCTTCTGTTGGAGTGCTCCGACCTATCCCTAGAATCCCCTTTGCCTTGATGTTCCTCCCATCCCACAAGGTGTATTTTTTCATGGAGCTCTTCCCTGTCAATAGAGCTCCTGTTACAGCGATCTTCAATATCCAAAGAGCTATTTTCCGTGCCCCATTCCTCCTTGTCAGCAGACCTTCTCCTATGATGCCTTTCTCCCTTTTCCATAGAGCTCAGTTTTCTTCTTGGCGGTCATGGGACTTAATATATAATAACCAAATTGAGTTGCTCAAAAGAAACCCATTTCTGTAATCAAATTCGCAGGAATGAAGTTTAAATTTTCTTCCAATGCAAAAAAGAGCCTTTTGCATGTGAGGGCATCAATTTGTTTCAAACAACATCGTCAAACCAAACTCATGCATTTCTTTTGTCAAGGCAAGTTATTTTGAAAGTCCAGCTATACTCTAGTATTCTTTCTAAGATCGAAGTCTATTGAGATTCAGTACTAAAAATGCAGAACTAAATAACCAGATTACAACTATGGCTAATTATTTGCTGCTACTTTCCATGATAACATTTTTCCCCCTTTGAATACCAGCTTATATACTTCACTTCCTGGAATGCACATCTTTAAGCAGTTTCACTGCTTTGCCTAGTTCCTCTAAATAAGTTATCGCTCTTCTTAGGAATTTTCACTTTCACTTGCATGCTTTTGAAACTTTAATTACAATGTAACATACCTGAAAACGTGACATATATCTTCCTTCTGGTGGAGGAGGAATGCCAAGCCTCTTCAGATCATCATACGGAATTGGCTTTTTGAGAGGGAGCACAATCAAGATATATCATTTAATCAGTTCTAATAATTTTCAAAAGTTTGTTATTTATAATGAGTCAACTAAGGAATTTTTTAGTTATACTTAATTATTTCAGATTTTTGAAGTATTTTAACTTCCAATTATTTAAGCAATTTGTTAGTGTTTTAGTCTTACTAGTAATTTGTATTCAAGGATATTATTGGTCTTGTTTTACTATTAGTCTTATGCAATTTTATTATGATTGGAAATTTAATGTTCCATTTCTTTTATGTGCTGCGGAGCGGAACTTTTCTTAATGAGCAGATTAGTTGTATATCTTTCTGTATCTCTTTTCCCTACTTTCCTCTATCCTATTTTGCACACTCCACCAAAAAACAAAAATAAAAAAGAACCCTGTTATTTCTATCTTTCCTTTGTGAAAAACGAAAAAAGGAAAAAAAGTAAAGCTCCCTCTTAAAGAGATTGAGAGAACCTTGAAAACAAAATTTCTTTTCGTTAACCACCCATCTCCCTGCCCAAAATTTGATTTCAACCCATGAAATTTGTATCTCGTCCAAATTGAAAACATCTACCACATCACATCCTAAGCCACAATGACCATGCATAAGTCATTGAACTAAGTGTCCTACAGCCAAATATTGGATCAGAGAAAGCTAGTTCACAGGAAGCTACAGTGAGTAGGGCATGCCTTTGGAACCAAACTACGGTGCTAGGAAGTACTTTGGTGTTTACCCAAATAAACAGGTAAGTAGAGCAGATGGTACTTATAAAGGAGCTTGAAATGGTCTTTCTCGTCTGCCGAATAGAAGCTGACCGGACTCCATCTTGCCACCAAGGCGTTCACCTGTTGGCAAATGAAATACTTTCTCCTGATCTTGATTGAAACCAAAGTTTTGATAGAGGAAGTGAGTGATCTAACCTAACCTTCTTGGAATCCATCCTGGCATCAACTACTGTTGGCTATAATCAACTACGATTTCAGAGTCATCAATATAGGAATGATGAGCATCCTATAGAATCACACAAATGCCGCAGAGATCAGCATCAATTGTTTCTTTTGCTGCAGACTACATCAATATAGGGCACTCATAATGAACTCCTCATATGGTGCATGTTCACACTTATGGTACAAATGGAACACTTAACATCCGTGTGTTTATTCTTATATTTAGTTGAAGATTTTGTTTTTGAAGGTTTCGCATATTCAGATGCAGGTTATTCTGTTACAACCATAGACCAGACCCTCATACCTAATAAATACCATAAAAAACTATAAGCTATGCCCTGAAAGCATTTGAATTGTATGTAATAAGCAAAAAGAAGTTTACTATAAGAACAGATTGTAAAGCAATTGTTAAGTATAGTAAACATGCAGAGACCAATAAATTATCCCAAAAACGGTGGATGAAATTCAAGACCTTAATTTCTCATTTAACATCAAGTTTGAACATATCAAAGGAAAGGATAATTTCGTAGCAGACCATTTATCTAGAAAATTGTATTAATCTGGCAGGAATCCAGACCAAGGCATGATTCCTTTTGGAGTCAAAAAGACCAGGCAGGCTAGAAAGCCTCAGCCCATTGGAACTTTTATCCAGGTAGCTCAGACGCAAACAGGTATGCAGACCTTAATCCCTTAACAATTTTAAATAAGACCAGAAGATTTTCCAGCCTTGTTTACTCAAGAAATGGATAATCAAGGAAGACCCAGAATTAAATTTAGACCATTTGGATTAATCATTTTGCCCAAAACAGCATCAAATTTTAGGCCACAGTCTCATATTTCTTATACCAAGGAGCAAGAGTGTTTAGTTAACAATTTATGGAATGCTGCAACCATTAAACCAAACCAAGGGTATTTCATTACTTGCCTAAATGCTCTTTCTAAATATTTTGAAAACCAAAGTAAGATTTCAAAAATCCAATTTTATGTTCTCTAAAGAGCATGAAACCACAAGGAGGGTTGTTGGAATGCTTTAGGATAAGATACAAACATTGGAGGGTGCTTTGGCTGGGATGAAACAACAAATTTGAGATGTATTCATTTTCAAGAAACATGCTGAATGAACCTTTGTCATCAAATAGAACCATGTAAATCCAGTCGAGGTTTGTCCTCTATGATGCCCTCGTTGTTGAACTCCATGCATTGAGGAACTAGCCTTGGTCGGTCTCTTTCACTGCAGAGCCAACCGTATTTGCTCCAGTATGTTATTCTCCATGCCAAAAGGTGCAATCTCAGTATGCTTGACAAGTATATCATGACCTTGCAACTTCATTTTTTTGTGAGGCTTGGAGCAAAATTTGTTTATAAAATTATTGGGGCGCTGCATTGGTACTATGCCATGGAATCCAATCTATTGTGTGAATGCTTCCTTGCAATATGACTTCAACGAATGCAAATTTAGTTGGTATCTCTATAGTTGGATCTTGCGTTCACTATTACAAAGATTATCCATGGTTAGTCAGGTGCTATGATGTATATATGTCATGCTACACTCACCCTTAAATTATGACTCTTTGGAAAATCTCCATTATTTTTCCATAGGGGATTTGTTGTAGGTCATTCTTGTAATTAAAGGAAAATGAGACAGGTGACATCCCTATTGGCTAGGTGAGTTCTTGGTTCAGAAAAGTTGCTTTTGTTGATTATCCTGGGTGATTTGAACAGTCTTTCTCCTTTCCATCAAACATGTGTTTTTTATTTTTCTCTCTACATTTTCTTCTTAATGACTTATCTGTGTACTTGTCAGTATTTCACATTTCCAAATGGTGCTCCAAATTTTATTTTTTCTCTCTATCTAGGTGACTTGATTATTTGATTGTATTATTTATTGAAAAAAATTAACAATCCAAATAATTGTTGATTCTTTTTTTACACTTCTGATTATCAATTTTAGATGTTTTGAAATGAAGACAAATTAGGAAAAAAAAAAAAAACATGGCTTGGAGGATTGTCAAGTGATAATAAAGTAAAGATTAGCATATTCTTTAATTTACTTAACCAGAGTTTGTTTACTTCTAATTAGAAAGGACTTGACCAATCTAAGAAAGCAAACAAATGGTTATAATTTCCTATGCACTTATTGGTTGGAATTGTCAGATACGTGCACATTTTTCCACTACATGAAGCATGACTCACACCTTAATCCTCCTACATCCTTCGGTATTGTAGCTATTTTGAATCTTTGAGTTTAGTTGACAAAAGCCTCTTGATTCTTTAAGAAATCAACGTTCTTTTATTCAGTAGGCATGTTTCCTCTCTCTTTTATTAGTACTGTAGTGTAGATTCTACGATAACGCGATAAGGATGCAGAGAGTTTATACCAAGTTTGGCTATCTTATGCATCTCATTTTTTATTTTCTAGACCGATTCTCTGTCACAACAATTCAACCCAGAGCAGCATTGAAGATACACAATTTTAAGGTGGTCTTGGGGCAGACACCAACATCCTGCCAGAATCTACAAGGAAATTGGTAATATTATCAATGTACACAGGAATTATGTCCTTTCACAACAGCAATGAAAAGATCTTAAAGCATGAATTTATTGATTGGATCTCAATAACATTAGCATTTTATTGGAGTTCAAATTTTATTGGTAGTTGATAAATCAAGATTGTACTAAACATTGTTATACCAAACGTTTATAGTCAATAATATCAAAATTAATACCACCCAAATAGGAGGTTAATAGAATTCTTGCTTGTGTGCCACACACCCAATTAGAGTTTGAATTTCTATCTATGCATCAACTCCCACAAACTTACGGAAATAATATGATTTATTTTTTCAAAGGAGGCCAAAATACTAAAAAACTAGAAAATAAAATTATTAAAACACAAACACAAAACCAATAAATTTTCTCAAGGCCTTTCCAACTAGTTATGTTAGGAGTACAGGATGAAAACAATATGACTGGTGAAACTGAGACTAAGATTGGTATTATTTGTGTCTTGGGTATGCATAAGAGATTGCAAGCTTAGACTTTAAAGTATTGGGATGGTAAAATTGTTTAATAAGATGTAAGATAAGTGGACATGTATGTTAAAAGATGACCAACCATTAGTTTTATTCTATTACATGTTAGTTAATAAAAACTTTTAATAAATTATACAAATATTATTATAAATTTATAAAATAACTAAATTATAATTAATTTATTAATTAAAATAGTTTTAAATTTGAATTTTGATGTTGAATTATTTGTTATATTGATTTTCTTTTTACAGTCTTATTATTAAAATTTTTGACATAAAAATCTTTTTTTGTTTTTTATTTATAAATTTTTAATATTTGGAGTTATAAGTTTTGAAATATCACAAATTTGTTAAAAAAAAAGAATTGCAAACCTTTTAATTAGTTTTATTACATTTGAATAATGTTATTAATATAATAATATCTTTTCAATTATAGTTTAAAATATGAATCAATATCAAATTAGGCGTTGTTTAGTTCATATTTTAGAATTATAATTAAGCGAAACTAAAAATGAAATAATAAATTTTATAATAGATTTGATTTATTTTAAAATCTAAATCAAATTTCTTTTAGTATTTTTTAGTTAAATGAATTAAAGTAAAAATTATAATAAAAATATAAATAATAATAATATAAGTAAAATATATTTAATTACTATGAAATTATAAATATAATTTATATAATAATAATAATAATAATAACTCAAATTAGTTAATTATTATAATATAGTTAATTACAATGAAAAATAATTAAAATTATATTAATATATATAATTAATAATAACAATATTTTTATCAAAAAAAATAAATTAATAATAATAAATATTAATATTTAAAATTAATATATTAATACAACAATTTTATAGTAAAAATATAATTTATTAAATATTAATTTAAATATTTTATAATTTCTATAATGTAAAGTCAAGACAATTCTTTGATCTAACACTTCATTTCTCTAACTATAGTTTTATGTTCATCAGTCAATAGTTGAGACTTGCTTTTTTGGATAATCTATCATGTAAAAACTTATAGATAAGGTTAAGTTTTGGATAACCTCGAGCTTATAGTACTTAGCCTAAAATAGAAGTTGGACTATAATTTGAGGATTTTCATTACAAAAAACTACCTTTAACTAGTTCAATAATTTGAAAATTTGGCCAAAAGAAACAATAAAAGTCATTTTGTAATAATCTGTTTCATGAATTTAGATTTACTAGAATCCATATTTCATATTAAATTTTGAAAAAATTTGGGTTTGGGCCAACCTCTGAAAGAGGTCCTTCTAATTTGAAATTGGATTTCTTTTCCATTCCAAAGCATCATTCAATTAACCCTTTCTTACAAAGGGGCTAAATTCCTACCTAAACAAGACCAAAATGCAGAAAGTTGTCATGCATTTGGTGGTGCTATACAGAGGCTTAGGAAAGAAGCTTTATCATTTCAAAAGAGTTGTAATGGCCTACTTCATTAATCTAGATTTGCTAAAATTTAGATTTCATATCAAATTTTGAAAAAATTTGGATTTGGGCCAACCTTTGAAGGATGTTCTTTTGATTTGGAATTTGATATTTTATCCATTCCAAAGCACATTCAATGGTTTATAATTAATCACTAATCAGGTTACATTGCATTCTAATTTAGCATTCTTGTTCTTTACAAAAATTCTCTTGTAAAAAAATTAAATAAACAATTTCAAGAACCCTCCATGTATTCAATTTCAAAATAAAAAAATGTTTAAAATTGCTTGTCATCGTGGAAAAATCTATTTGGATACAATATTTTGAATTTTTTGTGAAATAGAATTGCTACTTGACAATCAATACATAATAAAAAATTTTGATTTAATAAGTCATGTTGAAATTTTGAAATGCATAAAACAATGACTAAAATCTATTTGTATGATAAGAATTCTTGATATTCTTACCCTGCAAATCAAGCTTCACAACAATTGATTCGTAGATAGGTTAATTCCATTAAGCTTAATGTATAGGATACATTACAAAGCTATGAAAATAGCATTTAACGTAAAAACCCTTTGTCATGGAGTACGAGGTGAGTCAGTTCTATGGGAAACAAACATGTGCAAAGCTAACCTACAAACACCAAGGTACATTGATTGACATAAAGTAAATTTGCCTAAACTCTAGAAACTTGAAAATGTTACTACCCCAAAGCCTCCTATGACAACAGATATCTATAAGATTACATAACACATGGATGGTAGTGTTAGCATCTCATTTACTAGACACTTCACCAACATTAGATCTAAATCTAATAAGGATGAGGATCTTGAAACCAAAATTTTAAGTTATCCTCAACGAAGCCTTTCTGCATGACAACCATCTAACACTTATACTATATCTGAAAGTACAAGATCTACCCTTGTAGGTGTAAATTCACACAAACAATTGCCTTAAGCAGCTTATGCATCAACTTAGTAGGAGTCTCTAGAGTCTGCTATAGCTACAACATTACAAATTCAATTTCTTGATAAGTCTAAGGTATATCATGAGCTCAATGTTTTGGAAAAAAATTTTGTGATAAACAATGAAGTTTTAAGAAAAGAATTTTATACTTAGCACAATGCTAAAAAGAGAAACTTGGCTTTTAAAACAATTTTAAAATAAAAAACTAAAAATCTAATAAGATTATTATGACTAGATGATTATAAACAAAAGACATATTTTATTTTTTTAATTGGTTTCAAGAATATTGTTTTAAATAGGGATATGAGTATCTATAGTCATTTTTCACAAAAGAAGATAAACTACAGACTTAAATCCAATCTCAACAACAAGAGTTGGTGATTGGCTTTAAAATTAAGTTAATTTACCCTCCTTCATGTGAAATTCAAATTAAGTACAAAAACTCTTTTATTCTTGTGTTGTCATCCAAAGTACATAAAGAACATAAAGATTTTTACATACAAGATATTTAAAAACTTATTGAATAAAATAATTATACAAATAAAATTTTGCAAACAAAAATTTTGCAAGCAATTGGTAATCAACTTTCAAATGTAAATACCACTGGTTCTAGTTTCTTCAAATTCAAAAAAAAAATTAAAACTAAATTTTTCTACCATAAAGTTTTCCACAAAACTTGTTTTTAACCCTTTTCAATTTTCTAAAATAACATTAGATGAATTTTGTGAAGCATTGATACCTAGACTACAAGCTATACAAGAATCTAAACCTAAAGCATTAACAAGCAAAGCAATGCAAATCTTAAGTGCACTTGATGACAACTCTTCATAAGCTTTTGTATTTGGTACAAAATCTCTAAAGATACAACAAATCAAAGTGAAATGTTTAGGAGTATCTTCAAAGATGTATTATTGTAAACTAACAACTCCAGACCTAACTATTGAAGGAAAGCCTACTTTTCTTCAAACAAAATATAGTTCCAATTCAATTTATAAATGAAATATTTATCAATATTTAAAATGTTAAATTTTAAATCTCTTACAGCAAATGACAATGGTGTCTAATGCTTATAGGACTCATAGTCATACCTCAAACCAAGACATTGTTGATATTCTAGTTACAATATTCTTATGACAACTTAAAGGTTAGTGAAACTATATTCTCACTCTAGTTGACCACATAAGTATCTTCCAAGCCATCAGGTGAGATGTTTATGGTAAACCTCTCCTTGATAACAACCAATAACTAATTCTGGATGTTATGGCAAGTCTAATCTTTGCCATAACAAAGCATTTTATAGGTGATCCTTTTTAAATAAAGGGTAAGAATAATAAACTCTTATCCAACTTGAAATGTAAGTATCTACATAATTTCCATTGGTACAATGATACACTTTTAATGCATGTCATGCAGCAGGATGATGCTAACAAAGTTTTTATAATGAAATGTTCTTAATAGGACTATTAAGGTTCCTTGGTGATAAGGTAAGATCTAAGCTTCAACCTTAATATAATGGTCAAATTCCTTATCATCAGTTGACTTATAGAGAACTAATAAACTTCATTTAGAAGGAAGGATTTCAAATCTGTGCAAATTTGAAACTTAAAATGTAGATCAAGTAAGAACAAAAGTACATTCAAAAGGAGTTAGGAACTTTTTATATCCAGTTTGATGATAACCTTTACTAAAAAGAAAAACTTAAGGGAAAGCATAAGCCCATTATCAAATTGAAAAATCCTTTTTATTCAAAGCCAAAATCCAAACAATCAACAATCTTTTAAACCCAAAACATTTACAAGTACAAGTTAAACAAACCAAAATAAACCAAAACATTGGTGCAAATCTTAATTGCATCCAAAAAGATTTCATACCTACTAAATACTTCACAAAAAATTTGGAAATCCTTAAATCTGCAAGCTATCAGAAGCTACAGGTCAACTACAAGCTATTTGATGTCTAAGTTTGTCAACAAGGTATAAGCATTCAAACTTTTTTTATTCTTATAAAAAATCTCAAGCAAAAGATAATTTTTAGAACTCTTCTTAATTTGATGAAACCTTTCCAAGTATCAGATCAAGGCATTCATGCGACTGTCCTTAGTTATTTGATTACCTTTTATTTTATTCAAAAATCCCAAACAAGAAATTTAAACATTTTGAAAAATCTTTCTATTCATAAATTGTAGTGATTAATCTTTTACTTAAAACCAAACAAACTCATCTTCAAGCTTTAAAAGCTAAAGTTTCTTTTAAAAAGTTTAAACAATTTTCTTCTCTTGTTATTCAAAACCAAATTTAAGCCATCAAAACTCAAATTGAAACTTTAATTTGTTCTAATGTCCCTAATGCTTTTTGGTATCTAAAGCCACATGTGGTTACACTCCTATATGCTAAACATTTTGATGAAAGGAATATTCCTACAAAAGCATATGCTATGCAGATAAATTCTTAATTGGTTGACCAATACAAGTAAGAAATGCAAGCTCTCCTTGAAAAAAAGATCATTTAACTAAGTCAATCACCTTGGAATTGTATAGCCTTATATGTCAACAAGAATATTGAATTAGAATGCAATGTACCCTAATTAGTGATTAATTATAAATCATTGAATGAAACTTTGGATTGGATAAGATATCCAATTCCAAATCAAAAGGACCTCCTTTAAGGTTAGCCCAAACTTAAATTTTTTCAAAGTTTGATATGAAATCTAAATTCTAGTAAATCTAATTTTATTAAGTAGACTATTACAAAATGACCTTTATTATTCCTTTTAGCTAGTACAAATGGAACATTATACAATTTGGACTGAAAAATGCTCCCTCTAAATTCCAAAGGATCATGAATGAAATTTATTTCCCTTATATGTATTTTATTGTTATCTATATTGATGATGTCTTAGTCTTTTTTGAAAATCTAAAAGAGCATTTTAAGCATTTCAATATCTTCATCGAAGCTACAAAAAAAGTTAGCCTAGTCATTTTCAAATTTAATCTTGACTTGTCCTAAACCAAGATAAGGTTCCTAGGTCATTACATTCAGTAAGGTATTTTTACTCCTTTCTTTAGAGCTATTGCCTTTGTAAATAAGTTTCTTGATGAAATTATAGATAAATCTCAATTGCAAAGATTCTTAGGAAGCTTGAACTACATTTCAAATTTTTATCCAAAGCTTAACGTTATCTATAAGCCTATACATGATAGGTTATCTAAGAAAGCTAAGTCTCAATAATGGACTAATCAGCATAAAACGATAGCTAGAGAAATCAAGCATTAAGTCAAAGAGTTGCCTTGTCTTTACATAAGCAATCCCAACCTACCTAAAATAGTCAAGACAGATGCACTTGAATTAGGTTATGGAGGGATTTTGAAGCAAGTTAAAGATCAACACGAACAACTTGTTTATTTTACATCAAAGTACTGGAATGACTATCAAAGACAATATTCCACCATTAAAAAAGAGATTTTAGCCACTTTTTTATGCATTCAAAATTTCAACATGATTTATTAAATCAAAAGTTTTTATGACACATTGACTATTAAACAGTAAAATTTGTTTTGCACAAATATGTCCAAAACATTGCGTTCAAATAGATTTGTGCATGATGACAAATAATTTTAAGTATTTTTTATTTTAAAATTGAATACATAAACGGTTCTTCAAATTGTTTACCTGATTTTCTTACAAGAGAATTTTTTTAAGGAAAAGAAACTTTGAATTTATCCCAAATCAAAATGCCTAAAAGATTCAAAAAGGAAAACCTAACTAAAGAAAAGCCAACCAAAAACATGGGTTGACATGTTCAACTTAGATAATCAAAGCTTAAGCCCTTTGGGTTCACAAAATATCCTAAACCCAAGACTATTGACAACTCTTCTGAGTATTTAAAATCAAATTCCTTACCAAGCTTACCTAACTTGGAAGCCTTTAAAAAATTAAGCTGAAAAGACCAAAAATTTTTCAAAGCTTGGTTTTACAAACTTTATTCAATCAAATCAACAACAAAGTCAAAAAAAAAAAAACCACTTTAAAGTCTTTTTCGTCATCTTGACAAAGTCTCGGGGTCAAAATCTCATCAAAAGGAAAGTATGTGGTTTCACCACCTTCATCATTAAAGAAGCAAGTGGTTTCACTACCTTTATCATCCAAAAAGCAAGTGGTTTCACCACACTCATCAAAGCTGATGGCTTAGCCATTATTATCAAAAGGAAAAGAGGTGGTCACGATCTCACTATCCCCTCTACAAATTATTTTTCTAAAATTAGAGATGGTGATTTTTAAAGCTCTTCCAAAAGTTTTTTCTTAAACCTTTCAACCATATTTCAAAAAACCAAGTTTTCATAATACTAAATTAGTTAAAAATGGTTTTTATAATAAGAATCCTCAAATTATAGCCCAACATCTATTTCAAACTTAATACTATAAGCACTAGGATTCCAGGAAATCTTGCCAATACTTTAAAGTCATTATGGTTGACACCTAGTTTGTTAAAATCAAACACCATACCTAAGCTAAAGAATATGCCTATTCTACAATACAAATCCTTCAAATTGTCCACTTAAACCAAAGCCAAGCCACCATAATACACTAAAACCCTTTTTAAATCTTGTTTACCAAGCATCTACATTTGCCCAATATGTTACATATTGAGATTATAAGTAAGCATGGTGCAATATTTTTTATTATCAAAATTTACAATTTTGGCATTTCTAGTTATTCGTCTGGGAATAATAATTTCAAATCATATTCTTATTATGACTTGTTCAATGGTGGAATAGGTTCAAACCACTTCTAGAAATCTTTTCTACACCAATTCAAGAAGGATTTCAAACATTCCAAGCTTGGTATGTAGTCCTATCCCATCAAGCTTCATATCAAAAATTGTTATACTTTTGTTATTTGTTCAAGCTCCTATATTGTTGTGCATAGGAACTTCAGCAGAAGCCAAACCCACTTACAAGCACACCAAGTCTTGGTAAAGTCTACAAGGTCAAGTTCTAGCGTCAATTTCTCTCCAAGCCATCAATAGAAAGCTCACAAAACTTGTGTTTTGTAATGGTTCAATCAACATTGAAGTCATTCTAAAACCATTGAAGCAAGTACCTTGTAGTTTTTACTACACAAATCCTAATCTTAAGCATGTCTAATCGATACAAAATCCTAGGAGGAATATATTTACTCTCTAAAATATATCCTCAAAGAAGCAGAACAAGTACTAGCTAAATAGATATCAAGCTCTTCATCTTATGATCCATTAGTCAATCATGATCTAAACGAAGATATATTTAACCTTTTGATTACTAAAAGTGACAAGACTAAAATAAAAAATAAGGACAAATGTGATGACTCAAAGACAAGTAAAAAGATAAAAGAAAAAGTAAAAGATAAAAGTATCTAGTGAAAGAATCTACTTTTGTTTCCATCAAAAATACTTTTTTTTTTTACCCTCTAGTAAAACAATAGTACAAAAGTAAAAGTAGATTCCCTTATTGAAAACACTTTTGTCCATACTTGATCTGCTTTCCAACTCATCAAGCATCCAAAGTAGTTCTTTACCTATAAAAGGCAGCCCCAGACACTCCAAGCTTCAATAGAACTTAGGGGAGAACTCACCTTCCTTTTCCTAAAATTCTCTTAAATCTTCTAAAAACCTTAAAAAACTCCAACTTCAATTTTCAAAGTCTTGTAATTTTATAAGTTATAAGTTTAATAAAAATTTTGTTTTCAAAAACTTTGTTTGCATTCATTTGCATTCAAATATATACCAAAACTATAGTATATCAGTTGGAAACAAATAACCATCCATAATTACCTCGATCTAGGACAACCTCTAATGTAATAACACCATGTACTACGTTAATTATTATCTCATCATCAAGCATTTCTTTACTCTTTGATACCACTACCATTCAAGATCAAGAAAATATGAGAGAAATGCTTGATGATGAAATAATGATTAAAGTTATAGTACGTGGCATTATTACACCAAAAATTGTCCTAAACCAAGATCATTATGAACTATTACTAATTTCCAATTGATATACTATAACTTTAATATATATTTGAATGCAAACAAAGTTTTTGAAAATAAAATTTTTATTAAATTTATAACTTATAGAATTACAAAGTTTTGAAAATTTGAAATTGGAGTTCCCGAAGGCTTTTACAAGATTTAAGAGAATTTAAGGAAAGGGAAGGTGAGTTTTTTGGCGAGTTTTCTCTTGAGTTTTGCCGAAACTTAGAGTGCTTGGGACCTTTTATAGGCAAGGAACTACTTTTGATGTTTGATGAGCTGCAAATTAGACCAAGTATGGATAAAAGTGCTTTCAGCAAGAAAATCAATTTTTACTTTTGTATTGTTATTTTACTAAAGGGTAAAAATAAAAGTGCTTTTGGTGAAAGGAAAAGTAGATTCTTTCACTAAATTTTTTACTTTTTATTTTTACTTTTACCTTTTTTCTTACTCATATATGAGTCATCATGTTTCTCTTTGTTTTGTTTTTGGTCTTGTTAATTTTAAGAATCAAAGGGCCAAATACATCTTTATCTAGAACGTTATTGGCAAATGGATCATAAAATGAAGCGTTTGATGTCTATTCAGTCAATACTTATATTGCTTCTTTAAGAACATATTTCAGAGCATGAATATATTCCTCCTCAAATTTTACACCAACTAAACATACTTAAGACTAAGACTTGTGTAGTAAAAATTACAAAGTACTTGCTTTAATGGTGGTAGAATGGCTTGAATGTTGATTGAACCATTGCAAAACACCAACTTTATGAGCTTTCTGTTGATAGCTTGGAGAGAATTTATGTCAAAACTTCACCTTGTAAACTTTACCAAGAACTGGTGTGCTTGTGAGTAGGTCTAGTTTTTGCTGAAATTACCATGCATAACACTGTGGGAGCTTAAACAGATAATAAAAGTATAATAATTTTAGATATGAAGCTTTATGGGATGAGGTTGCCTACTGAGCTTGGAATGTCTAAAATCCTTCCTAAATTGGTATAGGAAGGGTTTTTAGAGTAAGTCCAAATCAATTCCACCATTGAATAAACCATAATGGGAATATGATTTGTTTTTGTGATTCCCAAAAAAATAACCAAGAATGCCCAAATTGTGAATTTTGATAATAAAAATTATTGTATCATACTTGTTTATAATTCTAATATGTAAAATACTAGGCAAATGGAGATTCTTGGTAAATAGGATTTGAAAAGGGTTTTAGTGTATTGGGGTGGCTTGGCCATTGGTTTGGGTGGATAATTTGAATGATTTGTACAATAGAATAGACATATTCTCCATCTTGGGTATAGTGTTTGATTTTTACAAAACTCAGTGTCAATTAGATTGGCTTTATAGCATTGGTGAGATTTCTTGGAATCCTAAGACTTATAGTACTAAGTCTAAAATAGATGTTTGGCAATAATTTGAGAATTTTTATTATAAAAACCACTTTTAACTAGTTTAATATTTTGAAATGTGGTTGAAAGGTTTGAGAAAAAACTTTTTGAGGGGCTTAAAAAATCACCACCTCTAATTTTGGAAAACTAATTTTTTAAAGGGGGGTAGTGAAACCATGACCACCTATTTTCCTTTTGATGATGATGGTTGAGTCATCAGCTTTGATGAGGGTGGTGAAATCACCTACTTTTGGGATGATGAATATGGTAAAACCACTTGCTTCTTTGATGATAAATGTGGTGAAACCACCTGCTTCTTTAATGATGAAGGTGGTGAAACCACCTGCTTCTTTGATGATGAAAGTGGTGAAACCACTTAGTTTCCTTTTGATGAGATTTTGACCATTGGACTTGGTGGAGATGATGATGAAGATTTTGGAGTATGTCTTTTTTTTAACTTTACTATTGATTTGACTTAATGAATTTTGTCCAACCAAGCTTTGAAAAATTTTTAGTCTTTTGGGCTTCATTTTTTAAATGTTTCAATGTTGGGTAGGCTTGATGAGGAACTTGATTCTGAAGACTTAAAAGAGTCCTTAGTAGCTTGTTTTCTTAGGCTTGGAATGGTGTGCGAACTTGAAGGGCTTCAACTTTGATTATTTAAGCTAAACATGTTATCCTATATTTTTGGTTGGCTTTTCTCTTGTTGTGTTTTCATTTAGGATTTTTTGGGCATTTTGATTTTGGGTTGGATTTGAAGTTTTTATTCCCTACAAAAATTCTTTCATAAGAAAATTAGGTAAACAATTTGAAGAATTTTTAATGTATTTAATTTCAAAATAAAAAATGTTTAAAATTACTTGTCATTGTGCAAATATCTGTTTGGATGCAATGTTTTGAATATCTTTTTATAAATCAATTTTTTTTTGTTTGACAATTAATGTACAGTAAAAGCTTTTGATTTAATAAGTCATGTTAAAATTTTTAAATGCATAAAATAATAGCTAAAATCTCTTTTTTGATGGTGGAATATCGTGTTTGATAGTTAGTTTAGTGCTTTGATGTAAAATTAACAAGTTGTTTTTTGTTGATCCTTGACTTGCTTCAAAATCCCTCTATAACCAAGTTCAAACACATCTATCTTAATTATTTTGGGTAGGTTGGGATTGCTTATGTAAAGGTAGAGCAACTCTTTGACTTCCCATTTGATTTCTTTAACTATGGCTATATGCTAATTAATCCATCACTAAGACTTGGCTTTCTTGGATAACTTATCATTTAAAGGCTTACAGATAAGGTTAAGTTTTAGATAAAATTCTGAAACATAGTTCAAGCTTCCTAAAATTCTTTGCAGTTGAGATTTATCTATAATCTCATCAGGAAACTTATCTGCAAAGACAATAACTTTAGAGAGAGGAGTAAATACCTTGCTGTAATGACCTAAGAACCTTACCTTGGTTTACAACAGGTCAAGCTTGGATTTGAAAATGGCTAGGTTAACTTTCTTTGTAACTTGAATGAAGACACTAAGATGCTTAAAATGCTTTTCTAGATTTTCATAAAACACTAATACATTATCAATGTTAACAATAATAAAATGTATATAAGGCAAATTAATTTCATTCAAGATCCTCTAGAATTCAAAGAAAACATTTTTCAATCTAAATAGCATAATGTTCAATTCATACTAGCCAAAAGGAACAATAAAGGTCATTTTGTAATGATTTACCTCATAAATCTAGATTTGTTACAATTTAGATTTCATATTGAACTTTGAAAAAATTTGGGCTTTGGCCAACCTCTAAAGGAGGTTCTTTTGATTTGGAATATGATATCTTATCCATTTTAAAGTATCATTCAATGGTTTATAATTAATCATTGATTGGGATACATCACATTCCAATTCAGTATTCTTGTTAACGTAGAAAACTGCATAACTCCAAAGTGATTGACTTGGTTGAATGATCTTTTTTTCAAGAAGAGCTTGAATTTATTGCTTGTAATGGTCAACCAGTTGAGGATTTATTTGAATAAACTACGCTTTTCTAGGAATATTCCTTTCATCAAAATGTTTAGTATATGGGAGTGTAACCCCATGTTACTTTCGATGTCAAAAAGCATCAGGCAAATCAAAACAAATTGAAGTTTCAATTTGAGTTTTGATGACTTGAATTTGGTTTTGAACAATAGGAAAAGAAAATTGTTGTCCAAACTTTTTAAAAAAAAAATTTTAGCTTTTAAAGATTAAATATAAGCTTATTTAGTTTTGAGCAGAAGATTGATTTCTACAACTTTATAAATAGAAAAAATTTTCAAAAGGTTTAAATTTCTCGTTTGAAATTTTTGGATAAAATAAAAGGTAATTAGTTGACTAAGGATAGTGGAATGAATGCCTTGATTTGATACTTAAAAATATTTTATCAAATTAAGAAAAGGAATTCCAAAAATTACATTTTGCTTAAGATTTTTGACAAAAAAACAAAAGAACTTTGAATGTCGATACTTTGATGATAAAGTTGGACATTGGACAACTTGTAGTTGACCTATCACTTATGATTGCTTGCAAAGTTGAACCTTTCCAAAGTTTTTTTTGAAGCATTTGATTTATAAAAGATCTTTTTAGATGAAATTGAAATATGCACCAATGTCTATCAAAAAATTTTGTTTTAAAGAAAATTGCTCAACAATTTTCAAATGAACTTTAATAAGCCATTTTTAGGTTGTAATTTCTGTTAAAAGAAATAAAAATTCATTATTTTCAAGTGTTTCAAGTTGTTGGGCTTTTAAAGTTTCTAGTTGATCTAGTGCCTTTGGGTTTTTTAAGTTTACTGAGTCTAATAAGGACAATAGTAACTAATGGTCAAGGCCTTGTTGACCTTTAAGATCTTGGATCTCTTGTTTAATCTAGTTTATTTCATGTTTAAGATATATTAGGGTGATAAGTTTGCTTTGGAGTTGATCAAATCTTTTTAAAACATCCTTAAGGTTATAAGGAGCTTGGATCAATTAAAGTAAAGGATTAGGGTTTAAAGAAGATGGGTTTTCAAGTAGGTTTATAGAAATTGAACTTTGGCATGATCATTTCCTAACATATTAAAAATATCTAAAATTTGTTTTTGATCACATGTTACAATCCTTATCTCTTTTTCCTTTATCCCTGTTTTGGAGGAAGTTTCTAATTCATCCACTTGTAATCCTATTTCCTTTTGGGAAGATAATTCAAGAGTACTGACTTTTAAGATATCAACTAACAAAGTTTGAAGTTGGGCTAGTTTCAAGAAGTTTAAGGGCCTCAAGCTTTTTATGGAGCCTACAATTTATGGACATATGGTTAGGCTTTCCATAATTTTAACAAACATATCGAGATGTTTGGGCTTTGGTTTATTTTGGTTTGTCTAACTTGGGCCTAAAACACTAGATTTTATAATGCCCAATAGAGAATTATCAAAATTTAAAAGGCGATAATCTCTAAGTGCAACAAGAATAGAATTGTCAAGTCCTTCTCTAGCCAAAGGTTTGTTGCCTACCTAAACCATGCCAAAATGCAAATAATTGTAATGCTTTTAATGATGTTTGATGGATTCAGATGAAAGCAATCTTACTATTTCAATAGATCTAAAGAGACGACAGTCTCTTTCAATAGCTTTAATTTTGTAGTCAGTTCTTCGCAAACGATTGAACCAACTAGTTTGGTAGATTTTTTTTTTTTTGACAAGTTTGGATATTTGCCAATTGTCCATGGATTTTTCAAAGTTTTCAATAAGGATTTCATCTTGGTTTATGGTTCTAGAGGAAGAAGCTTCAGAATTATGGCTAGGGGTAAAAAATTGAAAGAAAGTAGGCATACTTACCAACAAACAGAGTGGGGCTTATAATTGGAGTAGGTGTAAGATTCATAGGGATGATGCTTAAGGCTTACCAATGGTCTTACTACCTCACTGTAAGACTTGTTGCTAGGAACACCCTAAGGTTTCTTCTATACTCACACTTATCTTACGATTGCTCATGCTTAGTTCACTTAGTTTAAAGATAAACAAGAATACTCATAGTCTCTCCCTTAACAACAAAGTTATACTTTGATACCACTTCTCTATAGGATTGTAAAATTTTGTTGAAATCTTTAAGAGAAAAACTTTGAAACTTTGATAGTAAGTGACGTTGTTATACCAGAGGTTGTTCTAAAACTTAGTTATCAAAATGATTTACTTAATCAAAAATTTCTTCTTCAAATTGACTGCCAAATAACCAAATTTGTTTTACAAAAAAATGTTCAAAGTCTTACTTTCAAAAAAATCTTTGCCAGATGGCAAGTTATTTTAAGCATTTATGTTTTCATATTAAATATATCAAGGGAACTTCTAACAATTTACCTAATTTTCTTACAAGGGAATTTTTACAGAGTTCTCCTGATGCCCTAACCATTCAAAAAAAAAAGACACATGCCAAATTAAAAATATGAGCTGACATATGCAACCATTTAAACTCAAGCTCAACTAATTCAAACTCTCAAAAAATAGCCCAACTAAGATCAAAAGCTATAAAAGACTCTTTTGAATCTTCAAATCCAATCTCACCAAACTTTGACAAACTTAGCCTTAAAACCAAAATGATACTCAAAGCTTGGGTTGATAAAGTCTATGAAGAAAAATCTACTACCAAATCGAAAAGGTGATCTACTCCTTCGCCTTCATCATCTGATAATATTATTAAAAGAACAGCATCCAAAGGCAAATAAGTGATCTCATTGTTACCACCAAAATCAAAGAAGGCAGCATTAAAACAAATGATGGTTTTACCATCACAATAAGAGGTGGTTACAAAAAATTGATTTTCAAAAATTAGAGGTGGCTATTTTATACACCCCTCCAAAATCTTTAAAACCACCCAATCTTATTTCTAAAAACCAGTTTTTCAAAATATTGAATTGGTAGAACAAGGATTTTACCATAAGAATCTAAACATTTGTACTCAAAAACTTTTCAAGACATGGTTTGAAAAAAACCATAGGATCCCTGAAGATTTTGCCAATTTTATGAAGTCATCATGATTGACACCCATTCTGCCAAATTTTGACACCACACCTAAAATAATAAAATTGCTTACTCCACCATCCAAATTATCCAAATTATTCATCTCACAAAATGGCCAAATCATCTGTTTATCCAAATTTCATTAAAATCCACCAATTACCAAAATTCTAACTTTGCCCAATACTTCTCTTATTGGGATTACAAATAAATATGGTTCAATGCCTTCTACTTCCAAAATTCTCAATATAAAAATTCTTAGTTATTTTTCTAGGAAGCTCAAAATTCCATTAAATTTCCATTATGGTTCGTCCATTGGTGGTCTTGGTTCAGACTTGTCATACAAATCTTCCCTGAACCAATACAAGAAGGTATCAACATTTTTGAAAACAAATATACTTCTCCAACCAAATGAGAAGCATAACTCAAACTACTTTAATTTTGTTATATCTTTAGACTCTCATGGTGTTGCACATGAGAATTTCAATGTTGACTAGATTCATTCAAAGGAAGCCCCGTGATTGGAAGAATCTGCAAAGTCAAGTTTTGGCATTAGTTTTCTCCAACATGACAACAAAAAGCCTATAAGAAAGGAGTCTTAGAATGGTTCAACCAAAATCCAACTCATTCAAACAAATTGGAAGCCTTAACATCTCAATTCATGACATACAAATCCCAATCACAAGCTCAGCTAGCTGGATCCACCTCTCAAGAAGAATATATTTCTTCACTCAAAGACACTCTAAAAAGGGTGGAACAGCTACTAACAGACAGCTCAACCTCCTCTTTTGATCCATTTGCAAATCATGACCCTTTTCACTTCATTTATGGACCACTAGAGGAAAGCAAACAAACAAAACCGGAATCGTCAGTAGAAAAGGACAAGGGTAAAAAGAAAAAGTGAGATAAAATGTTGGAAGAATTTGCTTTTACCAAAAGTAAATTAATTTTACTAATTCAATAGAAAAAGTCAATTCCCACCGAAAGTTAGTTTGTCCTTATTCTACTTAAATGTAACCCTCCTTTGCTATATTAGGAGGCTCAAACTTCATTTGAGGGCAGGCTTTAGAAGCCAAACTATATCTAAAGAAAAACCTCTTGTATCAATTCCCCAGATAATAAATTTTGTAAGTTATTTAATATCTTTGAGCTTTTTTCTTTCATCAAATTTTTTCAAATTTTTTTCAAACTATTTCGAATTATAATATATTAGCTGGAAGCTAGTAACCATTCTCTATAGAACTAAGTTCTAGAATGACCTCTAGTATAACAATGTCACGTACTATAAAAGTTTCAAAGTTTTTCTCTTAAAGATTTCAACAAAGTTTCACTTCTCTACAGGATCGTAAAACTTTGTTGGATTTTTAGATTCTTTCGACATTTTATCTCACTTTTTCTTTTCACCCTTGTCCTTTTCTATTGATGATTCTGGTTTTGTTTGTTTGCTTTCCTCTAGTGGTCCAAATGAAGTGAAAAGGATCATGATTTGCAAATGGATCAAAAGAGGAGGTTAAGCTGTTTGTTAGTAGCTATTCTGCCCTTTTTAGAGTGTCTTTGAGTGAAGAAATATATTCTTCTTAAGAGGTGGATCTAGCTAGCCGAGCTTGTGATTGAGATTTGTATGCCATGAATTGAGATGTTAAGGCCTCCAATTTGTTTAAATGAGTTGGATTTTGGATGAACCATTCTAAGACTCCTTTCTTATGGGTTTTCTGTTGTCATGTTGGAGAAAACTAATGCCAAAACTTGAATTTTTAGATTCTTCCAATCATGGGGGTTCCTGTGAATGAATTCAATCGATGTTGGAATTCCCATGTGCAACACCACGAGAGTCTGAAGATATAACCAAATTGAAGTAGTTTGGGATATGCTTCTCCTTGGGTTAGAGAAGTATATTTGTCTTCCAAAATGCTGATACCTTCTTATATTGGTTTAGGGAAGATTTCTTTGATAGGTCCGAACCAAAACCAACAATGGATGAATCATAAAGGAAATTTGATGGAATTTTGAGCTTCCCAGAAAAATAACTAGAAATATTTGTATTGGGAATTTTGGAAATAAAAGGCATTGAATCATGCTTATTTGTAATCCTAATAAGAGAAGTATTAGGCAAGGTTAGAATTTTGGTAATAGGCAAATTTAAATTAATTTTGGGTAGACAGATGATTTGGCCATTTTATAGGATGAATAATTTGGATAATTTGGATAGTGGAGTAAACAATTTCATCATTTTGGGTGTGGTGTTGGAATTTGGCAGAATGAGTGTCAATTAGGATGGCTTCATAAAATTGGCAAGATCTTCAAGGATCCCATGGTTTGAAAAACCATGTCCTAAAAAGTTTTTGAGCACAAATAATTGGATTCTCATGGTAAAATTTTTGTTCTACCAATTCAATATTTCAAAAAATTGACTTTTTGAAATAAGATTGGGTGGTTTTAAAAGATTTTGAAGGGGCGTATGAAATAACCACCTCTAATTTTTTAAAATCAATTTTAAAGGGGGTAGTGTTACCATAACCACCTCTTGTTGTGATGGTAAAACCATCATTTGTTTTGATGCTGCCTTCTTTGATTTTAGTGGTGATAATGATATCACTTGTTTGCCTTTGGATGTTGTTCTTAGCAGTATTATCCAATGATGAAGACGAAGGAGTAAATTACCTTTTTGATTTGGTAATAGATTTTTCTTCATAGACTTTATCAACTCAAGCTTTGAGTATCTTTTTGGTTTTTGGGCTAAATTTGTCAAAGATTGGTGAGGTTGGATTTAAAGATTTAGAAGAGTCTTTTATGGCTTTTGATCTAGGTTAGGCTATTTTTTGAGAGTTTGAATCAGTCAAGCTTGAGTTTGAATAGTTGTATATGTCAGCCCATGTTTTTAATTTGGCATATGTCTTTTTCCTAGATGGTTAGTGCATCAAGTGAATCCTATAAAAATTCCCTTATAAGAAAATCAAGTAAACTATTAGAAGTTTTCTTAATATATTCGATATCAAAATCATAAATACTTAAAATAACTTGTCATCTGGCAAAGATTTGATTGGAAGTAAGATTCTGAACATCTTTTTGTAAAATAAATTTGGTTGCTTGACAGTGAATTCGAAGAAGAAATTTTTAATTAAGTAAATCATTTTGAGAACTAAGTTTTGGAATGACTTCTAGTATAATAACACCACGTACTATCAAAGTTTCAAAGTTTTAAAGTTTTTCTCTTAAAGGTTTCAACAAAGTTTTACGATCTTATAAAAAAATGGTATCAAAGCCTAACTTTGTTGTTAGGGGACAGATTGTGAGTATTCATGTTTATCTTCAAACTACGTGAATCGAACATAAGCAACTATGAGATAAGTGTGAGTAAAGAAGAAACCTTAGGGTGTTCTTGGCAACAAGTCCCGCAGTGAGCAACAAGACCATTGGTAAGCCTTAAGCATCATCCCTATGAATTTCACACCCACTCCAACTATAAGCCCCCCCTCTGTTGTTAGTAAGCATGTTTACTTTCGACCTTCTACACCTAGTCATGACTCTAAAGTTTCTTCCTCTGGAACCATAAACTAAGATGAAATCTTTATTGAAAACTTTGACAAATCCATTGACAGTTGACAAATCCTCAAACTTGTCAAAAAACAAATCTACCAAATCTTTTGCGAAGAACTGACTACACCATTAAAACTATTGAAAGAGACTATCGTCTCTTTAGATTTATTGAAACAGTAAGACTACTTTCATCCGAATCAATCAAACATCATTAAAAGCATTACAATTATTTGCATCTTAGCATGGTTTAGGTAGGCATCAAACCTTTGTCTAGAGAAGGACTTGACACATCTATTATTGTTGCACTTAGAGATTGTCGCCTTTTAAATTTTGATGATTCTTTATTAGGCATCATAGAGTCCAGTCTTTGTTTTGGACTAATTTATTTCAATTGTTATCCTAACTTTACTATATAAACATTCTTGATGTTCTCACTTTAGAAATCAAGATCCATGACAACAAATTTGCTGGGGGATTGATACCTCTCAGTTTGATGTATCGTATCTAATACAAAGCAATGAAATCATCATTTTATGCCAAAACTTTACACGAAGCTGATAACAAAAGTGAAATTGTGCAATGGCAAACGGATATGTATAGATCCAACTTACAAACTCCAAGATACATAAAATGGCATGAAGTTGATTTGCCTAATGCTTGGAAAATTAAAAATGCTACGACACCCAAACCTCATATTACTACTAAGGTAAATAGGATCACCTAACACACCAACGAAAGTTTTAGTGTCTCATTTGCAAGACACACCACTAGTTTAAGATCAATATCCTTTAAGGATGACAATCTTTATTAAAAAATAGTCAGTTACCTGCAAAGGAGTAACTCGGCTAAGCATTCACAGTCATTCTAGAATAATGAGCCAATTTCTAACTTTTACCAATATTGATCTAGGAAGACCGGTACCTAAAATGACTTATGTAGATACATCACCCAGATCCCCTTAATCATGAGTTTAATGTCTTAGAAAAAGATTTTGAAACAAATTTTGAAATAAAAAAAGAAGTTTTGAGAAAAGATTTTTATGGCAACTGGAATAACAAAAAAAGAGAATGGTCTTTGAAACAATTCCAAAATAGCAAAAGACTAGTCATCCAACAGGATTATTACAACTGGATGACTAGAAACCAAACATATATTCTTTTCTTTGACTAGTTTAATGAGTATTGTTTTCAATGGGGTATTAAATATCTTTAAACTTTCTTTATGTAAGAAGATGAATTGCAAGCTCAAATTGCAACACAAACATGGGAATTAATGAACAATTCTAAAATAGAATTAGTTCATCCCCCATCTTATGAAATTTAATTTAAAGATTTTCAAAATTAGAAGAAAACATGAAGATCCCCCATTTTTGCTTCACCTTTTAAAATTAGAAGAGAACATGAAGATCCATCTTCCAAAAATTTTCAAAAACTCGTTGAACAAAATAGTTATACAAACAAAATCTTACAAATTATTGAAAATCAACTTTCAAACATTAAAACCAATACTTTTACTACTCTACTACTCAAAAAGCCCCTAAATTGATTTCTAATCTAATATTTAAACATTTTCAAGTTTCTGAAATTGTTTCTAATGAATTTCACCAAACATTAATGCAAAGATGGCAGACTCTTCAAGATAAGGCCATACCTTCAACAAGCAAAGGTATACATGTATTACAAGAAACGAACACTTCCTCAAAAGATTCATCTAACACCAAATCTTTTAGGTTACAGAGGGTCAAGGTTGAACTAATAAGGGTCTCTACCTGTATGTACTACCTCATACCTTCTACCCCTGACTTAGCCTTAGAAGAAAAACCATCTTTTTTACAAACCAAATATAGTTTCAATTCATTTTATGAATGGAATATTGATGGATTTTCAGAATATCAAATTCTAAACCTCCTTCAACAAATGATCATGGTTGCAAACGTCTATCGAACCCACAACCAAACTTCTAATCTTACAATTGTTGAAATCTTAGTAGCAGGATTCTCAGGACAACTTAAAGGATGGTGGGATAACATACTCACTCAAAAAGACCATACATATATCTTCCACAGTATCAAACAAGATGTGCACCAGGAACCAATCTATGATGACCAAAATAGGACTATTCCTAATGTGGTAACAACCCTCATTTTCACAATTACTAAACATTTCATTAGTAACCCTTCCCATCTCAAAGATAAAAACATTGAACTTCATTCTAATCTTAAATGCAAATATCTACATAATTTTAAATGGTACGAAGATATTTTTCTCACAAGAGTTATTCAATGAAAAGGCACTAATCAACCATTTTGGAAGAGAAATTCCTTATTGGTCTTCCCCAACTGCTTGGAGACAAGATAAGAACCAAACTCCAAGATCAGCACATGGACAAATTCCTTATTATTATCTTTTTTATGGAGAACTAATCAATTTTATGCAGAAAGGACTTCAAATTTGTGCATATCTCAAATTACAAAAGCAAATTAAAAAGGAGAAACAACAGACTTAAAAGGAACTTAGATTTTTTTGTGCTCAATTTGATGACAACCTCTACCAGAAAGAACAAAATAGAAGAAAAAGACCCAAACCTAAACCAACCAAGTCCAAAATCACCTGTTGCAAATGTGGAAAACTAGGCCACACAACTAGATACTGTAAACTTAACACCAAACTCCAAACCTTAGACCTCACTAAAATTGTTCAGACACAAATCCAAACTCTACTAAATGATAGTAACTCAAAAAATGAATCTAAGTTCTCCCAAGAGAATGAAGCTGAACTCCAACATGAAGATCTCAACAGCCCATCTTCTGAAACCTCATCAAATGAAAAACAAATTTACATTCTAACTCACAATCAAGAATAGATTCTTGAAATCCTGGATTCCATGGGCAATGATCAAGCCAAATCTAAATTTCTTAAGAAACTTTTACAAAGACCATATGCTTTAAAACCCAATGAACTTCTTCAATAGATCCAAACACCCTATGACCTTAAAATTATCCTTAACCGATTCAATCAAAACCAATCCAGACCCATTACTATTTCAAATTTGAAATCTGAAATTAACCAATTAAAAGCAAAAATTACCCAAATCAGATTACAACAGATCAAGGATCACCAAACTCTAGTATCCTTACTAGAACTTAGTTCACCCAAAACCTAATGACATTGTTAAGACTGTTAAATCTGAAACACCTATAGAACCCAATAATGAATTTTTGTTTCTTTTAACAAAAGTTTCAATGCAAAAATGGTTGATCAAAATCTAACTTAAAATCTCTAACCAATTTTCTCTTCAAATTATAACACTTGTTGATCAGGTGTTGACCTTAATTGTATCTAAGAAGACCTTGTTCCAACCAAATATTTTGAGAAAACAACGGAGGGAATCAAATCAGCAAGCAACCATCAACTTGTAGTTAACTACAAACTTCCTAAAGTATATGTTTGCCAACAAGGTATTTCACTTCAAACTTCTTTTATTCTAGTCAAAAACCTTAAACAAAGAGTTATCCTTGGAACTACTTTCTTGAACCTAATCAAACCCTTTAGTGTCACTCAACAAGGGATCCATACTCAAATACTGGGTCAATCAATTATCTTTGAATTCATCCAAAAACCCCAAATTAGGAACATCAACCTCCTTAAATCACTATCTTTTCAAAAAACGACTAAATTAAACCTTTTACTTCAATCAAAGAAATCTTATCTCCATTATCTCAAGTCTGAAGTTTCTTTCAAACAACTCCAAGACCAATTAAATAATCCCATTACCCAAAATAAAATTTAAATAATTCATACCTAACTTTTCAAAATATTGAATTGGTAGAACATGGATTTTACCATGAGAATCAAAACATTTGTACTCAAAAATTTCTTAGGACATGGTTTTTCAAACCATGGGATCCTTAAAGATCTCACCAATTTTATGAAGCTATCCTGATTGACATCCATTCTGCCAAATTTCAACACCACACCCAAAATAATGAAATTACTTACTCCATCATCAAAATTATTCATCCCACAGAATGGTCAAATCATCCATTTACCCAAATTTCATTTAAATATACCAATTACTAAAATTCTTACTTTACACAATACTTCTCTTATTGGGATTACAAAAAAGCATACACACACACACACACACACACACACACAAACTTTGTTGAAAATCAAATTGAAAAGCTTTTTGAAATTTGTTTACTTCAGTACATGGTTTTGTTATACCAGAGGTAGATCCAGAACTAAGTTCTAATGGGAATGGTTACAGGTTTCCAGCTAATATACTAAAATTTAAAAATATTTGAGAAAAGTTTGAAAATTTTAAAAGATCAAGAAGACTAGTTTGAAAGGAAACTTACAGGAATTTTATTTAAAGAATTTGATCTTTCTTGTATAGACTTTGAAAGCCTGAGAAAAAGCTTGGTTTACAATGAAGGTTTGATCTCCTTTTATAGTGAAGGAAAGTTATGTGACAGCAAAAATGGACAAATTAACTTTTGGTGGGAATCTATTTTTACTATTTGTTTGTCTTGGGTAAAAGTGGATTCACTGAAAATAAATAAATTAACTTTTGGTGGGAATCTACTTTTACTATTTGTTTTCCTAGGGTAAAAGTGGATTCCTTTGTCAGATAACAAATACTTTGGTCAAGATAAAAGTATAGATGCTCTTTACATTTGTTTTTTACTCGTATCCTTTTCTGTCGACGATTCCATTTCCTTTTTCTTTTTCTTGTTATCTTGAAGTGGCTCATAGATGAAGTCGAATGGGTCATGATTTGCAAATGGATCATATGAGGTGGAGGTTGAGTTGTCCGATAGTAGTTGTTCTACCTTTTTCAGTGTATCTCTAAGAGAAGATACATATTCTTCTTATGACATTGAACCAGCTAGTCGGGCTTGGGACTATGATTTGTCAGCCAAAAATTGAGATGTTGAAGCCTTGAGTTGGTTTGAACTTTTATGATTCTGGTTGAACCATTCTAAGACCCCTTGTTTATGGGCTTTTTGTTGTCTAGTGGGGGAGAGCTAATTCTAGAATTTGACATTGTAGATTCTTCCAAGGACTAGTGTTCCTGTGGTTTGGTCAGGTCTGTATTGGAATTCCCATGTGCAGCACCATGGGAGTCTAAAAATATAACAAAACTGAAGTAATTTTGGATAGGCTTCTCCCTGCGTGGAAGCATATCGTTCCTCAAAAATTGTTATACCTTCTTGGATTGGTTCAAGGAAAATTTGTTTGTCTAGTTTGAACCAAGACCACCAATGAACAAACCATAAAGGAATATTAATTGGGCATCCCAGAAGAATAACCAAGAGTGTTTGTATTTGGAATTTTGGAGATAAAAAGCATTAAACCATGCTTATTTATAATCCCAATAAGAGAAATATTTGTAAAAGTTTGTATTTTAGTAGTTGATATATTTGAAGGAAATCTAAGTTGAAGGGTAGTTTGGCCATTCTATGGTTTGGATAATTTGGAGTATTTGAATGGTTAAATAGCCAATTTCATTGTTTTGGTTGTGGTGTCTAAATTTGGCTAAACGGGTGTCAATGAGAATGACTTCATAATATTCACGACATCGTCGAGGATCTTAAGGCTTGAAAAACCAATTTGTTAAAAGCTTTTGAGCACATAAGTTTGGTTTTCATGATAGAATTCTTGTTCTATCAATTTAATATTTTGAAAATTGGGTTTTTTGAAATAATTTTGGTTAGGCTTAAATCCTTTTGGAGTGACATTTAGAATAACCACCTCTTGATTTTGAAATTTGATATTGAGTAGAGGTGGTGCAATTGTAACCATTTCCTGTTTTGATGGTTTAACCATCATTTGATGAGGGGTTAAATTCCCTTGTTGGTGATGACATTGTTATCACCTATTTACCTTTGGAAATAGCTTTACCAGTTGCATCGTCTAATGAGGATGACGGAATAGGTTGTCGTTTTGATTTGGCAGTGGACTTGTCTTCATATAATTTATCCATCCATGCTTTAAGGGCCTTTTTGGTTTTAGGGCTTAGTTTGTCAAAGTCCAGAGAAGTGGGATTTGAGGAGTTGGAAGAAGTGTTTGAATTGATGGCTTTTTGTCTAATTTGGGCTAAAGGTTAGGAGTCAAGGTCAAAGTTTGATGGGCTGCACATTTCAGCCCAAGTTTTAATTTTGGCATTGGTTTTCATTTAGGAAAATTTAGGTATGAGAAATTCCCTTGAAAAAAAATTAGATAAACAGTTAGAATCACCTTTTATAAATTTAATATCAAAATCATAAATAATTAAAACGCTTGCATCTGGCAAAAATTTATTTTGAATATCTTTTTATAAAACATATTTAGTAGTTTGACAATCAATTTGAAGAAGAAATTTTTGATTTAGTAAATCATTCTGAAATTTTGAAATATATAAAATGATTGCTAGAATTTCCTATTTAATAGTAGAGTATTTAACACTCATTCCAATGTTTGAAGGTAAATCTCACCAATTTTTCCTATTGACCTTTTACCTGTTTTAAAATTCCTCCATACCTAAGGTTAGAGGCATCAATTTCAACAATTTTAAGTAAATTAGGATCTGCAAGATAAAAGCATGGTAAATCTTTAATTTGGGTTTTGATGGCATGAACAATAGCAGTATGTTCTTCCGTCCATAATCCTGAATTTTTCTTCAAGATAATCTATTATGATAGGGTTTGCAAAGGATAAATAATAATTTTTTTACAAAATAATTAAATAAAAATCTTAATAAATAATTTTTAATTAAAATATATAAATAATATTTTAAAAATACTTTATTGTTAAATAATATTTAATTCTATTTTAGGTTTTGTCCAAACCTTATTTTTTTTATAATTAAACATTATAATAATTTTTTGATAAAATACCTTTTACATTTAAAATTATTTTTCATATTACAAAATTTTTTAATTTCAAAATTATTTTAAAATTACTTTTCTTATTAATATTATTATTTTTTTTTTTTTACTTTTTCATTAAATTTATTACATAAATCATTATAAGATATTATGATAATACTAATAATATTTTATGTTTTATATAATAATAAACTAAAAGTCATATAGTAAATTTTTTAAAAAAAAAAATTTTTGACTAATAATCATATAAAGAATAATCCTTATAAAAATTTAATTAAAAAATTTTATAAAATGACAGCAATTTTAGTTTAAAAGAAAAAGTCCATCACACTGGAATAGTTTTTTTTTTTAAGTTTTTTATTTTTTACGATAACCCATCAGGTCACATGCTACACATGGGCAATTACTTACCTTCACTCTATTTATATCACTCTGTTCTTTGTGAGAAAGAAATTATATAAAATTAGGATTTAAGTTTTTTTTTTTTCAATTTTATCTTCTTAATCTTCTACAAAAATAATCCAAATAAAACTAAAATACTTTTATTTTTCATTTATTTTATAATCTGTATTAAATTTATTTATTTTAATAAAAAATTTTCTTTTTTTATGAAATAAATATTAAAAAAATTTGAAATTTAAAATTTTGTTATTATTGTTGTTGTCATTTATGTTAATTTGGAAACCTTAAGTTTGTTTTGGTCATAACTATTAAACTCGATGAAGGAGAAGATATTTTATTTTAATGATATTTTAATATTATCATATTGGTGATTTACCATATTTCATTTTCTTACTTCTATATGTATACACCTAACTTTTCTTCTCTTTTTTATTTATTTGTGTTTATGTGTTTCTTCAATTTCTTTGTTAAGTATATATCTATTTTATTTGAGTTTTTGTTAAATTTATATCTTTTTAAACACCCCAACACGTCATCTTTTGTAAGTTCAAATGAAAATGACTTCCTTTACCGATAAGTAAAATTGTAGTGATATTGACACAAATGCATTTATTCTTGATGTGTGAAAGTCTTGTTCAACGGCATCATATCCAGATATTGTCTTTGCAAGTGATTATTATGGCAAAAGCATCTCGACTGTCCCAAATTATTACCACAGGCTAAACATCCAAAAAGACCCAACCCAAAACATTGGATCCAGACCCAAAAATAGACACTGTGACATTAATTCTCTCCAATTGGCCCTTTTAGAGAAAGATACTCTGCTTCTGCTGGTCTAGTTTCAGGAATGTCTTTTTCTGTGGTTTGGACAGCTGTCTGATGAGCCATTATTTTCAAAAATTTTGCCATCATCGTCTTCATTGCAGCTTGAAATTTTTGGTCAATCTCTTCTCAGGAGATTTGGGCTTGGTCTTTCTTGCTTTGGGCCAAAGAGATCTGTTCAATGTCATGGGCTGCAGGGTCTTGTCTGCTTGGGCCACCAAATCTTCTAATTCTTCTTGAGTTGGTTGCCCGTATTTCTGGATGAGCCTTCTTTGGTATTCATGTTGGTCTTTAGAGTATCTTTCGGAGCTGGTTGTCCAGGAAATGGAGCCTGGATTGCAAAAAGTCTATTTTTTGGGTTTGGGATCCAATTTTTTAGGTTAAGCTAGCATTAAGGGTTTGGAGGTCCATACATTTTTCACAAGGTCTAGAGGAAATTTCTGTTCGGCTTGGGTATTTTTGGTTATTTGGGCTAATGTAATAATTTGGGTCTAAATTGTCTCTACAGATTTGCAAGGCCTTTGAAAGGGTTTTGAAACATCTGTGCACTGGATGTGGGGTATTTTTGATTGCATCCAAAACCTCATTCCATTCTTTGTAAAGCACGGGCTCTAAAACCATTTAAAACAACGTAAAATTGGATTTTTGAAATCATATTTTAGTTTTGAAAATATTCAGAAAGAGCATTCAGGCTAGTAATGAAATACCCTTGGTCTGGTTTAATTTCTAAATGGTCCAAAATTAATTTTGGGTCTTCCTTGATCATCCATTTCTTAAGTAAACAAGGCTGGAAAATCTTCTGGTCTTATTTGACATTGTTGAGGGATTAAGGTCTGCATACCTGTTTGGGTCTGAGCTGCTTGGATGAAAGTTCCAATGGTCTGAGCCTTTCTAACCTGTCTAGTCCTTTTTACTCCAAAAGGAATCATGCCTTTGGTCTGGATTCTTGCAAAATTAATACAATTTTCTATATAAATGGTCTGCTAGGAAATTATCCTTTCCTTTAATATGTTCAAACTTGATGTTAAAATAAGAAATGAAGGTCTTGAATTTCATCCACCCTTTTTGGGACAATTAATTGGTCTCTGCATGTTTGCTATACATAACAATTGCTTCACAATTTGTTCCTATAGTAAACTTCTTTTTCTTATAATATACAATTCAAATGCTTTCAGGGCATATCTGATAGTTTTTTTATGGTATTTATGGGATATCAAGTGGTTTAGGGGGTATTTGTTTAGATATTTCCTACTCAAGAAAAGCCACTCTTTTCTCGAGGGTTGTTATCCTAGTATTAGGGGTCTCATCATAAGAAATTAAAGGTCTGATGTCTGTGGGGTATAATTAAATTCTTGATTTAAACATTTCAAACAACTTTCCAAATAACAAAGTTGGCACTTTGCCCTATTTGATTGGCTTGGCCACCATCTATATTTAAAACAAGGGTATGTCTCTATTCCATCTTTTAATTTAAATTGGTGATTACAGGTTTTTTGTTTATCAGTTTGGGTATCAAGTTTTGTCCATTAATGCCATTAGGTTTACTAAAAAGGAATCATTAAAATCAAAATCTGGTATCTAATTTACATTTTGGTATTTCTATAATTTTATTAATAAATAAATAATCGTTATAATCTTAAACATCTGTATCCTACATATTTTTTACCAATATAATTTTCTTATTTATAAGTTGCTTAGTGGTTCTTTTTGAATGGACTCATTTATGTTTTTTTTTTCTTAATTTTGACTACTAGCCAAAAATAGAGTGAAATGGAGATTATATAGCCATCATCACAAACCAAAACAAAAATCTTGCTTGAGTATCTTAAATAGTATTCATTAGAAATCATGTCATTGATTTAACAAAAAAATAGAAATATTTTTATCTTTCAAGGAAAATACATAAAAACCATGTACTATAAAAACACATTGTCTTTATCTTTTCTTTTTTAATTTTATATTTAATTTAATTATTAAAAATAATTAAATTTTAAATATTTAATATTTATAATTTAATAAGTTTTTTTAAATTATGATTTAAACAAATATTATTTACTAATTTAACAAAATATAATAATTATTAATTATCTTTAATTAAAAAAAATTTAATTGTAAAGTATTAGTTGGTTAACTAATTAATTAAGGGTTTTTTTTTTTTTTACTCTAATTAGTTTTGGTAATTCAAAAACTTTTAAGCACTTGGTAAATAAGTATTAATTACGCATAAAAATTTATTAATAAATTTTTTATTAATAAATTTTTAATAAATAAATTTAGGTTTAAATTTTATCAAATAAATTTTGTATAAAAAAATTTTTTAATATTTAATTTTTTATTAAATTTAAAATTTTAAAATTTATATTAATTTTTTTTTTTTTTTAAAAAAATAACAGATAATTTTTAAAAAAAATACAATCTTGCTTGAGTATCTTAAATAGTATTCATTAGAAATCATGTCATTGATTTAACAAAAAAAAAAATAGAAATATTTTTATCTTTCAAGGAAAATACATAAAAACCATATACTATAAAAAACACATTGTCTTTATCTTTTCTTTTTTTAATTTTATATTTAATTTAATTATTAAAAAATAATTAAATTTTAAATATTTAATATTTATAATTTAATAAATTTTTTTAAATTATGATTTAAACAAATATTATTTTTACTAATTTAACAAAATATAATAATTATTAATTATCTTTAATTAAAAAAAATTTAATTGTAAAACATTAGTTGGTTAACTAATTAATTAAGGGTTTTTTTTTCTTACTCTAATTAGTTTTGGTAATTCAAAAACTTTTAAGCACTTGGTAAATAAGTATTAATTACGCATAAAAATTTATTAATAAATTTTTAATAAATTTAAGTTTAAATTTTATCAAATAAATTTTGTATAAAAAATTTTATTAATATTTAATTTTTTATTAAATTTAAAATTTTAATATTTATATTAATTTTTTTAAAATTTAAAAAATAACAGATAATTTTTAAAAAATACATAGCCTAACACCACATGAAATAAGAGACAATAATTAGAAGAGACACCATAGAAGCAAGGCACAGAAATCCACCCAAATGACAGGAGTATCTAATTAGTTTATTAAAGCACCATATGATATAACAAGAAAGGCATGTGGGCCAGGGTAAGGTGCAGTACAAAACAATAGCATCACCTGAAAGAAAAATAAAGGGTCGTGCTTGATATGACATTGTTTGACATATCTAATTGGTTCATTAAGGGCTTTTAAAGAATTTGGCATTTGACTACCTGCGTTTGAGATAGAAATAAAAGATACAAAAGAAATTTTAGAAATAAAAGAAACTTTTTGATAAGAAAAAATAATTTATATATATATATATTTTTAATTATTTATTTTATATAAAACTCTTATATTTATAATTATTTAATTATTATTTAAAAAACACACTTTGATGTTAAATAATATTTTATTTTATTTATTTTGTTCCATATATTCCCATAAACGTTTTTGATAAATATCAAAAACACCGTTTTTCCAACCCAACCCTGAATCTTAGATTCTTCCTCGATTATATTTTCTCTAAATGTTAAATTGAATTTTTTTTTTAAGGATAAAATTAAGAATTATATTTTTATTATAATAATTTGTTAATTAAAATATTTTTTTTTTTTTAAAATTATTTTTCATATTATAAAAATTTTTAATTTAAAATATTTTTTCAAGATTTTTTCCTATATTAATATTTTTAATAAAAAAATTTTTATATTTTGATCAAATTTATTGTATAACTTTTAATAAGATATTATATTTATAACAATTAATATTTTATATTTTATATAATAATTAATTAGAAATTATATAATAAATTTAATATAAAAATAAAATATTTTTTGATTAATAATATTAATATAAAAAATAATTTTTAAAAAAAATTTATAAAATAATATTAATTTTATATTAAAAAAAAAGACTTAATAATACAAGAACATTCCTGTTTGTAAGTTTTTATTTTTTTTTTGGATAATCCATCAGATCATGAGCCACGTGTAGTTCCTTGTGTTCTCTCTATTTATATTGCCTTGCTCTTTGTGAGCAAGAAATTGCGTAAAATTAAGGTTGAGGTGTTTTCTCAATTTTTTTTTCTTTATTTTCTACAATAATAATCCAAGTAAAAGTAAAATACTTTTATTATCTATTTATTTTGTAATTTATATTGAATTTATTTCATTCAATAAAAAAGTTACTTTTTTACAAAATAAAAATTAAAAAAAAAAAGAGATTTAAGGCTTTGATATTGTTGTTGTTGCCATTTATGTTGATTTGGAACCCTAGGTTTGTTTGTTCATGGACACTAAACTTAGCAATGAGATAGATGAAGGAGAAAATAATTTTAGAGATGAAACTAATGATATTCTAATATCATCAGATTGGTGATTTACCAGATTTCTTTCTCTTACTTCTGTAAGTATACATCTAACTTCTTTCTCTATTTTTTTTGTATTTTTTTTAGTATATATTTGTTTTATTTGAGTTTATGTTAAATTCATGATTTTTTAATCAACCCCAAAACCCCATCTTTTGCATGTTGAAATGAAAATGACTTCCTTTACCGATGAAGTAAAATTGTAGCGGTATTGATACAAACCCATTTTTCCTTGATGTGTGAAACAGTCTTGTTCAATGGCATCATGTCTAGATATTGTCTTTGCAAGTGATTCTTATGGAAAGAGCTGCCAGACTTTCGCTTCCTTGTGTTTTGTCCTACGCATATTGCCTGGGAGTTATGCGCATGATTGAATGGTCAGGTTAGCCACATCTGGATAAATCCTTGTTGATTGTATCTGCCTAGTTCTAAATCTGGCTTTTAATTTGTAAAGTCACAATCTTTTGTTTATCATTTTTTTTCATAGAAATGATGCCATGTTTGTTAGCTTTTATGGCCAATCGAATTAATGCTACAGCTTATAATTTTTTATTTCCTTCGTCTTGCGAGTGTTAATCTATCAGGCATAGCAGTGATTTGGATAGGACTGGGAAATTGCAACACTTCATGTTGGTGGTTCTGTTGCAACATTTGTGGAAAACCAATACAATATTTGTGCTGATAACCACATTTTTTTAAATTAAAAAAGGAAAAAAGAGTTCGCCATTAAGTAGAAATGGACGCTTCTATTGTGCTTAGCATCGTAATGCTCTATCATTGTCTAACTAGTTGCGTCTCAATTGCCAAATAAACATGTTCTCATTCCAAATGAAGAGGATTATTTTTTATTGGTATTGATACTGCTCAATTTTGATTGTTTTTAGCAAATGTTAGAGCGCATTTATAAAAACTACATTATGAATTATTGTTGTTGTGCTAGGAAAAATAATGTTTGCCAAAGAGGATTTTCTTAATCATTTGATGCCAATGTTTTCCATTTATGCTGTTCTATGAATGGTATAAATGATTCCTAGTTGGGATTCCTGGCCTGGAAAGCGGGTTGTATCGTGTCCCCAATCCCGAAAGATGGGGGTTCGACATTCCAAATAAGAATGGTGTACTATTTTGTTCTATCGTCATGATAGATAGACGTGTGATTTCATGAACGTACGTTCATGCATTTGTATGAATGTGCATGGTTTGAGCTTAAGTTTAGTTTAACTTTGATGTGGTCAATCCTTGCTACCACAAAATTTTCGGAAACATGATATTTGAGTTGTTGCCACAATAGTGCTTTTATGATCATTAGTTGTTTCAAGAATTGTGCATTTTAGAACTCTATGGCAGCCAATATAATTAGAATGCAAAGTTACTAAAACTTCTCTCAGATGTAGGAACAACATATAGTTAGCCTCTAATTACTGTCAAATTTTTTAGCAGTTAGAATATATTGTTAGTCCCATCCTCCATTTTGCTTAGATAGCTGAACGCTCTGATATTCCTAATTCTGTACCATTTTACTAATTATATGAAAAGCCACCAGAAGACAAAGTCCACTTGCTTGAGTATCATGGATTGAAATTGTGATTGTAGTTGTAACATTGGGAAGAAGGGCTTATAAATGTTACACAATAATGGTCATGACTGCTTGCACATACCTTTTCTCTTTTCTTATCTGAGCAGTGCATTTGATGCATAGGTTAACATGATTTGACTAAGAATGCTGCAAGAAGCATCTTTAGGCAATTTCAAAAGAAAGAAAGAAGATATTAAGGCAAAAGGTGCACCTGGCTTTTAAAGTTACTGGTGTTGTAAGTGTAATGGATGTTTACAGGCAAGGGCATGACTGCTGAAGTTATAACATAGCTGCCCTTATGATAGCTTTAGATCGGTTTTCTATTATACCATCATGAAACATGATGTAAATGAAGATGCTAAATCCCCTTCATAATATACTAGCATCTATGGAAGCTAGAAAATTTCCTTTTTAAATTTATATTTTTATTCATGTTTGTAAAACTACAAATAGTCTATAAAAGGTGTTATGAGCTAGATCATACTGCTCCAATCTGGAGAAAATCTCTTTGCTTGTTGACTTTGGTCTGACCCTGACTTCATTTCACTTTCCCATTTCTTCATTTCTTGGGGCACAAAAAGTAGCAACAGGATCAGCAGGGAAGGCTCCAGTTCTCCAAGTGCTTCATCCTCCTTTTCTTAGACACCCTTATACAGATCCCCTGAATTGATGCCCTTTCAATGCCAAGTGGAGTAAATGTTTCGTGTCCATATGATGCTGCATTTGAGTTCCAAGGTACTTCAACTTCAGCGTATGAAAGAACAGCAGGAGCAACAGCTGGGGCAAATGGAATGGCTCAAACAAGTGTTTCAAGAGCAGTACTTCCTGCTGGAACAAAGGCAGAAGCAGTGGATACTCCAACCGTAGCAGCTGTTAAGCCATCAAGCAAAGCGGCAGATAGCTACACGGTTGAAGACACAACAAATGTGTTGGAAATCCACCAAAGATTGTTTAGAAATTGGGTGTTAGAACGTCTCTCAATGGTTCAGTGGACTGTCAACCCTGTCAAGCAGTGGAATCAGGAGTTTGGTTTTGCACAAGAGGGATATCCAACCGCGTAACCCGAGCCGAGTATAGCTGCGTACCTGGGGGATCACTCTAAAATCTTGAGGCCGTCGGCAATTTCTATTGTGCTGTCAAATGTTCAAGGTAAACAGCCAACCTCCTTGGTTGGGACTTGGACGTCAGATGACTAGAGTCTCTAAGCTACGGATGAGTTATTCACCCTATTTAGCAGAGAAGACGTCAGATGGCAAGCATTAGCAATTGGATCAGTTATTTACCATATTTGTTGTGATTACATTGGTAAATTGCAACAGCACCTGACAGACATGACATTGCAGTCAGGTAAGTTATTTACCAGAAAAACTTTGTCAAGGGCCTTCCTAGTAACTAAATTCAATAAAAATAAGCGATCTACTACTAACACAATTGAGTGGAATCTGAATTGCACATTCAGATTCAGGATGTTAATAACAAATAATGAATTGGGATTGGGGCTTTGTTGGATTTGAGCCCAACCTTTTGATCTTGTCCCATTTTCACAACGCATACCTCTAACTCAATAGTGATAATCTTACTGTGCCTCTATATGTACATTTGTCTCTCTCTATCAATATCACTTTATTGTGGTTTGCTTGTAAACTAGAAAATCTATATAAGTTCATAATTTTTTTTTTTTTTTTTTATCAGGCATTTTCCATTTTAGCACTAGTGTCCTGCATATTTTTTATCAATATAATCTTCATTTTTACATGCTACTCAGTGGTTGTGTTTAAATGAACTCATTTATGTTTTTCTTCTTTTTTTTTTCTTAATTTTGACTACTAGCAAAAAATAGAGTGAAATGGAGACTCAGCAGCCACCATCACAAACAAAATAGAAATCTTGCTTGAGTTTTCAAAAACTTCAACTAAAGTTGACTAATTTAACCCCCAATTGTTCATCTAAAACACATAAAACATTGTTTTGCTTCATTTTGAATGAACCAAAAAGCACCACACGGCTTTAACCAATTCACATACTATTGCTGGATCCTCAGAGAACAGCAACTTTTAAGCAATGTCACATCTAAAGAATATTGACTTAGCGAAGATAGCCAAAACCTAAAATCAAACAGAAATTGCTTAAAAACCCTGAAGGGACAGAAGTGCACCCAATTGGCAAGAGTCAGGTGACATAAGGGTACATCTTTAGTTACTCCCTAATCTATCTCAGACCCTCTATTTTTCAGACCAAAGAAGTCACAAACTTAATTCATACAAAGACATCAATAGTCCCCAAAACCCTACCTGCAGACAAACAAACAATAAAATGGTTCAAAATCAATTCAATAAAATAATTAAAAAGCAATTCAAGAGAGAATTTCTATGGCGAATATTGCTCCATAGTAGATGTGTTCCCAATGTATAATCTCTAGGTAAAGCATGTCCTAATACCTCCAAAATCCCAAAATCGACAAATTCTATATTCAAAAAAATGCTTGGGCACAACCTTTATCATAAAAAAAATCAAAGCTATATAACCAAGAAAGCATGAGCCTAGTTCCAACCCCAAAATCCAAAAAAAAAAAAAAAAAAAACCCTGAAAATAAGCACCAAGGGCCAAAAGAATCATCACATACCCATCAGATTTAACCAAAATAAAAAGAAGACTCAAATTCTTGAAGCTTTAATTAATAATCAAAAGGCAAGGCGAAAAGACACCGATCAAAGAAATCCAAGCACCATACCTCCATTTCTTTACCAACTCAACAAGATCATTTGTACGCACCATACCTTTCCATGCATGACAGGCACATCTTTATAAGGGAGGCTCATAGCATGGTCCTCATTTATAAACTTATTTTGCAAAATCCAAGCACACAGGGCTAGTAAGTTCCTATTTCAACCTCCAATTGAGTTTTGCAAGCATAGTCTACTTCGCGTATTTGGTTTCTCTTAAATCCGACCCTCTAAGGTTCTTAGGATTAGATACCATCCTGCAACTCACCAGGTGCACCTTCCTTTCCTTCTCTAAGTTTTCCCATAGAAAGCTTCTATTACATTTATCTAGTCTATCACACAATGATGCAGGAAGGGTGATTAATTGGTATAATGTGCTAATTTCCACTAAAACTTATAGTAGAGAATATTGCAAAATCTTGTAGCCAATAGTTAACATGTAACAAGCTAAATGTATTAAAATTTTTTAGCACTTTAGTTCCAGGAATTTTTTTCTTTCTTTTTGACAATTCAATTGCATCAATTAAAAAGTAGTTACAAGAGGACTCCAATGAAGTAATGAGACACCCATAGACACACAACCAACTAGGAACAGAAGACAACAAAAAAAAAACAAGATCCACATGACACCAACAACGAATAGCAAAACAAACCCAGCAAAAACAAGAATCACTAGGCAAGATTATCCAAACTAACAACCACACAAAGCTCCTTAGCAAATACAACAGAAAAACCATTAACAAAGATTGGTTTGTGATATCATTACTATCAACTGAAATGTCACTGCCATTGATGACGTTCTGCAATACATGTTTCATTCATGCTCATGTTAAGATATTTTTATTATAAATATGTCGAGACTATAATATTCTTACGTGTCATCTAGAAAAATATATTTTATTATTTCATTACAACAAATATTTTTGTTTGAGAAAGTAAACGTTTACATAAATTTGAGCATAGTGCAAATGAGAAGAAGAAAAAAATTTAGCATTAAGTGGCTAATATTTATTGATTATATCTCAATAACATTACCATTTTATTGGAATTCAAATTTTATTAGTAGTTGATAAATCAGGATTATACTAAACATATTGTTATACCAAACATTTAGGTTCAATAATATCAGAATTAATACCACCCAAATAGGAGGTTAACAGAATTCTTGCTTGTGTGCCACACACCCCATTAGAGTTTGAATTTCTATTTATGCATTAATTCCCTCAAACTTACGGAAACGATATGATTTTTCTTTTTTTTTTTTTTTTATTTCAAAGGAGGCCAAAATACTTGAAAACAAAAAAGAAAACAAAGTTATTAAAACACAAACACAGAACCAAGAAATTTTCACAAGGCCTTTCCAACTAGTTATGTTAGGAGTACGGGATGGAAACAAGATGGTTGGTGAAATCGAGACTAGGATTCGTATTATTTGTCTTGGCTGCGCATAAGAGATTGCATGCTTAGACTCTAAAGTATTGGGATCATAAATTTGTTTAATAAGTTGTAAGATAAATGGGCATGTATCCTAAAAGATGACCAACCATTGGTTTCATTTCATTAAATATTAATTGATAAAAATTTTTAAAAAATTATATAAATACTATTATAAATGTCATAAAATAATTAAATTATATTTAATTTATTAATAAAAAATATTTTTGAGTTTAAATTTTAATATCAAATTATTTGTTATATTAATTTTTTTTTACAATTTTATTATAAATATTTTTACATAAAAATATTTTTTATTTTTTATTTATAATATTTTAATATTTAAAACCATAAGTTTTGAAATATCATAAATTTTTTTAAAAAAAAAAATGACAAGTCTTTTAATTATTTTTATCACGTTTAAATAGTATTATTGATATAATAATATATTTTTACTTGTAATTTAAAATATAAATAAATATTTTTAAAATTATTTGATTTATATTTTAAAATTAAAATTAAATGAAATAAAAAAAAAAAATAATAAATTTTATAATATATTTAATTTATTTTATAATTAAAATTAAATTTTTTTATGATATTTTAGTTAAATGAATTAAAATAAAAATTATAATTAAAATATATTTAATTATTATAAAAATATAATTATAATTTATATAATTTTTTATTATAATATTATTAATAATATATATATAATTTTTATAAAAATATAATTATTAATATTTATTTTAATTAATATTTTATTTATAAAATATATTTATTATATATATTTAATAAAAAAATAAAAAAAAAAATCAAATATTGACAAAGGAAAAGGGATACTGTAAGTTATAAAAAAATTTCATTCTTCCCCGTGAGAAAATAAAAACGAGATTTTGCTTAACTAAAAAGAAATTTCTCTTCGGATGCTCTCATAAATATATTTGCCTTCCCTTCCTCCTTTACCACTGAAAGCTCAATTTCTCTCTCTTTCTCTCTCTAAAAAGTATAACTCTTTCAATCACAATGTCGTCGTCTCCTAAAAAGCCCGAGACGAAACCAGCGGACCTGGCAGATGCCGCCGATGAGCCTGCCGCCACTGACTAAAAGTGAATCACCCTTAAAACCGCTGACAACCAACTCTTCAAGGTGGAGATATCAGTAGCCATGGAGTTCGCGCCCGTGAAGGCCTTCCACGAGGACAGCGAGGCCGCAGCGGCGGCGTATTCGGAGGACAACCCCCCGATCCCACTTCTCAACGTCTCGAGCGCTCCCCTGGCCGTTACCATCAAGTACTGCAGGAAGCAAGTGGAGTTCCGCGGCAAATCGGCCTCGCAGGAAGTGAGGGACAAGTACAACGCCGAGTTCCTGAAGACGCGAAGCAACGAGGAGCTCAAAGAGTTGATCTTGGTGGCTAACTTCCTGAACATCAAGGACTTTCTGGGCGTGCTCAACCAGGCTGTAGCTGACCGGATCAAGAACAAGAGCGTGGAGTTCGTGAGAAACTACTTTGGGATCGAGAATGACTTCACACCGGAGGAGGAGGCGCGGATACGCGAGGATCATTTCTGGGCTTTTGAGGGCGTTGACGAAGACTGAAAACTGACTTGACCCCACTTTTCGTTTCAATCAATCTGTCAAATTTCATGGGCTTGATGTTTTTTTTTTTAATTATTTTATATATATATATTTTATTTACGTTGACGGGATTGTTAAAGTTTTGAAAATAAATAAATAAAAATAAAAAATTAAAAAATTATGTTTTTTTTAAAATTTAAACTTAAAAGAGCCTAAAGTGATTAAAAGTAATAATTATTAATTTATTAATAACTAAATAATAAATATAATTTTTAATAAATAATTAAAATTAGTATGTTATAATTTTTCACAGAAACGCATAAGTGACAATCAAAGTTGTGGTTAATGAAATAAATAAATATTATATATTAATTATTAATTATTTATATGATAAAAAAAGTATTTTTATAACATTTAAATTTATTTTATCTATCAAACTAAAAGTGTTAAGCGAAAAATGATTACCAAAATATTTATAAATACTAAGAGTCTATCATTTATTTAAGATATTAAAATTTTTCTTTTATCTCTTAATTTTTTTATTATTATATTAAAAATTTATTTGTCTATAATATTATTATAATTATAAATATTTTAGAGAACAAATTCGAAAATATAATTTCTCAAGAATTTGATTTTATTAATGTAACTTACAATTAAATATATTTCATTTTATTTTGTGAAGTAATTTGTATAAACTTTTGTTGTAAGTTAGTGAGAATGAATTTTGTCATAAAGACAATGACATTAGATATACAATTTAAAATAATTATCTTTCAAATTTTAATATAATTAAGAGGTTTGTACTAACAATTTTAAAACAAAATTTGGTTTGTGATTAGAATGATAAAAGATTAACTTTTAACATTTTGAGATGATCAATAAAGTCCTAACATAATTGGGGAATGTGTTTCTTCTTAATTATGTGATAACATGAAGATCTAATATCCATAATATCCTTCACGCATAAAAGAATTCATGTGATATTAAAGTATGATTTAAGAATTCATATTTATTCATTAAAGTTAGATAGATGTCCTAAGGCATAATTTCAAACTATGTTTATCCACATGAAACATGTTCTTATATGTTCCAAGTTTCTTGTTTGTTCATGATTTGGAATGTCATTATATTATGTTAATGTTGTGACATAAGAGAATACAAAAGGAAAGATTGTCATGAACTTACCTAGCACGTGATTTTGTTGCCAACTATTTTTATGACTTTGCATGGCCTTTAATTTTTATATTACATGGCTATCTTTGCCTGACTCTTATAGTAGGGGCCTATGTAAGGTATTTACATGCATGATAAGCACCAAAGGATGCATTATGAGCATGAAAAGTCATGCTTGCACTAACATCCCTTAAACATGACTCTTCAAATATTTATACATAAAAGAATGGTGAAAGAATGTTAAGGACATGCATGGCAAGTCATGCTAACATCCCTTTATGGCTAATAGGAGTAGAACTTATAGAGACATGGTGGTGATTGCTTGTGGCTAAAAGATAGATGACCTTTTAGTGATATCTATTAGACAATAACAAAGATAATGGCTCTATAAGGAAAATCATCAGTTAAAGACATAAAGAAATGTTTATTCTTTACTTGTCAATTGCCATAGAATTATTGTTTAACCATCCATAAGAAAAGATTTCAATTCCTTATATCTAAAAGAAGCAGACCCATTAAAAAGACACTTCTATAGGGTGGCAAAATGAGTAGGTACACAAGTAATCTAAATGACATGCATTAGTATAGAGTAAATAGAATCCTAAAGTACTTAAAGAAAACATAAAATTATAGCATAAGTTATACTAATTATCCTTTTGTTATAAAAGGATACTCAAATGTCAATTGGATTATTGATAAAGAGGATCATACTTTTACTAATGGATGAATTTTTATACTTAGTGAGGGTGTAATTTCATGGGGTTTTAAGAAACAAACTTGCATAGTAGAATTTGTAACATTAACTTCAGCAAATAAAGAACCAAAATGGTTAAAGAATTTGCTTTATGAAATTCCTTTATGACAAAAATCAATTGCACCCATTTATATACATTGTGATAGTACTACAACTCTAACAAGAGTGTACAGTCAAATATATAATAGTTAATCCAAACATAATGGACTTAAACACAACTATGTAAGAGACTTGATTATGAATAGAGTGATCACAATTGAATTTGTAAGATCAAGTCAAAACATAGTTGATTCTTTAACAAAAGGATTAATAAGAGATGTGGTGCATAAGACATCAAGAAGGATAGGTCTCAAGCCCATAAATACGTATCACCCGTAATGGACACTCAACTTAACGTTTAATATAACATCAAGTCTTGAATTCAATGAATCAAAGTATACCATCAATGTGATTGAAGTATTATAATTAATTTTTATTTTCATCCTAGCGTTATATAGTATTTAGTTCCCATAGTAAAATTAGGAAAATGAGTGTTTATCACTCTTAATAGACTTTAAAAGGTGTCTTATAGTGGGAAGCACCAGTCTACCTATATGAATATGAAATGTTTAGGTCATTCCAATAAGCTAAGGGTTTGGCATTAAAGCATTCATGAAAATGATATGCATACAATCATCTTTTAATGTGTCAATTATAACATTATGTGTGTGAATTGTTTTTACAACTTATTAATAAGAATAATTAGTTCAAAGTATTCAGATATATTGTAATACACTTTTCACTAAGTAAAGATTCAATCTGTAAGATATTTTTATTTATACATATGACTATACAATTATTGAGAATCTTTTATATTTTCTAATATTTTGAAAATGATAAAGGATTGTTAAAGATTTCAAAACAAAAAGGAAATAAAAAGTTATGCTTCTTGGGATTTGAATCTAGGATTGTGATGACCAAAAGATATAATCATTGGTCTAAACTTTTAAATAGTTATTTATTGTACTCATTGAGTAATAAATGTGACTTTTAATAAATAACTAAAAATATGACTCCTAAATTAAATGAATATTATATATTAGTTATTAACTAACTATTTATATGTTGTTTAAAAATAAATAAAAAATAAATAAATAAAAGTTGTATCCATAGCATTTAAACTCATGACATTTATTTAAATGGTCAAAATGTTAATTACAAAACTAAAAGTGTCTATTGATAAAATGGTCACCACTACATTTATAAATACTATTTCTTCAATGCATCAAAATTTTCTTTTCTTCTCTTGATTCCTCTATTTTCATATTAAGGATTTATTTGTCTATAATATTGCTATAAAAATAATATAAATATTTTAAAAAGTAATTTTAAAAATACAACTATTTCTTGAAAACTTAATTTCAATAATGTATTTCATTTTATCATATAAGGAAATATTTATTACAAATTAGTAAGGATGAATTTTACTTTAAGAAGAATAACATTAAATATACAACTTGAAATAATTATTTTTAAAATTTTAATATAATCAAGAGGCTTGTACTAACAAAAATTGGGTTTATTTTGGAGTAATTGGTTTTTTTGGGCCTAGGGTAAGGTAGAAATGTTTGGTGGGGTTTAGGGTTTATCTAGACACGAATGGTTTTTCTTTTTTCTTTGCTCAATATTAGTGTTGTTTCGTTTCTTCCATGGTTAATGTTAATGCTAATCTTTTGTGAATTTTCTTAATTTCTCTGCCCTTCATCTTTTGTCAAGTACTCTTTATTTGATATGGTTGTCAAACTCATAAAAAAATGATTTTTAGTATAAACAAATATTTCTTATTATAATGTCATAGTCTCAAATTTGAATCACACAAATAGGTGATTTTTTAAAATTTTACAAACATTAAGATATCCTTTTTTTTTTTTTTTTATGTCAAGTTTTTAATGTTGGATACTGTCTTCACAAAATTGCATAAAATTTGTTCGGTCAAACTTGATGTATGGTAAGAGGATATCGACAAACTTTATGATAATTATTCAATTAATGAATTTTGTCGCGCTGGCCTCATTAACTTGGAAACTTTCACAACATCCAACCATCAGTTTTAGGATTTTTATTAGTTTCTAACAAAGGGATATGGACTAATTTAATGTTCATAATCCCAGTTTGCGAAAAATAGGGAAAAGTGGCCCTGTGGTCTTCCGTTTCTGACGTTAAAAGTTTCCCAACATTTACGTCGGTAATTAAGTCAAAAATCCCCCTCCGAACTTACCAAAAACGACTATATATATATATATATATATATATCCTCAGAGATTTTGGTGACTGCTACGTTATCTAAGAGCCGCACCTTTGTTTCTAGAGATTTACTTTCACGAAGAGGTTAATTGGCAACATGGAGAGGAACAACTCGATGAGACTTCTTGTGATAGCAATAGTCGTTGTCATGATCTCAATGCTTCAATTCACTCAATTGGTGCAAGCGAATTATGCTAGTTGCGTTCTTAATTGTGCAAATGCCAATCATTGCCTTCAATATGGAATAGGTAATGTTGTTTCACTCATTCTTTTTTTTTTTTTTTTCATTTTTTTTTTTTTGATAAATCATATCAATTTTTAGTAAGAAAATATAGCACTCAAATAGTCACAAGTCAGAGAGAGAAGATAGGCAAAGCGGTGATTAGAGTCAAGAAATAAGATCAATTTGTCTAATTATATCTTGCTTTACTAAATTTGAGTTTCTGCTAATGTGTTTAAGGACAATTTAACACTATAACTTAAAAATTGAGAAGCTATATATATATATATATATAAAAGAAAAACCCATTGATTGGACTTCAATTTTTCAGGGTTTTTTTTAAGGGGAATGATGATAAGGAGGGTAAGAGGCTTTCCAATAAGCCCCTACTACGATTCCCCATAATATAATTGCATCTTTGGGTTGTAGCTGTTGAAAGTTAATATATGATCTATCTTCTTAGTCTTTCGTGTTTAACAGTCTAAATTAGGGATTAAACAAAGAAAAGGTACCATGTGTGGGTTGAAATTTTTGTGTTTTTTGAGTTTCCGAGTGTTGTTATTTTTATTGATATCGAACGCCCACATGTTTCTATGCGTACAATTCATTGAAGAACACCACTACGTGAGTATAAGCCAGGAAAATACAAGTGAGAGTAAAGAATTTTTAATAATTCTAATTAATTACTTTTAAAAAATTCAAAAAAAAAAATCTAATTAGTTACTTTATATTTGTAACTTCCTCTATTTATTAAATTCAAGCCAATTGACTTTTTCCTTCATTGTATTCGCCGAATAATTTATCTTTAGAGAATTTTGTTTTTTTTTTAATTTACACGTGTTTTGGTAAATTAATATTTTGTAACAGGTTCGCCAGGGTTAAAACAATGCATGGAATCATGCGGAAGAGGCTGCAACCCTACAAAATAAATCGGAAGGTGCTTATAAAAGTTCAAATAAGGGGTGTAGTAGTATTGAAAATAAAGAAAATGTAATGCATGAGATCTTGGGTTCCTATTTTCGTGTAATTTTAATATTTGGGCTTTTCTCACAAAAAAAATTCAATTATTTCTTTCTCACATTTCATATAATTAGCTTTAAACTCGTGCTTGAATAAAATTTGTATACAAGGGTATTTGGTTTAGTTGGTAGCTTGTCAAAAGGCTTTGATTCACAAGCTCACTGAATACAATGAATTTTATGAACGGAGAAAATTACATAAATTAGTCAATTTGATGCATTCTAGTTACGTTTTATTATACTCATCAATCATGAGTTATCGGCTAAACCAGAAATACCCTTACTCAATTCTTCTGTCTGGCGTGTCTTGGTCATTCTAAATTGAGTAAGAAAAGCAACTCATTATAAATATAGATGGTATTAGACAATAATAAAAGAAGATAATTTATGAATTTAAGTTAATATAAAATACTTCAAGAAAAAATAATATATATATATACATAAACAATATGCAATTTACTGGTTGGTAGAGAGATATCCACCAATTTAATAATATAAAAACAATATGTATTTAATGTTGGATAAAGAGATATTTACAATTTAATGATAATTAGTAAGTATGTTTTTTAGTCTAAGTATACCAAACAGTCAAAATTCAAATTGGACTCAACTAGAAAATTCAAATTGAACTCAACTAGAATTTTATTATAATAAACTCCTAAACTCTTAATCGAAGTTAACTTTTAATTTAAATTAATATTAATATTTCCTTAATCTTAATTAGGTGATGCACCCAATTTTAACATTTTCTAGAGTCGCCTCTCCAATTGGAACACTTAGAGGAGCTCCCATGTCTAGCTACAGCCCGAACTCATTATTTCCTAATAATTGTTGTGCTTCACAAGTCACATTAATTTGTTGACCAACAGTATCTTGACCCTTAACTACCAAAACGTTGTAAATATTAGGCATCTGTCCGGGGGGAAAAGCTACATCTAGCACCCAACTTAACAATTTCAACATTTACTTCAGCTTAACAAATACTTTATTTTTAAATGGTTTTATGAGAATATTAGCAACTTGATTTTTAGACTTATAATAAATCAATTCAATTTCCTTTTTATAACTTAATCTCTCAAAAAATAGAAATAAGTATTAATGTAACTAAATTTTTGATCAAATTAATTGTAAAAACATTATCAACAAATATTTTTCTAAAAACTCTAATTAAAACATATATTTCACTTAGTAAATTATGAAACCAAATAACTTCACAAATACTTAAAGTTACAACTATAGCTATAGCTACATATTCTGTTTCACAAGTTGAAAGTATAATAATAGATTGTTTCTTAGATAACTATGAACAAGTAAGAGTTTCAAAGTTAAAACAGTATCGAAAAGTACTTTTATGATCATTTACATTTTCACTTTAGTCATTATCAAAATAGCCTATAAAAGTATAACTTTTGAATAATGAATAAAATAGGTTATAAACATAAGTCTTTTTTATATAATGCGTAATCCTCGTGGCAACTAATTTTACTTTATATCTCTCTACTTTTCCATTAAATTTTTTCTTAGTCTTGAAAACTCACTTCACATTAATAGTTTTTTGACATCATGGAATAGTAATAATCTTCCATGTATTATTTTTCTTAATTACCTTGATTTATTGATCCATGACATTCACCTATTTTGTATCTTTAATCTCCTCTTTCAAATGATACTAGTTTACAATCTGCAAACATGACAAAATATATCAAATTCCTATCATCATTAATAACATTATTAGAGATTACCTTATAATCTTACAATCTAACTAATTATTAGTGATTTCTTCTTATTCTTCTATTATCTTATAGAACTTGTATCATAAAATTATGTGCATCAATTGGTGAGATCTCCCCATTTATAGTGGAGATTTTAGTTTGAGTTTTTTATTTCTCCTAAAATAACAATTAGATATCTTTAAGAGTTATTTTACACTTCAATATGAAAGTTTCAAATTTCATCTTTAGCAAAAGTCACATTTCTTCTTACAATTACCTTTTTTATTATTTGATTAAATAACTTATATCTTTTTTTATATAGTCAAGAAAAATTATTTTCACTCATAGATCATCTAATTTTGTCCTTATTTCTACTAAAAGATAAGAATAAATAATAAAACCAAATATTTTAATATGTTTTACACTAGTGTTAAAATTACTTTATACTTATTCAAAAGTAACATTTTAAATTTTTCTCTATAATTTTATTATTTTTTCATTAATTTTAAAATTTATACTTAATATAAATGCACAATATGTCACAATTTAATAATTTTTTAATATATTAATTTTTATTACATAAATTAATTACTAAAAGATGAAATGATGATGTCCATATAATATTATTAAAGTTAAATAAATAATTATTTTTTTTCACTAATACTATAATTTATGAAATAAATTTAATAAAATGAGCAAAAACAATTAGACAAAATATTCAATAAGTGCCAAATAAATGCAATAACAACGATACGTATTAAATTTCAAAGTTCTCGCCCTTTTCCTTTTGTTTATACAATCCTTATCTAATATTTGTGAGTTTTTATCGAGAAACTTAAAGGTTTTGATTATTTAATCTAAGTGATATGATGCAGACATCATGACTCAAATTTAAACTCTGACAAAATCAACGATCGGTATTCTCGAAAGTCTTTATCAATATGGTGTTTCGACAAATCTAACAACCTGTCAACTCAGCCATATGAAAAATAATAATATTTTTGGCAATGTGATTTATACCGATTTAATGATAATTTATAAGATAATAAATTTCTTGCACGATAACCAATCATGGAAAAAAAAAAAAAAAAAGTCATCAGCTTTAGCACCAAAAAATGGTGCTTTTCACTATGGGTGTTTAAAAAAGACCAAAAATTTTAGTTAACTGATGATATTGAAGGGAAATGAATCAAGAATTTTGTTGAGGATTTTTAGATTGGTTACAATTTTTATATGTATATTTTTATTTTTCATAAAGATAATATTAAAAATTATTATTAATAAATAGACATAATTAAAATAATAATATATTTGAAACAATTATTTATTTATTTTATATATAATAATAAATTACAAATAATTTTTAAAAAATACATCAAAAATATATTTTTTTATATTTAAATTAGAATTTTTAAATCTTTTTTATTCAAATGGCGTAAAAAGTTAAAACGAACCAAAATTCTCAATTAACCGAATATTAGTTAATTATAATTAACCAAGCCGTTAATAATTAATAAATTTAATTATAATTAATAAGTTAGTGAATTTTCACGTTTAATTATCTCGTCAACTCTCCAAATTAGCCGATCATGTATGGACTTTCACTGCTATAAATATGAACTGCACAATAACACTTGCAGTTATGATGTACTCAATTTTATATATTTATTATTATTTTTCAGTTAATTTATTGAATGCTCTCCCTCTTCCACTAACCACCTTTTGCCTTTAGAGAAAAATTGAATCTTCCCATAACCATCTTATTATAATTGTAATCAAGGTTTGAATCTTCACGACTATTAGTTTCTCGATGATTCTATTGTTTTTGGAGGAGAATGGGAACTGAAAAGGGCTAAACGAACAACAGGGCCGAGAGATTAAACAGTAAACTAGAAATGCTTGGGGTGGCAATTCTGCCTTTTTTTTCTTTTGATTTAAAAGATTTTTCATATCAGCGAGTGTGTTCTCACTACGTTACCACCAAGTATTTTCAATTGGGTAAATTGAACTTTAAAAATCAATTAGATAAATAATGAGAAGTAAACGACAGTCTCATGCATTTGGTCAAACTCACGTTCGTAGGTTGAGTTATTAGAAGGAAGAGAAATCAAGATCAATTCAACTAGACAAGTATAGATACAGAAATCCAACTTTAAGGGTATAAGGGGATTGGCAAATCCCAGCTGCCATATTCTTAAATCTTTTGCTTTTATCATCATTAACAAGTATTTCTTTGCTTACTAAGTAATCATCTAATTAATTAACTTTGATTGGCATATGGGATTCCCTATTAGTTAAAGTTCTTTTGATGGTATCAAGTTATTTATTAAGGTACGATGAGGTATGAACTCCAAACGAAATGAAGTATGGAGCAATGAGGATTGGACCGCATGCCAAATTTGTGTAATCATAATTAGATTTGGATTGGGATAAACAGAAGTTGAATAATGACCAAAAGCAAGAGTGAAAACAATTGCATTTGTTGGAAGCTTTTCTCATAAATTCCATCTATTCTACTGATTCCCTCTTGATTTGCGAGTGACATGTCTTTGAATATTGATGAACAGTTACATGGGGTTTAGCTTATCAAGCCAATGAATATTATTAAACTAGGGCATTTTTATTTTAGGCTAAGGCCTAAGGCTTGGATCCGACCCATATCCTCAAAATTGGTCCAAATTGTTAGGGCAAGTGGGCACCAAGGAAGTCTCTCTTGGGTGGGGTTGGCAAGTATTAAAATATTTTCTTCATTTTATAAATAAAAATTAAATTAAAAATATGGTAAAGTCGATGCCCTATTTATAAGATCAACTGGTCTGACCAATCTACCGACTAAATTAAGTAAATTTGAGAGTTTTGTTTTATGGCCAATCAGTTCATAAGTAAGTATTTTTATAACACTGATAAGGACTTTTAGCACAAAATTCTGTGTCTGATTGATTTTATTAATACAATTAAGGGGTGTTAATGATACGTATCAAGTTAATCTCTAATGAGCTCAAATGGAGGTCATCCCTGATAAAATCAAAATGAATTTTCCTGGACACGTCACCACATGCAAACAAGGATTTGTCAAGCCCCAGGATGATATTGAACCCTTTGCAATCCTGACAACTAAAGCAAACATAAGCATCCCAGAGGATGCAGATGTTTTCTGGGTTCAGCCAATGGAATTCAGTGACAGTCAGAAGTCAAAAGACTAGTCAATGAAACAATGTCTAACGATCATTGATTGATTCTTCTTTATCACTTTACAAGGAGCAATCTAATCATTGATGTCTACCCCGGTTCTGCCCATCAAAACTCAAAATATTCACAATTCAAACGAGTAAATTTGTAAACAATACGATTGTTCCCAGAAAGAACTGGAAACTGTAAATTTGTAAAATTGATGATTTTGGTGTAACAACATCCTTGATTTGGAAAACAAAAGGAACACTTGAGATTACAGGAATTTCCTGATCTAGGTTCCCACCTTCAACTTGGTCTTATAACTTGGATTGTCCTGAAGACCAAGTTTTGAGATAACAAAGCAATAAGAATCCCAGTCAGTTCTTCGGAGATACTTCAACAACTTCTTCCTCTTTTGTGTCATGGCTTGGAGACCCCTTTGAGAATGCTTATCCTACGGTATTAGAATCAAGAATTTGTAAATGCCACCAGCAAAGAAGGTAGTACCTCTAAGTTTTTGGCCTACATCCAGAATCTTATTGGGGAGAGAGAAAGAGCACCAAAACTCTAGCAACATGTAGTATTACTTCTTGAAGAGAGCAAAAACACCAAATACCGTGTCCCAGAAACATTTGTAGGACCACTTCATAAATAGGATAAAAAAATTATTGCCAGGGCCTCAAAAAACTGGCAGAATTATTGCCCCCAGCATTGAAATTTGTTGCGTCACTCCGCTATGTAAAGGCCACAGTCTAAATACACTAGTCCGCCGTTGATATATCAACAGTTCAAATTGTTTACAAGGGACCATCTCTATGTTCCACAAAGTCAAACAATCAGATTTTCAAAAGATAGTATTCAGGCTATTTTAATCCAGATGACTATACTTTAATGGGATAATCAGAGTCTTAGATTATATGAGAATTTGTACTCAAGAAATTCACCTTTTTGTGCAGAACCGATGATAGATGCTTGATCTTAGTTGTGAGTTGTGCCACTGCAAAGCAATACAAAAAGTTTTCAAACTTGTTTCTCGCCAGATCATAGACAATTACAAAACAAATTAAATGTCCAGATTGTGGTTGGACAAAAAACCATTGATGGATATCCATCTCCCCAAAACCACCCATGAAATACTATAACCAATTTGCTATGACAGCATTCTTCTTTTTCTCTGGCACATTCACCACAACAACAATAATCTGCATTCTCTTAATTGCAAGGCCATCTTTTCTACCCATATTAAATTTGCAGGACAAGACTCTGAAAAACAAATCATAATCCAACAAGTATCCAAAGCTAGTTTGTTATTTGCCAAGCATCATTCTACTAGAGTAAGTAATTCAGTGAGTGCTGGCCCCCTGGCCTAAAAAAGCATGAAAAATGAAAAAAGTTGTAAAGATTATTCACCAAGAAACAACAGATAGTAGTTAACTCAGCCAGGTAAATCATCATGTAATAAAAATGGAAATCCCTTTACCTTGAACACGTGCAGATCCACAATCAGACTCAGACATCTTAAATTCATCTCGAACTTTAGCAAGCTCAATTTTCAATTTCTCTGCAGAAGACATGTTATCGGGATGGAAATACTGCACAAAACATTCAGTATCAGAACATCAAATTCCTAAATTCAGAAAATGGGTGTATGATGGTGCACTTATCAATTGAATGCCTCTAATCAGAAAAAGTTGCAACTTCAGGTTGATTAAACATTGTTTGAGTAATATGAATAACAGGACCCATTTAACACTGCAAATCTTTCTAGCCCTGAATATTAACATGCATATATACCAATGAAGTTGACCTCAAACATTGAAGAATGAGATAACTACACTCAATATGTGAACTAGTGCATGCCAAAGGCTAGTGGTGAAAAAGAAAACCATAAACATCAGCTCAAACTTGCAGAGAAACTTCAGAATTTCATACTGCCAAACTTGCCTTCTCCACTAAGTTGTCTTTCGGAGGATGCAGCATAAAATTCGGCATTGTAGTCAATGGAACCAACACATTTAGTCTCTGAACTGCAAAGTTAACAAGCAAATAAATTTAACTATCATACAAATAAGCTCAGAGAGAATGAAAATATATCCAAGATGATCAACTTAATTATTATTCTACAATGAAACAATAAAGCACATAAGAGTAACCCAGTACTTAAGAAAAATAAAAAATTAACAAAAAAGGTGAAGCAAATTTGACTTCATTTTTTTCAGAAGATAAATCTTCCAAATAGAATGAAGTTTATTATTTCCACTTATATGCTTCAACTAATCCAGAATAGAATATTGAGAATGTGCTTACAGCTTCACAGAGAAATGATCTGAAAAAGCAGAACAAAGGAACACATGCTAACACATAATATCTGAGTCTTTATCAGACAACACAACTTTCAGTAATTGAAAATGGATTTCTTTCATATTTTTCCCATTATTCTTGCAAACTAAACTTTTCTTTTCCATTATGCCATGATGAGGAGCCTAAGGCCATACAAAATGCCTTAAAGTTTCAAGATTCAGTAGCAAGTTGAAGTGGTTACACGTGTTAACCTAAATAAGGTTTCAGCGGATAGCCTACCATAAACCATTGATCACTCTAATTGAATAGGACAAAACTCTCTTTGCCTTTAATCATAATCTTTCTGGTATGCCTCACCCTTTCTTGTGGGGCCTGGAGAAGGATCAAATGTACATAACCCTACCTTTGAATTTTTACAAAGAGGCTATTTCTGCAACTTTCATATCACAGCATTCTTTAAATCATAACAGAGAGAAAAAAAAAAAAAAAATCAGTTTTCAAACTTAGAGTTTCACACCAACAGAGAGGAGACTCAAATCGACTATTTCGAGATATTCACACATCAAAGGATTGAGGAGCATTTCAACTAGTGCAAGAAATTTGCCTCAACAAGATTTTTGCAGTCATTATCCTACTCTGGAGAATTTTACAAAATTTCCTTTCTTTCCCCTATTCTTCTGCTGGTCACAAAAGCTAAGAGCCATTTTCCATCCATTTTTCTATCATAGCAAAATTCAAACAAGAGCAAGCACAACTAACTTGAGAGCACATTATCCTTATAGGCACTTGATAATAATACATTAGGAAGCCTTCTTTCTTAGTGCTAGCTATCTAGAAAGTACATTGTCCAATTGCAGCAACACCAATGCTCATTTCCCACCAAGATTCTAGTAACAGCAACGGAAACAAAATCACATTTATGTCACTAAAACCATTCATGTAACTTAAAAATAGGAACTAATTAGGCATTCTTCACTTTCTTCTGGCAAAAAATCATTTCCCTAGTAAAACTATTAATTAAAACTTCTGCAGCAGAGTAGTACAATACCATCAATAAGCCTCCCAATTTAAGTATGACCATACCATAGAAAGCCAAAAACAAAGCAAAGAACAGTGAGGGAATCAATGCTAAACCAAAAAGTCTTGTTTTCCCATTTACTAAAATCATTTTCCTTCAATTATAAGAACAAACACTAGCATCAAATATTCCAACAAGCGAACTTTACTCAAACCAAATCGCCATCATATAGCACCAAGGACACACACACATGGATATACACTCACCTGAATTTTTCTTGGTCCGTTCATCATCTGCCATCTTCAATCCCTTCAGGCTTTCCCTCAATTCCTTGAATGAAATCCCACCAATCTTCCATGCTTGCTCCTTCTCTTTCGTCTCCTCCTCTCTTATCTTCCTTAGCCTCTCATTCAACTCCTCCAATGAAAACCAACCCTTTCCCCTGTTCTTGGCGTCAGGACGAAATTTCCTCAACTTCTCGCCCAACTCTGAATAGTCATACGTTCTGACAAACTCCATACTCGTTTCCCCCTCCACTCTCCCTTCATCCCTCCTCATTTCCTTCCCGAAAATCGCCGCTGGCAGCTCTCCCGTCCCACCAATCACCGTGGACTTAGCGGACTCACCCTCGTTCGCAGGTCTTAGCCTCAAGCTGGTCCTAAAGGGAGACATTGGAATTGCATCTCCCGGTTTACTATCTTCATTTTTGGGCCGCATTTGCCGCAAACTCTCTCGTATTGCATCAAAAGAAAGAGTTCCGTGGCTGGGTTTACTGGGACTGGGGCTGGGTCCACTGCCTCCTCCGCCGCTACCATCCTCGGATTTAGGCTGCACATTTCGCTTGTAGAGTTCAAGAAATGAGATCTGGGGTGCAGATTTGGGTTCCGTAGCGGGAGGAACAGAGGATCGGAGGCGAAACTCGGAGAGATTCTTCTTAATTTCTTCAAAGGAAGCAGCTTTGCTGACGGGTTTCCCCGAAGACGTACTCTTGCTTGTTGGGTTTGGTCGAACATTCCAATTGGTTTGTAGGTTTCGTTGTCCGGGCTTTTGTAAATGATGTTGTAGCTGTTGTCTGAGGCTGGATTTCAAATCAGACGAAAATGAGTGGTTCTGTTGCTGATGTTGTTGTCGAGGCTGTTGCGGTGGAGAATCTGATTGAGAAACGGTGGAGATTTCTGAGACAGATTGGTCACTTGGCGGTGGGCCTTCAGGGGAAGAAGAAGAAGAAGAAGAAGAAGAAGAAGAGAAGAGGTGGCTAAGAGGAGGGTTGGCGAGGGATTTGTGTTTGAATGAGAGTCTAGACAAAGCCATTTCAGTGAATGAATCTCGAGAATGATAGTTTAGTAAGCGAGCTTTTTAGTCGTTGCTGTGGCGGCAGTAGCGGTGACAGCGGTTGTGGTGGTGGGAGTGGAGGCGCTGGTGGTGGAGGTGGTGGTGGGGGTTAGGGTTTTAGTGAGGTAGTCCGTGTTTTTTTCAGAGGGTTGGGCCGGCCTTTCCCATGAGGACCTGAATAGCTTAACCCTGTCCAAAATAAAAAAAACCAAGTTATTGTAATCCACACTTCGAGTACGAAGTTTTTGAGTTCGAATCTCAAATTAATAAATAAAATTTAATAAATATTTTTTTTTAAAAAAAATAAGTATATACACGATACCTTTATGTTATTTATTTATTTACTCTTTTTTTTTTATTTCTTAGTTATTGATTTTGTTTTTGACCTCCACCGTTACTTTTTCTACATTGATTTAAAAAAAAAAAGCATAAAATTGATTTAAAACTAAAATTAAATAGAGTTAAAACTAAAATTAATATATTAATAGTTTACGTGGTTTGCTGCTGTTCCAAAATGAATTTTTCCAAAAGAAATTATATGAATTTTTTAAAAATTAGCCAACAAAAAAAAATTGTTAATTAGTCAAACCAAATTATCTGTAAAACCATAATAGGAAGTCTTAATTAAAATAAGAAAACAAAAAAAAAATCATAGGATATAAATTATGCCATAAATTGTATCTTATGATAAAATTAAGCCAAATTTATAAATTAGTGAATAATGCACATTCCTAAGTCCTCCACAAGAAAATGGGTCTTCTATGTTGATTGAGTTTTGATTTTTTGTGTGAAAAATTAACAGATTCTCGATGTGATGGAAATTTCTATATATGTTCCTCATGAACGATTGGTATTTGATTCTTGGTGTTGAATAACTTTTAAATTAATATGATTTTTTAGATGGAAGATTGAGTTTTTATTTTTTGGGTGTTGAATAATTTTTGGTGTGATGGAAATAGACCAAGGCAAGAGACCTTCTTGTATTTTATTTTTTCCTGTTTTTGGGTGACTGGAGAGGAGGGTCTCCAGGGTTGTCTAACCTGAACAAGGACTTCCAGCCATCTCAACAAGACAGGTTGTATAAAACCAATTCAGACATCATTAGTAACTCTACATGAAACAAAAAACTAGAGAGCTTGCTTAGATGCAACAAAAAACCTATGGTGCAGCAGAGTGGCCCTTCTTAAATATTTTCCAGTCTTCGTTACACTAAGGTTTGCAGGTCGTAACCTCAGTCAGGCCCTTTTATTGTATTGAAGATATAATTTACTTGAAGAGGTTTTGAATTTGAGGATTTCTTGCTTGTGTTTTGATTGTTATAATTGTTGGTGGTTTTATAATTCCTAGTAGTAAAGTATTCAATTTCAAGTTTGCTTCCATTATTATTTCTATTCGTTTCTGTAAGTGAATTGTGGTGTTTGGAAAATAATTGCCCAGGTAAATGGTAGATCTCACAGATCATCCTATTACTTCCCACCCTATTCTATTGCACCCACAAAAACAAAGAAGAATCGAATAAAATTTCATTTGGATGTTTGGAATATGCTTATCTGTGTAGAATGCAAGATATAATTAATTCTCAATTTCTTATTTTAGTTTGAAAAAACAAAGGATGATGTTGTTGAGATCTAGCAAATAGGAAGAAAAAAAATACAAGAGAATAAATAGATAGATGGTTGAATGAAATCGCCTAATGCATGCATGATTTGGACATGTATATCATTAATTACATGTATGATTTGTATATAGATATTTTTGCTATACTAGATAGTTATACTTTCAAAAAAAATTGATTATGATAGCACCAATTTTTTTAATATAATATACAATGATTTTTTAGCATAATACATAGTGGTTTCTAATATAATGAGTAACATTTCCACTCAAAATATGCATCACATAAATATACAAATATTGTTATAAATGTAATTAAACTAAACAGTATAACTAACAACTAATATTTAACATATCTTACATAATGTTAATGCACAATCAGAAGTTCTAAATAGTTATGTACACAAATTGTAAAGTCCTCAATTTTGAAGGGGAGTATCATCCTATAAAAGATAAATATAGTTTTTGATTTGAATATAAAAATATTTAAAATAAAGTAAAAAATTAAAAATAAGTAAAAAGGAAAAAAATAAATTACATACTAGCAGAGAATAAATTGATAAATATCTAATTTTATTTTTTTGTTTTTGACTTATAAATTTTAATGGTGGCATTAGTAAAATTATTAGGAATTCCACCTAAAGTCACACTTAGTGGATTTCAAATTCCCGCTAGCAAAATGTTGCAAGATTTAAGTGTTTTCTAGAGTAATAACTTGATTGTTGAATTCCCATGTTAATTAAGAAAGTAAAAGGAATATCGATGAGCTAAAGTTACTAGACCTTGTCATAATACTTTGCTGAAATTAGCCTACATTGTTTGTGGTTCATACCTCTATTTTTCTATCTCTCTTCTATATGAATAAAAACAACTATACAGAAAAAACTTGTAGGAACTTTTACTTAGTACCTTGATGTTCTATTCAATATTGTGAACTTCCTTAATCCTACTGCAGACTTATATTAGAAATATTTCCATTGCTATTAATCCATTTCAAAAACTATATCATATTTATATATGATGGTCATATAATGTAACAAAGTAAAGGCATATCATTTAGAGAGGTAAGTCCTTATGTTTTTTATAGTTGCTGATGTACAAAACTAAAAAGAAGCAAAAAAGGATGAATATCTGAATACGTAGACTATATATGCCTACTGAGGATAAATGGACCCTTTATTGGTGAATGAGCTATTGTTATGTTTAAAAGAGGCATGTCAATTGTTGTTGAATTTTTGGAATATTGCATAAAAATGGTGGATTATTGTTATAATTTGTAGTTTCATCCTCTTTTGCAATTCTTATGTTTATGCTTCAAGCTTCTTTTATATCTTAGCTTGCACATTATCCTTAACAAACTACATAAAGTCTTTTGGAATTTCGACAATATCTCTAACAATTATTTTATCTTTCAAACTAGTGCAATTCATATCTCTTCCATATAGCCTTACCTTCACAGAATGCTTTTCCCCCATAATTATAGTGAAGGTATCTACATGACTTTGGCTACTTGTTCTTTCCTTTTCAGTTTAAAGCTCCTTTGTTTGATCTGATAACTTATATTCTTGGTTGACTCTTCTTTTGAGAGTAGTCTTAAATATTTCAAGTTAGGAATGAGACTTTTTACAAAGATCTTTGACTTTTTGAGACAAATGCAAACAATTAAATGCAACAAAAAAAATTTGAATGATGTAAATTAAAGGTAAATACTAGTACCATGTTGTAAAAACATACCATGTCATGGTTAAATACAGACCATAATATTAATTTAACACATAAAAAACATAAATATATTAGTGGTGTTTTTGTAATTTACATACCAATTGTTCTCAAATTTGAGCAAAACTCTTTATGCTTATAAGTATGTGTTCTTATTTGCTTTTGTTAATTGTTAATGTTTGTTCTTACCACTACCTATAATCATTATTAATGAATAACAAGAAATCAAAATATTTTAATATAAACCTAAAAAAAATTTGACAAATAAGGAAGAATAAAATAATATTAAATCTTTGATTCTTCAAAATTTTAATATTATAATAGCTATCTAAATTGATCTAAAGGTTATATAAGGTGGATAGTTTCTCAATCTCTTTCCATCAGTCTTATACTTTTTCTAGTGCTATCTCTTCAACCTACACTTATAAGCCTTTTAACTTGCTCTAATCGTAATCATCATTAACTTTTTACCTTCATCAGGAACCATATACTTATCATGTAATCATTTAAAATGTGAAAATAGTTGATTGTAATAAATACATTTTTGTAGAAATTAGGAAGATAATTTTCAATACACATTACTTGTACAAGTTTCCACAAACCATTTCTTTTTAAGATCCAATACATGTCAAGTCTTTACATATAATGACACCAATTTAACATTCATAGCCAATGTCCTAAGAAAATTACTAAACTTACATAGAGTTTGATCATCTAGGTCTATAGGTTAATTTTTGAAATTTCAAAAAATAGGTTTTTTCTCATCTTCATGTCTTATATGTATTGCTCTCATTATTGTTAATCCTCTTTTTTTTTTTTTTTTTTTTTTTTTGCATTGAAACAATATTAGTGAAAAGATTTAAATATTTAATCTAAATATTATGATTTCAGTAAATCACATAACTAAGAGATATATCTTTTAATTACCTTAGATATCTCCTTTTTATTGTTGTTGTTGTCTTGATCCTACCTCTATAGAAGGTTATGTTCTTATTTGATCAGAAGTTACCCCTCTTGATTGTTAATTATTAGAGTTTGTGTGTACTTAGGGCTATTACCCATTTGTATTAGCAATATGTATTATTGGTTATCTATCTCTTTATATTAATTATCCTATCTCTTATTCTTATGTATAAGCCTCTTCTATTATCATTCACTATCTTAAATACTTAAAAGGAAGTTGCCACCTCTTTAATAGTAGACAAAGCATTCTTTCTTTGAGTAAATTTTTTCTTCATGGCTAATAGCTATTAAAGAATCAAGAGAAATTAAAAATTATATAAACAATAAAGTACTAATGATAATAATGTTTCTGACATACTATGCATGTAATGTGCACATTATATTTCACAAAATCAATGAATGAATCAAGTTCAGTAATGCAATTGTAACAAAAGAAGAACCTTAAAGCAATAACTTTGAATTAACATATTTAAGATCAAAACAAGAAAAGGAAATTAAAAAAATTATTAACTAATTTTGTCTAATTATTTGCATCCATCCACTCCCAAAGTGTTTCATTACCATTTTCATTATCATTTAATTTCTCTAAATCTCTTTCAAAAAGTAGATCATCTATGTATATGTCAACTATGGTACTTAATGTGTCTTTTCTTATCAAACTAAATTGCTCAACATTACCAATACCTCCCACACATTTGGCTCCCCTTAAAATGTATCTTGTATACTTCTTTATCCAACTCAAATAATTCTTTAAGAATCCTACCATTACATAGCCTTATTTAATTAGATTTTTTTATAAAGAAAACTTTGTGAATTTAAGACACCAATATAAAAGGGTCACTCTAATAGCATAATTTGTTGGAGTTAACCCATGCAAATCCATAGTCATCATTCTCCAACTTAAACCAATCACATTTAAATAAAACAACATCAAATTGACTCTAGTAATCCAATTTAATAATTTTTACAATTATCGTATAATAACTCATTTCTCCCTTCACTAGATTTTGGTCTTTTGAACTAGTAAAGTTATATATTAATGTTGTTAGTGTAACACCACTATTTTATATCTTACACCTTAAATCTTATACCCTTGTGTGCAATTTATAGTCATTAATAACATAAACATTATAACACTTTTCCATAGTATTATGACTAATAAATAACCATCAATTATAAAGAGGAACCTCCTTAGTTGCAACTTGGGCTTGAAACTAAGTAAAAAAATTTTGACTATGATTTTGTGCTTTGACTCATCTCTTTCTTTGTCATCCACTCATCAGTTGCCTATACTCTTTTCAATATAGCCAATAATTAGCAATAGAAAGAACAATATCTTAAAGAGACAAGATTAAATGACAATTTAAAGATTAGTTTAGATTACTTAATATATCACTCAACTTTTTGATCTATGTAATTAAATAATGCATATCTATATGCTTGTTTAAGAGAAATAGTATGCAAAGTAATGACCTTACCTTTCCTTTTCCCTTTACCCCTAATTGCATGACCTTTATTTAGAAATAAAGGTGTTTGGTCATTCATTATTATATTAGATTATTGATTATATCTCATAAAAGGATTCTTTATCCCATCATGCATATATCTTGAGCAAAACACCAAATACTTTTAAGCTAAATACCCTTCTGTGATGGAACCTTTAAGTTGACTTCTATTATGCACATATGATTTTAATTTGCATGAGTATCTCTTAATTACAAACATCTAATGACAATGTAGAGGCCCACTAAGCTAGATTTCATCAACTAGATGTATAAGCAAGTGCACCATGATATTAAAGAAACTTGGAGGAAAAATCATCTTTAGTTGACATAATATTTCACTAATTTTCACCCTATAAGTGACTCAAGTCTTTTTACTTCATAATTTTACTACATATTAATTTAAAAAATAATCTCAATCTTGTTAAGTTTATAGTAACACGCTTTGGTATCATCTTCCTGACTATAATTGGAAGAAGGTAATGCATCAATAAGTATGCATCATGACTTTTATACCCTATAATTTTCTTCTTTTTTTCATTCATACATCTAAAAATATTGAATGCATAACTTTAAGGAAGTTTGGCATCTTTTATAATGGTACAAAAAGTGGTTTTCTCCTCTAGTGTCATTAAATAACATGTTTTAGATAGATAAATGGGTTAACCATCATTAGAAATAATAGGTTAAAACTCTTTTCTTATTATCAGGTCTTGTAAATCAAAACAAACTTTTGCATGATCCTTTATTTTATCAAGAATGTTAAGGATAGTCCCAAGAATGCTGTCACAAATATTCTTCTTTATATATATCACATTTAAATTGTGACAACATTTATTATTCTTCCAATATGGCAAACAAAAAAAAATATATACTTTTTCTTCCATGAACTATCAAGGATTGCCTTTTACTTCTTCCCAAACTGATTATGAAAGTTAGATAAGTCAGTTACAATCTTTGACTCTATCAAAGGTGTTGGAGCATTTCTCAACTCTATCTATCTTACTATTAAAAGATTTTCTCTCCTGTCTAAGGGTGTTTAGTAACTAAGAACCTACAATGGTCTATACAACATGTTTTCCTCTTATGATACAAATATTTGGAAGAAGTATCATAAGTATGTATAGTACATACTAGCTTTCTCTTTGTACTCCACCCCAACAACATTGCATATGCTAAAAAATTATTGATAGTCCATAATAAGGTTATGTACATTTAAAAAGATTGCTTATTACATGCATCATATGTCCTTAAATCATACTTCCACAACTCTATTCATTCTTTAATTAGTGGCTACAAAAACTCATCAATCTCTCTTGCCGTTGAATTAAGGCCAAGAATAATCATATTAAATGTCATATATTATAGTTTTATATAGAGCCATGATGCTAGATTGTAATTAATGAGCAAATTTGCCCATGTGTTATGTGTAATGTTCATGGTTTGGAATGCATTAAATTCACCATTAGTTAAATCTAATCTCACATTTTAAGATTCTTTTGCAAAAGATGGATGTAATATGTCAAAATGTTTATAAGCTTTACTTTCAACACGGTGTCTTATGTTATCATTTATATGTTAATGTTTTACATGTCAAACCATATCATTGGTTATTTCTAGGCACATGAAAAGTTTTAAAGTTTGGATTTCAAAGGAAAATGTTTTAGAATTTTAGCTAGCATATGAAAGACTTTTAAGGATACATTAGAGAATTCATCTCCTTCAACTTCCTTAATGTCTTTCCACCTCATAGCCTTGCATGTATGATAGCTCTTTACCTTTTCATGCTTGTCCCAAAAAATTATACAATCATTGAGACATGCATGATTTTTTTGTAACATGAATTTTTTTGTAGTTAAGTCTAAGTTCTTTCACCATAGTTTTAAATTCATTAAACGAATTAGGAACCTTAACATCAAGGAATGCCTTATTGATTAATTCTACATATTTCCAAACCTTAACATTAAGGAATGCCTTATTGATTAATTCTAACATATTTCTAAACCTTAACATCAAGGAATGCCTCGTTAATTAATTCTAACATATTTCCAAATGTCACATTACTAAAACCATGGAAACACATAAAAAAATATAATCTAATTGTAAATGAAAGCATTGAGAAGATTTTATAACCAAGGTATAATTCTTGTTATCCTTCCTCAAATAACTTTTAAAACTTTTTAGCTTGTTCATTAGGACTTTCCTCAACATTGTCAGAATCTGTTAGCTCTCTAACATTCTTAAAAGTGTCATTTAAAAGCCCATTAATATTATCATTTTTATCAATTTCAATTTTGGCATCATTTATTGCCTTACTTAATTATGGTCCTTCCCCATAAAAAATCCATATCTTATAATCCTACATGAACTCGTGAATAATTAAATATTCATAAACCACAACTCTAAAGTTCCAATAATGACAACAACATTTTCTACAAAGGTATGATATTTCATTGCCTTCAATAGACATGACAAAAGCCTTATTTAAGAAATCTTTAACCCCATTTAAGCATTCATTACTTAACCTATCAAAATCCATCCATCTTCTATCTTTCATGTTGATTATGCAATCTTCAATCAGACAAAGAAAAACAAGAAAGTGAAAGTAGGGAAAAAAACAAAACAACAAAAAATTTGACAAAGTATATTTGTCAAATTTTGCTTAAATGGAAATCAAAATAAAAACAAGACCTATCTGTCAATTAATTGAATGGAATTAACTAAAACATTTTAAATAACATAAATGAGAAATACCTCAACAAATTCCTTTAACCTTTAAGAACAAGCTCCATTACTTGGGGCCAACAATGAGGGCCATAAACACATACACACTTCAATTACATATAACAAAGCAAGAAAATCATGAACCAATTAAAAAATAATAATAATTCAAGCCATGGACTCTATGTCAATTAACAATGACTTAATTTGACTTTAGGATGTACTATACAGTAACTATATTAGGTGAACTATAGTCATTAGAGTTGCCATTTTGTGGGGTGGGGGGAGAGGTCTGCATGGTCAAGTAAAAAATCTCATGTTAGATAGAAACAAGAAAGTTGAAAGCTTAATAAGTTAAAGGACTATCCACCTCAATTTTTGAGCAAAACTTAACAACTTATTAAACCCAACTTTAACCAAAACTCTAGTACAAATCAACACACTAAGGTTAAGGCCACTAGCACTAAAATGGCTTAACCACTTAAAAATTTTGAACCAATATTATCCATAAGATTCAAGGAGTATAAACCTTAGCTTAAACAATATTGACATCAATGTCTAAATTCAATAAGCCTCTATTGCAAGGACATACAAATGTCTAAATGCCTTAAAAAAAACAAATTCCATGAACCAAAAAAAAAAAAATAATGCATTGTTCAACCTTTTGATTAAAGTTATTATGAACCTATGTCAAAAAATTTGCATTGTGGATTTAACTAAATTTTAAGTCTTACAAAGGGATAGATCACAATAACTAGCCATGGACTAACCAATTAATTATTTAACATTATTACTTACCCATATTAAGAAAAAGAGTTCAAGAGGATATCATACTTTTCAAGTAATGAAATTTCTTAATGTGGTCTAAAAAGGATATGTTACAGAGTAGTCCTTGACTAAGTTTGCAAGAATGACTACAAACCAAAACCTAACTTATATAGAGATCAAAAAATTGTGAAATTTAAAACCCTAAAAAATCCATCAATCGGAAGATGGAATAGTTAAGAATCAGTTTAAATGAGTTAAGGAGGGGGACATTGTGAAAAGAGAAGAAAACCAAAGCATCAAGAGAGAAAAGCATACAACATGCAAAAGAAAACACACATAGATTTAGATTTTGAGCCATCACAAATCAAATGTGGAGATGTAGAGAAAGAAAAATAAAAGAGGAGATTGGATAAGTCATCGATGGAATTAGATTTGGAGACTTGGATTTACACCGTAAGGGTTTATTTGCTAAACTTCTAAAATTCAAAATGGGTATCTCTTTATTTTTTTTTTTTAAAGATATGGTTGCAATTTATTCCTTTTTTAGAAAAGAAATAGATAATAGTTTAAGATTGCTACTTAAACATTTATAACGGTTACCTTTTCTTCAAATAACAAAACAATTTTGAATCATTATTATATAATTGCTACCTAAAGTCAACTATTGTCACACTGTATCAAAATATGTTTACACCACGATTATAAGTGCTACCTTAAGGGTTTGATGTAGCGGTTTATAAGCACCACAAAAGAACCACTACCTTAGGTCATTATGTTGTAGTGTTAGATGGTAAAATTAAGTCAATTTTTTCATATAAGCAAAGATGAGTGATTAAGGATGGATCAAAGCATAAATAATGAAATAAATTTGTGAATATTGTTATTTTTTTATGGAAGAAATCATAAAAAACAAAAATCAAAAAACAACCTTTACAACTAATATTTTGAAATTTATTCAATAGGATTTGAACCAAAAAAATAGGTAGGAGTTATACCTATATGCAATCAAAGAATTAATTTTAATGGACTTAAAAGGCATCGAAAAATTTTTAAGTATATCATATAACAAACATAAGTCAACTATTTTGCTACGACCAATATGGTTGTCACTTTTAATAAAAAATGGAAGAAAATGTTTGTCGTAAGTGATATATTTTGTAAAAAAAATATATATAGTTTTTTGGATTTTAATTTGTATTAATTAATTATAAGTCATCATTTTTTTTAAGGTAATTAAACATGCAAAGCAATTCTACAAATAAGGTTCAGAAATTATCAATAGTTGTATTTTATTTTTAGGATACAATAACAATAAGAAGACATGCTTATGCTTTAAGTCACAATCCTTCTCTTGGTAATGAAGAAAAGGATAATGACAACAATAAACAAGTTGAGAACCTTAGTAATAATTTTGATGATATCCAACAAGATAAAAGAGCTAAAATTGGCACTAGTTTAGGAGCAATACAACAAAAAAGTAATGACTTACTTCAAAGCACACTAGTAAACACTTTAACTCTAATTAGAAAAAAAAAACTCAAAGAAGAAGTTTAAGTTAGTTAAAAAAAAAAACGAGTGGAACTTCACATTCTATTCTTAAGTCTCTTGGAGAGTTAACTAGTCATAAAACTATGCTAAAGCAATCTCTCAAATCATGGCTACATTAAATGAGTTAAAAGAAATAGATGGAGCATGCTATGTGAAGGTTGCTAAATTGTTCAAGGAAGGAAAAAATTAAAATTATCTTTTTGAAGATATCAAATGCAAAAGGAACAGATTAAGTCTTAAATATGTAAAACTTTGGCATATTAAAGTCTTAAATATATGGAAATATGGACTGTAAAATTCATTTCTCCTTTTATTTTTTTTATTTTTGAACTAGGTATGTGTTTTTAAATACTACTATGTAAGATATGTCTATGCATCCATCTTATAAGTTATATATCATCATGGTTTTGAGCTCTTATTTATGTAGGTTATGATGGTTTTGAGTTGTTATTTTATATCAAAGTTAATATTTTTGATTTAGTTTTAAAATTGATTATGAGAACAATTTTGCAAAGTATTGTTAATGAAAATGCAATTATCTCATATCATAGATTAAGATGTATGATTTTATGTGATATAAAATATTAAAGATTTATTGAGATGAATATAGCAAAAAAAGATGTAGAAGAACTAGTGCTTAATTTAGAGGATGATGTTATTATGATTATAGGTAATTTCCTAGGTCACGATGAGTCTTCTTCTCGTAATAACTTAATGTTATAAAAAATTTCCCCATTGTTTGGACATGAGTAGGTGGTCAAAACCTTAAATGGTCATCTAAATACTTGTGTCGACTTATTTAAGATGAAAAGAGAAACATTTATCAATTTGTGTGAAGAATTTAAAGGGAGAAACTTATTGACCAATTTTAAGTTTCTTTGAATACAAAAACAATGAACAACTACTCATTATTGCTGATTGATTTCAATACTTGATTAAAACCATTTCCAAACACTTTAGAAGGGTTTTGAAAGTACTTTGTTCACTTGCCAAGCTTGTGATTACTCTTTTAGATCTTGACAAAATTTCAACCGAAATTAAAAATAATCTAAAATATTTTTAAAAAGGATAAATATTTTTCCTTTTCAAATGGATATTTTGTATGTCATTAGTTTTCTTATTATTTTAATTAGTAATAAAATAATATTTTTCTTTATCTTAATTAATGATACAAATATAATGTTTTTTTAACTAATTATTACAAAATTGTGTTAGAGTAATAGATAGTACTTATATTTTTGTTTGTATTCCAATTGTTGAATAAATTTCATTTTGTAGCAAAAAGAATGAAATCACATAAAATATCTTTTATATACATTCAATTAATATGATATTTACATTCATTATGACTAGTTAGGAAGAAATAACTAATGATATTAGAATACTCATCGAAATTGTACTTTGACTTGAATATCATTTTCCCATGGTTTCACTTAGGAAGTATTATTTGGTTGATTATGTATATACAAATATGCCTAATTTTGTTAGCCTTTATCATAAGAAGCATTATCATTTATATGACTATAAATAGGGACAAAGAAGTCAATGCCAAGGAGAATTATTCAATTACATGTATTCCTCATTGCAAAATATGATTAAAAGATATTTTGAGATATTAAAAGTAAGGTTTCAAATTATTTTTCAAATGATGTCATATGATTTTTAAAAGTAGAAATATATTGTTCTTACTTACTATGTATTTCATAATTTATAATTTTATTGGGATGTAAAGTCAAACTTCATATTAGTAGAACATGAAAATCCTAAATCAAATCAGAGAGAAATTTGAAAGTAACAAACTCATGAGTTTGACATCACATCTAAACTCAAAAACATTAAATATTAGGTTTAGTAGTCATTTTTACTTATACGTTATTTATTCATTCATTTCCTTTCTTATGTAAAATTTTTTAATTACACAACTCACACGTTCGCATTTAAAATGCCAACACTTTAAAGTCACATGAGCCATTTAATATTAATCAAAACTAACAGTTGTAAATGAGTAGCATTTGAGATCAAATTATACAAGCATTGTGATAATGACACAATCCTTGATGCATTGATGTTACTTGTAATGTTGATTTCATTAGTGTACATATTTGTTGTACAAATTATAAATTTTATATTTAAATATGTAATATTTTTAATTTTAAATTCTGATCAAAATTTAAGATATTTTAAATTTTATTATTATTAAATTAACATAAGAGTAGTAATTTTTTATTAAAAAAATTATTCACAACAAAAAATTATTATTATTAACAAATATTAAAAATGAACAACAAACAACATTAAAATACATCACACAATAAAATTAGAATCTTGGACAACAAAAATTATCAACAAAAATCCATCGACAACGTAATACATGTTCTAAAGAATTTGTTTAAGAGAATAAGAACATGTTCTAAAGTATCTATGTATTAATTGTATAAAAATAAATTTCCAAACTAAATTACACAATTGAAAAGTAATCCAGAGGAACTTAAATTAGATCGCTTGGAGAGAGGAATAGACAAGCTTCTTCACCGAGCTTGTCGTTCAAGACCTAAAAGGTTATATGACTCAGATCCTAGTGAGACCCCTCTTATGGTAGCTTTGATTGAGACCTTGTAGGCAGTTGAGTTTTAGATCGTGTGGCAGTAGAAAACTGGACATTTTACCCAACTTTTGCATAGCAAAGACAAGTTTGCGGGACTTAATGTGTCTCAATGACAATCATTATTTACAATAAAAGACCAAGATTTAAATAAATTCTCTTTCAAGGTTGATAACTAGGTTCAGAGAATCTCAATCATTGTAATTTTAAGAAAATATTCATGTTGTTATCAATTATAATTTCCATAATAAATATATAAAATATCTCTATTAGAGCTTAATTTATTGTCCAAAAATTAAATTGCCAATATTATTAATATCATGAATAATACACAATTAAAGTGAAATTACATTAAAAATTATTATTTTTTACAACATCAATATTATAAGATGTGAGAACAATCACTCACTTTTCTTACATGTAGACTTTTTTAAAATAAAGAGAGAAAATAAAGCCTATTATTCACAAATGGCTTGAGACTTCCCAACTTTTTTTTTTTTTTTTTGGTACTCATTAATCATCCAGTTATTCATTTATTTTATATTATATTTCTCAGGTGAAGTCAGATCAATTAGTCTGTTATTGGCATGGACCCAAACCCACAAAGCAACACATGCCTTCAAATTGAGTTGAGTTGTCCACTTGTAGTCCTCAAACCTAACCAATGGAACAAGGTCAAACTATGATGGGGTATATTTGTCAAAAAAAAAAGTCAACATAAATAGGATACTTTGACCATTATTTATAATAAAATTTTAAGATTTATCTTATTAATTTTATAGAAGCTCAATCCCTGTGCCTTTTATAGAAAATCATACTGTTGAGGTTGAGTTGAGTATGGTCTTTGGTTGTTTCAAGTGACTGCTTTGGATTAAAATCTTCTTAATTCTTTATTAAAAAAAAAAAAAACAACTTAAATCCTAAACTTTCATTAGAGATTAATAGCTAGAATTAAAAAACATCAGCATTTTTTTGAATAAAAAATATTTATATTAATATTTTAAAAAATTGGCTTAAATGCAATGCTCTCTCACCCAATCCCTCAACCCCCAAAACACGCACGTGCTCCGATTCACATTCTAACTCACTAAACTACACAAAACCAATCCCTTTCCCCCAATACCCAATCTTCTGTGCGTGTAATACACGCAACCCACATTGACCAGAAAAAATGTAAAAAATTTAAAAATTAAAATAAAAAAAAAAAGGAAAAGAAGCAACAAATGATCACTTCCACGTGCTAATCTTCGCTTTTGTGGGGCCCACTTGCACGTACCACCAAAACCCCAAAAAGACACTTCAAACAACACACAAGAGCCAGCAGATGGAATCAATCAGCCAACGCACAACCAACAAATTACTATTAATATTATATAATTAAAATAAAAATTAAATCAAACATCATATTAAAATATTTTTAAAATAAAATTTAATTTTTCTTCCCTTTCCCTCTCCCTCTCTCTCTTTTTCTCTTATATATATCTCTCACAAAATTTAAATACCAATTAACACTGAAAAATAAATACAAATAAAAAAAAAAAAGAGAAAAAAAATAGAGACACGCGCATATCACAAACAAACATAACACAAAACACGCTTATATATAAGCCTACATCCAGTTTCCCATTCCAAGATTTTCCCATTCTCTCTCTCTCTCTCTCTCTTTTCTCTCAACTGTTTTTCTTTCTTTGTCTGTCTCTCTCGCTTCATCGTTTTCTTTCTATTTTAAGAATAACAAAAAGGGAGAGCTGGGAGACATTAGAGTGGCACTATGTCTGAAGATGAGTGGGTTCAACAGGCGATGACCAATGATAGTGTCGTCGTCGGCCTGCTTTTGAAGCTTAGCCAAGCGCCGCCGCCAACGAAGCGGGAGGATGTGGGCGCTGCGTTGCGGGTGGAGTGGAGCGTCCGGCAGCGGAGGTCAAGGCAAGTGACGTGGAAGAAGGAAGATGCGACGACTCGTGCCAGCCCCACTACGCCGCTGTCCTGGAGCGGTGCTACTGCTAGTTCCGTCAGCGGTGGTGTTGGTGTTGGTGGTGGCGCCGCCGCCGCCTCCGTCGACGGGTTTGTGGAGTCCAGCCTCGCCGCCCAGCGTGTCGACACCGCGAGATCTAAGGTTCGTTTCTCGTGTGTTTTATATTTTTTTATTTTTTAATTTTTTAATTTTTTAATTTTTATTTTTTATTCCCCTTCTCTTTGGTTTTTATTTCCTTTTTTAAGTTTCTTCACCGCACCAAAATTGCCATTGGAATTTCCTGATATTTTCCTTTTCGAAATTTCCTTTTTTTTTTCTGGACGATTTTGACCTTGTCGTTGTATGGGCATGCCTCATGAATCTCGACGGCCAAATCGGCCACCGTTTTCTAGAATTTTTCGTTTCCACTTTTTTTTTTTTTTTGACCAAAATACCCTTTTCTTTCTTCCTGTGTACTCGGTTCAACCCACCACAGCGCCACTTTACAAAATGACGAAAACGCTCATGCACTGTAAGGCCATTTACCCAATTGCCCTTTCCCTGGCCAAACATCCTACCTTATTGGCGGAAGGTAATTTGTAGTGTAGTCGTGTGTGTTTTAAGTGGTTGGATGGTGTCACTTGATTCTCGGGATTTGTGTGAAAGGATTATGATTGGATGCGGACGACCCCAGTTGAGTGCGCCGCAAATTACACCGTGACATAGCAAGTCCCTCCGTCCCGATTGGTCTGTTTTTAATGTGTTTGTCAGTGTTTGGCCATATTTTTTGTTGAAGGAAAGCGCAGCATTAGGTTCCAATTTTGGAGAGAGAGAGAGACAGAGGGGGGGGAACAGGAACTAATAAAGTGTTGTTGTATTAGGTGGGGACCACGCAAACAAGTGTAAGAAAATAATTTCAAACGCAGGATTTCATTTTTAATATATTTAAAATGAGTGAGGCTGAAGAATACAAAAAGATGAAAAAAAAAAATCAGGGGGGAAGGAGGGGTTGAAATTAGTTATAGTAGATACTGATTTGGATAAATTTCTTTCATGGGGCCTTTGATTTTTTTCTATATTTAATGATAGAAATTGAGCTAAGTGTAATGTCCAAGTTGATGGGGACCAGTGATGTTCAATTTAGGCATTAGAGAAATGTCCTTATGTGTTAAGCGTAAGGAAGAGCCCTGTATGAAGGGTTGTCATGATTATTCCATGTGTGTGTTGTTTTATATTGCATGTCGCTCTCAGTGAATTCGTATTTTTTGAGTACTATAAATGTGTTAGGTAGGTAGAATCTAGCACTTTCTTATGAACAAGATGAGCAACGCATCTTAGTCTAACTGTTTCAATTATATGATTCTGATGTCTTTATACATAAGAAAAGCAGTAGGACTAGGAAAAAAAAAAAAGCAACAGACAATATAGAATTCTTCTGTGTATTAGGAGTCTATTTTCTTATATGTTGCATGGCAGCCAAAAATGTTTTGTGCATTAATCTGAGCTGTCTGACATCTGGGTATGTACAGGTTGCTGTGGCAAGTGAAACACCACCAGCCAAGAGGTCAAGAAGGAAGAAGGTGTGTGGAAGAAGTTGCTATATATTTATTTAATTTGGAATTTGTCTTAACGTGTGTTTCACATTTTGTTGGAAGTTTTGTTTGAGGTATTTACCTAGCTAACTTTCGTTTGCATGAATTGGCGGCTAGCAGACTTTTTCTGAGCTTAAAGAGGAGGAAAACTTGCTGTTGAAGGAGAGGAGAAATTTGAGAGATGTATGCTGTAGCTTCTTCACTTTATCAATTTCACATTCAGCTACATGGCCTCATCATCCTCTGCATTTTTTTTTTTGAATTTTTGATATATCTAATTGGTGTTTGTGGTTCATTTGTTGAGCAGGAATTGCAGACCTTGCGACTTAATGTAGACAAACAGAGAGCCTGGAATGAGAGCTTGAAGAGATTGAAGGTAAAGTCAACATCTTTTTGGAATCATTCTGCAATTTCTTTATTTCTTGTTTCCCATGTACATCTTTGTTTCTTGTTATTATTATTATTATTATTTTGATAAATTTGTTTTTTGTTATTATTGTTTCTCTATTTGGTGGTTCATATATTTCTAATGTTTTTCCAATTGTGGCTTGTCAGGATGTTCAGTGCACAAAAAATAATGAGAACCCTATTAATGCAACTGCTTGATATTATAGAAGGAACTTTTGCATGCAAACACAAGATTACTATTTATTCACTGTTTTGGAAGGATGAGTTGTGAGAATATTTGGAGTTAATTAATATGCATTTATATCATGCTTGTCTGTTGCTCAAAATTGTTGGTATTAATGTGACTATACTAAGTTATTTTCTTTATGCGCACATCACTCACAAAACGGCTAAAGACTTTATACTGTTGTCATGTAAACCCATGTAAAAATTTTATTGCTTGAAACTGTGTGAGGCTGGTCCACACGATCTAATTTTGTTTATGAACCAAATAATTTGAACATGCTGAGTTCAGCCATCTTAGCTCGCGTTGGTCCAGTTTCTTATCATCATAATTACTTCAATAAACGAGTGGTTGGTCTGATAGAATACTTATTGCATTATCATGTGGAAAATTATATTTTATGTTACACAAAGTCAATGCATGATTGCGCTCTCATATTTGTATTGCCTTAAAATTGCAAAAGTATTGCCTTTTGTTCATTTTTGTCATTGTAGTTGTGTTGGCATGTTAACCCCATGTTGTCAGGTTGGCAATGTTCTGTCCAATTGATGATCTATTTGGGTCCAGGGCATACATGTTTTAATGATTTTCAATAAATATAGACAGGCAGGGCAATAACTGGAACATAACAGCGATTTTATTTTAATTGACAGCTTGATTTGCTATCACAGCAGACAACAAGTTCAGTGATGGTTTCTGCTGAATCCGAAGTTAATTTCATTCAGTCCCAACAAATACAAGTAGCCTGCAATCCCAGATATTCTACAATGCCAATAAGTGCTGCATACAATGAAAGTGAACCATCTCCAGTGAATGCTTCTACGCAAAATCAAATACAGGAGGTTGAAGGTGGGGAGTACTCATTTCTGCTACCCGACCTAAATCTCCCCATGGACGATGACTCAAGCTCTGAAGCTTTATATGGGATGAGCTGAAAAGAATCTGTTATATTCTGAGAATCCATTTTCTGAATCATGAATAATACATGATTTGGAAGCCCTAACGGTATTACTGAGTTGAATTAATGTAAATGCTAAACCAAGTCCCTTCACCACTTCTGAATGTGAATGTGGAAATGTGTTTTTCTGTACACGAGACACTGAGGTAGCGTAGGAATCCTAATCATTAGTTACGGTTTACACTCTTTATTGGGCAGAATTCTTGCGTTACTCTAAATTCTTTGGGGGCTATGTCATCAGTTTTAGGCAATATTAATAGATAAAGGTGTAATTAATTCAAAAGTATCCACGTTTTTTGTTACTGCAATCTAGCTTTGCGAATCTAAATAGATGGTTTTTTGCTATATTCATATAATTCTCTGCATTAGCATCTTTTTATGCTTATGAGTTTGACATCAAATCACTTGGGGGAGAGCTGGGCATGTTTCTTTCTTCACACTGTTTCTAGTTTTAAGCAATTGGCCTTGGCAGCTTGCTATTACTTTGTTCAACTACCATTGGATTTTCTCTCCCTGGCTTAGACCGCAAAACCAAAACCATGCGTGGATGGTGCTAAAATTCACACTTGAGGATCAATACTGTGGGCATATTGAAAATTTGAAATAGAGTATAAGTAACCAAAGTCAAGATGGTAGATGAAAATTATTTTGTGTTGACTAAAAGCCACCTAATTATTCAGAGATATATGGACTTTGAGCTTACCTCCCACGAGGGGCACATGTTAAATTTTAATTGATTATTTAATAGTTATAATATTAAAAATTAATAATATTTATTTTTAACTTAATATTAAATAATAATATATAAAATTTAATTATTTAATTTTATTATTTAATATTTTTTTCATTTAAAATTTATTTTTATTATTTATTTATTTTTTAACTTATCAAAAAATTTATAAATTACATTGATATTATTAAACAATCAATAAGATCTCTTCTATTTGTCAATTATTTATGACGTACCAATGGAAGGAGCGAGATGGGGGTACAAAGTAGTAGAAGTAGCTTGTAAATAAAAACAAAAAAGGAGAAATACTTACATAAACATCTAATACTAGGCACAAGGCTGTCAAGCTCTGTACCTAGACAACATGGGAAGATTGTCCACAACCAAATAAAAGCAGTTGTTTATGCATTCCCCAACAAAGTAAAACCATGCTTATCGCCAATGTGAGTTTATGTATAGAACTGCGACTATTCCAAGCAACACCACGCTGTAAGATGCTAAAAAGCTTGGATAAAATGCATCCATGTTTATCCATCCAGTTTCTTCTTCATGCTTTTTTGTATTCTTGAATGATGACAAAGGAGATGGTTGTGCATTGCAACTTTTATTCAGTGGGGGTCCACACAACAAAGGATTATCCTCGTAGCTTTTACTTTTGAATGTTGCAAATTGTGCAACCATCTTTGGGGTCTTTCCAGACAAATTATTGTGTGCTACAGTGAAAATAGTTAGTTGGTTTAGTTGAGTAAGATGAGGAGGAATTTCCCTGTCTAAGTTGTTGTATGAAAGGTCCAAGCTCTCAATTCCCTTCAAGTTTGAAAAAGTTGATGGGATTGGTCCTGTGAAGCTATTGTGGGATAGGTTTAACACCTTAATAGTGCTGAGGTTTCCGAGTTCTGGTGGAATCTTTCCTGTCAAATTGTTGCAGGAAAGATCAATTCCAAACATGTAAGAGAGGGGTCTTCCTTTGTAAGAATAATAAAAAGTCTTTGTCGTGAACTCCACTTGTGGTTGAAAAGTGAAATTTGTACCAACTGGACCTATTTCCCAAGAGCTTTCAAAGGCATATGTTCTATCCCAAATGCTTCTAGATCTTGGGTAAGGGAGAATATGACCAGATAGATGGTTGTGAGAAAAATCAATCAAACTTATTTTCTCCAACTTGCACAACTGAATTGGGATTTCACCTTTGATGTAATTATTATCCAAAAGTAGATAACCAAGGTTAGACAATGTATCAATCCATTTTGGGATATTGCCAGTAAAATAATTGTGACTAAGATCCAACATCTCCAAATTAGAGCTATTATAGAATGCCTTTTCCAGTGACCCTTGCAATCTATTCTTAGATAAAAAAATTAGATGAATGCTCGAAGGGAAATTTGAAGGAAGGTTTCCAGAGATATTATTGTCTGAAAGGTCTAGAATTTGAAGTGTGTTCATATTTCCTATCCACTATGGGAGCCTCCCATGGATATTGTTGTGATTGAGATCAAGGATATTTAATGAGAAACTATTAAATAAACTGTTTGGGATTTGACCTTGCAAACTATTGTTTGAGAGCAAGAGAATAGAGCAACTAGTGGCCAACTGCCCAGACACCTCTCCTGATAATCTATTATTAGACAAGTCTAATATTTCCATAAAGCTCATATTACCGAGAGATGGAGGAATTGTCCCATTGAAATCATTTCTTGACATATTTAAATACCTCAAGTTTGGAAGATATACTGCTGGAACATGGCCACGTAAGTAGTTCTTAGAAATGTCCAAGTAGCATAACGTCATATTTGAATGACTTGGCAGCCGAAGTTGTCCTGAAAGGGAATTATTGACCAAGTTGAGTGTATCCAAGCCCGTGTTGTTCTTTAATAGCCAATATGGAAATCCTCCACTCAGTTGCATGTGCGAGAGATCAACATATGCTAGATTGCACTGGTAGTATAGGAATTTAGGAAACATTCCGCCATATCCGTCACCAGACAAGCCAAGATGAGTTAATTGGAATTTTGGGGTCAAACTATATTGCTTTACCTCAACAAATATATTATTTCCCTAGGCAAACAAGGAGTAGAGTTTTGTATGGTTGAAGAATGGGCTGAGTGTCACTGGAATTTGGAATTGATTGTATGAAAGATCTAGGAATTCAAGGGATTTTAAAGTCCTTAGAGGAGATAGAGATATATTCCCTGTCAATAGATTGTTAGAAAGATCTAATTGGTAAAGAGACGTCAAATTAGCCATATACATGGAGGCATGGTACCACTGAGATTATTGATGCTGATATCTAGGTTTTTGAGATGGTTTAATTCGCATATGCCTGAAAATTATTCAATAATAAGGAACTTAGCCAAAATTAAGGAGACATGTATACAACCACAGACAAGGGGGTTTAGGGGAGATTGATCGTACCTTGGGCTATGGATATAGAGTCACTTAATTGACAACTAGACATTAAAAGATCCTCTAATGAGATTAAGTTTCCCACAGTTTACAACATATTATAATTGAGAGTAGTAATGCAAGACAAATGTAGTCTTTTTAGACTCTTTAGATGAGGCCAACCTAACAAAATTAAACAAAAACAAAAAGCTATTATTGAAGAATATGGAAAAAAAAAAATTGAAGTTAAAAATATCTTTCTTTTTTTTTCAAAAAAATATCTCATAAAAAATTATTTATATTTTATAGTACATTTTTCTATAAAATTAAATGGTGATAAAATAAATATAATTATTTTACAATTTTATTGTTTCATTAATGTATATGATGTGTGTCCAAAATAAATAAAGTATGATACAATTAACTAGAGGCAAAGTTGCAGTTTTAAGATTATGAAGTAAATGAAAATGTTGAAATTTACCTTGAGTTAGTTGGGAAGCATTCAGTCCCACCATGTTCAAATATCGAAGAGAAACCAATACCGCAATGTTTTGGAGAAAGTTATCATCCACAATACAATCATTCAATGATAGCTCTTTGAGATTGTCCAAATGGTAAGACCCTAGAAAATTTGGGCAAACTAATAAATTATACCAAGCACAATCTTGAAAATAAGAATTAAAAGTTAAGAAATGTAAGCATTTCTGTATATTAGGGAATGACCAAATGATGTTCCTTGTAAGTTGTTGGATGTTAAGTCAAGGCTATAAGGTTCAGGAAGAAATTGAGTAGTGATTGCAACTGTAGCACCAGACTTGCATCTATCTTGATTCCTTCGAGACAAAGGAAACTATAGTTGCTCTAGCTTTTGTTGAATCTTTTTGTTATTGATAAGTAAAAGAAATATATGATATACAAGTGACTCTTAACCTTATGGGCAAAAAAAACATTTTTATTTTTGTAGTTTTAATCAGTGAAGTGATATTTTAAGCCAGTTTGCGTGACCATATTAAATAAACCTTTTTGATTGGGTTAGTTTTGATTACAAATATTTCTAGAAAGAACTCTATTTCTTTTTTAATTGTTATATATATATATATTCTAAATTCTCCTCAAAGTTTAGAAAAAAATTTGAACATTATTACTCAAACTATATACTAATTTCCTATACTTTTATATAGCTTGACTTTAGAAATTAAACTTTGGTAAGCATACTTATTTTGTACAAACTAAGCCAATCATTAACTTTTCTAATTGAAATATTAGACTTTAAAAATTTTGTGGTTTGCATATAAACCAACATTATCACTAAAAATATCAATATCTAAGGCAAAATCCTACTTTTTAATATGATGAAGGGAAGTGAAGTATTATAATATAACATGATCTAGTATATTTAGTGTCTTAAAGGCATTCTAGGCTAAAGAGTATACAATTTTGAAATGGATTACACAAAAATGTGGATTTATACCTGCTGCAGCCACAAATCCAGTGATCTCATTTCCGCTTAGATCCAGCTTCTCCAATCGGCTTAGAACATGCAATTCTGGGAACAAGAAATTGAAACTAAAGAATCATAACCAAGTTCAGCATTTACCATCCCCAACCAAATCATATATGTATGATATAACCCTTAATTTCTCAAAAATTAAGATGGGCAAAAAAAATCATATAACCAACAATTTTTTCCATATATATATCACCAATAATTCATTAATGAGTTATATTATAATCTATTGTACTATATTATTTGTTTAACTCATAAAATGAAGCATATAGCTTGAGGGCATCCATTACACTGTTTTGCAATCATTTTTTCCTTGCAATTTTAAAGTTTTAGCTGCAAATTCTTTTTTTGTTTTGAGTTTTGTTAATTTTTGCAAAGGATACAAAAATGAAAGCAATCAACATTTCAAAGCCATTCTTTCTGCCTCTCCCCATCTTAGTAGCCATGCTTGGCTTCATTTCTTTCTTTCTTTCTTTCTTTCTTTCTTTCTTTTTTTAACCTTTTCTTTCTTTTATTATTTTTTGAGTTGGAGTTTAAATGTAAATTATTTAAAAGGGTTAATGTATTTACATTTATTGGTAGATATTTAAATATTATATATGTAAATATATAAATTTAGATAAAAAAAAACAAGAGATAAAATAAAAACTTTAAAATTTTGCACAATTTTTTTTTTGTTCATTTAGTAGAATTACTAATATTATATATTAAAAATTCATTGTATTGTCCCCATCTCCTTACTGTAGATGAGGCTCCTTATTATTCCCCCTTTGTTTTTTTTTTTTTGACAAAATTGGCTCAATTTATCTCTTTATATATGTTTGTAAAAGTAAAATGCATTCAAAAAGAACACAAAAAAATTGCCAGCTTATTTTTATAGCCGTTTATAGGCGTGGTTACCATGAGTCTTACCTTGGATGTCAACTTTTCCTTTTAGTCTATTGTAGGATAGATCTAGTGTCTCTCATGATGGTTTATTGTGTCTCTCATGAAAGCTTTTCTATTATTATTTTATTGGGGTTTGTAGGCATCTTTGTAGAGTATATCTACCATTGAGATGCAAGGGTGATGTCACACACGTACTACTAATTAAATTAACAATGAAGCATGAAAAAGAGTAATTAATAAAACAAAGGCTTTAAGTAATGGCAAATTTTAAAGCCTAGCCTACAATTAAGATGGGTAGTTCTAATTGTTAAATTCAAGATAAATTATGCATTCTTTGGTTATTACCACTCTATATATGATGGGAAGTCATGTGAGAAATAAATAATTGTAAGGCATCTTATGTACAATATTATTCTTTGACGACCGCTAGAGTGTTGACATCTCCAGTTTCTCGTATCAGATTGGAAATGGACTCCTTTGCAATGTTGGCTCTAGATTGAATCCATGCATAGGTGATGTTGATGTACAAGCCAGCCATGGCCTTGGGATGAGAGGTGATGTATGTTTGGCAAATTAGAACCATATAACTTTTTGAGGGAAAAAAGTGATGAGTGTTAGAAAGGTTGCTCTGATACCACTGTTAGAAGAATATCTCTGATAACATTGATAGGGGGAATATTGTGATTTTATTAATATGATAAAACAAATACACAATAATTGGGACACTCTAATGATAATTGAGAAACACTCACAATTTAGAGGCACTCACACAATAGTTTTGAAACACATAAACAATATGAACTACGTGTCTTTATATAGAGATGGATACCTAAATCTACCTAAATAGTTAAACTCTAAATCGAACTCAATATAGACTTCTATTATAATAAACTTCCAATTTAAGTTGACTCCTAATCTTGATTAACATCAACATCCCCCCTTAATCCTGATTAGGTGATGCTTTCAATCTCAACATCTACTTCAGCTAACTTTACATTGATTTGATGAGTTTTGTAGTAATTCTTGTGATAATCATTGTCAGGTCATTGTTTTAATCTTTTTGCAATCAATCTTACTTTATATCTCTTTACTTCTCCATTGGGTTTCTTCTTAATCTTGAAGACCCATTTCACATTAATAGCTTTTTGACTTTGTGGAATAGCTGTAAGCTCCCATGTATCATTCTTCTCAATTGCCTTGGTTTTTTCATTCATGGCATTGACCCACTTTGTATCTTGAATCGCATCATCAAATGCCACTGGTTCACAATCTGCAAACATGGCAAAGTGCACCAAATCCCCATCATCATTAATAACATTATTAAAGATTACCTCATAATCTTGCAATCTAACTGTTTGTTGGTGATTTCTCCTTGGTCTTCCATTCTCTTGTGGAATTTGTGGTATAGGATTCAGTGTATCAACTAGTGAGACTTCCCCATTTACAGTGGGGATTATAGCTTGAGTTTTTTCTTCTCCTAAAATAGCAATTGGACGTCTCTAAGAGTTATGTTGCTCCTCAGCATCAAAGTTCCAAACTTCATCTTTAGCAAAAGTCACATCTCTACTCACCATTACCTTCTTCATTATAGGATTAAGTAGCTTATATCCTCTTTTTCTGTAGCTAAGAAAAATTGTTTTCACTCATTGATCATCCAACTTTGTCCTTGTCTCTGCTGGAACGTAAGCATAAGTAATAGAACCAAACACCTTAAGATGATTTACACTGGGCTTAAAATTGCTCTAAGCTTTCTCAGGAGTGACATTTTGAATACTTGTTGTTAGAGATCTATTCAACAAGTAAATAACACATAAAATAGCTTCTGCCTAAAATGGATTAGGAACTCCCTTGGCTTTTAACAAGCTTCTCACCATATTCATGATTGATATGTTCTTCTTTTTACCAACTCCATTATGCTGTGGGGTATAGGGAATTGTAACTTCATGCTTTATTCCTTGTGCTTCACAATACTCTTTGAACTCATTAGAAACATACTCACCGCCTCCATCAGTTCTTAGAATTTTAACACAGTTGCCACTTTGTATTTCAACATATGCCTTAAACTTCTTAAAATAATCAAACACATCAGACTTCCTTTGCATGCAATAAACCCATGTCTTCCTTGTAAAATCATTAATGAAGGTAAGAAAATGCCTATTGTTACCATGTGATGATACACTCATTGAGCCACAAACATCAGAGTGAATAAGTTGGAGTAGTTGTCTTGTACGCCAAGTCTTTGTGTCAAAGGGTTATCTGCTTTGTTTTGCAAGAATACATGCTTCACAAATTTTATTAGGATGATGTATCCTGGGCAAGCCTATCACTATGTTTCCTTGTTCAAGCAACTTTAAACTGCAAAAATTTAGATGGCCAAAACGAAGATGTCATAACCAAGATTCATCACTTAGACAAGTATAAACATCAGTGGCAATATCAACTTAGAACATCCGATTCTTCGTTAAAGGGGATTTAAGAATGAGTGTACCTCTCCTATCAAGAATTGAGAGACATTTATCACGTAACTGTATGTTATACACCTTTTCAAGTAATTAGCCCAAATTGAGAAGATTGCTTTTCATGTTTGGTACATAAAATACATTTGAGATGTAATTATGATCTCTATTTTTCAACTTGATAAGAATTCTCCCTTTTCCCATCACTGGAACACTACTATTATCAGCAAACTTGACTGTCGAGTGGATTGACTCATCAAGATCAACAAAGAACTCCTTTTTCCTACACATATGATTCATACACTCGGTGTCAAGAAACCAAGTATTATAGTTTGCTTTTTCAGCAACTGTAGTAACCATCATAAGTGCTTCATTTCCACTATTTGAATCTCCCTCTTATGCACAATGAGCTATTTGATTATACCCTTGAGACTTACACTCATTAGCATAATGACCATACTTGTGACAAGAGTAACACTCAACGTGAGACTTGTCATGCCTTCCTCTACCTCAACCTCTTCCTTGACCTCGACCTCGACCTCTATATGTCTGGTTTGATCTTTTTTGGTTATTGTATTGATTGTCACCATCTTCATAGTTGTTATAGTGACCTCATCGACCTCTATTGTTGTAGTGATTATTACCATGTCCTCGTCCTCTTCCACGAGAACTTTGCCTCTACTTTGATTGATTACTCTGATTGCTTTTAGTAGGAGCCTGACTTTGAAGTGCTTGCTCTACTGGCTTCTCAGTGCGCTTCTCATTCATTCATTGTTCGTGAGCTTGCAATGTGCCTGTTAGTACATCAATAGACATCTGGGACAAATCATGTGCTTCTTTTTATAGCAACCACAATGTGTTCATACTGCGATGTGAGTGTCCGCAAGATTTTTTCAACTTTCACCTGATCATTCAATTGCTCTCCATAGATTTTCATTTGATTTGTTAGGGCAAATACTTTGCTTATATAAATTAAAACTGGGTATGAAGTTTTCATTTGCAAAAGCTCAAATTGACGTCATAAGATTTGCAATTTCACCTTTTTAACTTTGTCTGTACCTTGGAATAATATCGTCAAGATATCCCATTCTTGCTTTGATGAGGTTGCTTTTGCAATCTTCTTAAAAATTTCATCATTCACCTATTGATGGATGAAATAGAGTACCTTTTATCTTTCTTTTATAACTCTCAATGAGCAACTTTTTGTGCTTTTGTAGTATCTGCTGTGAGTTGTATTACTCCATACTCCACAATACTCAATCGTTGATTATAATCAAATAAAATTTTCATCTACACACTCCATCTATTGTAATTTTTTTCCATCAAGAACAGAAACTGAAATAGGGATTATGCAGTTTATGTTGAAATTCATAATTTTTTTCAATTTGACTCCCAAACTTTTATTATTTTCAATCTAGATTCCAAACTTTTATTATTTGTAATCTGACCCCTTAACAGCAATTCTCTCTGTACTCTTCTCTTTTAGATCACCGCAACCGAGCTTGCCGTTTTACCGGCTCTACAGGCAGAAGGAGTTCGAGGGTCAACAACAGCAGCGGCAGCAACAACAGCGGCAGCAACAGCAACGGCAGCAACAGCAGCGGCGGTGGCAGCAACGGCGGCAACAGCAGCGGTGGCGGCAGAATCGGAGGATCAGATTCGGCGCGTCAGAAGTAATACCAACACGTGAATCAGTCACATGTGCACAAATGTCAAAAAGTAATATCTTTAAAAGGTTTTCAATATTGTAGTAGTAAGCCTAGTAATATATCAGAAGTAGGACTTTGGTCTGCAAGGGGTCTAACTAGCCGGCCCTAGTCACAATTGTTTGTCTTGTAACATCTTGATAATGTCTAAAATTGAAATTTATATATTCCGTACAAGTGTTGAGTGATCCATATATTCAGCCAGGTGAGTTCATGCTATTGCAAGAATAGGTTGTCTGCATATTCCGTCACATGCCCCCAATCGGTCAGTAGGTGGCGATATTTCTCCTAGCATACAATTCTTGAATAGTTGCACTTCAATTGCAGGCTTTGACCCAAGATGTCACATGACACACACGTGCACACACCTTTTTTCCTTTTTTTTTTTTGTTAGAAAAGTATTAGCTGGAATCTTTTGGGCGGAAAACCTTTCATGAACTCACTCCGAGTGAAGGCACATGTTAGTTCTTTGTTTTTTTTTTCTTTTGTTTTTTTTCCTTTTTAAAAATTCATGGCAGTATGGGATTCATACTCAAACTCGCCTTATAAAAATTCATTCCTCCCCATAAGGACCAAAAGATACATTCAATAGTCTGACTGTCACAAAAGGGAAAAAAAAAAATACAAATCAATCTTATATTCATGAACAAATATGATCAATATGAAATATATCTCACCCAAAAATAATTGTGATATTGAATCTATATTGAAACCTCATTAAAAAGGAGGTTTAGTAACAATTGCTGAACAAATAGTGCTAGTGCAGAATAGGGGAGGGCAGCTATAGACGGAGCAAAGGGCCTGAAATGACATCAAGAGCAGAAGGAAAATTGTAGCCAGGAACGTGAGACATTGCCAAGAACAAAACACGTAGATCTTCAGGAATCTCCCAATTTTGACCTTCCATCGGCCGTTGTAGTGCTTGTTCACGTCTTCAATCACCTTATCTAAGAATGGAACCTTGGCGAGTCTAATGGGCTTGCTCATGCCATTCCATAGGTTGGCAACTTCCTCGTCCGATTTCATGCGGTTCAAAATGATACCCTTTTGTCTTAGTAACTCTACATCCTACGCAATGTCGATGATTCCATTCATTAATTCTGTGTATCGAGTAAAAATTAATGGTCCAGACGCACTTGATGCCTCGTACACTACCAAGGTCCTTAAAAGCGTGTTCATGTCTAGACTAAAGATGGGTAGGTAAAATGTTACTGACTTGACATCAAATGCAATGGTTGAGATGGTAACGTTAGTGGGTGCAAAATGCACCCCGATTTGGAGAGCTCAGTGACAGAAGGAATGGCGATTTCCTCTATGAACGGTGGCTTCTCACAAGTTTTGATGTTCACATTATTCAATTCGGTTTGTTCATTGTTTTGTGAGAAGATGAGGCATAGAAGATATTTCAGGATTGCAAATCCGGGAAGTTTGGAGATGATTGTCCAAGGCAATTTGATAATGACCCTAATTGGCCTAGAACATAGCAAGGCCTTGACGAAGCGCACCGGACCTATGTGCAGCTCGGAAATTAGCTTCCAAATCACCCTGCAAAGATGTCGGTCATAGCTTGGATCCCCACAACATCCTTCTTTTCCTGAATTGGTGTCGTCGGTTTGATCCTCTGCAGCCACGGCGATCTCCAATGGAGCTTCCACCTGGGGCACAATTGTGTTGTACAAATAGTCTAGCAGGTGAGCACATTAATAAACCTGGACCTGTGGGGTGTCATGCTCTATCTTGAAAGGGGAGATCTCTTTGCTTAGCCCAACCAACATTGAGTGCAGCATATGATCTGCTGTATACAACGACGAAAATTGAAGTTCTAGCATCTTTCTCAAGACAAACAATGGAAATTGATTCTCAAGCATCACAATATCTTTCAAGATAGCATTGTGGGCTGATTTCTTCCCTGCGTAATCAATCAAATGTGACATCCTTGAGGGAAGTCTTGTTACTGTCACGCTTTTTCTTGTGGCATAGATTTGCAAGAACTCCAACAAGAACGACCCATCAATTGCCATCATCCAAGCCAAAGTTTCATTACTTAAATCAAGCAACCTATGGTAGCAAGAATTGGATTTTCGGATCAAGATTGATCAATTCATCGACAATGCCTTTGAATTTAAGCCCTTGGCAGAGTTGTTGTTGAGTCCTTTTGGCCATGGCAATCTTGTAACTCTCCATCTTGTATCGCTTCGGACACCAATGGTGGTAGGGACCTATTGCAACAAGTTGCGGAGTGTAGGTGTCAGGGTCACCATTCGTCAAGGCCTTGGGAACATTGAAAATGCAGACGGGAATTTCGGTATCATTTTCGAGCCCCTCCTCAAGGGTTCGGCGGATGTTGATAATCCACCAGTGCTCGTCGAAGTTTGGAAGTGAATTCGAAGGCATTGCATATTGGAAGGTGTTCATGGATGTGGAGTAAGAAAAACTTACTGGCAATGACAGTATTTTGTGCATTAATTGGGCTTTAATACTGAAACTAAAAGTTGTTGTAAGAGAATGCCTACTGTGAGCTTCTATATATACCTAACCTCGCACCCCTGCCACCTTCAAACCAATTTAATAATTGTTAAAACCAAAAATTATTTAACTCAAAAATTTAAATTGTCAAGAAAAATTTAAGAATTGATTACAAATTAGATTCTGACACTTACTCGCATAAGCCCATTACATAGAAAGTGTGAACAGATCACATTTCTTACTTTAGATTACAAATTGGAATCATACTTGCGTATGATGTTGGAAGGTTGATATCACATTTCTCGGAAGGCTTACAATCATTTTTTTGTGCACGTGCAACATAAGTTAATTTTGAAACATGAAAGAGCTCAAGCGAAAGGCTCTCGAAGCCTTTGTTTGGTAGCCAAAACAACGAGAAAATTGAAAATTGCTTTTTCCTTGAAAATTTTTAAAAATATTATTATGTAATTACACATATTGAAACACTTAATATTTATAGGAGAATATCAAACTAATTTTTTTTTTTTTTTATCTTCAACTCCTTATATTTATGATAATAAGATAGATATTGTTAATTAAGTTTTTTTTTTTTTTTGCTTATCTTGTGTCTTTTAAAATGAATTTAATTAATTATTTTTGAATTAAAAATATTTCCTTAAACACGCATGCGCGTAGTTTGGCTTCTTGCCAAAACTACAAGAAGCAACTACTGACCAGTTGCCCGGTAGACGAAGCTATCACCATCAGAGTTCATACATACATACATACATAAATACATATATACATATATATATGTCGCCATGTGTCTCTGTTCATGGACGGTATACAGAACCAGATCATCATCTTGCGGTCTAAATTGATTCTGTGGGGAATCACGTTAAATCAAGCCGTTCAATTTTTCAACGGCTGATGTTTAGTCAAACTTTCATCAAATATGGCTGTGCAACCATATTCCTCTGTTTTTATTTTCTATGCCATTATGTCAATGAATTATATGCCTGGGACAAAATGAATAAGTAATTAATGAGGAAAAAAAAAAATGTATCATTACCTCTGTCATGATTCAAACTAATGTGTGGTTCTTGAAGATACGAGGATTGTGTGCCTTGTTGGCTTTGTTTCATATTGACTAAAAATGCCTTACTTTTCAAACTACTGCCATGACAACGTTGTTCCTCTTTTCTGTTTATTTATTTATTTTTTTTCGGGTGAAAGGTGATGGACTTTTATTAATCAACTGAGATTACGTACATCGGTATTCATGAAAGAATAAAAAGACGCAGGGGTGTCCCCGTGCCTATAAACGTCTCCCGCATGTGACGAAGCGAGTTTAGCTAGAGCATCAGCAACCCCGTTAGAGTTCTTGTGTACATGTGCAATGGTAAAATGAACAAAATTGGAGGAAAGGGTCTTAATATCAGCTGCTATCTGGCCAGCTTGGGAAGATTGTATGGCACGAACAGCAAGTAAGCAATCGGATTCCAGGAGGATGGAAGACCAGGACATCTCCAACGCCTCCTGAAGAGCAAGACGAATATCTAGGAGTTCCAAGTGTCTCGGAAGAATGAGCACCTGGCATTCCTTTTATGAGTGTGAGAAGCCGCTCCCCCTTACGGTTCCTAAAGACAGACACCTAATCCACCTACATTCCCACTCCTAACTGCAAAATAGAATAATTATTTATATTTTCATAAATTTTGTATTTATTTCTCAAAATTAGAACTCAAAATTTGGAAGATAAAAATTTATTATTAACCTTGTCTTTTGTCCAAGTGTATCATGTATATTTACTTACATAATTTTTTTTGATACAAATTATATAATTTTTTTTAATTTTTTAGGGGTTATTATATAATTTAAGAAATCAGTTATATTTCATTTTTATTTTAATTCTATTCTAATTATTAAAAATTTAAAATAATATTTTAAAACATATATTTTTTTAAAATTTTAAATTTTTTATTAAAAATTAATAATATAAATAATTTTTTTACAAATAATTATAAAAATTTAAATTAAAATAATAAAAATATTTACTTACTATTTTATATTGAACATTTTATACCATATTTTCAAACATATCAAAAAAAACATGTAAATAACAATAAATCTTAACAAAATTTGACAAAAATAATAATAAAAAAAATTTTAAAAAAAAGTTCTTAATTAATAATAAAAAATTATTTAAATTAAAAATATAAATTATTAAAAAAATTAAAAATAAATTAATATTAAATTTTAATATACTCACTTATTTAAGTCTATTACGGAGAAAATGCAAAGAAATCAGTATCTTTCTTTGAATTATAGCATACTAGACTCAAACGCTCACACCATTTACCGAAAAAGAGCAGCCTCTTTCAGACAAATTTGGCCTTTCCCACATTTCCCACATTTCATGAGACTTTTGGGAATTGCACTTTCACTCATTTTTCGGAATATGATTGTGACGTGACCCGGTTTGAAAATTTGACAGGAGTGACATCTAGAACAAGTTCCGCGAGGCAGCGGAAGCCGCTGAGACTAAAATGGCGGTGACCGGTGGGGGCCGTAATGCAAGCACGTCTAGAACGATTGTCACGTTATATTTTAATTTAAAATTTGGAAAAAAAGTTTATGATTTTTAGTTTATTATCACTCCATTAAACTTTACTGGCCACTCTTTAACTGGTAACAATTGACTATATATTGTAGACAAGACCAAACCCGCGATTGGCAACAACATTAGAAATAAAAGTTGCACTTTCACTCTTTTTTTGGGAATATGATTGTGACGTGACCTGGTTTGAAGAGACTTGGAAATTATAGGTGTGAAGAGCATGGTGCTTTCTGTCAACCTACGGTACGTGTCAGACATTGTATTGTTTGAAACCCCTTCCATGTATTGAGAAAAAAAGAAAGAGAAGGGGAAAATAAGAAAAAAAAATTATGGCTATATTTAAGAAATATTTCGAGGAAAATGATCTATTTTTTTATTTATCAAATTAGTCTTTTTGCTAAGAAAAATTATTGATTTACCTATTTAATTTATAAAATTATTAATTTATTCATATTTACTATTTTATTCCTACTATTTAAATTTTATTATAAAAATAATAATATAACACATATTTCTTTTTTTCTTCTTACATTTTATCCTTTTCCAATTTGTTGTATTATACATATTAGCTATATATCACAAATTACAAGTACTAATACAACATGCTTTGCAACAAATTTGTCCTTGTCAAGTAAACTATCTCTTATAGATAAAAGTTTCTTTAAATATTTGCATTTATTTTTATTTATTTATTCTTTTTCTTTTTTTTTTTTTTTAGGTTTATCTCATATAGCATGGAAGTGATGAAAGTCTATGTCTGTGCTTAATGACTAAAATGTCTCTTGAGGACAATTTCATTTTTGTTTTGGTTTTGAAGACATATTAAGCTAAAGGTTGTGATTTTAATCAAGGTTTTAAAAACTAAATTAGATCGACTAGTTGAACCAGTAAATTAGGGAATCGAGTTATGATCAAATTCAGTTCACTCTAAAAACTGTTAGTTATAAAAATTGGTGACTAAACCAATGAATTAGTTTGTTAGACTATAAATCGATGAATCAGTCACATGTTTCTAGTTTGGTTAGTTATAAAAAATTAAGAAAATATTTTTTTTATAATTTAATATTTTTAAAAATAAAAGTCATGTTATTAAAATTTTTTATATATTAAATATTAAATATTAAATTTACTAATTCAATCATGGTTAAAACAATTAAATTGATTCAACCTTAAACCTCTAAGTATTTTAATTCACTGGCTAATTTGATTATTAAAACCCTAGTTTTAACCTTTTGTGGGAAAAAAAAGAATTAAAAAAAAAAGAAATACAAAAGTTTACATAGTTTGGAACCTAAATGTTCTTATGTCCACAATCATATTAAAGTTTTACTATTTCATGAGTTATAAATTACATAATAAGTATATACTTTTATATAAGGAGATAGAACAACCCTTACATGGAGACAAATTACATATTTACTTTTCATATATTATTAATTAACCTTTACTCCTACAATAATCTCCCACTTGGAGACTAATTATCAAAGTGAAAACTATCATAGTATAATTAAACTTCTCTTTTAATCTATAACTTTAGTGCAATACCACCTCAATAATTACAATAATATTATCTTGTGTATAGTCTTAATTTCTCTATAACCATTGGTTTAGTTAACATGCCAACAAGATTCTTTTTACTACATATCTTTTCCAAAGTCAAGCCCATCATCCAATAAACAATGTATAAAGTGTTACTTCAATTGGATATGTTTTATTCTTATATGGAATGTGAGATTTTTAGTAAGATGAATTGTACTCTAACTATCATAAAAAAAGAATATTGCTTTTTTTGCTGCCTCCCTAGTTCTTCTATGAAATTCTTCAACAACATCAGGAAACCAACTAAATCTACCATTTTTTAGCAAATAGAACCATGTCAATTTGGTCTAGGTTCCTCTTTTATGCTACCTTTGCTATGAAGTGTCATGCATGAAGCAACCAACCTTGGTCAATCACTTTCACTGTAGAGCCAACCATATTTTGCTCCTATATATCATTCTCCATACCAAAAATTACCATCTTAGTATGCTTTATAAGTATATGATGACCTTTCAACTTTAATTTTTTTTATTTCAGTGAGGCATTTAATAGAATCTGGGTAATTTGCTCATAAAGACCATCATTGTTTAGCATTTTCTCTCTCTATTTTATTTTTTTTTTCTATTTACTTGTCGGGTACTTATAGCTAGAGGATGAGGTTGGGTGCTTATAGTCAAGTATCAACTACTAATTGGGTGCCTAATAAGTTGGGATACATAAAATAATTGATTAGTCATGCTTTTAATACTCATTTGTTTTTGCCCTAAAATTCAACAAATGATTAAGGAAAAGTGTTTTCATGCATTTTTTTAGTGTAGCCTTTGCCAATTTAATTTTTGCCTTAGAAATGTCACAATGCACTTTTCAATATAGACTTTTTCCAATTCTAATTTAAAAGTATTGGTTTAAAAATACTCATGATGAAGTGAATTAAGTTGACAAATGACATGTGTATATAATGCATGAAGTGTGAAAAATAAAATGATTGCAACAAATAAAAATCTAAAATGGTATGCAAATGAATTAATGCAATTACAATAGCATTAATTTTGATTAGAGATAAGAAAATAAATCAAGAAAATTTAATTTGTAATACCAACAACTAACTCACATAAGAAAAATAAAATAATTAAAATGTGCTACGGTAAAAAGCTTACTAAGTATGTGAGCTTGTAAAATAAAATTATAAGAGTAAAGAGAGTAAGACATGATAATTTAGAAAGGTTCAAAACTCCTTTTCCTATGTCTTTTACTTAAGGTCCCTAAGAGAGAGGAGACCAATTGCAACAATAACATGATTCTCAATCACAATCACATAAAAGTTTTACAATTTTATTACACCACACTTACACATATGTGTTTATCAAACTCTTAATGTCTCAATTTTATAACCTCAAAATACTTACAAATTTTCTTTAAAGTTCTATTTGCTCCCAACAAATTTTCACTCTTATGCACTCTTAATTTGTTAAAGAAAAACAACACAATGTAAGCTTTATGTTAAGGGTGCATATGACTACTATATGGGGTGGTATGGAATAGTCAAGAACCAAATTTTAAAAAAACTAGCCATTAAAGAGACAATTCTTAGCTCTAATTCCTTTTCTTTTAGAGCTTTCTAGCTTTGACAACTTGACTTTCTTTCCTTGTTGAGCTAGAAAGGAGAACGGTGTGTAGCTCAAAAAAAATTTCAGCAATGAGATGTTGAGTTTCTTGCCAAAAAGGGTATTATTATTATTTTTTAAAGTTGGGAAGGCCTAGCTCTAGTTTATCCTTGCCCATTGTAATCTCTAATTTAGATTAAAAAATTATTTCCTTATGAAGCCTTTTTTGAAAGGTTAATTTTTTTTTTAATCTTCTAGTATATGTGTATCAAGTTGTAAATTATGAAATAAAATTAAAGTTTCACAAGCACAAATTCATTTTTTCAAATTAACTTTCACCTACAATGACTTAATTTCACAAAAATTTATTACATCATATAATCTCCAATATTTTTTATATTCATAGGTAAGCACTTTATTTCATATGATAATAATACTACCACATAAATGGATTATGAAAGTGGTTCTTATGCAACAATTTATGACTATTATGTAAAACCCCTAAGGTAGCATTGATAATTATGTCATAAATATTTTGTAGTAATAGTTGACTTTAAGCAACAATTGTATGAGAATGGTTTAAAACCATTGTGTTATCTTAGAAAAAATAACAATTATAAATGTTTAAGTAGTAGTTTAGAACCATTACCTTTTTTATTTTTTGAAAAGGGAATAAGGTAGCGTTGTAGAATTGCTGCATAATTTTTTTTTTTTTTAAATAAAGGGCTAAGGTTGTGATCTTGAATAGCTACCTTTTTTTTAATATACTAAAAGGAAGCATTATCTTATCTTTTTTGAAAAAAAAAAAAAAGGATATGTCAATGGTCTTAAATTGTTGCCTATTCCTTTTGAAAATAAAGGGAAATAGGTAATGGTTCAGAATAATTGCCTGTTTTTTCTCTAAAATAGGAATAAGGTAGCAGTTTGGATCCACTGCATATTCTTTTTTTTTTTTTCAAAAAAATAAATGGATATGGTAGTAGTATTTTGAAAATAAGGTGATAAGGCAAAAATATTAAACTATTGCCAAATTTTTTTTCAAAGAGAAAAAAAGAATAAGGCAATAGTTTGCAACCATTGCCCTATCTTGTTTTTTTTATTTTTTTTAAAAAGGGAATATGGTAGTGGTCTTGAAGTACTGCTCATTCCTTTTGGAAAAAAAAGGTATAAGGTAGTGATCTAGAACCACTGCTAAATCCCTTTAATTAAAAAAAAACAAAAAAAAATTAAAAGGGAAGGAACTAAGGCTAGAGAGAAATGGGAAGATGACCCATATAATGAGGATGAAGATTGTAATTTTGGGAACTAAGGTTGATTTCCCTTCTTTCAATTTTGCTGATCCTTAAGTTTCCTTCTCTTGCTTAGCCAGCACTACAATTTTGGGAAGAATGAAGCTTTCATAACCCTCAACCCATTTTCTCCCCATCTTCACAACTCATTTTCTTAGGTGAACCCCTAAGTCTAAGGATCATCTTGGTTCGCTCTCACAACTAGTATATCTTTGATTCGGGACCTATGAAATCTGATTCTACTATCGGATCATTATCAGCTTCCTCTACTTCTTTAGTGATTGATTTCCTTACATTGTGCCATCAATTAAAGGTACCATGGTATGAAAGATTGTTTTTATTTTCCTTTTTCTAAAATTTTCTAGCTTGTGTTGTATTTAGCTCCCAAGAATAGAATGTGAGGGAAATTTTTAAACTTTTTCTTACCTACTAAATGGGTTATAGGTTTTTTTTTTTTTTTAAGATCACTTGATGTTGGAGTTTTAATTCTTTATTTTTGCTTCCATTATTGTCTAGATAATGTTTGAAGGGGTGCTTGTTTGTGTCCATGAAGTGAAAAAATTTGTTTTCTTTTTGGCACCTTTTCATAAGGATGTTTTCTTTTTCTTACTCTAAGTGCATAAGTTTAGGTGCTTTGTTCTAACATACATTCTTTTGAAATTAGGAAATTAGGAACCTACCAAATTGTGTATTTGAACATGTAGTCTAAAGTTTGATATAATAAATCCTTGGCATTTTGAGAACTTTATGATAAATTCCTGATTCTTATCTATAATTTTCACCTTAATTTGATCTTGAAAATGTGTAGTAATGGTATTTCATTTGCCATAACATTGTTTCTTGTAATATGCCTAAGTGATCCACTATTTGGATATATAGACTTACACCCAATTATTGGAATGGATTGCTAATATTTGATGCATTGTGCTAACTTTATGAACCATAAGTATTGGGCAGATAATACATGCTATGTGTGCTCAATACTTTTGATAGAAATGTTAAAATATCAATTTTGTATAATAAGATGAAAGTAATGTGTTTGACTCCATGTGGCCAACACATTGTTCAAATGGCTAAATTTGGAATGAGTCATCTGACTTATTTTTCCCTTATTTAATGGCTTGGGGATATATTGGAGCAAGTGATTTTTTTTTGTTGCCTTTATAATGTCATGTGTCTAAGCATGCTTATATTTGTAGATGCTAAAAAAAATTTTACAAATTCACATTTTACACACACTTTGGGAATAGAGAAGTTAGATTATACCTTAAGTGCAAGTTTCTTTAGTTTGTTCATTACTCTAAATTGCTTCAACTTAATTAAAACAACACTCTCAATCGGTTTATCAGATGCTTCACCATCCACCTTCATCCATGGATGTTCTAATTTAGATTAATAATATGAATGACATCAACATGTGAACGATGGTGTGTATAGAGAGTATCATAAACTCCAATTTAATAAAGTAAGACATACAGGGTTTTCCCATTAGAAAAATAATAACTAAACTACTAAAGTATTGCTTTTTGCATGCTATTTCATTTGTTTTTGATGAATATTTTGTTAGCAATGGTGAAAAATGTATGAATTATAGTCATTGGTGGTCATAATTATTGTCATCAAGGTGAAATATGTCTACATACTTTCTTAACTTTTTTTTTTCTTGTTTTAATTTTTTTTTTCCTTTTCCTTACTTTCACTTTCTTTTATTGCTTTGTTTGATTGAAAATTACTTAATCAACATGTAAGATAAAAGATGAATGAATTTTGATAGATTGACTAATGAATACTTAATTGGGGTTAAAGATTTTTTAAGTAAGGCTTTTACTACATCTTGCAAAAAGAGATGAAATATCTTACCCTTGTAAAAAATGTTGTTGTCAATATTGGTACTTTAGAGTTATGGTTTATGAATATTTATTCACAAGTTCATGTGAGATTATAAGATATGGATTTTCCAAGGTGAGGAACCACAATCAAGTATACTGATTAATGATACTAAAATTAAAGTTGATAAAGATGATATCAATGGGCTTTTAAATGACATCTTTAGGGATGTGAGAGAACTAGCAGATTTTGACAATCTTGGGGAGAGTCCTAATGAACAAGCTAAAAACGTTTTACAAATTAATTGAGGAAGGGCAACAAGAAGTATACCTTAGTTGTAAGATCTTCTTGAGGCTATATCTTCTTGAGTGTCTCAATTGTCTTAGTAATACAACATTTGGAGATATGTTGGAATTAATTAAGAAGACATTTTCAGATGCTAAGGTTCATAGTTTATTTAATGAAGCTAAAACTATGGTGAAAGCATTAGGACTAACTACAAAAAAATTCATGCATGTCCCAATAATTATATGCTTTTTTGGGACAAGCATGAAAAGGCATAGAGTTGTTATATATATAAGGTTGCTAGGTGGAAAAACATCAAGGAAGTTGAAGGGGATGAAATCTCTAATGTATCATCTGAGGTCTATTATGAGCTAGCTAAAATTCTAAGATATTTCTCTTTGAAATCCAAACTTCAAAGAGTTATCATATGCTTTGAAATGACTGATGATATGGTTTGGCATGTAAAATATCAACTTACAAGTGGTAACATGAGACATCCTATTGATGGTGAAGCTTGGAAACATTTTGATATGTTGCATCCATCATTTGCAAAGGAATCTCAAAATGTGGGATTAGGTTTGGCCAATAATAGATTTAATCCATTTCTACCAAGGGCATTACACATAGCATATGGCTAGTTGTGCTCATTAATTGCAATCTAGCACCATGGTTCTATATGAAATTAGAATATATGATACTTAATATGATTATTGTTGGCCCTAATTCACCTATGAGAGAGATTGATGTATTTTTACAACCACTAATTGAAGAATTAAAGGAGTTGTGGGAGTATGGTTTACAAACATATGATTACATATAGCCTTGTCATGAACTATCAGTGATTTTCTAGCATATGCAATGTCATTAGAGTGGAATACAAGGGAAAAGCTAGCATGTCCTCCATGAAATTATAATACTTCTTTTGAATATTTGTATCACAGTAGGAAATCATGCTATATAGACCATCATAGGTTCCTAAATGCTAAACATCCTTGAAGAAGAGATAAAAAAAAAATCTTTCAATGATAAGATAGAGTTGAAAAATGCTCTAACACCTTTTTTAGGGTCAAAAATTGTAGCAAAATTGTATAACTTTGATAATTATTTTGAAAAGAAGCAAAAGGCAATCTTTAATAGTTTATGGAAGAAAATATCTATATTTTTTGTTTGTCATATTGAGGGAGTAATAAATGTCGACACAAGTTAAATGTGATGCATATAAAAAACATTTGTGACAACATTCTTAGGACTATTCTTGACATTCCTAGTAAAATGGAAATTATGCAAAAGCTCATTTTGATTTATAAGACATGGGGTAAAAAAAGAGCTTCAACCTTCAATAACATCGAAAGAGAAATCCATGTTTTATACCATTATAACAAGTGTCAAACTTTCTTAAGGTTGTGCATCCAATATTTTCAAATGCGTGAATGAAAAAGAGAAGAAAATTGTAGGGTATAAGAGTTATAATGCGCAGTTATTGATGTATTACCTTCTTCTAATTGCAATTAGGAAGACGCTACCAAAGCATATTACTATGGCCTTTAAATCAATATGCAGTAAAGTTGTGAAATCAAAAAATTTAGGTCATTTACAAGATGATATTAGTGAAACAATGTGTCAACTAGAAATAATTTTTCCTTCAAGTTTCTTTGATATCATGATGTACTTACCTATACACTAAGTGGATGAAATTTAGCTTAGTAGGCCTATGCATTATTGTTGGATGTTTGGAATGAGAGATACTTGTGTAAATTAAAATGTATGCGTGTAATAAAAGTCAACCTAAAGTTCCATTGTATAAGGGTATTTAGCTGAAGTGTAATTGGCGTTTTGCTCAAAATATATGCCCATTTATAGTGTCTGCCTAATAAAACTTATTGATATTGTGGGTTGCCATTGCTATATGGGTGTATAATTTGTTGGATAGCTCCATTAAGGGTGCTATTTTATGGGGTTGAAAAGAAGGGTAAAATATTACATATATAACATTAACAAGGTGTAAATATTTTATAGTTTGCTTATTTCTTTCTGTGTGCTTCCCACTTATTCTTATGTGATGTGTAGATCTCCATGATTTTCTTGTGAGATTTTTTACGGTCACATGCCCCATTGATACGTAAATTTTTAAGCTTGTAAGGATCCACCAATGTTTAAGCTTCTAAATATGATATGTTTTATGAAATCAATTTACTTATAGTTGGAAAACACAATGGCCACAATAAACATTGTGGGTTAAGAAACAAAAGCTATATGATATAAGACCATTCATCTTTTGTGATACCCAAACCGTTACAATCTTATGATGTTGTAATGGTAGACTTAACTATTCTTTTCCTATCAAGTGATGATTTTTTTTTAATTTATGAATTAAGGGAAATAAAAGGGAAAAAAAATATTTTCCCCTAAATTTATTTTTTGTTTTCTTGAAAAGAAAAAAATAAAAAATACTTTTAATTTAATTCTCCTTACATTTTTCCCTTTTATGAAAAGGAGAAAATTAATAATTTAAATCTATTTTAAATTTTTTTTTCCTTTTTCTTTATACAGAAAAATAAATTATACCATTTAAGTTTTTTTAGAAAAGAAAAAATTATTTACAATTGAAGTACATATTAGTTTTTACTTCTTTATAATTAACAATTTATTTAATTTCCTTTTAATAATCAAAAATATTAAAATAGTTACTCACAAATTATCTTTTCTAAAAATTTAAATAAAAGACTACCAAAATCTCTTTTAATTTATATCTTTATTACTACTTATTTCTTTACAGCATAATAGAAAAAACAAAAAGATTAAAATATAAGTATTTTACTATATCTAAATTTTTAACTTTTTTTTTATAAATTTTTTCTTTCTCTTTTTATCTTTCTCACTCTCAATGATTATGCCTCTATATTTAAGTTTTCACTATTCTAAAACTTTAATTTTAACTTCTTTTTACCACTTAACAAATTACAATTATGAATAAGTTTTCACTATCTTTAAACTTTTAACTTTTTTTTTAATATTCAACTCAAAATTGTTGCATTTGTCTTTCTTTTTCACCTAGATTTCAAACAGCATGAAAATTGTTTACTATTGATTTTTACATGATTATATTTGCAAGATTGAGCTTCTTTACTTACATTAATTCTATTATATTATTGAACATTTATTTGAATAAGTAGTTTTATTTTTATAATAATATATTAATTAGAATTAATCTTAATATATGACATAACCCATATTAGCATTATTTAAAATTTAATTTCTTTTATATTTTTTTTTTTTTTATTTTCTTAAAAAATAAAACACACTATTCTTAAAATTTTTATCAATTCTCTTAAACAAATTACTCCTTAATTTCTATTTTTTTTAAAAAAAAAAGAAAAAACATCTACTAAATTCATTTATTTTTCTTTAAAAAAGTACCTAAAATTCTCCTTTATGTTTTCTTAAAAAGTAAAAATCAAAATAAAAAACACTACTCCTAAATTCAACCATTATTTTTTTTAAAAAAACAAAACAAAACTTGTAACTTAAATTTCTTTTTATTTTTTATTTTAAATAAAATATAATTAAATTTATAATTTTCAACTAATATTATAAATTTGTGTAGGGATAATTTTAATACTAATGTTTTTAAAATACCAATGTCATATTGATTAAGCCAACATAAAGAAAATAAAGATCACTAGTCTCTACACATAATATGTCACATTAACATAGATGAATAATAATTTTTTTATTTTTTTGGGTCAAATTGAAAGGACAAAGTTTATAGGACTGAAGGGATCTCTATATAGCCACCAACTATGGGCAAGAGACCCCATTCAGATCATGTTTCATCTATGGAAGTAGTTCCTGTGGTGGCTTGTGGAAGACATGCAAGCCCCACTATAATTTGAAAGTATGGTTATCCAAGCCATCTACAACACAGTTGGCTTTTCTAATTCCCTGCACAACTGAACAAGATTGACTAGCGGTGTTTACCTTTCTAGAACCCCTTTATGAATGCAATTCAAGGCTACTTGGGAGTCCACCTACAACCACACATTTTTGAAGCTATAATTCCTTGCTAGATCAAGTCCTAAATAAATTCCCCACATCTCAGTTGTAAGAGAAGTGAAAAGGCTTATGTTTTGTGTAAAGCTTGCTAACCATTTTCTTGTAAGATCCTAAATTACTCTCCATTCACAAGCTGGACCTAGGTTCCCCCTAGTTGCACCGTCCATGTTGAATTTAACTGAATCTCCAATTGGAGCCTACCAGCCCACCTAATGAATTGCCTCTACTATGAGTTTGCTTAGTGTCCAAGAAGGGGTGTCTTGCCATAATACACTCATGATAAAGTGAAAGAATAGGTTATGTAGAGTAACCATTAAAATTATAGTGTTGACACACTTGTTCATTCCTCCAGTACCAAAATTTTCAGCATGTTATTGCAAAAACTAATGACCAATTCTCAAAACTTAAAATTCAGAGTATCACAAATAATTCATACATATTTTTAATGGGCCTCTAGTTCGGCCCAATTAGACCAGAGATGCCTCTGCATAGGTTTTTACGTAATCATATAATATGCTAATTTAAGCATCAGAGTATTAACATCGAATTGAAACTCAGATGCCCCATAACCCTAGCCCTCTAACTGAACTTAGGATTTGACCCTCTAAGCCATCAAATTCAATTGAGAGAGATTATTGATTCACTTATTTTATTAATAAAATTATTAATTTATTTATATTAATTATTTTAATTAATACTCATCAAAATTTATTATAAAAATAAAATTATAATTATAAAACATATTACTTTCTTTCTTTTCACCTTTCTTCCTATTTCAATTTCCTTCTCCATCATTTTTCTCTCTCCCTATACTTTATTATATAAAGTAATGATAAGTCTTAATAATGTTTGTCTGTTAATTTTTTTAAATATTTGTATAAATTATAATATTTGTCTTGTTACACTTTTTAAAAAGAAAAATTATTAAAATTTTAATGTTTATCTTTTTTATTTTTATTTTATTAATATTTTATAAAAATTTAAATTTTATTTTAATACTTATGATAAAGTTTGAAATAGTAGTGACATTTAAAAGGTAATTCAGGTATTCAAATCATGAATTTGACAATTAGTCAAACGGATCTCGATCTAGCCGACCCTTATGAGAATTGTTTGTTTTTTACATATTAAGAATGTCTAAAATAAAAAATTATACATTCTATGCAAGTGTTGAGTGATCCATATATTCATCATGGTGACATGATGCTATTGAAAGAATAGGTTGCCAGCATATTTCATCACATGGCCCCAATCGGTCGATAGGTGGCCATATTATGGATAGGTGGGTGGCGTCTCACTTGCAAGAGAAGTGCACATATTTCTCGTAGCATACAAGTATTGAACTGTTGCACTTCAACTGCAGGCTTGACCCAAGCTGTCACATGACACGCACATACGCACACTTTTTTTTTTTAATTGTTAGAAAAGTATTAGCTAGATTTTTTGGGCTGACACCCTTGCAAGCTAGGGAATGCAATGCAATATATAGCATTACGGATTTTTTTTTTTTTTTTTTTTTTGTCTTCTGTCACTTGCTACCAAAGAATACATAAACATCAGTCTCGCCAATAATAACTAAATTGCTAACCATTCCAAGCCCAGAGCTGCGCCAATAGCGTCGATTATGTAAATGAGAAGCCTGCCAGAGAGAAAGAGAGAAAGAGAGGAAATTGTAGATAGTTACCGAACGGAGACGACGGGGAGGAGGAGGCGGATACTGAAAGTGAAGCGGCGGAAAAGCGGAGAGGAATCCCAAGGGTTTCGTATTGAGAAGAAGAGAGGGAAGAGCAAAGACTGAATGTCTGTGGAATCATCGGTAGAGCTTCTACCATTATCGACGGCATTACCCGGAGAGACGATGAGGTCCTTGGAAAAGAAGAGCGTTTGTTTGTTTACGGGTTCCGTCTCTCTCGCTTTCGACCCGCTTATCATGACCTCTTTCGGGGTCGGGGGGGACAGTTGGCGGGCCATGGTTCTCATGGGCCTTGCCTGGACAAGATCCGGAAAGTTTAGTCGGGCTGTGAAAATCCATATCCGGGTTTCTCTTTGATTGATAGGCCTAGCTCAAAAACCTATGGAGCCTCTAATCCGTTAGTGGGCCTGGCCTTGTAAACAGTTCACATTCTGAAGACTGAAGTATCGTTACTAATTCAGCGACACTACTTCACAGGCCCATATCCCTAAATAACTTGGCAAAACAGTAGAGATATAAAACATTCCTTAAACTGATCCAAAAGAAAAAAAATAAAAAAATCATTAATTGTTGACAAGTCACGATTGTATTTGACTTTTAATGGTTGGAAAATAATAAGTAAAAATTTTAGAATAACTTATAATATAATTATTTTTTATTTATTTAAAAAAATATTTTTTAAAATTAAAATTTAATATTTAAAAAATAAAAATTTAAATTTTTAATAATTAAAATGTTTTAAAGTCAAATTTGTAATGTTATTTAATCCTTAAACAAGTTTATACCCACTCTTTTCAGGTTGTCCAGTTGAGGGCCAGATCTAGATGTAGACCTTGATCGTTGGTAGTTGTAGCATCACCAACTTCAATGTCCTAATTAGAAATTTCAATGCTTCGGGATGCTTATTAGATATAATTTCTTAGTTCTGTGCCCTATTTGTCAATTTGGCTTACTATTTAGCTTGATATAAAATATAGTAATTAATCACATGAGCAAAGTCTCCTGTCAAGTTTGGCTGAGACCCAAAAAAAAAAAAAAAAACCTCCGTAGCACGCTTCTATATATACCTTCTCTAATTTGGGGTTTGTTTTCCAGGGACTTGCATATTATTGAAAGTTTGTCCATCATATATATTAGCTGTAGTCAATTCTCCCTTTTTTGTTGTGGTTAACTATCTTGAGGTTACTCATCTACCTTCCTTTTTATAGGCAGTGTTGGATAAGTTTGTATATTTATTTGAAAAGTCTACTATGCTTCCTTTAAAAGAGAAGGTATGACCATTTTATCATTCTTAAACTTGGTGCACCTTGTGAAAATATCTAGCCCTATAGGTAACCTCATGATTAAAAGAATGAGAGTGAAAAATTAGTGATAAAAATGTCAAAAGTCCTCCATAATACAACATAGTAGCCCTTTTTCCTCTCTAAGTGCTCCTAGTTAGGAAGAAAGGTTGCATTTGGAGATTTGTGTGGTCATAGACAACTCACTCATCATAAAGGATAAAATCCTCATTTCTACAAATGGTAACTTGATCAATGAATTGCATGAATTTGCTTTTTATTTAAAATAGAATTGAGGGATGGGTGTCACCAAATCAAAATGAAAGAGGAGGACATTCCCAAAATTGTGGTTAGGACTCATCATAAGCATTATGAGTTTAAGGAGATGACATTTGGTTTAACCAATGTACAAGCTACCTTTCAAGCTTTTAGACATCATGGATTTGCTAGTTGTCTTAGGCAAATTGCTATGGTATTTATTGATGACATCTTCATCGATAGTCCCACCTTGGAAATGCGCATGCACGCACATGCACACAAAACTTGGCTTGTTGTTTGCTGGTTTTGAGATCTATTGGTCGTTTGCCAAATACCCTAAATGTTCATTTGGACAAAAACAAATTGAGTACCTAGGGGCACATCATCTTTGCCCAAGAACTGACAACCTAATCTTAAACTTTTGATGACTTTCATTAACTGCTAACCAAATGATTCATAGCTATAATAGTGAAATTTATTAGTTAAAAGAATTCTCTTAATGTTCTGCAATTAAACGAACCTCTCCAGAAGGTAATTTTAATGTGGCCGATTTCCCCTCTTTTGCAATCAGTTTTGCTTGCATCGCCTCCGACAGAAAGAGTAAGATCACCTATGACTGGTAAGACCCACTCGATCCAATCTATCAATGCAAGAAGGAGGGTTGTTGGTTGGTGCAATTGTTAGATTCTAATAAATTCAACCTTTTTTTTATTTTTATTTTTGCATCTCATGCATGTTTCTTTAATTTGAGATTTGTTGGTTATGGGATTTAATACCATGTTTGATGTAACTTGACGAGAAATATTCATAAATTTGTTTGATATTTGGGCTAAAGAAATTGACCTATATTCAACAAAGCAGTATTGTGTCAAGATGTTTGTTGTCAACAAAAACGATCAAGTATACTTTTGCAAAAAATAAAAAATTAAAATAGAATTGTTTTATGCATGATGTGCAAGCCACTAGTCTCAATGCAAGTTTTTGTATTTAGTGAGGATTGTTATCCTTTATAGCTTTCAATCTTTTAAAACTTATTAGACTTAAAAGTAATAGACTGATCATAGATTGGGTTCCATAAGTAATAACAGACGAATGAATTAATGGTATATAAAGAAGACTAGGCTACTTAACGAAGGCTTAGTCCTCTAAAAGATAATATTTTAATCCAATACGTCAATGAGAGACCCATTCACCATCAATATATTCACTCAGACGTAGTGCATGAGAATGAGGATTGTTTTTTACGATTGAAAGTTTCTAGTTGATGCCAACTAAAAGGAGAGAATCTAAAATCTTCATTTTTCTCCGCTTTTTCTGCTGACTCGTTCATGGTGTCTTGGTTCTTTTGCAGCTTCATCTCATCTGTATTTATCCTAATAATTTGACATCATATATTAATTTAAAATTATAAAATATTAAATTTATAAATTATTTTTTTATTACATATAAAATTTTTTTATCGTATAATTCAAATATTTACATTTAAAATTCTAATACTTTACGTTGAGACAATATTTTCCAAATTAAACAGAAGCCTAAGACCATAAATCCCATCAATGATGATCAAGAAAACATAGTGCAGCCCAGCCATTCTGTTAGGACTTAGGTATCGTATTAGGGTAAAATTATATTGGTTTGCTCCTCTATTAGCAATTTTTTTTATTTAAAAAAATTAATATTGTTTATATTATATTTTAATTTTTTATAACTATTTATACTTTATATTTTTAAATATAATAAAAATATATTAATATTTAAATTATAAAATAATTAACATCCTATATTAAGTATTAGTTAAAAAATTAAAATAATTATAAAAATAACATTATAAATATTAGAAATAAATTAAATGACTTTTAACCTATTAAGATGAAAATAAAATTATTTGTTAACTTAAATTTTTAATTATATGTTGGTGCAAATTTTAAAAGAATAATATATATATATATATATATATATTTTAATTATTATTAAAATTATTTTCTAAAACATTATAAACCTTATTAAAATAAAATGATTTGATCATTTTTATTAGTTTAACTAATACTTATTAATCAAAGTATAATTTATGTTATATATATATATATATATATATATATATATATATATAAAAAACGTAAATTGTTGAAAAGTACAAAACAAAATATATATTTTAGTAAATTTTATTTTTTTTATTAGTAAATATTAAATAATAAATTTAAATAATAAGTTAGATATACTATTTAATTATAATTTTATTTTTTCTTTCTAAGTTAAATGTTTTATTAATATTTATATTTTAATTTTAAAAATATTCATATAAATTGCAATATTGCCTTGTTTTTTTTTTTTTTTTTTTTAAAAAATTTGTTGAAGTTTTGAACTTTATTTTAAGTTTCTTAACTTCTAATTTATTAATATTTCAAAAAAACTTAAATTTTATTTTAATATCTACGTGAAAGTTTAAATTAGTAATGATATTTAGAAATTGATTCACGTATTTAAAACATCAATTTGACAATTAGGAAAACGGGTCTAGATCTAGCCGACCCTTATCACAATTGTTTGTCTTCTGACATGTTGAGAATGTCTAAAATTGAAAATTATATATTCTATTCAAGTGTTGAGTGATCCATATGTTCATCATGGTGACATGATGCTATTGAAAGAATAGGTTGTCTGCATATTTCATCACATGGCCCCAATTGGTTGATAGGTGGCCATATTATGGATAGGTGGGTGGCGTGTCACTTGCAAGAGAAATGCACATATTTCTCGTAGCGTACAATTATTCAACTGTTGCACTTCAACTGCAGGCTTGACCCAAGCTGTCACACTGTCACATGACACACACATACACACACTTTCCCTTTTCTCTCTTTTTTTCTTTTTTTTTTATGTTAGAAAAGTATTTGCTGGATTTTTTGGTCGGACACCCTTGCAAGCTAGGGAATGTAATGCAATATATATGATAACAGAATTTTTTTTTTTGTCACTTGCTAGTTCTTTGTAGTGTTAGTAAATGAGTTTCGGGTTATAACTTTTGATGATAATAAAAAAAGTAATAAAGATAATTGAAAATAAGAGATAGTAAATTTTTAAGAAATAAGTTTCGGGTTGTAGCCCTTGATGATAATAACAAAAATAATAAAGATAACTGAAAACAAGAGACAGCAGATTTTACATAGTTTGGTAACTGTCCACAACCGAAAGTGGGAGCAAATATAAATGAAGTAAAGTGGAAGCAAATATTACATCTCATGGGTGATTGGCCTAGGCCGGGAACAGCGCCACAGCGGGAACTACCCTACCCGCCGGTATCAGTACCCGCCGGTATCAGGCCATTAGTGATATGGGCAAAACTCCTATCGTTACAGCTGCCGAACTACGTCAATTCCGTTTCCGTATATTTCTTTCTCCCTTGTCTCTCTTCTTTAGTTAATGATGAAGCAACTATCCCTAAATAAAAAGTATTCCATTCAAGCATCTACTTTTTTCTGTTTAAAAAATTACTTATATAAAGATGTGTTGAAAGTAGAGAATATAAAAGGGACTTAAGAGCTTAGTTTACAAAACTCAGATGCTGGGACTAAAAACTCATGGAAATGGAGTTTTAACTCTTTTAATTTTTTCTTAATATCTCTCCTTCTTGTATATATCTTAACTCAATTACATAACTCCTATTTATAAGGAGTAAGGGTAGCAAACCATACTCACATTTTTTATATGAGATTTTGATATTCCCCCTTAAAAAAGACTTGATGTTGGCGGACTTGAGATAAAAAACCTAACAGCTATAAAGAAACTGAACTTCCATTATTTAAGTTTGCCAAGGAAAACATAAACACATTTATGAAGATTCAAAGGCATATGCTTCCTTAAGGAAGTTTGCAAAAAGGCCAAAAATCATCAAAACTTCTGCGTTATATGAGCAGTTTGATTATATACATATACAAAAATGATCAACATCAAACAGAATTGCTTAACGTGTCGCAGAACAAAATAAATAATCAAAAACCCAAGCTTTTACCGGCACTCCTTGCATCTTGTCGGCTATGTTTGAAACTCATAACCCCAACAAGTCAAAGGGTTCAAACTTCCATCGCCGAGATGGCTTTCGAAAGGCCAAGCTTTTCTATGAAAGCACTTACGTTAATCCACCTTCTCTCTAGCTGTGTCAACATGGCTGTACAGATGTGTCGTGATGGTTAAAAAAACATGAGTCGTACTAACTACAGTCTACCGTCATTCATTGCAATACAGAGAGACAAGCAGAAGGGGCAATTCGAAGTTTTAGAACATTACAAAAAGAGAGGAAAGAGAAACGAATTGAATGAATTAACCAGAGAAGAGAGACCGTTTGTTTGTTTACGGGTTCCGTCTCTCTCGCTTTCGACCCGCTTACCATGACCACTTTCGGGGTCGGGGGGACAGTTGGCGGGCCATGGTTCTCATGGGCCTTGCTTGGACAAGATCCGGAGAGTTCAGTCGGGCAGTGACAATCCATATCCGGGTTTCTCTTTGATGGATAGGCCTAAGCTCGAAAACCTATGGAGCCTCTGTTCCGTTAGTGGGGCTGGCCTTGTAAACAGTACACATTCTGAAGACTGAAGTATCGTACTAATTCGGCGAGACTACTTCGCAGGCCCATATCCCTAAATAACTCGTCAAAACAATAGAGTTATAAAAACATTCATTAAACTTCAAATTTGTCATTATTTCATTAATAATCTGATCAAATTCATCTAATAGAATAATTTTATTTAATAATTTTGATTACAATATTTCAATTATGTCTTTAGTAAGAAGAGAAAAATAAAGTAAAACTTTTAAAAAACAACAATATGAGCAACAAAATTGTCCTTCATCACACTATTACATAACATAGCAACTAACTTAAAAGAGATGTATACACTTTTTTTTAACACAATGGTCATAATTTCTTATATGAAAATAAACACTTTATATGGATGATAGTCTCTTTTAGTTTCAAGGAAATTTTGGAACATCTCAACTATCAATACATTACATTTAAGATTTAATACCCTTACAAAAATTCCAAGAATTGAGATCAGCTTACCAAGAAAGATGGGTGTAATGTTTTGAATGCTCAAATGATGCAACCATAAATTGAAATATGTTTTTCATCAAATCATCATGATAAGAAATGTATGGAGTAATTATCTTCATTATCTCACTAAGACATGAAGCAACTATAATTCCAACATCAATATTAGGATGTCCAAAGAGTTGATTATTGATCAATGATTTCATTAGTGGATGTAATGCAATTGGTTTCATACATGATTGCTCTACCCTTAACAAACAATATTTAAACTAGATGAGAAGAGAAAGGAGTTCCTTATATCTACAAGAGGGCATTGTAGGCTGAGCTTAGCATATCAAATATGCTTTGTAGCTGTTTTTTTTCTTTTTAATCTTTTTCCAATTTGTTGCCCTTTTTTCTCACTATTATTTTTGAACTTGATTGATTGACTTTTTTTTTCTTAAAAAAAAAATATGAAATTGAGACTCAACGCTAAAATGAAAACTAACAAGACTTTTTCCTAATAAAAAAAAATTAACCTTTGTTTTTCCTAAAAATCTAAATTAAATTTAATAAAAAACCAAAAAGAAACTAAATGACATAACAAAGGACAAAGAAACTCAGAAAGTTGATGGGTGATTGGCCCCAATAACCACTTATTCCATGTCAATGGGGTGCTTTAGCAATGAAAGCTACAAGGCTGAGGCGGTGACCTCGAGACTTTTTACTTCATTACTTTTTTTGCAATTCCTTATAGACTCACCATTGACTTTGTTGAAAATGATTTTATCGACAAATTGTGACTAAGTCTAATATCTTTTCCAATGCCAATAACTTGAATGATTCCTAGTTCCAACCCTTTCTTAAAAAGTGAGTTAAGGCCTTTGTATACTGTTAAAACAAAAATGGGGGAAAAGGCCCCCCTTGACATAATCCTTTTGTCATTCTAAATTGTTGTAAGAGAATACTATTAACCACAATAAACAATTTTAGAGTCGTAATATACTACCAAATTTAGTGTCCCCATCTATCCATAAATCTCATGTTTTTCATAATATCATTTAAAAAGCCCTATTCAACTATATTGTAGGTTTTTTCAAAATCAATATTGATGATGACCCCTCCATCTATCCTTTTCATTATTTTCTCAATTGTTTCATTAACTATTAACACAATATCTAACATAAAATGTCCTTTTAGGAATATTTATTGAAATTCCCTAATGACCTTTCCAATCACAAATTTGAGTCTATGAGCGAACACTTTACATAGATTTTATAACTGCACCTAAATAAAGAAATTGGTTGAAGCTAATTGATCGACATTATACCTTTCACCTTATGTAACAACACTATGAAAAAAGAGTCCAACAATCTATATAGTTTTTCATTATTGTAAAAATCCCTTAGAAAATTCATCAAATCCTCTTTTACTAGCTCCCATCAATGTTTAATGAAACTCATATTGAACCCATTTGGACCCTATGCCTTGTTGCCATCACAGTCCCTAATCACTTTCCATACCTAGGCCACCAAAAAAGAGCTTTCAAGGCTTAAATTGACTATTGTTTCTAGTTTGTGATAAAATGTATCATCCATTTTCAAACAAGGTTTAATAAGGTGCCTAGCTATTCTTTGAAATGATTGAAGACAACCTTTTTGACTTCTATAGGTTCTGAAAATGTAAGGCTACCCTTGTTAACACAATCAATCAATTTTTTTCTTTCTCCAATTAAACACCAATATGTGAAAAAAATTTTGAATTCCTATCCATATCAACAATCCATCTATGCTAGGATTTTGAAACCACTCTTGCTCCTCCTTCCTCAAACAATCATAGTATGTGGCTCTACACTGAAACAAATGTGCTCACTCCTCTTTTGTCAATAATTGAGTTTCTTGCTTCAAAGTCAATTGTTCAATTTTTTTTAACAATTGCTTGTATGCCCTCTTGCCTTTATGTTCTTTTCTTCCTACTCCATATCTTGAGATAATTTTTGACTATCTTTAGTTGTCTACTAATAATAAACCTAAGATGTTTGCTAACTCTCAAATTTGACACTATTTCTTTAATAACCTTGCTCACTTCCTTATCATTCAATCAATCAATGATTGAAAAATCTAAACGGAGTAGGGCCCCAATATCAATTTTCAACCCTAAAGTATTCTCTGGAATGATAAGAGAAACAACAATGTACCCCTAATAAGAAATCTATCTATGTAACTCATAGAGGGAATTATTGATCTCTTGTTGATCTTTTGGCAACATCACGTTGAAATCACCCCTAATACACCACCATCCCTTGAATTTACTTTTTAACACCTCAATTCCTCATAAAACACTTGCTAGTCAATGTAGCTATTATGCTCCTAAATGTTAACCAACACCATTTTTTTCCTTAAAGGTACCAAAAAACCTTTCATAATAATAAATTGGTCAAATAGTAACTTACTATGCAATTGAAACATCAAGGTGTCCTAAAAAGTTGCAACCCCATTAGACACCCTAATTGATTTAGTTGCTAACACTTGAATCCCTTACCCACTCTTACCTATCTCAACAATAAATTAGATATATTCACAAGCTTACTCTCCTAAATAAACAAATTTTCAAATTTTATGGAGTTTACCCATTTATGAAGAGCTTGATGTTTAGTAAACTTGCCTAGCTTCCTAACATTAATATTATTAATAATCATGAGTATGAACAAAATCCTTACCTAGATAGCTGAGATGGCATAACTATATTCTCTTTGTCTCCTTTTCCATAACTAACAACCATCTAATGACATCTTCTTCCTCCCCCACCATTTGTAACCCTATTAACTCGCCAATTTCTACTACCTTATTATATTTTGTGCATAATATTATATTATGGAATTGAATATGGTCATTTAAAAGTCAAAGCTTCCTTTGATAGTATTTTCTCTAGTTAGTGTTATCTTAATATTAAGTACAAATTTATTTGGTAGCCTCTAAATTACCTTGATAACCCTTTTATTTCCCTTTGTACCTTGCTTATCATAGCCTTTCCTTTCCTTTTTAGTTGGGGCAACAACCATGAGAGTGTTTGATTCAATTGTTGTACCATTGATACTTAGTCTTGCTACCATCAAAAGACCCCTAATGTCAATTCAAGCAAGTTGTTAACCATGAGAGTGGTTGGCATGGTCATGAGACCTCTGGTAATTTCCAAATCTTATTATCCAACCAAGGTCATTTGGGAAGCACCATTGTTGGATCAATGTCTTTGCTCTTTATTCCTATTAACTTTGTAGTAGAGGCCCTCTTTGTGGTCATTTGGATGCCTGTCATCTGCTCCAATTTTAAGCCACTCTTAAAAACCCATCTTTTATGCCCATCATCTTGTCTAATTGTATTTAGATTATATATGTTAACATATAGATTTTTGTCATTATATTTTTTTAAATCTAATCATATAGAAAAAATTTTTAAAATATTAAATTAATATTTTATAATACAATAAAAATAAGTCTAGAATAGACAATGATGTTCCTAAGCCATAGGCTAGCTTATATCACGTCATGTCAAACTAGCCCATGAGCTACCTGACTAGTTTTACATGTCTAAGCTTAGTTCTCTTTTGCCTTAAACCCAACTCAGAAAGCTTATTGACCTTAGTATGTTGACTTATAAGGCACACTCTTGATCTCATCTCTAGGAAATATTGTAACACTAACATCATTACTTATGTTGTAGTTAGCAATTGAGAGATGGTGGATGACCCTAATACTGAAATATTGCAATTCCAACTACAATTAACCAAGTATTTTATGGATTTAGGCAAATAGAGTGTGATGAGACTAGAAATCAAAGAAGGATCCAAAAGAGAGAAAGGAGAAAGGGGGGAGATAAGGGAGAGAAATAGAAAGCAAGAAAGAAATTATACTTTATATGATGCCTTTTCATTATAATGAATATGAGAGTTCATATTCTCTATTTTTTTTCCCTTTATTTACTTAAACTAACTTATTCTTAGCAAACTCTTAACCAACTTTATTAACTACTGACCTAATTATTCATACTTGTAATAATTTTCCCTCCTAAAAGATGATAGATTACAAATTAGGAATAAAAATTCAAAAATTAAGCCACTAGAGAGCTCTAATCTTATCATGTGACATCCTCTTTTGTTGTATTTGACCACTAAACCAAAACATGTGTGATAGCTTGGTTATTTCTTTCAATGATCATTCATTCCTAATCTGCCACTATCTTTATGAGTAGTTGGCCACTTAGAATAGTGAGGAGCAATTAAGGCATCAACTACCTAAAATTGTTGAGAAAACACTTAAATAATGATATAGAAAATAATAGATTGATAGTAGAAACTAAGGGGTAACTTCAATCTTTAAGCTATAGGACCCATTCTTACTTTGATTAGAAAAGGACCATAGTACTTTAAGGTTAGCATGATATTTTTACATAGGAAGACAAAAATTAGTTTGTTTAGTTATAACTTTATATACACATAATCTCTTACCTAAAAGGTTCCTTTGTTTTTATATTGGTCTGCAAAGAGCTTCATCTGATGTTGGGCCTCAGGGAGCTACTCCTTCAAGAAGTTGATTATAACCTATCTCTCCTTTAACCAAGACTCTACTTTGGCAACCCTTGTCTAGTTTAAGGTAAGCTTAGAGCACTTTGGAGGAGAATAACCATATAAAGCACTGAAAGGAGTCATTCCCAAAGAAGTGTGGAAGGTTGTATTACATAGTTACTTGACAAGATGGAGTCACTTCACTTAATTAGTTGGCCTTTCGAAGTTCATGCAATGAATGTATGTCTTAACACATCTATTAAGCCTTTACCTATGTACATTTGTTTGAGGATTATTATGAACCTAGTTGCAAGTTATGAGACTTATGTCCTACATAAGTATGTGATTCCAATATGGGTTTTATATAGACTTAGGGTTCTCCAGTCTTAATAGCTAGTGAATGACTCTCTAAATGTTGATATCATTTGGCATTAAAGTGGTAGAATCCATGAGTACTATTTTAGCATTTCAATCTAACATGAAAGACTAATGATATCATGACTATGGCAATCAATTATGCTTCCAATTACTCAAATGAGTTGCTCAAGCATTTCAATGACCAATTTCAGGTCCTTTAGGAGAAGATATGGTTGTAAAAGACTAGGAGTACACAACAAGTAGTGTGTCTAATGGAGCCAATGGATCATGCGAAAAAACCTTAAAGTGGCCCAACAACAATGTGTTAATAGCTTGTGATGTTGTTGGACTCCCACCCTTTCTAAAAGACCTCTTTCATGTAAAATGCAGTCCTCACACCAAAGAGCTAGGACTACCTTGTCTACCCAAGGTACAACTACCTTAATTTAAAGGAACTAATCCAAGGGAGTAAGTGGTTAATAGTAATTGATTCTTTAGGCTGTATAGTGTCAATGATGACTAATAAGCAAAAGGTTGAAACCACCTTAAGATAAAGTACCATGTAATTAGGCAGACATGTGGTGAGGGGTTAGGGGGACATTAGTCATCCTCATAGACATAAGCACCCATAACTTCCTAAATGTCAGTGTCACAAAGGAATTGCAATGTTTTCTAATCCAAGTACAACCAATATTGTTATAATGGTAAGTTGATATGTTAAATTTTGACCCAACCTAAACTCGTCTAAAAAGATTTGACCTGAACCCAATCCAAAATACACTGAACCCAAAATAACTTGAATGACCAAAAAAATTTTGGGTTAGGTTGAGTGGCAGATGACTCGTCAAGTCATTTGTTGTAGACTTGTTACATGCAATAGAAAAAACAGGGTGGAGAACTAGAGAGAACTGCTGAAATATGATGTTATTATTAACTTGTCATTATTTGAATTCTTTTTTGGAATTGTTTTAAGAGTTGTTTAAGAGTCAAAGGATCATTCTTGCACTAGTCAATGGGAATATGTGAGCTCAGTTAGTTTTACTAGTCTAAGGTAAATCCAACCTGAAACTAAAGTGACCTGACTTGACTATATTCCTTTTATTCTTTATTCCATTCAAACTAGATTATTTTTTTTTTTTTTTCTTACAAACTTAGGGAAGGAGATATGAATGGTTTATTCAATATACTTTTTTAAGACTTGGTAAATTTAAAGTAATAGTTTGATAATAGATTGAGTTCGATAAGGAATAACATATGGATGGATTGATGGTATATATGGGATTTTAATAATATTCACAAGAAAGACTTAGTTGCTTAACAAAGACATAGTCCTCTAAAGGTAGTATGTTAATCCAATATGTCAATGTGAGGCCCATTCCCCATTAATACTTAGACCTGGTCATAAGACTGAGGCCCAATCAAAATGCTGCCTTGATTAACTATAAGATTTTATAATTCTTCGCAAGTTTTATCCTTATGTCAATATTACATTTTCTTTCTTATTAATAAGTTTATTGAGGAGTGAATTAATAAGTTTATTTAAATCTAAAATATTATAGATAAATGACTTGACCTTAAAGAAAAGAAAAAAAATCATCTTTAATAATTACAATATTTATTTTTCAAAAAATTAAAATGATTGTTATGATAAACTAGTAGGTAATGACGAGATGATGTATAGTTATTGACCTATAATATTTTATAATGGACCAAAATGTCCAATTTTATTTTTCTATACTCATGAAATTTTACATATAAAAATATTTGATACTATTTTTATAAATTATTATTATTTTTAGAATAGTATATAAATACAGATTTTTTATATTGGTTAAACGCACATTAAAAAGAAAAGTATTACATTACAATATAACTAAGTAGAATGATATAATGTATGATCACAAATTATAATGAGAGTTACAAATTACAAAATAAAAAATTGTTATAATAATGATTTTATGATTGAAAATTCACCCGCGTCAAAAGAAGCTGTCATATTGGAGATAACTCGAAATCTTCATCTTTCTCCACTTTTTCTACTGACTCATTCCTGGGTCTCGGTTCTTTCCCATCTTCATTTCTTTGGTAGGTATTACTCCAATAATTCACCTTATATTTCAATTTAAAATTATATAATATTAAATTTATAATTTTTTTTTAATATAAAATTTTTTTACAGGCAACTCATATATTCATATTTAAAATTTCTATTAGTTTACGCTTAGACAATATTTTCCAAATTAAATGGCTGCCTAAGACCATGGAGCCGCCAATGGTGACGAAGAAAGAAATGTTGAAGAAAACAGGGTGGGGCCCAGCCTTTCTCTTAGGAATTAGGTATTGTATTGGGATAAAATTATATTGGTCCATTCCTACAGTCATTTTGTTTTAAAAAATTAATATTTAACATATTTTATTTGAATTTTTTTATAACAATTTATACTTTTTAATTTTTAAATATAATAAAAATTATATTAATATTTAATTTTTTTTTTTCAATTTTTTTCACTTTTATTTTATTAATATTATGTAAAATTTTAAATTTTATTTTAATATTTATATTAAAGTTTATATTAATAGTAACATTTATAGGTTGATTCAGATATTCAAATCATGAATTTGACAATTAGACAAATCCAGCCGACCCCTATCTCAATTGTTTGTCTTTTAACATATCAAGAATGTCTAAGATTGAAAATTATATAATCTATGCAAGCATTGAGTGACCCATATGTTCAGCATGTTGACTTCATGCTATTGCAAGAATAAGCTGTCTGCATATTTCATCACATGGCCCCAGTCGGTCGATTGGTGGCCATATTATGGGTATGTGGGTGGCGTGACACTTGCAAGAGAAGTGCACGTATTTCTCCTAGCATACAATTAATGAACAGTTGCACTTAAACTGCAGGCTTGACCCAATCTGTCACACGACACGCATTTACACACGCCTTTTTTTTGTTTTTCTTGTTAGAAAAGTATCAGCTGGATTTTTTGGGCGGACACCCTTGCAGGCTAGGGAATGTATTGCAATATAACAGAATGGATTTTTTTTTGTTAGAAACCATCTAGCCCGACTAGCTTAGGATACATCGCCAACCATTTACACTTCAAAGTAGGAATCAAATATTCCACAGGAATGCCCCGATTCAAAGGCCACCTGCATGTATTAGTATTATTTCCCCTGTAATGCATTTTTCACAAATTATTGCTAAATCAGTTATATTAACGCATATTTTAAGATGAATGATGAGGCTTAACATGAAGAATTATTTAGTTTTGGACTAGTATTCTTCTATCATGCATCATAACTGGAATAATCCATTGAAAATTTGAAGCAATCAGTTACAGTAACGCATATTTTAAGATTGCTTCAACTGTCATTGCCTCTATTTTCACTTAATAGTAATTATTTTAGTTCAACACTAATTAAGCTCTTAAATCTCCATAAAACTCTCCTCTAGGAATTCACTGTCAACACGAAGGAAGTTGAGAGATAACAAAATTAGAGGCCTAAGGACCCAAGCCCACAAGATTAAACATTCATATGATCAAACCTTGAGATGGTTCTGAGAGAAAAGAAATTTTAACCTAATCAATCGACTGATAAAGTTTCAATTCTGGCCTCGGAGCCAAAAATCATTGATGAAGCAATGTGGACAGGTCATAAATGCTTCTTGGACTTCTATTGGCCTAGTCCACGGCTTTCACAATTTTATAGGTTTTTTTTTTTAAAAAATAATTAATTGTTTTTTCACCATATCACACTATATTAGGGAGCACTCAGCATGTACCTAGAGTCTCACTAGTTTTTGACAAGCAAAACCTAAAAATGTTTTGGGATGTTTTATGGAGGATGCAAGCTTGACTCAGTGGTAGGAAATCGAATTTACTACTTTAGAGATGAGGGTTGTTATAATGCAATCTATTGCTGAGACCAAGATTATTCAATGCATAATTCACTTATTCCTACTAATATTTGTGATGATATTGATAAATGTTGCAGGCAATTCCTCTAGGTTGGAACTGGTGGGAACCCAAAGGTTAGTTTTGTTGCTTGGACAGAGGTTTATAACTGGTGTAATGGTTTGAATTCCAAGAATTCAAATCGGCTTAACAAGAGCGACTTGTCACGGGCCGGAAAATGCAGACCCAACCCATCAAGGGAGTCCAAACCAACTGCCAAAGGCCCAAAGGACCCGAGAAGATTCCCCAGCATATTCCCTATACATAATTCTAGAATGTAATATTGCTTAGCATATTCCTTGTAAATATCTAGAATAGGAAGGTTCTAGATCCAAGGCAAAAGGCTATATATACCCTAAGCCTCATTCATTTGTAACATCAAGCAATTAAGCATCAATCCAATCTCTCCTTCTCCAAGCCTCTCCAATTCCTCTCTAGTTTTGCTCTCTCTCTCTCTCTTTAGGCTTACTAGCAACTTTCCCCTTGAAGTTGTCTAGTGCCGCGCGGGTTTAGAGTGTCTGCAAACTCGTCCCGTGACAGACTGGTGTAATGGTTTGAATGCTCAATACCATCAATTGAAAGATGTTTTGCATCAAATCATCATGATAAGGAATGTATGGAGTAGTTATCTTCATTTTCTCATTGAGACATGAGGCAATAGTAATTCTAATGTCAACATTAGGATGTCTGAAGTGTTGATTATCAGTCAATGATTTCACTAGTGGATGGAATAGAATTGGTTTCATACATGACTAGTCTACTCTTGACAAGCAATATTTAAACTAGATGAGAAGAGAAAGGAGTTCCTTATATCTATAGGAGGGCTTTGTAGGCTATCAAATATGCTTTGCAGTTATTTTTCTTCTTTTTTATCTTGTTCTACTATTATTTTTAAATATGATTGACTGACTTTTCTTTTCTTTAAAAGATATAAAATTAAGACCTAACACTAAAATGAAAACTAACAAGACTTTTTTTCTAATAAAAAAAAATTGACCTTTATTTTTCTTAAACATCTAAATTAAATTTAACAAAAAATCAAAAAAAAAATTAAATGAGATAACAAAGGACAAAGAAGCTCAAAAAGTTGTTGGGTGACTTACTCCAGCAGCCACTTAATCCATGTTGGTGGGGTGCTTTAGCAATGGAAGCTACAGGGCTGAGAACAGTGACCTTGAGTCCTTTTGCTTCATTACTTTTTTTTTCATCATTTTTTTCATTAGTCTCTTGTTATCCTAAGTTCCACATAATACAATGTCATCTCAATTTTATCAATTAGATATCATATTAAAATTTTTTGTGATGACTAGAGAATATACTATTTAAAAACTCTGAAAATTAAAAATTAATTTTTAAAAATTAAATTTTAAAAATTAAACAAAAATTATAAATTTAAAATTAATTTTTAAAAATTTAGAAGGATTCTAAAAAAGTCTAAAAATAGAAAAAAAATATGAAAATTAGAAATTAAATCTAATCAGCTTAAAAAAATTTTAAAAATGGAAATAATATAAAAAGTAAAACAATTCTAAAAATTTTTAAAAAGTTATGAAAAAAATGCAAAATTGAAATTAATTTTAAAAAATTTTAATAAATAAAAATTAATTTTAAAAAATTCCAACATCTGCCCTATCACCGTTGACTCTAACATGATACATCCTTCACAAGCACCCTCTTCTCTTCCTCTCATAATATCCATCATAACACTGTCACCACACTATTTTTTTTATTTTTTGAAATTAATTTTTATTTTATAAAATTAATTTATATATTTTTAATAATTTTTCAAAACTAATTTTCATTTTTAGAAATTAATTATTTTAAAAATACTTCTAAAAGTACCACCTTGATATATTAGTATTATTTTCCTTGCAATGTATTTTTTAGAAATTATTATAAAATCAATTATACTAATGCAAATTTTAAGATGAATAACGAAATTTAACAAGAAGAAATATATAGTCTTGATCTAATATTCCTATTATATATCATAATTAGTATAATCAATTAAAAATTTGATATAAGCAAAAGAGCACACATTGAGAACTAAATCATGCACCCTCTATTCCTAGTAACACTAACACTAATTAAACTCTTAATTCTCCAAGAGACTCTTTAGCAAGAAAGAAAGTCAACATACAAAGAAATTAGGAAGGGTAAGGATAAGAGCCAATATGATTAGATAGCCACACAAGTACATAGCTTATGAATGTCGAATCTCTCTAGAGCATGCTAGAATGAGAAGGATATTATGGATCTTCTGCCCCATAACCATTCCAATATCCTTTTGCAATTCCTTATAGACTCACCATTGGCTTCGCTAAAAATAATTTTGTTATCAACAAATTATAAGTAATTCTAACATCTCTTTCAATGCCAATACTTTGAATGATCCCCAGTTCCAACCCCTTCTTGAAAAGTGAGTTAAGACCTTCAATTATTAACAAAACAAAAATGGGGAAAAAGGCTCCCTTTGACATAATCCTCTAGCCATTCTAAACTATTGCATGAGATTACCATTGACCAATATAAACAACTATAAATTACTCTAAAGCTGTAATATACTCCCAAATCTAGTGTCTCCATCTATCCCCAATTTCCTTGTTTTTCATAATGTCATCTAGAAAGCCTCATTTAACAATATCGTATGCTTTTTCAAAACAATCTTGATGATGACCTCTCTATCTATCCTTTTTGTCATTTCCTCAATTGTTTCATTAACTATAACACACTAACTAGTATATAATACCCTTTAAGGAATGCTTATTGAAATTCCCTAACAACCTTTCTAATCACAAATTTGAGTCTATGAGTAAACAATTTAGCAAGGATTTTATAAATACACTTCACCAAAGAAATTTTATGAAATTAACTTATTGATATTAAACACATTTTACCTTGAGTAATAAGACTATGAAAGAAGAGTTTAACAATCTACAAAGTTTTTCATTATCATAAAAATTTCTAAGAAAATTCATCACATCCTCTTTTACTAGCTCCCACAATGTTTGATGAAGCTCATATTAAACCCATCTAGACCCTATGCCTTGTTGCCATCATAATCCCAAATTACTTTCCATACCTATGTTGCTAAAAAAAAGCTTTTGAGGCTTATATTGTCAATTTTTCTAGTTCATGATAAAATATATCAACCATTTTCAAACAAGGTTTAACAAGGTGCCTAGTTGTTCCTTGAAATGATTGAAGATAGCCTTTCTAACTTCTATGGGTTTCGAAAATGTTAGCTTGTCCTTGTTAATACAATCAATCAATTTTTTTTTTTTGGGTTAGACACCAATATAAGAAATAATTTTGAATTTCTATCCACATCAACCATCCATTTAAGTTGGGATTTTTGAAGCCATTCTTGCTCCCCCTTCCTCAAACAATCCCAATATGTGGCTTTGCACTGAAACAAATGTGCTTTTTACTCTTTTGTTAATAATTGGGTTTCATGCTTCAATGTCAGTTGTTCAATTTTCTTTAACAGTTGCTTGTATGCCTTCTAGCCTTTATGTTTCTTCCTTCCTACTCCATATCTTGAGATAATTTTTGACTATCTCTAACTGTCTACTAATAATAAACCCAGGATGTTTGCTAACCCTCAAAATTGTCAGTATTTCTTTAGTAACCTCGCCACTTCCTTATCATTCATCCAATGATTGAAAAATCTAAATGGAGTAGGGCCCCAATCTTAATTTTCAACCCTTAAGCATACTCTAGAATGATAAGAGAAACAACAATGTACCCCTCACTACTTTAAGTCAGGAATTTTCCCTAAACACTTAATCCCAATGAGAAATCTATCTATGCAGCTCATAAAAGGAATTTCTCAGAAGTTGCACTAGGTGAATCTTACACCTGCATTAATAAATCAACAAATTTTATGTCATACATAAGTTCATTAAACTACTGAATAGCCAATATATCATCAAATGTTCTTACTTATTGATCTTTTGATAGCATCATGTTGAAATCACCTCTAATACACCACCATTCTTTGAATTTACTTTTTAACACCTCAATTCCTCCCAAAATGTTAACCAACACCACTTTTTTCCTCAAAGGTACCAAAAAGCCTTCCATGACAATAAATTGGTCAAAAAGTAACTTACTGTGTAATTGAAACATTAAGACATCCCAAAAAAGTACGTTGCCTATCATAACCTGTCCTTTCCTTTTTGATGGGGTAATAACCATTAGAGTGTATATTTCAATCATTGTACCATTGATACTCGGTGTTGCAACCATCTAAATACCCTAATGTCAATTCAAGTAGGATGTTTACCATAAGAGTGGTTGGTATGGTCGTGAGACCTCTGACAATTTCCAAATCTCATCATCCAACCAAGGTTGTTTATGAAGCACCCATTGCTAGATCAAGGTCTTTGCTCATTATTCCTCTTAGCTCAGTGGTAGAGGGCCTCTTTGTGGTCATTTGGAAGCCCGTTAGAGAAAGGAGAGAGAGGGGAGATAACATAGAGAAATTGTACTTCATATAATGCCTTTCCATTATAATGAATATATGAGTTCATACTCTCTATCATTTTCCCTTTATTAGCTTAAGCTAACTTATTCTTAGCAAACTCTTAACCAAATTTATTAACTACTAACCTAATTATTCATAATTGTAACAATTTTGCCTCCCAAAAAGATGATGGATTACAATTTAGCAATAAAAATTCAAAAATTGAGCCATTAAAGAGCTCCAATCTTCTCATATGACAACCTTTCTTGTTATATTTGACCACTAAACCAAAACATGTGTGATAGCTTGGTTATTTCTTTCAATGATCCTTCATTCCAAATTTGCCATTGTCTCTTTGAGTAGTTGGTCACACAAATCAATGAGGAGCAATTATAGCATCAACTACCTAGAATTGCTGAGAGAACACTTAAAGAATGATATAAAGAATAATAGATTGATAGTGGAATGAAGAAGCAACTTTAATCTCTAAGCTATAAGACCCACTTATGCTTTGATTGAAAAAGGAACATAGTACTTTAAGGTTAACTTGATATTTTTACATAGGGAGACAAAAATTAGTTTGTATGGTTGTAGCTTCAAATACACATACTCTCCTACCTCAAAAGTTCCTTCAATTCTATACTAGTCTACAAAGAGCTTTATATGATATTAGGCCTCATGGCATTGCTCCTTCAAGAAATTGATTATAACTTTTCTCTCCTTCAACTAAGACTCCAATTTGTTATCCTTGTCTAGTCTAAAGTAAGCTTAGAGTACTTAAGAGGAGAATAACCACATAAAGCACTGAAAGGAGTCATTCCCAAAGAAGTGTGGAAAGTTGTATTACATAGTCACTTGACAAGATGAAGTCATTTCACTCAATTACTTGGCCATTGGAAATTCATGTAATGAATGTATGTCTCAACACATTTATTAAGCCTCTAACTACATCCATTTGTTTAAGGATTGTTATGAAACTAGTTGCAAGGTATCAAAGTGGTAGAATCCATAAGTATTATTTTAACATTTCAATCTAACAAGAAAGACTAATGATACCATAACTATGACAATCAACTATGTTTCCAATTCCTCAAATGAGTTGCTAAGGCATTTTTATGACCAATTTTAGGTCCTTTAGGAGTAGATGAGGTTGTAAAAGATTAAAAGTACACAACAAGCAATGCGACTCACCTAATTTATGGAGATAATGTGTTTGAAACTAATGGAGCTAATGGATCGTGCGAAAAACCTTTAAGTGGCCCAACAACAATGTGCCAGTAGCTCGTGATGCTATTGGACTCCTACCCACTCTAAAAGACCTCTCTCATGTAGAATGCAGTCCTCACACCAAGGAGCTAGGACTACCTTGGCTACCCCAGGTACAACAACCTTATTTTAAAGGAACTAGTCCAAGGGAGTAAGTGGTTAATTGTAAATGATTCTTCAGGTTGTATAGTGTCAATAAGAACTGAAAAGCAAAAGGTTGAAACCAACACAAGATAGAATACCATATAACTAGGTGGACATGTGATAAGGGGGTTGAGGGTGACATTAGTCATCCTCATAGACAAAAGAAGTATCTACAACTTCCTAAATATTAGTGTCGCAAAGGAGCTACAATGTTCTCTAATCCAATCACAACCAATATTGTTATAGTGATAAGTAAAAATGTTAAATTTTAACCCACCCTAAACCCTTCTAAAAAATTGTGACTTGAACCCAATTCAAAATACATTGAACCGAAGATAACTTTGAATGACCAAAAAAATTTTGGGTTGGGTTGAGTCACAAATGATCTATCATGTCATTTGATGTAAACTTGTTAAATGCAATAACAAAAACAGGTGGACAACTAAAAAGAATTGTTGAAATATGTCAATGTTATGAACTTGCCATTATTTGAATTCTTTCTTGAAATTGTTTTATAAGTTTTTTAAGAGTCAAAGGATCATTCTTGAATTGGTCAACAAGAATATGTGAGCTAAATTTTTTTGACAAGAGAAAAGCTTATACAACTTACAACTTGCTCAGTCAGTTTTACTAGTCCTTCACTCTATAATTAAGCATTCTAATTTGTTTTAGAATTTTATAGGAATAATGCATTAAGGATGCAACATAAAGAAAATAATCTATTTTTTTTTTCCCTTAAAATAATGGCTTACCCCAAGTCAACCTAATTTCAACTTATGACTCAAATGTGTCTTCACCCGAAAACAACCCAACCTAAAACAACCTGAACTTGAAGTGACCTGACTTGAACTTGACCAATGATCTGTCTTGACACCTATAAAGGTAAATAACAAAAGATTATTAATAATGAAAGGTGTTTGGGATTCACATGGTTGATGGGGGGACATTAATATGTGGCTGATCTAAGGCTTTTGGCCTTAAAGTTGATGATATTGTATCAAGAGAGTTTTTTCAGCAAAAACTTCATGACCATATCATCTTTGATTTTTGTAAGATGTAACTATCCTTTATGAATTATGCGAAATTTGATAGACTTGTAGGAACTACTCAGATAGTGCAATTTATGTTTACTACTAGCAATAAACTACATAATTTATTAAAGAAAAAGGAACCTTAGAATCAATGCTCCCTTCTTTGTTATGGTCAACTATCTTGAGGCCACTCCCCTACCTTCCTCTTTATAGGCAGTGTTGGAAAAGTTTGCATATTTATTAGAGATGCCCTCTATGCTTCCTCTAAAAGAGAAGGTATGACCATACTATCATTCTCAAACTTGGTGCACCTCGTGTAAATATCCAGCCCTATTGGTACCCTCACGATCAAAAGAATGAGAGTGAAAGTCTAGTGGTAGAAATGTCAAAAGTCCTCCATAATACAGCATACCAGCCCCTCTTCCCCTCTAGTGCTCCTAGTTAGGAAGAAAGGTTGCATTTGGAGATTTGTGTGGATTATAGACAACTCACTCATCATAAAGGATAAAATCCCCATTTTTACAAATGGTAGCTTGATCAATGAATTGCATGGATTTGCTTTTTGTCTAAAATAGAAATGAGGGATGGGTGCCATCAGATCAGAATGAGAGAGGAGGACATTCCCAAAACTGGGCTTAGGACTCACCATAGGCATTATGAGTTTAAGGTGATGACATTTGGTTTAACCAATGCACAAGCTTCCTTTCAAGCTTTTAGGCATTATGGATTTGCTAGTTACCTTAGGCAAATTTCTATGGTATTTATTGATGACATCTTCATCTATAGTCCCACCTTGGAAGTGCGCACATGCGCGCGCACACACACAGAGCACCTGGCTTGTGGTTTGCTGGTTTTGTGGTCCATTGGTCATTTGCCAAATAGCCTAAATGTTCATTTGGACAAAAACATATTGAGTACCTAGGGGAACATCATCTTTGCCCAAGGACTGACAACCTAACCCTAAATACTTGATAATTTTAGTTAACTGCTAACTGAATGATTAATAACCATAATAGTGAAACTTATTGGTTAAAAGAATTCTTTCAATATTCTACAATTTATTGGCTAGTGCGATCGTTAGATTCTAATAAATTCATTTTTTTTTTTTTTTGTATCTCATGCATGTTTCTCTAATTTGGGATTTGTTTGTTGTGGGATTTAATACCGTGTTTGATGTAACCCGACGAGAAATATTCACAAATTTGTTTCATATTTGGGCTAAAGAAATTGACCCACATTCAATAGAGTAGGATTATGTCAAGATGCTTGTTGCCAACATAATCGAATAGGTACACTTTTCTATAAAAACAATAGAAGAAGAATAAGAAGAAAGATAATTATTTTTGTTTTATGCATGATGTGCAAGCTATTGGTCTCAATGCAAGTTTTTGAATTGCATGAGGATTGTTATCCTTTATAGCTTTCAATCTTTTAAGACTTTGTAGACTTAAAAGTAATAGATTAATCATAGATTAGGTTCCATAAGAAATAACAGATGAATGGATTAACGATATATAAAAAAGACTAGGCTACTTAATGAAAGCCCAGCCTCTAAAAGATAATATTTTAATCCAATACATCAATGTGAGACCCATTCCCCATCAATATATTCACTTAGACCTAGTGAATGAAACTGAGGATTGTCTTTTATGATTGGAAGCTTCCAATTGATGCCAACTAAAAGGAGAGATCCTGAAATCTTCATCTTTCTCTGCTTTTTCTACTGACTCATTCATCTGTCTTGGTTCTTTCCCAGCTTCATCTCCTCTATACTTATCCTAATAGTTTGACTTCATATATTAATTTAAAATAATAAATTATTTTTTTTGTTACCAATAAAATTCTTTTATCATATAATTAAAATATTTACATTTAAAATTCTAATAGGCAATATTTTCCAAATTAAACGGGAACCTAAGACCATGAAGCCCACCAACGATGATGAAGAAATTTTATGAATGCATCGTTATTGATCCATAATATTTTGTGGTGGACTAAATGGTCCACTTTATTTTCCCATGTTCTTTAAGAAATTCTGCGTGTGAAAATATTTGATGTAAAATAAAAAAAAAGGCCAAAAATTGTTAATTGTGAAATTTGTCATATAGAGTTCTTATGGGCCTGCGTTCTTCGCGTAAGATACAACGGATGAATACTAACTTTCCTAATTAGATGGCAATACTCATGATTAAGAGATTTTGAATTTAAATCACCTCTTGTCTTTGTAAATTTCTAAATCTTTGGAGGGCCTACCCTTTGTTTACGTTGTAAGCTTAATGAAATTATAGATAAAAAATTGTGTGAAAATATGTATGCAATTCTTCAGTCTTAGCTAACACTATAAATTTTTGGATTTATTATTTTTTTGGTTTTATTATATTCAAAGTAAAAAAAAAAAAAGAAATTCAGATAAGTTACATGGCACATGATAAGAATATTTGGAAATTTTTTTTGGCTCTCCTAAACACCTAAACAGTAAGTGTTATTAGTTATTTCTCTTTATTTTACCTGCCAAACATTTCTTTATCCTTTCACAGTTAATTTTTTTTTCTATCTTTTAAATCTCTGCATTATTATTACAGTACAAATCCAGTCTTTTTCCAAGCATACTTTACACTTGACTCACATAATTGGCGATCAAGGGATCAGAGTACCGTTTCATAGAGTTCCTATAAATTTCAATCAATTTCCACTCTTGTGGTTGTGGATAAAATATTTTTCTTTTTTATTTTCTTAAATAAGAAACATATTACCCCAATTCTCTATCTATTCTCTTAAAAAGGAAAAATAAATCCTTAATTTTTGTTTTTGTTTTTGTTTTCCTAAAAAAAATCTAATAAATTCTCCTATTTTCCCTTAAAGGAAAAAATGCACCAAAATTTTCTTTTTATTTTTTTTAAAAACAAGATAAAAAATTACTTTTAAATTTCACTTTTTATTTTCTTAAAACAAAATACTTATAATTTAATTTTTTTATTTTTATCTTTAAAAAAAATACTTAAAAATGCATTCTCTACTATTATTTTATTTTAAATCCGCATGTTGTATGTGGATATAATACCAATATTTTTAAAATGCCAATTTTGTACTGAAAGAGTCCATTACTCTACATATATAATATCACCTTCGTGAAAATGTATCTTTTAGTAGTGATTGTTGAATAATTAATATATTTTTTTTGGTACATTATAACAAAACAACATTCTCACCAATAATTCCATTGAGATGTCAGGGTGATATCACACATACATGCGAATGACCAGGAGTGATTAATAAAACATACGAAAGTAATGGGATCAAGATAAAGTAATGGGATTCAGATGGGTAGTTTTAATTTTTAAATACAAAATAAATTATCCAATCTTTGGTTATCACCACATGGAAAGTCATCTAGAGTGCAGTATTATTCTTTGATGACCAATAGAATTTTGACATATCCACTCTATAAATGAAGGGAAGTCAGGAGAGAAATAACTAATTATAAGGCATCCGAGAGTACTGTATTATTCTTTGATGACCAATAGAGTGCTGACATCTCCAGTTTCACTTACTAGATTGGGAATGGACTACTACGTGATGTGTGGTCTGGGTTGGAACCATGCATACGTAATGTTGACGTGAAATCTTAAATATTTATTTCGAATTCTTTCACTTCTATTTTATTAGTATCTCATAAAATCTTAAATTTTATTTTAATATTTACATTAGGGTTTAGACTGATTGTGGTGGTGGCTGCTTCTAGAGGTTGATTCAGGTATTTAAAACGTGAATTTGACAAATAGGCAAACGGGTCTAGATGTAGCCCACCCTTATCACAATTGTTTGTCTTTTTAAATGGCCCCAATCGGTCGATAGGTGGCCATATTGCTCCTAGCATACAATTATTGAACTGTTGCACGTCAATGGCAGGCTTGACCCAAGCTGTCACGTGACACGCACATACACACACTTCCCCTCCTTTTTTTTGTTAGAAAAGTATGAGCTGGATTTCTTGAGCGGACATCCTTGAAAGCTAGGGAATGTAATGCAATATATAACGTAACGGGTTTATTTCTTTTTTTATGTTTTTTTGTTTTTTTGTTTTTTTTTTTTGTCACTTGTTAGTTCTTTGACAGAAAGAAACTGAAATTCCATTAGGTATGTTTGCCAAGGAATGCATAAACACATTCATTAAGATTCAAAGGTATATGCTTTCTGAAGCAAGTTTGCAAGAAGCCAAAAGTCATCAAAACTTGGGCGTTATATGAGCAGTTTGATTATATATATATGATTGATCAAAAACCCAAGCTTTTACCGGCACTCCTAGCATCTTGTCGGCTAGGTTCGAAGCTCATAACCCCAACAAGTCAGGGGTCCGAACTTCCATGGCCGAGATGTTTTTCAAAAGGCCAGGCCATAAGAACCAAATGAAAAGACACAATTTAACGGTTTTGGCTTAGGGACTTTCCATTCTGCAATACAATCGAAGACATTGAAATTCAAATTTATGTTAGTAGATCAAAATTCAAAATGGTATGCATTATTTTACCTTTTTTTTTCTTTTTTTGATGATAGTGTATAAAATGAAAAAAGAACATTGCAGTCTAGGATTCAAACTGAAGCATAATTAATATCAAATATATCTCACCCAAAAAAATAAAAAACAGAAGCTATATTGAAACCCTACCAAAAGGAAGGTTCAATAATAATTGCTGAACTAATAGTGCTAAAATATGTGCAGAACAAAGATAATATGATAAACAATGCACATTATTAAAGACTCTTGAATTTAAATTTCCACTTTTATTAGAATAATGGTAAAAATGTTTTAAGTAAAAAAGAAAAAAGAAAAACAGTTCCTGCAGATATCTGAATGAAGCAACCATTACCCCTTAAGGTCAAAAATGGTGAAAGGTTATGATTAATTTATACATGACAAACTTGAACAAAATTTATAATTTTCTCTGGAAAACAAAAACAAAAATCAGTGATCGCTTTTTTCCAGGTTTAATCCACTAATCTCCCATTTTAATCTGTGCTTGTGTTGATGAGTGACCCACAAGGAGGAAAATTCAGCAATACTAACAAAATCGACCTTGTGTCCGTACTCCTTAGGCTTCTTCTTCTCACCGGGCATTAAACTCTGATTTGTTCTTTCCGGTGGATAGTTAAAGACATTAGAGTGATTATTTTACTTGAAACTTTAAAATTCATTTCACTAAAATTTCGAGGAGATTTTTAGATTATTGTCATCTTTTTTTTAATAAAATATCACAAAATGTCCCTTTCACAGACTTAAATTAATTTTCACATGTCTTTTCTATCTCATCTAAATACTTTTCGCCTATAATGTTTGGAGTCATCAGAAATATTTTCACATGTCGTCTTGCACAAATAATCTAATCTTCGACAGGCAGACGAATAGTCATTGTCCCCATCCTGTCCCGCATGGAAAGAAAAGTAAACAAAAAACAAAGGAGTTATAAACCTCACAAATTTTATCCTTAATATTGCATATTATTTTCATTAATAAGTCTATTAGGTAGTAAATTAATTCTTTTTGTTCCTATAAAATTTATATCTTATTTTTAAAATTAGAATTCAAAATTTAAAAAATAAAAATTTAAATTCTTAACTATTATAGTTTTCTCTAATACACCTCAATTTTATATTTTTATTTAAATTTAAAATATTTTAAATAAATAAAATTATCTTTTAAGAAAAAAATAAATAAATTATGTTTATTAATTGCAGAATTTTTTTTCTAAAGATTAAAATAATTATTATGTAAACCAGAAGACAATAATGAGTTACAAACACAAAATGCATAGTCATTGATCCATAATATTTTGTGGTGGACTAAATGGCCCACTTTATTTTTTGATTTTTTTTTAAGAAATTCTGTGTGTGAAAATGTTTGATGTAAAAGAAAAAAAAAAGTAAAAAATTGTTAATTGTGAAATTTGTCATATAGAATTCTTATGGGCCCGCGTTCTTCGCGTAAGATACTACAGAGGAATACTAATTTTCTTAATTAGATGACAATATTCATGATTAAGAGGTTTTGAATCTAAATCACCTCTTATCATTGTAAATTTCTAAATCTTTGGAGGATCTACCCTTTGTTTACAGTGTAAGATTAATGAAATTATACATAAAAAATTGTGTAATAATATGCAAGCAATTCTCCAGTTTTAGCTAACACTTTAATATTTTGGATTTATTGATTCTTTTGGTTTTATTATAGTCAAGGTAAAAAAAAAAAAAAAATCAGATAAGTTACATGGTACATAAGAAGAATATTTGGAAATCTTTTTTGTTCTCCTAAACACCTAAACAGTAAGCATTATTAGTTATTTCTTTTATATTTTACCTGCTAGACATTTCTTTATCCTTCCACAGTTTTTTTTTTTTTTATTTTTTTCCTATCATTTAAATCTCTATCAATCTCTGCATTATTATTACAGTACAAATCCAGTCTTTGTCCCACCACAATTTATGCTTGACCCACCTATTTGGCGATCAAGGGATCAGAGTACCGTTTCACAGAGTTCCTATAAATTTCAATCATTTTCCACTATTGTAGTTGTGGATAACATATTTTTCTTTTTTTATTTTCTTCAAAAAGAAACATATTACCCCAATTCTCTATCTGTGAACAAAATAACATTCTCACCAATAATTCTATTGAGATGTCAGGGTGATATCACACATACATGCGAATGACCATGAGTGATTAATAAAACATATAAAGTAATGGGATTAAGGTAAGGTAAGTAACGGGATTCATGTGGGTAGTTTTAATTTTTAAGTACTAAATAAATTATCCAATCTTTGGTTATCACCACTCCATATTTATGATGGAAACTCATCTAGAGTGCAGTATTATTCTTTGATGATCAATAGAATGGAAGTCAGGCAAGAAATAACTAATTATAAGGCATCTCGAGTACATTAGTATTCTTTGATGACCAATAGAGTGCTGGCATCTCCAGTTTCTCTTACGAGATGGGGAATGGAATCCCATGTGATGTTTGTTCTGGGTTGAAACCACGCATATGTGATGTTGACGCACAAGGCAGCCGTGGCCCATGGGATGAGAGGTGATGTTTGCTTGGCAAATTAGAACCATATAACTTTTAGGGAGAAAAAGTTCATAGCCCCGTGGGGTCTTGAGGGTGTAGAGTGTTAGAAATGACCTATAGGGAATCAATGAATAATGTGAATATGGAGAAATGTCGAAACGTAAAATCTTCGAGAGGTTTTCAATATTGTAGCAGTAAGCCTAGCAAAATATCAAAAATAGGAAGGGGCCTACATCTAGCCGACAAAATTGTTTGTCTTCTTACATATCGAGAATGTTTAAAATTGAAAATTATATTTTCTACGCAAGTGTTGAGTCAGCATGGTGACATCATGCTATTGCAAACATAGGTTGTCAGCACATTTCATCACATGGCCCCAATCGGTCCATAGGCGGCCATATTTCTCCTAGCATACAATTATTGAACTGTTGCACGTCAACTGCAGGCTTGACCCAAGCTGTCACATGACACGCACATACACACAATTTTCCCTTTTCTTTTTTGTTTTTTTTATTAGAAAAGTTTGCCAAGCAATACATAAACACATCTATTAAGATTCGAAGGCATATGCTTCCTGAAGGAAGTTTGCAGAAAGGCCAAAAAATCATCAAAACTTCGGCGTTATATGAGCAGTTTGATTATGTATATAAATGATCAACATCAAACAGAATTGCTTAACGTGTGGGAGAACAAAATAAATAATCAAAAACCCATGCTCTTACCGGCACTCCTTGTATCTTGTTGGCTATGTTTGAAACTCTTAACCCCAACAAGTCAAGGGGTTTCAAAACTTCCATGGCCGAGATGTTTTTCAAAAGGCCAGGCTTTTTGATGAAAGCAATTATGTTAATCCCACTTCTCTCCAGCTGTGTCAAGAGGGCTGTACAGATGTGTCGCGATGATTAAAAGAACATGAGTCGTAGAAAAGGGATCCAAGTTAGAGGAATAATTTATATATTCTTATTAGATATAAAAGAATGTAAAAAGAGAACAAGTATATTAAAAATGCTTATGCCAAAAAGGCACCAAATTAATGACATTACCATTAAAAAAATCCATAAAAACCAAACGAAAAGACACAATTTAATGGTCTTGGCTTAGGGATTTTCCATTCTGCAATACAATCGAAGACTATATGGTGTCACAATTTTAGAATTGATAAAATAAATTACATTGAAACAACAATGAAATTCAAATTTATGTTAATAGATCAAAATTCAAAATGGTATGCATTATTTTACTTTTTTTTTTTTGTTAGTGTATAAAATGAAAAAAGAACATTGCAATCTAGGATTCAAATTGAAACATAATTAATATCAAATATATCTCACCTATAATAATCAAAAACAGAAGATATATTGAAACCCTACCAAAAGAAGGTTCAATAATAATTGCTGAAAGTGCTAAAATGTGGGCAGAATAAAAATAATTTGATAAGCAATACCCATTATTAAAGACTTTTGAATTTAAATTTATTAGAATAATGGTAAAAATGTTTTAAGTACAAAAGGTAAAAAAAAAAAAAGAAGAAAAACAGTTCCTTTAGATATCTGATTGAAGCAACCATACTCCCTTAAAGTCAAAAATGGGGAAAGGTTATGATTAATTTGATACATGGCAAACCTGAACAAAATTTATAATTTTCTCGGGAAAACAAAAAAAAAAAAATCGGTGATCGCTTTTTTCCAGGTTTAATCCACTAATCTCCCATCTTAATCTGTGCTTGTGTTGATGAGTGACCCACAAAGAGGAAAATTCAGCAATACTAACAAAATCGACCTTGTGTCCATACTCCTTAGGCTTCTTCTTCTCACCGGCCTGTAAACTCTGATTTATTCTTTCCAGTTGATAGTTAAAGACATTGGAGTGATTATTTTACTTGAAACTTCAAAATTCATTTCACTAAAATTTCAAAGAGATTTTTAGATTATTGTCATTTTTTTTAATAAAATATCACAAAATGTCTCTTTCACAGATTTAAATTAATTTTCACATGTCTTTTCTATCTCATCTAAATACTTTTCACCTATAATGTTTGGAGTCATCAGAAATATTTTCACATGTCGTCTTGCGCAAATAATCTAATCTTCGACAGGCAGACGAATAGTCATTGTCATCATCCTGTCCCCGCATGGAAAGAAAAGTAAACAGAACAAAAAAAAAAACATTATAAACCTCGCAAATTTTATCCTTAATATTGCATTTTTTTTATTAATAGTAAATTAATTCTCTTTATTCCAATAAAATTCATATCTCATTTACTTAATTAAACAAAATTCAAAGTGGTATGCCTTATTTTTCATTTTCTTTTTGTTGATAGTGTATAAAATGAAAAAAGAACATTGCAGTCTAGGGTTCAAACTCAAATATGATCAATATTAAATATATCTCACCCAAAATAATCAAAAATAGAAGCTATAATGAAACTCCGTACAATAATTACTGAACTAATAGTACTAAAATATGGGTAGAACAAGGATAATACGTTGAGTAATGCGCAATATTGAAGACTTTTATTAATAATTTATAATTTGCTAATGTTAGAAAACTGATATTGTCCAAAGTCATCCAAACTATCCCAGTTGTCAATTTGGCCTATTATTTCACTTGACATGTAAAATATAGTAATCAATCACATAAGCAAAGTCTCCTAACAAGTTTGACTGTGATAAAAAAGAAAAAAAAAAAAAAAAAGTACAATAGATTCCCACTCGGTAGAGTTTGGGCAAAGGTTAAAAATATGCAGACTCACCAAATTTGGCTATTACAATATGAAAAGTTGTACTTACAATCTCGTCAAAGTCTCATTAAAAAACAAAAAAAGAAGCAATAATTCAAGATGAAAACCAATGAAAATTTTAGCTGACGCCAATCAAATTGGGGGTTGGAGGAGCAGTATAAAATTGAGTGTCTTGGAGGAGCACTGTGTACAACCACTCTCTACAAGTCCAAGAAGCACTCATGACATATCCATGAGTTTCCGTGTGAGGACAGAATTGAAACTGTCCAATTCGTGACCAGTCGATTGATCAATATAAAATTCTATTCACTACAGGTACCTTGTTATGCATACTGTTCAACAAAAAATAATACCACCAATAATCAATATGCAGATTCTAATCCTCCTTTTTTTTTTAACAAAAAAAAAAAAAAAAACCTTTAGCACCCTTCTATATATATAACTTCCTAATTTGTGGTTTGTTTTACAGGGACTTGCATATTATTGAAAGTTAGCCCATCATACATATATATTAGCTGCAGTGAAGATGGCTAGTGATGCTGCTAAGACCAACAACTTACCGGAATATCCATCCAGGAACTGGTATGCTTACTACCGGTTTGACCTCAATCAATCGAAATCTCCGAGCGGAGCTCGAAACACCCTTCTGGTAGTAGCCACGCTAATAGCAGCTGTGACCTTTCAAGCCGGCGTGAATCCTCCAGGCGGAGTTTGGCAAGAAAGCGAAGAGGGCAAAGAGGGTAAAGCTGGGGAGTCCATATTGGGTTCTCACAAGGGTGCATACACTGTATTCATCTTGACTAATACATTGGCATATGCTTCAGCAGTCCAGACTATATTTATCCTTATTATTGGATGCCCCTTTCAGACTGAAGTTTGGATTGCCATAATTTCAATGAGCTGCACCTACGGTGCTTCAATTGCTTCCGTGCAACCATCGGGAGTTATGAATCCAGGATTCCTATTCATTACTTTTTTCACTCCGTTTATCTTGAGGTCAGCTTTGCAATTTATAAGGCGATTTAAGTTCCTGGATGCCCTTCTCAGACAGAAGTGTGAATCGCCAGGCACTCCATGAGCTGCACTTACGGTGCTTCAATCGCTTCCGTGCAACCATCAGGACGTGTGAATCCTGGATTCCTATTCATTTTGCTTTTTTCACTCTGTATATTTTGAGGTTGGCTTTGCAAATCATAAGGTGGTGTATGAGGTCAGCTATGTAAATTGTAAATTATAAGGTCGTATCTCTTCAAGTCTATATGCGTGCCTAAGTTATTCTGTCTACCTGTGTGATTATGTACAAGAGTAGCCTCAAAGGATCTCAAGACTAGTAATAAGAGTTTTGTTATAGTTGATAATTTTCAGTTTCTTACCTAATAGATGGTTCTTTTCTTAACGTTATAATTGTTTTATTTTTTTTGCTATTTAAAACCTTGGGCGGGTGGCGTTTTGAATAGAAACGATGAGATTAAGGTAAGTATTATCAAAGCAGCTGGAACGTTTTCTCTCTTCGTTCATCTCCCCCACTTACTCCGTTGACGACTTAAGCTTCCATGTGCTAACTCCAGACTCCCAATCCGACCCTCCACAGATCTTTCCTCACCTTGCGAGTGCTCGATCTAGCCCGACTAGCTCGGGATACATCGCCAACCATTTACACTTCAAAGTAGGAATCAAATATTCCACAGGAATGCCCCGATCCAAAGGCCACCTGCATATATTAGTATTATTTCCCCTGCAATTTTTCACAAATTATTGCTAAATCAGTTATATTAAAGCATATTTTAAGATGAATGATGAGGCTTAACATGAAGAATTAATTAGTTTTGGACTAGTATTCCTCTATTCTGTATCACAACTGGAATAATCCATTGAAAATTTGAAGCAATCAGTTATAGTAACGCATATTTTAAGATTGCTTCAACTGTGATTGCCTGTAATTTCACTTAAAATTAATTATTTTTGTTCAACACTAATTAAGCTCTTAAATCTTCATAAAACTCTCCTCTAGGAATTCACTGTCAACACGAAGGAAGTTGAGAGATAACAAAATTAGAGGCCTAAGGACCCAAGCCGACCAGATTAAACATTCATATGATCAAACCTTGAGATGGTTCCGAGTGAAAAGAATTTTATCCTAATCAATCGACTGATAAAGTTTCAATTCTGGCCTCGGAGCCAAAAATCATTGATGAAGCAATGTGGACAGGTCATAAATGCTTCTTGGACTTCTATTGGCCTAGTCCACGGCTTTCACAATTTTATATTACTAATTTACCTAAGTCTTTAATATTTTTTGCTCGTGACATAAGGCAGTGTCAGCCGGTAAATAGATGGCGTATTTTTATATGCAACAGCTAAGATTTTTGTTGGTATTCATCTTGAATTTATTTAAATTAGGAAATTATAAGTACAATTTTGTTATTTTGTAATAGCCAAACTTGATAGGTGTGTATATACATCTAATTTTATTTAAACTTTATAGTATAAAAAGTTTATTGAGATTTAAAATTGGAAAAACTTTCTCTATTCTCATAAACTTAAACATTGAAATAAAAATTTATGTTCTTAATCACTCAAGTGTCCAAAAGGGATAGATTTTCTCTTTTTAATGGTGAAAAATGTGATAAAGTATCATATTTTTAATTGGTTTATAGGCTTTTTTAAAAAAAAAAAATTTAATTGTTTTTTCACCATATCACATTATATCAATGAGTACCCACCCTATACCTAGAGTCTCACTAGTTCTTGACAAGCAAAGCCTAAAAATGTTTCGGGTTGTTTTATGGAGGATGCAAGCTTGACTTAGTAGTTGGAAATTGAATTTATTACTTTAGAGATGAGGGTTGTTCTAATGCAATCTATTGTTGAGACCATCCCTTATTATTCAATGCATAATTCACTTATTCCTACTAATATTTGTGATGATATTGATAAATGTTGCAAGCGATTCCTCTAGGTTGGAACTGGTGGGAACCCAAAGGTTAGTGTTGTTGCTTGGAAGGAGGTTTATAATTGGTGTAATGGTTTGAATTCCAAGAATTGAGATCTAACTTACCAAGAGCAACTGGTGTAATGGTTTCAATTCCAAGAATTGAGATCGGCTTACCAAAAGTGACTAGTGTAATGGTTTGAATGCTCAAATGATGCAACCATCAATTGAAAGATGTTTTTCATCAAATCATCATGATAAGGAATGTATGGAGTAGTTATCTTCATTTTCTCTCTGAGACATGAAGCAACTGTAATTCTAACGTCAACATTAGGATGTCTGAAGAGTTGATTATCAATCAATGATTTCACTAGTGGATGGAATAGAATTGGTTTCATACATGACTGGTCTACTCTTGACAAACAATATTTAAACTAGATGAGAAGAGAAAGGAGTTCCTTATATCTACATGAGGGCTTTGTAGGCTAAGCTTAGCATATCAAATATGCTTTGCAGCTATTTTTCTTCTTTTTTATCATCTTCAACTTTGTTGCCCTTTTTTCTTTTTCCACTATTATTTTTAAATATGACTGACTGACTTTTTGTTTCTTTAAAAAAAATATAAAATTAAGACCCAATGCTAAAATGAAAACTAACAAGACTTCTTTTCTAATAAAAAAAATTGACCTTTATTTTTCTTGAAGATCTAAATTAAATTTAACAAAAAACCAAAAGGAAACTAAATGAAATAACAAAGGACAAAGAAGCTCAGAAAGTTGTTGGGTGACTTGCTCCAGCAACCACTTAGTCCATGTCGTTGGGGTGCTTTAGCAATGGAAGCTATAGGGCTAAGGACAGTGACCTCAAGTCCTTTTGCTTCGTTATTTTTTTTTCATCAATTTTTCATTAGTCTCTTGTTATCTTAAGTTCCACATAATGCAATGTCATTCCAATTTTACCAATTTTATCAATTAGATATCATGTTAAATTTTTTTGTGATGACTAGACAATAAACTATTTAAAAAACTTTGAAAATTAAAAATTAATTTTTAAAAATTAAACAAAAATTATAAATTTGAAATTAACTTTTAAAAATTCAAAAGGATTCTAAAAAAGTCTAAAAACAGCAAAAAATGAAAATTAGAAATTAAATCTAATCAGCATAAAAAATTATAAAAATGAAAATAATACAAAAATTAAAAAAATTCTAAAAATATTTAAAAAGTTATAAAAAAATTCCAAAATATTATGCAAAATAGAAATTAATTTTAAAAAATTTTAATAAATAAAAATTAATTTAAAAAAATTCTAACATATGTCCTATCACCGTTGACTCTAATGTGATACATCCTAGACAAACACCTTCTTCTCTTCCTCTCATAATATCCATCATAACAGTATCACCACACTACTTTTTTTTATTTTTCAATATTAATTTTTATTTTATAAAATTAATTTATATATTTTTAATAATTTTTTAAAACTAATTTTTATTTTTAAAAATTAATTATTTTAAAAATACTTCTAAAAATACTACCTTTATATATTAATATTATTTTCTTTATAATATATTTTTTTAGAAATTATTATAAAATCAATGATATTAATGCAAATTTTAAAATAAATAACGAAGTTTAACAAGAAGAAATATATAATTTTGATCTAATATTCTCCTATTATGTATCATAATTAGTATAATCAATTAAAAATTTGATGCAAGCAAAAGAGCATATTGAGAACTAAATCATGCAACCTCTATTCCCAGTAACACTAACACAAATTAAGCTCTTAATTCTCCAAGAGACTCTCTAGCAAGAAAGGAAGTCAACAAACAAAGAAATTAGGAAGGGCAGGGATAAGAATGTCAAATCTCTCTAGAGCATGCCAAAATGAGAAAGATATTATGGATCTTCTACCCCATAACCATTCCAATATCCTTTTGCAATTCCTTATAGACTCACCATTGTCTTCGTTGAAAATAATTTTGTTATCAACAAACTATAAGTAATTCTAATATCTCTTTCAATGCCAATACCTTGAATGATCCCTAGTTCCAACCCCTTCTTGAAAAGTGAGTTAAGACCTTCAATTATTAACAAAACAAAAATGGGGAAAAAGGCTCCCTTTGACATAATCCTCTAGCCATTCTAAATTGTTGCATGAGATTACCATTAACCAATATTAACAACTATAAACTACTCTAAAGTTGCAATATACTCCCAAATCTAGTGTCTCCATCTATACCCAAGTCCCATGATTTTCATAATGTCATCTAGAAAGCCTTATTCAACAATATCGTATGCTTTTTCAAAACAATCTTGATGATGACCTCTCTATCTATCTTTTTTGTCATTTCCTCAATTGTTTCATTAACTATAACACACTAACTAGTATATAATACCCTTTGAGGAATGCTTATTGAAATTCCCTAATAACCTTTCTAATTACAAATTTGAGTCTATGAGTGAACAATTTAGCAAGGATTTTGTAAATACACCCCACCAAAAAATTTTTCTAAAATTAACTATTCGATATTAAACATTTTACCTTAAGTAACAAGACTATGAAAAAAGAATTTAACAATCTACAAAGTTTTCCATTATCATAAAAATCTCTTAAAAAATTCATCACATCCTCTTTTACTAGCTCCCAACAATGTTTAATGAAGCTCATATTAAACCTATTTGGACCCTATGCCTTGTTGCCATTAGAATCCCAAATTGCTTTCCATACCTATGTTGCTAGAAAAGAGCTTTTGAGGCTTATATTGTCAATTTTTCTAGTTCATGATAAAATATATCAACCATTTTCAAACAAGGTTTAACAAGGTGCCTAGTTGTTCCTTGAAATGATTGAAGATAGCCTTTCTGACTTCCATGGGTTTCAAAAATGTTAGCTTGCCCTTGTTAACACAATTAATCAATTTTTTTTTCTCCGGTTAGACACCAATATGAGAAATAATTTTGAATTTCTATCCACATCAACCATCTATTTAAGCTGGGATTTTTGAAACCACTCTTGCTCCTCCTTCCTCAAACAATCCCAATATGTGGCTTTGCACTGAAACAAATGTGCTTTCTACTCTTTTTTTCAATAATTGGGTTTCATGCTTCAATGTCAATTGTTCAATTTTCTTTAATAGTTGCTTGTATGCCTTCTAGCCTTTATGTTTCTTCCTTCCTACTCCATATCTTGAGATAATCTTTGACTATCTTTAGTCGTCTACTAATAATAAACTCAGGATGTTCGCTAACCCTCAAAATTGTCAGTATTTCTTTAGTAACCTTGCTACTTCTTTATCATTCATCCAATGATTGAAAAATCTAAATGGAGTAGGGCCTCACTCTTAATTTTCAACCCCTAAGCATACTCTAGAATGATAAGAGAAAACAACAATGTACTCCCCTCTACTTTAAGTCAAGAATTTCCCCCAAACACTCAATCCCAATGAGAAATCTATCTATACAGCTCATAGAAGGAATTTCTTAGAAGTTGCACTAGGTGAATCTATACACCTGCATCAATAAATCAACAAATTCCATGTCATACACATTTATTAAACTATTGATAGCCAATATATCATCATATGTTCTCACTTATTGATCTTTTGATAGCATCATTTTGAAATCACCTTTGATACACCATCATTCTTTGAATTTACTTTTTAACACCTCAATTCCTCCCAAAATGCTTGCTAGTTAGTGTAGCTATTAGGCTCAAAAATGTTAACCAACACCACTTTTTTCCTCAAAGGTACCAAAAAGCCTTCCATAACAATAAATTGGTTAAAAAGTAACTTACTATGCACTTGAAACATTGAGACATCCCAAAAAGTATCTTGCCTATCATAACCTTTCCTTTCCTTTTTGATGGGGCAACAACCATTAGAGTGTCTAATTCAATCATTGTACCATTGATACTTAGTGTTGCAACCATCTAAATACCCTAATGTCAATTCAAGTAGGATGTTTACCATAAGAGTGGCTGGTGTGGTCGTGAGACCTTTGGCAATTTCCAAATCTCATCATCCAACCAAGATCGTTTGTGAAGCACCCATTGCTGGATCAAGGCCTTTGCTCATTATTCCTCTTAGCTTGGCAGCAGTGGGCCTCTTTATGGTCATTTGGAAGCCCATTAGAGAAAGGAGAGAGGGGAAAGATAACAGAGAGAAATAAAAAGTGAGAGAGAAATTATACTCTATATAATGCCTTTCCATTATAATGAATATAGGAGTTCATACTCTCTATCTTTTTCCCTTTATTAGTTTAAGCTAACTTATTCTTAGCAAACTCTTAACCAAATTTATTAACTACTAACCTAATTATTCCTAATTGTAACAATTTTGCCTCCCTAAAAGATGATGGATTACAATTTTGCAATAAAAATTAAAAAATTGAGCCATTAGAGAGCTCTAATCTTCTCATGTAACATCCTCTCTTGTTATACTTGACCATTGAACCAAAACATGTGTGATAGCTTGGTTATTTCTTTCAATGATCCTTCATTCCAAATTTGCCATTGTCTATATGAATAGTTGGTCACTCAAATCAATGAGGAGCAATTGCAGCATTAATTACCTAGAATTGCTGAGAGAACACTTAAACAATGATACAAAGAATAATAGATTGATGGTAAAACTAAGAAGCAACTTTAATCTCTGAGTTATAAGACCCATTCATGCTTCGATTGAAAAAGGAACATAGCACTTCAAGGTTAACTTGATATTTTTACATAGAGAGACAAAAATTAGCTTGTATGGTTGCACCTTCAAATGCACATAATATCCTACCTCAAAAGTTCCTTCAATTCTATACTGGTCTACAAAGAGCTTTATATGATATTAGGCCTTATGGAGTTACTCCTTCAAGAAATTGATTATAACTTGTCTCTCCTTCAACTAAGACTCCAATTTGGTAACCCTTGTCTAGTCTAAGGTAAGCTCAGAGCACTTAGAAGGAGAATAACCACATAAAGCATTGAAAGGAGTCATTCCTAAAGAAGTGTGGAAAGTTGTATTACACAATCACTTGACAAGATGGAGTCACTTCACTCCATTACTTGGCCATTGGAAATTCATGTAATGAATGTATGTCTCAACACATCTATTAAGCCTTTAACTACATCCATTTGTTTAAGGATTGTTATGAACCTAGTTGCAAGGTATCAAAGTGATAGAATCCATGAGTACTATTTTAGCATTTCAATATAACAAGAAAGACTAATGATACCATAACTATGGCAATCAACTATGCTTCTAATTCCTCAAATGAGTTGCTAAGGCATTTCAATGACCAATTTCAGGTCCTTTAGGAGTAGAGGAGGTTGTAAAAGATTAAGAGTACATAACAAGCAATGCGTCTCACCTAATTTATGGAGATAATGTGTTTGAAACTAATGGAGCCAATGGATCATGCAAAAAACCTTTAAGTGGCCCAACAATGATGTGTCAGTAGCTCGTGATGCTATTGGACTCCTACCCACTTTAAAAGACCTCTCTCATGTAGAATGCAGGCCTCACACCAAGGAGCTAGGATTACCTTGGCTACCCCAGGTACAACAACCTTATTTTAAAGGAATTAGTTCAAGGGAGTAAGTGGTTAATTGTAAATGATTCTTCAGGTTGTATAGTGTTAGTGATAACTAAAAAGCAAAAGGTTGAAACCAACACACGATAGAATACCATATAACTAGGTGGACATGTGTTGAGGGGGTTGGGGGCGACATTAGTCATCCTCATAAACATAAGAAGTATCCACAACTTCCTAAATATCAGTGCTGCAAAGGAGCTACAATGTTCTTTAATCTAATCACAACCAATATTGTTATAGTGATAAGTAAAAATGTTAAATTTTGATCCGCCCTAAACCCTTTTAGAAAAAAATGTGACTTGAACCCAATTCAAAATACACTAAACCGAAAATAACTTTGAATGACCAAAAAGATTTTGGGTTGGGTTGAGTCACAGATGATCTGTCAGGTCATTTGTTGTAGATTTGTTAAATGCAATAGCAAAACCAGGGTGGACAACTAGAAAAAACTACTGAAATATGTTGTTGTTATGAACCTGTCATTATTTGAATTCTTTCTTGAAATTGTTTTAGAAGTTCTTTAAGAGTCAAAGGATCATTTTTGCACTGGTCAATAGGAATATGTGAGCTAAATTTTTTTGATGAGAGAAAAGCTTATACAGCTTACAACTTGCTCAATTAGTTTTACTAGTCCTTCATCCTATAATTAAGCATTCTAATTTGTTTTTGAATTTTATAGGAATAATGCATTAAGGATGCAACATAAAGAAAATAATATGTTTTTTTTTTCTTAAAATAATGGTTCACCCCAAGTCAACCTAATTTCAACTTATGATTTAAATGTGTCTTCACCCGAAAACAACTCGAATTTGAAGTGACCTGACTTGAACCTAACCCAATGATCTATCTTGACACCTATAGAGGCAAATGACAAAAGATTATCAGTAATGAAAGGTGTTTGGGATTCACATGGTTGATGAAGGGACACCAATATGTGGCTAATCTAAGACTTTTGGCCTTAAAGTCGATGATATTGTATTGAGAGTTTTTTAGCAAAAACTTCATAACCATATCATCTTTGATTTTTGTAAGATGCAACTATCCTTCATGAATTATGCGAAATTTGATAGACTTCTGGGAACTCAAATAGTGTGACTTATGTTCATTACTGGTAATAAACTACATAATTTATTAAAGAAAAGGGAACCCCAGAATCAATGCTCCCTTCTTTGTTATGGTCAATTATCCTAAGGCCACTCCCCTACCTTCCTCTTTATAGGCAGTGTTGGACAAGTTGGCATATTTATTAGAGAAACCCACTACGCTTCCTCCAAAAGAGAAAGTATGACCATACTATCATTCTCAAACTTGGTGCACCTTGTGTAAATATCCAGCCCTATTGGTATCCTTATGTTCAAAAGACTGAGAGTGAAAATCTAGTGGTAGAAATGTCAAAAATCCTCCATAATACATGTTAGTTTTTGGCTCAAGTCCCACATCGGGACTTTTAAGGGTGAAGGCCAAAATCCCACATCGGGAATAAGAGTATGGTTGGCTACCTTTACTTCTTATAAATAAGAGTCATGTAATGAGTTATGTAGAAGAGAATAAGGGAAAATTAAGGGAGTCAAAATTCCATCTCCATGAGCATATAGTATAAGTAGCTAGGTTTTGTTAATTAGGCTCTTAAGTCTCTTTTGTATTCTCCATTTTAATAATATTTGCTCCCACTTTTGCCTGTAGACGTAGGTTATATCGACCGAACCACATAAAATTTGTTGTCTCCTATTTTCAATTATTTTCTTACTTTTGTTATTGTCTTCAAGGGTTATAACCCGAAACCCATTCCCCAACAAACTAGTATCAGAGCTTTGGTTTTGTTCTTTGGTTATTCGAGAAAATAGTCATTATGACAATAATTAAGTATTATTCTAAGAAGTTTAACCGAAGTGTCAACTTTGGTATGTGGTAGCTAAAGATGGAGGTCATACTGGTTCAACATGGCATTGACATAGCACTGCTAGGGAGGTAAAAAAAAGCCAGAGAAGATGTCAGATGAAGAGTTTACCGGTCTTGATAAAAGGGCCAGATCAAGTATCATCTTAAATCTTTCTAAAGAGGTTTTAAAAGAAGTAACTATTGAGGTTATTGTTAAAGATTTATGGGAGAAATTAAGTCTTTATATATGAACAACATAGTGGAGAATAGGCTTTATTTAAAGAAAAGTTTGTATATACTTTGCATGCCTGAAAGATCATCTATATTGTCGCATTTGGATAAATTTGATTCTTTGCTTTTGGATTTGAGTAATATAGATGTTCATATTAAGGATGAAGATCAAGCCCTATTATTATTGTGTTCTCTTCCCTATTCGTTTAAGCATTTCAAAGAAACAATGTTTTATGGTAAAGAAATTATTTCTTATAGAGAAATTAAGTCCATTATGAAGTCGAAAGGACAGATTGATAGGGATATAACTGAGAAGAATAATAGTAACTGTCAAGTTGATAGTTTAGTGGTTCAGGGCAGATCAGATAAGAAGGTTGCAAATAGTCAGATGTCTAGTAGATCTAAATCCAAACTTAGAAATTTGGTGTGTAATTATTGTAAAAGGAAAGGGCACATTAAAGATGATTGTTTAAAGCTGAAAGCCAAGGATAAGGAGAAGCACAAAGGTAATGAGTCAATTCAAGCTAATGATACAGAAGATGAGACTGATGGAATTATCTTCTTTGCTAATGATAAATCAAGGTCCACTCATGAATGGATCTTGGATTTTGGTTATACGTACCATATGTGTCAATAGGGATTACTTTTCCACTTATGAATCTGTTGAAGGTGGAGTTGTCATGATGGGCAATGATGCAGTTTGCAAAATTGCTGGGATTGGTACAGTTAAAATCAAAACTTATGATGGTGTTGTAAGAACACTTGCATGGGTCAGACATGTTCCAGAATTGAAGAAAAATCTCATTTCTTTGGGAACACTTGAGGCTCTTGGCTACAAGTATACTAGTGAAGGTGGAGTTCTGCATTTCCTGAGTTGATGAATTTATTTTGGATGGATAAAAAGTTATTACAAGATGTTCTTCCCTTAGTCTTATCCCCTTTTCTCTCAATTCTCATTCTCAAGCTGAAGCGTCAAAAAAGAGTCTTTCTTAGAGAGCTACCTTCGCTGATGACAAAGACACAGGGGAAAGGCATTTCCTGAAAAGTGCTCTCGTTGTCATGAAAGCTTGTAAATCAAGAAATTTGTATATTTAACAAGGGACTATAGTTGTAGGTACTACTGCAATCTCTATAGAGACAATTGTCAAGAGAAAGGTTTCGATTCAGAAAATTAGTATTAGAAACAATCCTACAGATATGCTTAGAAGGTCTCTTTCAGTTGTTAAGTTCAAGCAGTGCTTGGACTTAATTGGCAAGCTATGACAATTTGGGAGTTTATGAAGAAGGTAGAGTGTTGTTACTATGGCTACATGTGAAACTTGAACCAAGGTGGAGATTTGTTAGTTTTTGGCTTAAGTCCCACATTGGGACTTTTGAGGGTGAAAGCCAAAATCTCACATCGTAAATAAGAGTATGGTTGGTTACCTTTATTTCTTATAAATAAGAGTCATGTAATGAGTTATGTAGAAGATAATAAGGAAAAATTGATGGAGTTAAAACTCTATCTTCATGAGCCTATAGTCCCAGTATTTGGGTTTTGTTGACTAAGCTCTTAAGTCTCTTTTGTATTCTCTACTTTAATAATATTTGCTCCCACTTTTGCTTATGGACATAGGTAATATCGATGAAACCACGTAAAATTTGCTATCTCCTATTTTTAGTTATTTTTCTTATTTTTGTTATTGTCTTCAAGGGCTATAACCTAAAGCCCATTCCCCAACAATATAGCATAGTAGCTCCTCTTCCCCTCTAGTGCTCCTAGTTAGGAAGAAAGGTTGCATTTGGAGATTTATGGGGATTATAGACATCCCCGTTTCTACAAATGGTAACTTGATCGGTGAATTGCATGGATTTGCTTTTTGTCTAAAATAGATATGAGGGATGGGTGCCACTAGATCAAAATGAGAGAGGAGGACATTCCCAAAACTGGGCTTAGGACTCACCATAGGCATTATGAGTTTAAGGTGATGACATTTGGTTTAACTAATGCACAAGCTTCCTTTCAAGCTTTTAGGCATCATGGATTTGCTAGTTACCTTAGGCAAATTGCTATGGTATTTATTGATGACATCCTCATCTATAGTCCCACCTTAGAAGTGTGCGCGCGTGCACACACACACACAGAGCACTTAGCTTATTGTTTGCTGGTTTTGTGATCCATTAGTTGTTTGCCAAATAGTCTAAATGTTCATTTGGACAAAATCATATTGAGTACCTAGGAGCACATCATCTTTGCCTAAGGACTGACAACCTAACCCTACATTCTTGATAATTTTAGTTAACTGCTAACCAAATGATTAATAACCATAATAGTGAAATTTATTGGTTAAAAGAATTCTCTCAATGTTCTACAATTTATTGGCTGGTGCGAATGTTAGATTCTAATAAATTCAATTTTTTTTTCCACATCTCATGCATGTTTCTTTAATTTGGGATTTTTTGTTGTGGATTTAATATCGTGTTTGATATAACTCGATGAGAAATATTCACAAATTTGTTTCATATTTGGGCTAAAGAAATTGACCCACATTCGACAGAGCAAGATTATGTCAAGATGCTTGTTGCCAACATAATTGATTAGGTACACTTTTCTATAAAAGAAATAGAAGAATAAGAAGAAAGATAATTATTTTTGTTTTATGCATGATGTGCAAGCTACTGGTCTCAATGCAAGTTTTTGAATTGCGTGAGGATTGTTATCCTCTATAGCTTTCAATCTTTTAAGACTTTGTAGACTTAAAAGCAATAGACTGATCACAGATTGGGTTCCATAAGAAATAACAGATGAATGGATTAATGGTATATAAAAAAGACTAGGCTACTTAACGAAAGCCCAGTCCTGTAAAAGATAGTATTTTAATCCAATACGTCAATGTGAGGCCCATTCCCCATCAATATATTCACTCAGACCTAGTGCATGAAACTGAGGATTGTCTTTTATGATTGGAAGCTTCCAGTAAATGCCAACTAAAAGGAGAGATCCTAAAATCTTCATCTTTCTCTACTTTTTCTACTAACTCATTCATCAATCTTGGTTCTTTCCCAGCTTCATCTCCTCTGTACATATCCTAGTAGTTTGACTTCATATCTTAATTTAAAATTATAAATTTTTTGTTACCTATAAAATTCTTTTATCGTATAATTCAAATATTTATATTTAAAATTCTAATAAGCAATATTTTCCAAACTAAACAGGAGCCTAAGACCATGAAGCCCACCAATGATGATGAAGAATACATGGTGCGGCCCAACTATTCTCTTAGGAATTAGGTACCGTATTTTATCATATTTTATTTTATTTTTTTAATAACAATTCACACTTTATATTTTTAAATATAATAAAAAATATATTTATATTTAAATTATGTGATAATTAACATATACTATTAATTAATAGTTAAAAAATTAAAATAATTTTAAAAAATATTATAAATATTATAAATAAACTAAATGACTCTTAACCTATTAAGATGATAATAAAATCATTTTTGATATTAAATTATCTGTTGAATTAATTTTTTAGTTACATGTTGGTGAAAATTTTAAGCGACGAATATTTTTATATAATTTTTTGTATTTTTTTAATTATTAAAATTATTTTTTGAAATATTATAAATTTTATTAAAATAAAATAATTTTATTGTTACTACTAATTTGACTAACACTTATTAGTTAAATTATATTTTATATTATATCTTAATATATATAATGTAAATAATAAAAAAAAGTATAAAATAAAATATGTTTTTAAATGACAAATTTAATCAATAATTTAGGTATGTTATTTAATTATAATTTTAATATTTTTTTTTTCTATAAGGTGAATGTTTTAATAATGTTTATATTTTAATTTTTTAAATATTTATATAAATTATAATATTAACCTTGTTACTTTTTTATTTTTAAAAAATTTTGTTGAAATTTTAATTTTTATTTTGAGTTCTCCTATTTTTATTTTATTAATATTTTATAAAATTTTAAATTTTATTTTAATACTGACATTAAGATTTAGATTGAGAGTGATAGTGACAGTGATATTGACATTTGACAATTAGGCAAACGGGCCTAGATCTAGTCAACCCTTATCCCAATTGTTTGTCTTTTCACGTATTGACAATGTCTAAAATTGAAAATATATTCTATACAGGTGTCGAGTGATCCATATGTTCATCATGGTGACTTCATGCTATTGCAAGAATAGGTCGTCAGCATATTTCATCACATGGCCCCAATCGGTCGATAGGTGGCCGTATTATGGGTAGGTGGGTAGCGTGTCACTTGCAAGAGAACTGCACATATTTCTCATAGCATACAATTATTGAACTGTTGCACGTCAACGGCAGGCTTGACGCAAGCTGTCACATAACACGCACATGCACACACTTCCCCCCGCCCTTTTTTTGTTTTTTTTAGAAAAGTATTAGCTGGATTTTTTGAGCGGACACCCTTGCAAGCTAGGGAATGTAATGCAATATATAACATAACAGATTTTTTTTTGTTTTTGTCACTTGTTAGTTCTTTGATAGAAAGAAACTGAACTTCCATTAGGTAAGTTTGCCAAGGAATGCATAAACAGATTTATTAAGATTCAAAGGTATATGCTTTCTGAAGCAAGTTTGCAAGAAGCCAAAAATCAGTTTGATTATATATATATGTTTGATCAAAAACCCAAGCTTTTACCGGCACTCCTAGCATCTTGTAGGCAACGTTTGAAGCTCATAACCCCAACAAGTCAGGGGTTCAAACTTCCATGGCCGAGATGTCTTTCAAAAGCCCGGGCTTTTTGATGAAAGCACTTGTGAGCTGTCTCAAGATGGCTGTACAGATGTGGCTTGATGGTTAAAAGAATATGAGTCAGTACGAATTATTCTCAGCATGCATTATTTTACTTTTTTTTTTTTGTTGACAGTGTATAAAATGAAAAAAGAACGTTGCAGTCTAGGGTTCAAACTGAAACATTATCAATATCAATTATATCTCACCCAAAAATAATCAAAAACAAAAGTTATATTGAAACCTATTAAAAGGGAGGTTCAGCAATAATTGCTAAACTAATAGTGCTAAAATATGGGCCGAATAAAGATAATACGATGAGTAATGCGCATTATTAAAGACTTGAATTTGAATTTCCTCCGTTAAAAGAGATTTTTATTAGAATAATGGTAAAAATGTTTTTAAGTATCAAAAAGTAAAATAAATAAATAAATAAAATAATTAAATTAAAAAAAAAAAAACAGTTCCTGCAGATATCTGAACGAAGCAACCATACCCCTTAAAGTCAAAAATGGTGAAAAGTTATGATTAATTTATACATGACAAACCTGAACAAAATTTATAATTTTCTCGAGAAAACAAAAAAAAAATCAGTGATCGCTTTTTTCCAGGTTTAATCCACTAATCTCCCATTTTAATCTGTGCTTGTGTTGATGAGTGACCCACAAAGAGGAAAATTCAGCAATACTGACAAAATCGACCTCGTACTCCCTAGGCTTCTTCTTCTCACCGGGCTGTAAACTCTGATTTGTTCTTTCCAGTTGATAGTTAAAGACATTGGAGTGATTATTTTACTTGAAACTTCAAAATTCATTTCACTAAAATTTCGAGGAGATTTTTAGATTATTGTCCTTTTTTTTAATAAAATATCACAAAATGTCTTAAATTAATTTTCACATGTCTTTTCTATCTCATCTAAATACTTTTCACCTATCATGTTTGTAGTCATCAGAAATATTTTCACATGTCGTCTTGCACAAATAATTTAATCTTCGACAGACAGACCAACGAATAGTCATTGTCCCCATCCTGTCCCGCATGGAAAGAAAAGTAAACACCAAAACAAAAAAGAAAACAGTTATAAACCTCACAGATTTTATCCTTAATATTACATATTTTTTTTCGTTAATAAGTCTATTAAGTAGTAAATTAATTTTTTTTTATTCTTACAAAATTTATATCTCATTTTTAAGATTAAAACTCAAAATTTTAAAAATAAAGTTTAAAATTCTTAAGTATTATAATCTCTTTTAATACAATTTAATTTTATATTTTTATTTAAAATTAAAATATTTTAAATAATTATATCGATCTTTTAAGAAAAAAATTAAATAAATTGTCTTTATTAGTTATAAAATTTTTTTTAAAAAAAATTAAAATAATTATTATGATAAATCAAAAAATAATGATGAGTTACAAATAAAGAATGCATTATCTTTATCTATAATATTTTGTGGTGGACTAAATAGTTCACTTTATTTTTTGACGTTCTTTAAGAAATTCTGTATGTGAAAATATTTGATGTAAAAAAAAAAGGCCAAAAATTGTTAATTGTGAAATTTGTCATATAGAGTTCTTATGGGCCCGCGTTCTTCGCGTAAGATACAACGGATGAATACTAAGTTTTCTAATTAGATGGCAACATTCATGATTAAGAGGTTTTGAATTTAAATCACCTTTTGTCTTTATAAATTTCTAAATCTTTGGAGGGCCTACCCTTTGTTTACGGTGTAAGCTTAATGAAATTATACATAAAAAATTGTGTAAAAATATGTATGCAATTCTTCAGTCTTAGCTAACACTATAAATTTTTGGATTTATTATTTTTTTTGGTTTTATTATATTCAAAGTAAAAAAAAAAAAAATTCAGATAAGTTACATGGCACATGATAAGAATATTTGGAAATTTTTTTTGGCTCTCCTAAATACCTAAACAGTAAGTGTTATTAGTTATTTCTCTTTATTTTACCTGCCAAACATTTCTTTATCCTTTCACAGTTAATTTTTTTTTTCTATCATTTAAATCTCTGCATTATTATTACAGTACAAATCCAGTCTTTTTCCAAGCATACTTTACACTTGACTCACATAATTGGCGATCAAGGGATCAGAGTACCGTTTCACAGAGTTCCTATAAATTTCAATCAATTTCCACTCTTGTGGTTGTGGATAAAATATTTTTCTTTTTTATTTTCTTAAATAAGAAACATATTACCCCAATTCTCTATCTATTCTCTTAAAAAGGAAAAATAAATCCTTAAATTTTGTTTTTGTTTTCCTTAAAAAAATCTAATAAATTCTCCTATTTTCCCTTAAAGGAAACAATGCCCCAAATTTTTCTTTTTATTTTTTAAAAAATAAGATAAAAAATTATTTTTAAATTTCACTTTTTATTTTTTAAAAAACAAAATACTTATAATTTATTTTTTTTTCTATTTCCCTTTTAAAAAAATACAATAAAAATACATTTTCAACCAATATTTTATTTTAAATCTACACGCATATAATATCAATATTATTAAAATGTCAATTTCATTATTATACATATATAATATCACTTTCGTGAAAATGGATCTTTTAGCATTGATTATTGAATAATTAATATCTATTTGTTTGGCACATTATAACAAAATAACATTCTCACCAATAATTCTATTGAGATGTCAGCGTGATATCACACATACATGCGAATGACCATGATTAATAAAACATATAAAGTAATGGGATTAAGGTAAGGTAAGTAACGGGATTCATGTGGGTAGTTTTAATTTTTAAGTACTAAATAAATTATCCAATCTTTGGTTATCACCACTCCATATTTATGATGGAAACTCATCTAGAGTGCAGTATTATTCTTTGATGATCAATAGAATGGAAGTCAGGCAAGAAATAACTAATTATAAGGCATCTCGAGTACATTAGTATTCTTTGATGACCAATAGAGTGCTGGCATCTCCAGTTTCTCTTACGAGATGGGGAATGGACTCCCATGTGATGTTTGTTCTGGGTTGAAACCACGCATATGTGTTGTTGACGCACAAGGCAGCCGTGGCCCATGGGATGAGAGGTGATGTTTGCTTGGCAAATTAGAACCATATAACTTCTAGGGAGAAAAAGTTCATAGCCCCGTGGGGTCTTGAGGGTGTAGAGTGTTAGAAATGACCTATAGGGAATCAATGAATAATGTGAATATGGAGAAATGTCGAAACGTAAAACCTTCGAGAGGTTTTCAATATTGTAGCAGTAAGCCTAGCAAAATATCAAAAATAGGAAGGGGCCTAGATCTAGCCGACAAAATTGTTTGTCTTCTTACATATCGAGAATGTTTAAAATTGAAAATTATATTTTCTACGCAAGTGTTGAGTCAGCATGGTGACATCGTGCTATTGCAAACATAGGTTGTCAGCATATTTCATCACATGGCCCCAATCGGTCCATAGGTGGCCATATTTCTCCTAGCATACAATTATTGAACTGTTGCACGTCAACTGCAGGCTTGACCCAAGCTGTCACATGACACGCACATACACACAATTTTCCCTTTTCTTTTTTGTTTTTTTTATTAGAAAAGTTTGCCAAGGAATACATAAACACATCTATTAAGATTCGAAGGCATATGCTTCCTGAAGGAAGTTTGCAGAAAGGCCAAAAAATCATCAAAACTTCGGCGTTATATGAGCAGTTTGATTATATATATAAATGATCAACATCAAACAGAATTGCTTAACGTGTGGGAGAACAAAATAAATAATCAAAAACCCATGCTCTTACCGGCACTCCTTGTATCTGGTTGGCTATGTTTGAAACTCTTAACCCCAACAAGTCAAGGGGTTTCAAAACTTCCATGGGCGAGATGTTTTTCAAAAGGCCAGGCTTTTTGATGAAAGCAATTATGTTAATCCCACTTCTCTCCAGCTGTGTCAAGAGGGCTGTACAGATGTGTCGCGATGATTAAAAGAACATGAGTCGTACGAATTACTGTCTACATGTAGCTACTATATATATATATATATATATATATATAAAGACGAAATTAGTCAGTAGAAAAGGGATCCAAGTTAGAGGAATAATTTATATATTCTTATTAGATATAAAAGAATATAAAAAGAGAACAAGTATATTAAAAATGCTTATGCCAAAAAGGCACCAAATTAATGACATTACCATTAAAAAAAATCCATAAAAACCAAACGAAAAGACACAATTTAATGGTTTTGGCTTAGGGATTTTCCATTCTGCAATACAATCGAAGACTGTATTGATAAAATAAATTACATTGAAACAAAATTGAAATTCAAATTTATGTTAATAGATCAAAATTCAAAATGGTATGCATTATTTCACTTTTTTTTTTGGTTAGTGTATAAAATGAAAAAAGAACATTGCAATCTAGGATTCAAATTGAAACATAATTAATATCAAATATATCTCACCTAGAATAATCAAAAACAGAAGATATATTGAAACCCTACCAAAAGAAGGTTCAATAATAATTGCTGAACTAGTAGTGCTAAAATGTGGGCAGAATAAAAATAATATGATAAGCAATGCACATTATTAAAGACTTTCGAATTTAAATTTATTAGAATAATGGTAAAAAAGTTTTAAGTACAAAATGTTATAAAAAAAATAAAAAGAAAAACAGTTTCTTTAGATATCTGAATGAAGCAACCATACTCCCTTAAAGTCAAAAATGGGGAAAGGTTATGATTAATTTGATACATGGCAAACCTGAACAAAATTTATAATTTTCTCGGGAAAACCAAAAAAAAAAATCAGTGATCGCTTTTTTCCAGGTTTAATCCACTAATCTCCCATTTTAATCTGTGCTTGTGTTGATGAGTGACACACAAAAGAGGAAAATTCAGCAATACTAACAAAATCGACCTTGTGTCCATACTCCTTAGGCTTCTTCTTCTCACCGGGCTGTAAACTCTGATTTATTCTTTCCAGTTGATAGTTTAAATTCATTGGAGTGATTATTTTACTTGAAACTTCAAAACTCATTTTTTCACTAAAATTTCAAGGAGATTTTTAGATTATTATCTTTTTTTTTTTAATAAAATATCACAAAATGTCTTAAATTAATTTTCACATGTCTTTTCTATCTCATCTAAATACTTTTCACCTATCATGTTTGTAGTCATCAGAAATATTTTCACATGTCGTCTTGCACAAATAATCTAATCTTCGACAGGCAAACGAATAGTCATTGTCCCCATCCTGTCCCGCATGGAAAGAAAAGTAAACAAAAAAAAAGAAAACAGTTAGAAACCTCGCAAAATTTATCCTTAATATTGCATATTTTTTTTATTAATAGTAAATTAATTCTCTTTATTCCAATAAAATTCATATCTCATTTATTTAATTAAACAAAATTCAAAGTGGAATGCCTTATTTTTCATTTTCTTTTTGTTGATAGTGTATAAAATGAAAAAAGAACATTACAGTCTAGGGTTCAAACTCAAATATGATCAATATTAAATATATCTCACCCAAAAATAATCAAAAATAGAAGCTATAATGAAACTCTGTTAAAAAGGAGGTTCAGCAATAATTACTGAACTAATAGTACTAAAATATGGGCAGAATGAAGATAATATGTTGAGTAATGCGCAATATTGAAGACTTTTATGAATAATTTATAATTTGCTAATGTTAGTCCAAAGTCATCCAAATTATCCTAGTTGTCAATTTGGCCTTTTATTTAACTTGACATAAAATATAGTAATCAATCACAGAAGCAAAGTCTCCTAACAATTTTGACTGTGATAAAAAAGGAAAAAAAAAAAAAAAGAGTACAATAGATTCCCACCCGGTAGAGTTTGGGTAAAAGTTAAAAATATGCAGACTCACCAAATTTGGCTATTACAATAGTCTCATTAAAAAAAAAAAAGCAATAATTCAAGATGAAAACCAATTAAAATTTTAGCTGACGCCAATAAAATTGGGGTTGGAGGAGCAGTATAAAATTGAGTGTCTTGGAGGAGCACTGTGTACAACCACTCTCTACAAGTCCGAGAAGCACCCATGACATATCCATGAATTTCCGTGTGAGGACAGAATTGAAACTGTCCAATTCGTGACCAGTCGATTGATCAATATAAAATTCCATTCACTAAGAACCATACAGGTACCTTGTTATGCATACTGTTCAACAAAAATAAAACCACCAATAATCAATATGCAGATTCTAATCCTCCTCTTTTTTTTGAAAAAAAAAACCTGTAGCACCCTTCTATATATAACTTCCTAATTTGGGGTTTGTTTTACAGGGACTTGCATATTATTGAAAGTTAGTCCATCATATATATATTAGCTGCAGTGAATATGGCTAGTGATGCTGCTAAGACCAACAACATACCGGAATATCCATCCAAGAACTGGTATGCTTACTACCGGTTTAGGCTGGGACGAGATAGTCCGAGCGAGGCTCGAAACATCCTTCTGGTAGTAGCCACGCTAATAGCAGCCGTGACCTTTCAAGCCGGCGTGAATCCTCCAGGCGGAGTTTGGCAAGATAACAAAGACAGTCACAAAGCTGGGGAGTCCATATTGGGTTCTCACAAGGGTGCATACACTGTATTCATCTTGACTAATACATTGGCATATGCTTCAGCTGTCCAGACTATATTTATCCTTATTATTGGATGCCCCTTTCAGACTGAAGTTTGGATTGCCATAATTTCAATGAGCTGCACCTACGGTGCTTCAATTGCTTCCGTGCAACCATCGGGAGTTATGAATCCAGGATTCCTATTCATTACATTTTTCACTCCGTTTATCTTGAGGTCAGCTTTGCAATTTATAAGGCGAGTTAAGTTCCTGGATGCCCTTCTCAGACAGAAGTGTGAATCGCCAGGCACTCCATGAGCTGCACTTACGGTGCTTCAATCGCTTCCGTGCAACCATCAGGACGTGTGAATCCTGGATTCCTATTCATTTTGCTTTTTTCACTCTGTATATTTTGAGGTTGGCTTTGCAAATCATAAGGTGGTGTATGAGGTCAGCTATTAAATTGTAAATTATAAGGTCGTATCTCTTCAAGTCTATATGCGTGCCTATGTTATTCTGTCTACCTGTGTGATTATGTATAAGAGTAGCCTCAAAGGATCTCAAGACTAATAATAAGAGTTTATAGTTGATAATCTTCATTTTCTTACCTAATAGAATGTTCTTTTCTTAACGCTATAATTGTTTTATTTCTTTTGCTATTTAAAACCTTGGGCGGGTGGGGTTTAGAATAGAAACGATGAGATTAAAAGGTAAGTATTATCAAAGCACCTGGAACATTTTGTCTCTTCGTTCATCTTCCCCACTTACTCCCTTGACGACTTAAGCTTCCATGCGCTAACTCCAGACTCCCAATCCGACCCTCCACAGATCTTTCCTCACCTTGCAAGTGCTCGGTCTAGGCTGACTAGCTCGGGATACATCGCCAACCATTTACACTTTAAAGTAGGAATCAAATATTCCACAGGAATGCCACGATTCAAAGGCCACCTGCATGTATTAGTATCATTTCCCCTGCAATGCATTTTTCACAAATTATTGCTAAATCAGTTATATTAACGTGTATTTTAAGATGAATGATGAGGCTTAAAATGAAGAATTATTTAGTTTTGGACTAGTATTCTTCTATTATGTATCACAATTGGAATAATTCATTGAAAATTTCAAGCAATCAATTATATTAATACATATTTTAAGATTGCTTCAAATGTCGTTGCCTCTAATTTCACTTAATATTGATTATTTTAGTTCAACACTAATTAAGCTCTTAAATTTACCTAAAACTCTCCTCTAGGAATTCACTGTCAACACGAAGGAAGTTAAGAGATAACAAAATTAGAGGCCTAAGGACCCAAGCCCACAAGATTAAACATTCATATGATCAAACCTTGAGATGGTTCTTAGAGAAAAGAAGTTTTAACCTAATCAATCGACTGATAAAGTTTCAATTCTGGCCTCGGAGCCAAAAATCATTGATGAAGCAATGTGGACAGGTCATAAATGCTTCTTGGACTTCTATTGGCCTAGTCCACGGCTTTCACAATTTTATATTACTAATTTACCCAAGTCTTTAATATTTTTTGCTCGCGGCAGTCTCAGCCGGTAAATGGATGGCATATTTTTTTATGCAACAGCAAAGATTTACCCAAGTACAATTTTGTTACTTTGTAATAGCCAAACTTGATAAGTGTGTGTATAAATCTAATTTTACTTAAACTTTACAGTATAAGAAGTTTATTGAGATTTAAAATTGGAAAAACTTTCTCTATCCTCATAAACTTAAACATTGAAATAAAACTTTATATTCTTAATCACTCAAGTGTCCAAAAGGAACAGATTTTCTCTTTTTAATGGTGAAACATGTGATAAAGTATCAAATTTTTAATTGGTTTATAGATTTCTTTTTTTTAAAAAAATAATAATTGGTTTTTCACCATATCACACTATATCAGGGGGCACCCAGCGTGTGCCTAGAGTCTCCCTAGTTTTTGACAAGCAAAGCCTAAAAATGTTTAGGGATATTTTACGGAGGATGCAAGCTTGATTCAGTGGTAGGAAATCGAATTTACTACTTTAGAGATGAGGGTTGTTTTAATGCAATCTATTGCTGAGACCATCCCTTGTTATTCAATGCATAATTCATTTATTCCTATTAATATTTGTGATGATATTGATAAATGCTGCAGGCAATTCCTCTAGGTTGGAACTGGTGGGAACCCAGAGGTTAGTGTTGTTGCTTGGAAAGTGGTTTGTAACTAGTGTAATGGTTTGAATTCCAAGAATTGAGATCGGCTGACCAAGAGCAATTGGTGTAATGGTTTGAATTCCAAGAATTGTGATCGGCTTACCAAGAGGGACTGGTGTAATGGTTTGAATGCTCAAATGATGCAACCATCAATTGAAAGATGTTTTTCATCAAATCATCATGATAAGGAATGTATGGAGTAGTTATCTTCATGATCTCATTGAGACATGAAGTAATTGTAATTCTAACGGTAATATTAGGATGTCCAAAGAGTTGATTATCAGTCAATGATTTCACTAGTGGATGGAATAGAATTGGTTTCATACATGGCTGCTCTACTCTTGACAAATAATATTTAAACTAGATGAGAAGAGAAAGGAGTTCCTTATATCTACAGGAGGGCTTTGTAAGCTAAACTTAACATATCAAATATACTTTGCAATTATTTTTCTTCTTTTTTATCTTTTTCCACTTTGTTGCCCTTTTTTCTTTTTTCACTATTATTTTTAAACATGATTAACTGACTTTTTTTTCTTTAAACAAATATAAAATTAAGACGCAATGTTAAAATAAAAACTAACAAGATTTTTTTTCTAATAAAAAAAAATTTGACCTTTGTTTTTCTTAAAAATCTAAATTAAATTTAACAAAAAACTAAAAAGAAACTAAATAAGGTAACAAAGGACAAAGAAGCTCGAAAAGTTGTTAGGTGACTTGCTCTAGTAACCACTCAGTCCATGTCAGTGGGGTGTTTTAGCAATGGAAGCTACAGGGTTGAGGATGATGACCTCGAGTCCTTTTGCTTCGTTACTTTTTTGCATCAATTTTTCATCAATCTCTTATTAACCTAAGTTTCACATAATGTAATGTCAACTCAATTTTACTAATTTTATCAATCATATATCATGTCACTTTTATTGGTGATGATCAAAAAACAAACTATCTAAAAAATTTGAAAATAAAAAATTAATTTTAAAAAATTTAACAAAAATTAAAAATTTGAAATTAATTTTTAAAAACTCAAAAGGATTCTAAAAAAGTTATAAAATAAAAAAATTATAAAAATTAGAAATTAAATTTGATTGGTATAAAAAAAATTCTAAAAATAAAAAAAGAAAAATAATACAATTCTAAAAATTTCTAAAAAGCTATTAAAAAAGTTCAAAAAATTATGCAAAATAAAAATTAATTTTAAAAAATTCATAAAAATTAATTTTAAAAATTTCCAACATATGCCTTTTCATCATTAACTCTAGTGTGATACTTACTTGACAAGCATCCTCTACTCTTCCTCTCATAATGTCAAACGTAATACTGCCACCACACTATTTGGTTTTTTTTTTTCAAAATTAATTTTTATTTCTCAAAATTAATTTATAATTTTTTAATAATTTTTAAGACTAATTTCATTTTTAAAAATTAATTATTTTGAAAATACTTCTTAAAAGACCGCCTTCATATTTTAGTATTATTCTCCTTACAATGCATTTTCTAGGAATCATTATAAAATTAATTATATTAACATAAATTTTTAAATGAATAATGAAGTTTAACACGAAAAATTATATAGTTTTTATCTAATATTCTCTTATTATGTATCATAATTAGTATAATCAATTAAAAATTAGATACAAGCAAAAGAGCACACATTAAGAACTAAATCATGCAACATCTATTCCTAGTAACACTAATACTAATTAAGCTCTTAAATCTCCAAGAGACTATCTAGCAAGAAAAAAAATCAACAAACAAAAAAATTAGGGAGGGGAAGGACATGATCCAACATGATTAGACCGCTATATAAGTACACAGCCTATGAATGTTGAATCTCTCTAGAGCATGCTAGAATGAGAAGGATATTATGGTACTCCTGCCCCATAACCATTGGAGTATCCTTTTGCAATTCCTTATAGACTCACCATTGGCTTCACTGAAAATGATTATGTTATCAACAAATTGTAAGTAAGTCTAATATCTCTTCCAATGCCAATATCTTGAATGATCTCCAATTTCAACCCCTTCTTGAAAAGTGAGTTAAGACCTTTCATTATTAACAAAACAAAAATGGGGAAAAAGGCTCCCCTTCACATAATTCTCTAGCCATTCTAAATTGTTACATGAGATTACCATTAACCAATATAAACAACTATAAACAACTCTAAAGTCATAATATACTCTCAAATCCAATGTCTCCATTTGTCCCCAAATCTCATCTTTTTCATAATACCATCTAGAAAGTCTCATTCAACTATATCACATGCTTCTTCAAAATCAATTTGAATGATGACCTCCCCATCTATCTTTTTTGTCATTTCCTCAATTGTTTCATTAATTATTAACACACTAACTAGTATATTATTGAAATTCCTTAATGACCTTTCTAATTACAAATTTAAGTCTATGTGCAAACAATTTAGTAAGGATTTTGTAAATACACCCCACCAAAGAAATTGTTTGAAACTAACTAATTAACATTAAACATTTCATAACAGCACTATGAAAAAAAAGTTTAACAATCTTTTAAGTTTTCCATTATCATAAAATTCTCTTAGAAAATTCATCACATCCTCTTTTACTAGCTCCCAACAATGTTTAATGACGCTTATATTAAACCTATCTGGACCCTATGCCTTGTTGTCCTTATAGTCCCAAATTGCTTTCCATACATAAGTTGCCAAAAAAAAGAGCCTTTGAGGCTTATATTGTTTATTGTCTCTAGTTCGTGATAAAATGTATCAACCATTTTCAAACAAGATTTAATAAAGTGCTTAACTGTTCCTTGGAATGATTGAAGATAGCCTTCCTGACTTTCGTGGATTCTGAAAATGTTAGCCCACCCTTGTTAACATAATCAATCAATTTTTTTTTCTCCAATTAAACACCAATATGTGAAAAAAATTTTGATTTCTATTCACATCAACCATCCATCTAAGCTGGGATTTTTGAAACCACTCTTACTCCTCAAACACCAATATGTGAAAAAATTTTGATTTCTATTCACATCAACCATCCATCTAAGTTGGGATTTTTGAAACCACTCTTGCTCCTCCTTCCTCAAACAATCCCAGTATGTGGCTTTGCACTAAAACAAATGTACTCTCTCCTCTTTTGTCAATAATTGGGTTTCTTGCTTCAATGTCAATTGTTCAATTTTCTTTAATAGTTGCTTGTATGCCTTCTTGCCTCTATGTTTCTTCCTTCCTACTCCATATTTTGAGATAATCATTGACTATCTGTAGCCATCTACTAATAATAAACCCAAGATGTTCACTGACCCTCAAATTTTTTAGTATTTCTTTAGTACCCTCGCTCACTTTCTTATCATTCAAGCAATGATTGAAAAATGTAAATGGAGTATGCCCTAATCTCAATTTTCAACCCTTAAGCATACTCTGGAATGATAAGGGAAACAACAATGTACTCCCTATAGCAATTTCCCATAAACACTCAATTCCAATGAGAAATCTTTTAACTAAATTTATTAACTACTTAACTAATTGTTCATAATCATAACAATTTTGCCTCCCAAAAAGATGATAGATAACAAGTTAGGAATATAAATTCAAAAATTGAGCCACTAGAGAGCTCCAATATTCTCATGTGATATCCTCTCTTATTGTATTTGACCATTGAACCAAACATGTATGATAGCTTGGTTATTTCTTTCAATGATCCTTCATTCCAAATTTGCCATTATCTCTATGAGTAGTTGGCTACTCAAATCAGTAAGGAGCAATTGTGACATCAACTACCTATAATTGTTGAGAGAACACCTAAACAATGATACAAAGAATAATAGATTAATAGTATAACTAGGGGGTAACTTTAATTTTTAAGCTATATGACCCACTCTTGCTTTAATTGAAAAAGGACCATAATACTTTAATGTTAGCTTGATATTTTTACATAGGGAGGCAAAAATTGGTTTGTATGGTTGTAGCATCAAATACACATAATCTCGTACCTCAAAAGTTCCTTCAATTCTATACTAGTCTACAAAGAGCTTCATATGATATTGGGCCTCAAAGAGCTACTCCTTCAAGAAATTGATTATAACCTGTCTCTTTTTCAACTAAGACTCCACTTTGGTAACCCTTGTCTAGTCCAAGGTAAGCTTAGAGCACTTAATAGGAGAATAACCACATAGAGCATTGAAATGAGTCTTTTCCAAAGAAGTGTGAAAGGTTATATTACACAGTCACTTGACAAGATGGGGTCACTTCACTCAATTACTTGGCCATTGGAAATTCATGCAATGAATGTATGTCTTAACACATCTATTAAGCCTCTAACCACATCTATTTGTTTGAAGATTGTTATGAGCCTAGTTGCAAGCTATAAGACTTAAGTCCTACATAAGTATGTGATTCTAATAAGGGTTTTATATAGACTTGGGGTTCTCCAATCTTAATAGCTAGTGAATGACTTTTTAAATGTTGATGTCATTTGGCATCAAAGTGGTAGAATCCATGAGTACTATTTTAGTATTTCAATCTAACATGAAAGACTAACGATATCATGACTATGGCAATCAACTATGATTTCAATTCCTCAAATGAGTTTCTTAGGCATTTCAGTGACCAATTTCAAGTCCTTTAAGGGTAGATAAGGTTGTAAAAGACTAAGAATACACAACAAGCAATGCGTCTCACCTAATTTGTGGAGATAATGTGTTTGAAACTAATGGAGCCAATGGATCATGCAAAAAACCTTAAGTGGCCCAACAATGATGTGTTAGTAACTCTTGATACTGTTGGACTCCTACCCACTCTAAAAGACCTCTGTCATGTAGAATGCAATCCTCATACCAAGTAGCTAAGATTACTTTGGCTACACAAGGTACAACAACCTTATCTTAGAGGAACTAGTCCAAGGGAATAAGTGATTAATTGTAACTAATTCTTCAGGTTGCATATTATCAGTGATAATTGAAAAGCAAAAGGTTGAAATCATCACAAGATAGAATACCATATAATTAGGTGGACATGTGATGAGGGGCTTAAGGGTGACATTAGTCATCCTCATAGACATAAGAAGTACCCTCAACTTCCTAAATATCAGTGCTGCAAAGGAGTTACAATGTTCTTTAATCCAATCACAACAAATATTGTTATAGTGATAAGTAGAAATGATAAATTTTGACCCACCCTAAACTGTTTTAAAAAAAATGCAACATGAACCCAATTTAAAGTACACAAAACCAAAAATAAATTTGAATGACCAAAAAACTTTTGGGTTGGGTTGAGTCACAAATGACCTATCAGGTCATTTGTTGTAGACTTGTTACATTTAATAGCAAAAACAGGGTGGACAACTGGAAAGAACTACTGAAATATGTTGTTGGTATGAACCCGCCATTATTTGAATTTTTTCTTGAAATTGTTTTAAAAATTCTTTAAGAGTTAAAGGATTATTCTTGCACTGGTTGACGGGAATATGTGAGCTAAATTTTTTGACCAGAGAAAAGCTTATATAGCTTACAACTTACTTAGTCAGTTTTACTAATCCTTCACCCCATAATTAAGGATTCTGATCTGTTTTTGAATTTTATAGGAATAATGCATTAAGGATACAACATAGAGAAAATAATCAATTTATTTCTTAAAATAATAGGTCACCCTAAGTCAAGCCAAATTCAACTTATGACTCAAATGTGTCTTCACCCAAAAACAACCCAAACTTGAAGTGACCTAACTTAAACTTGACCCAACGATCTGTCTTGACACCTATAGAGGCAAATGACAAAAGATTATTAGTAATGAAAGGTGTTTGGGATTCACATGGTTGAGGAGGGGACACCAATATGTGGCTAATCTAAGGTTTTTAGCCTTAAAGTCAATGATATTATATCAAGAGTTTTTCAGCAAAAACTTCATAACCATATCGCCTTTGATTTTTGTAAGATGTGACTATCCTTCATGAATTATGCAAAATTTGATATACTTCTAGGAACTACTCAGATAGTGCAGTTTATGTTCATTATTAGCAATAAACTACATAATTTATTAAAGAAAAAGGAACCCTGGAATCAATGCTCCCTTCTTTGTTATGGTCAACTATCTTAAGGCCACTCCCCTACCTTCCTCTTTATAGGCAGTATTGGACAAGTTTGCATATTTATTTGAAAAGTCCACTATGCTTACCCCAAAAGAGAAGATATGACCATACTATCATTCTCAAACTTGGTGCACCTTATGTAAATATCCAACCCTATAGTTACCCTCATGATCAAAAGAATGAGAGTGAAAGATTGGTGGTAGAAATGTCAAAGTCCTCCATAATACAGCATAGCAGCCCCTCTTCCCCTCTAGTGCACCTAGTTATGAAGAAAGGTTGCATTTGGAGATTTGTGAGAATTATAGACAACTCACTCATCATAAAGGATAAAACCCCCATTTTTACAAATGGTAACTTGATCAAGGAATTGCATGGATTTTCTTTTTGTCTAAAATAGAATTGAGGGATGGGTGCCACTAGGAGGACATTCCCAAAACTGTGCTTTAGACTCACCATAGGCATATAAGTTTAAAGTGATGACATTTGGTTTAACTAATGCACAAGTTACCTTTCAAGCTTTTAGGCATCATGGATTTGCTAATTATCCTAGGCAAATTGCTATGGTTTTTATTGATGACATCCTCATCTATAGTCCCACCTTGGAAGCACGCATGCACACACATACACACACAAAGCACCTGGCTTGTTGTTTATTGGTTTTGATGTCCATTGGTCGTTTGACAAATAGCCTAAATGTTCATTTGGACAAAAACATATTGAGTATCTAGGGGCACATCATCTTTGCCCAAGGACCAACAACCTAATCCTAACTCTTGACAACTTTTGTTAATTGCTAACCGAATGATTCATAGCCATAACAGTGAAATTTATTTGTTAAAGAATTCTCTCAATGTTCTACAATTTATTAGTTGGTGCAATCATTAGATTCTAATAAATTCTTTTTTTTTTTTTTTTTTGCATCTCATGCATGTTTCTCTAATTTGGGATTTGTTGGTTGTGGGATTTAACACCGTGTTTGATGTAACTTAAAGAGAAACATTCACAAATTTGTTGATGTATTGTGTCAAGATGCTTGTTGCCAACAAAATCAATCAGGTATACTTTCACCAATTAAAATAAGAAAAAAACAGATGAAGAAAAGAAAGAAAATTATTTTTATTTTATGCATGATGTGAAAGCTACTAGTCTCAATGCAAGCTTTTGTATTGCGTGAGGATTGTTATCTTTTATAGCTTTCAATCCTTTAAGACTTAGTAGACTTAAAAGCAATAGACTGATAACAAATTGGGTTCCATAAGAAATAACAGATGAATGGATTAATGATATATAAAGAAGATTCGACTGCTTAACGAAGGCTTAGTCCTCTAAAGATAGTATTTTAATCCAATACATCAATGGGAGGCCCATTCACCATCAATATATTACTCAGACCTGGTGCATGAGACTGAGGCCAAATCAAAATGCTACTACGATTAGCTTTAGGATTTCATAACCTTTGCAAGTTTTTATCTTTAATATTACATTCGTATTTTCATTAATAAGTCTATAAGGTAGTGAATTAATTTTTTCTTATTTTTAGAAAATTCTTATATTATTTTTAAACTTAAAATCCAATTAGAAAATAAAATTTTAAATTATTAATTATTATAATATTTTTTTAATACATCTTAATTGTATATTTTTCTATTTAAATTTAAAATATTTTAGATAAATGATTTTTTTAAAGAAAAAAAAATTATTTCTAATAATTACAAAATTTATTTTTTGAAAAAAATTAAAATAATTATTAAATGACAAGTTTAAATGATGATTTAGATATACCACTTAATTATAATTTTAGTATTTTTTTTTATAAATTGAATGTCTTAATTATATTTGTGTTTTAATTTTTTTAATATTCATATAAATTGTAATGTCTGTTTTGTTATTTTTTTTTTTTGTTTGAAAAATTTGTTGAAATTTTAATTTTTACTTTGAATTTTTTTACTATTATTTTATTAATATCTTATAATATCTTAAATTTTATTTTAATACTTGTATTAAAATTTAGAGGTTGATTCAAGTATTTAAAACATGAATTTGACAATTAGGCAAACGGGTCTAGATATAGCCGACCCTTATCACAATTGTTTGTCTTTTTACATATTGAGAATGTCTAAAATTGAGAATTATATATTCTATATGTTCATCACGGTGACTTCATGCTATTGCAAGAATAGGTTGTCTGAGTATTTCATCACATGGCCCCAATCGGTTGATAAGTGGCCATATTATGAGTAGGTAGGTGGCGTGTCACTTGCAAGAGAAGTGCACATATTTCTCGTAGCATACAATTATTGAACGGTTGCACTTCAACTGCAGGCTTGACCCAAGCTGTCACATGACACGCACATACACACACTTCATTTTTTTTGTTAGAAAAGTATTAGCTGGATTTTTTGGGCGGAAATCCTTGCAAGCTAGGGAATGTAATGCAATATAACATAACGGATTTTCATTTTTGTCAGAAAAGTATTAGTTCTTTTTTTTTTTTTTTGGGGTCACTTGTTAGTTCTCTGATAGAAGGAAACTGAACTTCCATTAGGTAAGTTTGCCAAGGAATACATAAACACATTTATTAAGATTCAAAGGCACATTTGCAAAAAGGCCAAAAATCATCAAAACTTCGGCGTTATATGAGCAGTTTGATTATATATATGATTAACAGAATTGCTTAACGTGTGGCAGAACAAAATAAATAATCAAGAACCCAAGCTTTTACCGGCACTCCTTGCATCTTGTCGCCATGTTTGAAATTCATAACCCCAACAAGTCAAGGGTTCAAACTTCCATGGCCGAGATGTCTTTCAAAAAGGCCAGGCTTTTTGATGAAAGCAATTGTGTTAATCCCACTTCTCTCCAGCTGTGTCAAGATGGCTGTACAGATGTGTCGCGATGGTTAAAAGAACGAATTACTGTATACATGTGGCTAATATATAATGATGAAATTAGTCAGTAGAAAAGGGAACCAAATTAGAGGAATAATTTATACCTTCTTATTAGATATAATAGAATATAAAAAAGAGAACAATTATATTAAAAATGCTTATGCCAAAAAGGCACCAAATTAAAGACATAATCATTAAAACAAAATCCATAACAACCAAATGAAAAGACACAATTTAATGGTTTGTGCCTATGCATGTAATTTTGCTCCAATTAACATGTATTTAGGGATTTTCCATTCTGTAATACAATCCAAGACTGTATAGTGTCACGATTTTAGAACTGATAAAATAAATTATATTGCAACAACATTGAAATTTAAATTTACATTAATAGATCAAAATCCGGAATGGCATGCATTATTTTACATGTTTTTTTTTTCTTTTTTGTTGAGAGTGTATAAAATGAAAATAAAAAAACATTACAGTCTAGGGTTCAAACTCAATCATGATCAAACTGAAATATATCTCATCCAGAAATAATCAAAAACAGAAGCTATATTGATACTCATTAAAAAGGAGGTTCAGCAATAATTGTTAAACTAACGATGCTAAAAAAAGATAATATGATAAGCAATGCCCAATATGAAACACTTTTGTTAACAATTTATAATTTGCTGATGTTAGTACACTGATATTGTCCAAAGTTCTGTGCCCCAGTTGTCAATTTGGCTTATTATTTGACTTAATATAAAATATAATAATTAATCACATAAGCAAAGCCTCCTAAGAAGTTTGAAAAACAAAGGGAGTGCGATAGGCTTCCCACTCGGTAGAGTTTAGGTAAACGTTGAAAATATGCAGACTCACCAAAATTGGCTATTGCAAATTGAAAATTTGTACTTGTAATCTCGTCGAAGTCTCATAAAAATAAATAAATAAAATAATTCAAATTGAAAACCAACGAAAATTTTAGCTGACGCCAATAAAATAGATTGTCTATCTACCAATTGACAGAGCCTGACAACGCCTGCAAAAACTATTAACTAATTTGGACAAACTAGCAATATAAAATTGAAAGTCTTGGAGAAGCACTGTGCACAACATCCCTCTACAAGTCCAAGAAGCATCCATGAACTATCCATGGGTTTTCGTGTGAGGACAGAATTGAAACACGGTCCAATTCGAGAGACCAGTCGATTGATTAATATGAAATTCTATTCACTAGGAACCACAGAGGCACCCACCTTCTTATGCAAACTGTTCAGCAAAAATAAAACCACCAAAAAAGAATCAATGTGCAGATTCTAATCCTCATTGAAACCAAAAAAAAACGCCTATGTGGCACTCTTCTATATATAACTTCCGAATTTGGGGTTTGTTCTACAGGGACTTGCATATTATTGAAAGTTTGTCCATCATATATGTTAGCTGCAGTGAATATGGCTAGGGATGCTGCTAATCAGAGGACTGAGACCGACAACTTACAGGAAGATCCATCCAAGAACTGGTATGCTTACTACAGGTTTAAGCCGGGACGAGACTCTCCAAGCGAAGCTCGAAACACCCTTCTGGTGGTAGCCACGCTAATAGCAGCCGTGACCTTTCAAGCCGGCATGAATCCTCCAGGTGGAGTTTGGCAAGATACCTCCGGCAATCACACAGCTGGGCAGTCCATATTAGGTTACAACAGGCATGCATACACTATATTCATCTTCACTAATACATTGGCATATGCTTCAGCTGTCCAGATTATCTTTTTCCTCGTTATTAATTGCCTTGCCCCTTTCAGACTGAAGTTCGGATTGCCATAATTTCAAAGAGCTGCACCTACAGTGCTTCAATTGCTTCTCTGCCACCATCAGGAGCTGTGAATCAAGGATTCCTATTCATTGTTTTTTCACTCCTTGTATCTTGACGTCGGCTTTGCAAGTTAAAAAGTAGTTTATGAGATTGGATTTGCAAATTATAAGGTGGTTTATGAGGTGGGCTACGCAAATCATAAAGTGGCTTAAGTAGGACAGTACAAAAGGGAAAAAAAATTTAAGTCTATATGGGTGCGTTTGTTATTCTGTCTATCCGTGTGATTATGTACAAGAGTAGTCTTTTCTTAATGTTACAATTGTTTTATTTCTTTTGCTATTTAAAACCTTGGGCGGGTGGGGTTTAGGTAAACAAAATCAATAGCTTCAATTACCTGTGCAACATGTCGTTTTTTTTTCAACCAATAGAATAGAAAAAGTTGAGTAGTAATCTTATTTTCACCCGGATCAACTTGTTTAAATAACCTCGTATCTGTCTTTATTTCATTAATAATCTAATCAACTTTTAATGTTTTTTATTACGACATTTGGAATGCATCCCTTTAATAGGAAGAGAAAAATAGAGTGGAACTTTGAAAAATAACTTTAAAAAATACCGTCGGGAATTAGCGGTGGGATGGCAGAGGGGTGACAGTCTGGCCAATACATATATACCTGTTCGGTGGATGAGTCAATTTTCGAAAATGGGTCCAAGACAATACCTGGTCTATACATATTATACATATGTTCTGATGCAGTCTACTCTTCCTCTCACAATGTCTAAGATAATACTATCATCAAGCTTTTTTTTTTTTTTTTTTTTTGATTTTTAAAATTTACTTTTATTTTAAAAATTATTTTTTATTTTTAAAAATTAATTATTTTAAAAATATTTTTAAAATAATTATTTTTATATATTATTATTATTTTTTTCATAATACATTTTATAAGAATTATTAAAAAAATTATTATATTAACACAAATTTTAAAATAAATAATAAAATTTAATATAAAAAATTATATAATTTTTATTTAATATTTTTTTTATATATCACAATTAATATAATCAATTATAAATTTAATATAAATAAAAAAATATATATATAGTAAGAACTAAATTATATAATCTCTATTCTTTGTAATATTAAATTATTTTTCTGCAATACTAATCAAAGTCTTAAATCTCTAAGAGACTCTCGAGTAAGAAAGAAAATCAATACACAGAGAAAATAGGGAAGGGCAAGGATAGAAGCCAACATAAACACGCCTATGAATGTCGAAATGAGAGAAGGATATTATGGAACAAAAAGGATATTACATAACTCCTGGCACATAATCATTTTTTCATGCACATTGGCAAAAACCAATCAAGATGGTTCGCATCTATGCAAAGTATTTAGTGCAATTCAAGACCTTATGCTAGCATATACGCTAAAGATCTTTGCATTGGTGCATTAACATAATCTGCAGACACTATCATTGAAAGGTTAAGCAAACAAAACTTACTGAGCAGTGCATCATAAATTCAATATATTGGGGCTTTACTAAGTAAATGGAGATGATGATGACTGAATTTCATGAAGGCTTTTGTAGTTTTCAACTGAAAACTAGCAAATATGCACTCTTTATTTAATGTATATGCACTCTTTATTTAATGTATATTATTTAACTACTGGTAAACATTTAAATAGAATTTCAGCTGTAAACTCCAATTCTTTTTCTGATATGACCAATGGAGGTACCAGCCTAACAATATTCCCTTTTCCAGCCGTCAAGATTAGCAGACCAGAATTTTTTGACAGGCATTCACCAGAGGTGAAGCAGATACATCTAACTCAATCCCTACTATAAGCCCTGAACCCCGTACTTCTCTGACATGTGAATTCCCTCTGAGTTTCGGAATTAAGAGTTCTTTGAAATAATGACCTTTCTTGGAGACACTGGCCAAGAAACCAGGCCTTGATATTTTCTTTAAAACAGCAATGGCAGCATTGCAAACAAGAGGCCCACCGGCAAAGGTCTTCCGTGGTCTCCATGCTTCACAGCAGCAGCAACTCTTTCACTTACTAGTACAGCACCTATTGGAAGGCCTCCTGCAAGAGGCTTGGCAAGTGTCATTATATCTGGATATACTCCATATGCTTCATGTGCCCAAAGATGACGAGTCCAACCCAAGCCACATTGAATCTGAAAAAAATGCATATATCATAAGAATTTCTTCTAAATCTCATAGTATTATGTTCCTTAGTTGAACTGATGTCTCTATATATAATAGTATCTGCTGTCCCAAATCATGGTAAAGAAATTTACCAGGACAAGATTATGAATCCTAACGACAAGTTCTGAATTTTATCACATGAGACAGAAACAAGCTTTAGTCATGGAAAAGTGGAATAGGCAAAGAATTATCTTAGAAACAAGCTTTAGGCAGCAACAAGCTTTAGAAATTAGCATGATTCTGTATTCACTCACTCCACAAAGGAAAATTCTGTACTCAGTCACTTCACTAAGGACTGAATGATGAAGTCACCATCAACGAGCCCCTTCACAATGTGACACCGAATTTTTAGTCAAGTAAAGAATTTATTCTGTTTGGCAGTTGACCTATATTAGTTTTTTATTTTCTTCCATGAGAGAGTGCCTTGTAGGTTCCTATTCAAGAGACTTGTATCATCTGATGATGCAACGGAAATTACCTACTAGAGAAAAGGAAAGAATGATTTGCTAACTACTTCCTTCCCCGGTAAATAAAATTCCAAAAATCACCAAAGATCTAAGATGTAATTCCTATGAATCCCATTCCCAGTTTACTTGTGAAGAAATTCTTTTGCTCGCTCCATCTAACTTCAAATTGCGTCCAATTGCAAGTAAACACGTTGATTAGGACAAGCAGCTAGAAGTTACAAGAATACTCATTTGAACTAATAACAAATTAATTTGACATAACAAATACAAAGCATGATAATAAAAAAAAATGTGTACTTTGTTATGAAGCTGATAAGGAAAAAATTCAATTGATATTTTCGCCAGTCATATGACAGCCAAAGCAGTCTGATATTTCTAAATCAGAGGGAAAAACAAAAAACAAATAAACAAACAAAAAGAATTGCTCTGCAGTTTCAACAACATAGAGAAAAAGAATACCCAAGAGAATCTGAAAATACATTTGAGATGACATTTCTAAACAGAGGAAAAAAAAAAAAACAACAACAAAAAAAACAAACAAAAAAATTGCTCTGCAGTTTCAACAACATAGGAAAAAAGAATACCCAAGAGAATCTGAAAATACATTTGAGATACTGAAAATGCGGTACCAAAGGCAAAGATTAACAAATCTCACCAAATCAAGTTATTTGATCAAGGGAATTGGAGTTAGGATAAATCTCCATAACAAAAATTTTTCAAAGTGATAGTCTGCTAACCTCATCAAAAACCAAGAGAGTGCCAGTTTCATCACAAGCAACACGCAGGGACTGCAAAAATTCCTTTGTTGCACTATAAATGCCACCTTCACCCTGGATAGGCTCTACAAAGACAGCAGCAATTTTCCTCTTTTGTATTAGTTCTGTTGCACTTTGAATATTTCCATACTCCAGGAAAGTAACTCCAGGCATGACAGGCTCAAAAGGAGAACGGTATTGCTCTCTGCTGGTCAAAGCAAGGGCTCCAATGGTCCTGCCATGGAAGCTATTAGTAAAAGAAATGAACTCTGTAGGAGGCTCTTTCTCATCAGGATGTGAATTTCTTTGAAATTTCCATGCAAATTTGATAGCAGCTTCATTTGCCTCTGTTCCATAGTTTGAGAAAAAGACGCAATTGGCAAAAGAACATTCCACAAGACGTTTTGCAAGCTCTACCTATGTCAACAGCATATTACCTTAAGCAACTTGGGCTAGAAACATTTTAGGAAAAGTACAAATAATAGAACTTGGGCAGCTCAGCATCAGAACAAGAAGCCAATTCATACCCACTGACGAGAACATAAATAACCAGAGACAGCTGAAATTCAAAACAATGTTATGCATTTCCTTTCTCATATTAAATGCATCAAAGAATAACACCTAATACTTATCCCATGAAAGCATTTTACCAAAAAACCTATTTACATGATTAAAGATAACTAACCACAATTGCATCAAGTAAGCATAAAGGTCACATGATGATCAGATAAAAAGGCATGAAGGTTGCATGCTTAAGGATGTATAGATCACCTATAGCTGGTGGGGGCAGAAAGTGTAGGTTTGTGACATGGGTTTAACTGATGCACATACCAATAGCTTGATAATATCCTGGAAATGTATTTGACCATAGAAAACCAACATCCATCACAACTTATTTATAACTTACACAGGTCTCTGTCTGGTCACAAAAATACATAAATGCAAAGACTTTTTGACCCACTAATTACCAAAAATAAAAATTTGGCCTCCTAAAAATGTCAAAATAAACTTGTCATTCCAAATTTTGAGGTAAATTTCTCTGAAAGTAAAGAGGCATGAAACTTGACTACGGTCTGTCACTTGTATTAAGGAGTCGATGCAACTATTTTTGCAGCAAACATCTTTCAGAACACATAAATTGACTGCAAGAACAGATTGCTACACCTTTTTATGTTTAAAATAGTGATGCAAGCAGTTATATTCAATTATAATTCACTGTAAAACACCAAAGAATCAAAGACTCATTCAACCAGTACACCAATATATATATATATATATATTCTTCAACAAAAAGATTACAACAATTCATACAAAAGTGTCATTCTACAACAAGTGAAAGACAAAATTGAAAAAAATAATAAATAGAAAATAAAATATCATGATAGCTAATTGAAATAAATTCAAAATAATATTAAAAAATTAAAAGTCCTTTATATCATAAATAATTATAATATTAATTTTAATACAAATTAAATTGTTACAAAAAAAAATCATTGAAATGAAACAGAAAGATACATAATTGAGGGACTAAATAATAGGCAAAATAAAAAATGTACAGCAACACAGACTTTTTGGCCACTAATTACCAAAAATGAAAACATGGCCTCCTAAAAATGTTAAAATCAGACTTGTAATTCCACATTCTGAGGGACATTCTCTAAGAGTATTTCTTTCTGCTGAAATAGCAATTTTGAGACTACAATGATAAGGGCATAAACTTTGATTAATTATGGTCAATCACTTGTATTAAGGACTTGATTCAACTAGTTTTGCACCATACATCTTTTAGAGCACACAAATTGACTGCAAGAACATATTGCTATTCCTTTTGATGTTTAAAATGGTGATGCAATCAATCAGTTTTATGCAATCAAAATTCATTCCTTCCAAGACACCAAATAATCAATATGACCCATTCAAGTAATACTAGGTGACAAACAACAACAAATCCTTAATTCCAAATTTAATTGGGGTTCGCTACATATGAATCTTTTACTGCTATTTCGCTAAAGGTACACACAGAATAATAAAAACAGCTTCCAAACAACTTGTTTTTTTGACAAAAAAACTCATAATTCAGAAAAAGATAATATCAATACACACAAAAGTGTCATTCTACAACAAATCAAGATAGCCAGCTGAAATAAAAATCAAAGTAATATGAATAAACTCCAAAACCTCATATAGAAAAAGCAATTGTAGCATTTATTTCAACACAGATAAACAAAAATGTTAAAAAAAAAATGACAAATGAAATGAAAAGAAAGATGCATACTTGGGGGATTGAATAGTAGACATTGCTAACACGAGTGAGCAAATGGGCTTTGCTCTGTGACCGCCCACACCCAATCAGGATCACCGTGTCCCAGTGCGTTGACGGCGATCTGGGACGTGCAGTCCAAATACTCTCGCCCTTCCGGATCGTACAATTTGCAACCTTTGGCACTCGACAGCACCACTGGGGCCCTTGCGTACGTCCCCACCGCGACCTTCGCTTCCAGCTCCATCACCTTCTTGCTCTTCAAAATCAGCTTCCCCTCCTCCGCCGCCGCCCGCAGCTGTCCCATTTGCGCCGTGCCGCTCACGCTAATACACCCATGCACCCAGAGAGAACGGTGGCTACCCACCTCCATGGCGGAAGGAAGAGGACAAATGGAGAAAGAACAGTGGAGGCCAAGGAGCTGCTGCAGAGAACCCATGGCGGCCTCCCCGCATTGTGCCTTGTGTTATGCTTTTAGGTAGTAGCTACTTGTCACAGAATGAGTTTGCGGACACCCTAAATTTGAGCCGCATTAGACAACTTCAGGAGAAAATTGCTAGTAAGACTAAAAAGAGAGGGTAAAGTGTAAAGAGAAATTTCAGAGACTTAGAGAAAGAAAGATTGGATTGATTGTTTGAATATTTTATGATACAAATGAATGAGATTTTGGATATTTATAGCCCTTTGTCTTAAATCTAAAATCTTCCTATTATAAATATTTATATGGAATATAGTAGAAAATATTAAATTATAGAATTGTGTACAACTCATAGAGTTTTAAAGAATTATATAGGTTAACCTACCATGGAGTTTCTAGTATTTTCTTGGGTCCTTGAGGCCTTTGGTAATGGGTTTGTCGGCTCGTGATATTCTCCCCCACTTAATTCAGCGACGTCCTTGTCGTTACTTAATCTTTGTAGTGTTGGATTTCTTCGAGGAATTGTCATAATGTGTCCTCTCGTTCCCAACTGGCCTCCTCGTAAGGATGTTCCTTTCATTTCACCAAGTACTCCGTATAATTGGGTACACCCCTTTTCTGGATCCTTTGATATGCAAGAATGCTCTCCACTTCCTTGTTGAAGGCTGTGGTAACAGCCATTGGTGCTCGTTTGGACTTGTTTCTCTTAAGGTCTTTAATGTCTTTATGGTGTGGCTTGAGGAAACTCACATGGAAGACAGGCTGAATTTTGAGGTTAAACAGTAGTTGCACTTGGTAGGAGACTTTCTCAATGCGTTTTATGATTGGAAAAGTGTCTTCGTACCTTCAAATTAGCCCTTTGTGGACCTTGCGGTGGGACTTGAATTGTTGTGGGAGTAGCCAGACAAGCACTTTGTCTCCCTCTTGGTACTCAATGTGCCTTCATTTGTGATCCACCCATTTCTTCATCTTCCAAGTAGCTTTATCTAGGTGAGCCTGGGCAATATCGGCTTGCTTGTGTCATTCCTTGGCGATTTGATATGCCATGGGGCTCTTACTGCTATATGTAGAGGCAATGGCATGTTGTGTCATAGGCTGTTGGTCAGTGATAATCTCAAAGGGGCTTTTACCCGTGGCTTCACTCCTTTGGAGATTGTAGGAAAATTGAGCCACATCAATCAACTTGCCCCAATCCTATTGATGGGCACTTACATAGTGCCTCAAATACAGTTCCAATAGTCCATTGATGTGCTCAGTTTAACCATCACTTTGGGGATGGAAACTGGTGGAGAAGTTGAGATCAATCCTTAAGAGTTTGAAGAATTCTGTCCAGAACCTTCTAGTGAAGCGTGGGTCTCAATCACTTACAATATTACACGATACTCCCCAAAGTTTGATGATGTATTTGAGGAAAGCATGGGCAGCTTCCTCTGTGGTGCAGTATCGAGAAATTAGAACGAAGGTAGCATACTTGCTGAACTGATCTACAATCACCATAATGCTCCCATAGCCTTCGGACTTGGGTAGGGCCATGATGAAGTCTATGAATAAACTTTGCCATGGCCTTTTAGCAATTGGTAGGGGCTCCAAAAGACCTGTAGGGTAGTGTAGATCAACCTTGTCTTGTTGACAAACAAGGCATGTCCGAACGTATGTTTCCACATCGTCCCGCATTTATGGCCAATAGTAGGAGGATTGAAGAAGGGCAAGGATGCATGCAACACCAAGATGTCCTGCCCATCAGGAATCATGACACTCTTTGATGATCTCCCTCCTCAAATTTCCATATCGGGGGACCATGATTCAGTTGCCGACGGTCAAAAGTAGTCTATTATCTTCCCAAAATCGTCGAGTCTTGCCTTCATGGGCTAGTTTGACAAGGTTTTGCATCTTGGGATCCTTGTTTATGCCTTCCTTGATGCGAGTGATGAGAAGGCCCTCGGGTTGACTGAGAGTTAACGAACTAAGCGCCGCTTTCCTGCTAAGTGCATCAGTTATCACATTAGCTTTACCTGACTTGTACTTCAGCTAGTAGTCGAACTTGGTAAGGAAATCTTGCCACCGAGCTTGCTTCGGGCTTAACTTCTTTTGAGTTTGGAAGTAAGTTGTAGCCATATTGTCGATTAGGATGGAGAAGTGTGAGCCAAGTAAGTAATGTCACCATGTCCATAGGTAGTGGACAAAGGTTGTCATCTCCTTCTCTTGTACAATGTAACGGTACTTCGTATTGTTTAACTTCTGACTTTTAAAGGCAATGGGGTGGTTATCCTGCATAAGAACACCTCCAATGGAAAAGTCAGAAGCATCAGTGTGTACCTCAAAAGCTTTACTCGGATGCAGAAGGCTAAGGACTAGCTCCTCATAGATGGTTTTCTTTAAACCATCAAAAGCATGTTGACATTGTTCTGTCATCTCCATGCACGATCCTTCTTCAATAAGTCAGTCAAAGGTGTTGTCCTTGCTGAGTACCCTTTAATGAACCGATAGTAGTAGTTGGCTAGACCGAGGAAGGATCTTAGCTTTGGAATTCTGGTTGGTGGCTCCCAATCCATGATAGCTTTTACCTTTACTGGATCCATCATAAGCTATCCATCTCGAATGTAGTGGCCAAGGAACTATACTTCTTATATGGCGAATGAGCACTTTTCTCTCTTAACATAGAGTTTGTTGTCATGTAATACTTGGAAAACTTGTCGTAAGTGCTGCAAGTATTCATCGAGTGTCTTGCTATACACCACAATGTCATCTAGGTATACTACCATGAATCAATCAAGGAAGAGATGGAATAACTTATTTATAAGTGTGCAAAAGGTTACTAGTGCATTGGTAAGTCCAAAAGGCATAACCAAGAATTCAAAAGAGTCATACCTTGTTACGCATGTCGTCTTAGACTCATCTCCAGCTGCAATGCGTACTTGGTAGTATCTCGAGCGCATGTCTAGCTTTAAGAACCATCGTGCATCCCCAAGCTAATTGAAGAGATCCGAGATCAACAGTATCAGATACTTGTTCTTTATGGTGACCTTGTTCAATGCTCGGTAGTCGATGCACATGCAAAGACTTCCATCTTTCCTTTTTTGGAAGAGCACTAGGGCACCATAAGGAGACTTCGAGGGTTGGATGTAGCCTAAATCCAACAAATCATGAAGCTGTTTAAGTAGCTCCTACAAATCGGGCGACGTCATACGGTATGGTGCCAAGGCAAGGGGCTTGACATTCGGCTCCAACTCAATTTCATGATCCACCTCACCCCTAGGTAGGAGTCTCTTCGGCAACTCTTGCGGCATGACGTCCTTGAACTCTTGGAGGACTTGTGTCACTTCGTTGGGCAAGGCGACCTTGGGTTAACATCCCCATCATTGAGTTCATAGATGGTAGCAAGGTAGCTTGGGTCAAATTTTATACCTCGCTTGAATTGTAACGTGAATAAGGTCTGATCCTCCAATCATCAAGCACATTCCATGGGTATGGTGCAAGCCTTTCCTCCCTCTAGTATTCTGAGTGAGTTGGAAGCCAGGAATAAGAAAGCTTATACCTTATCAAAGAACTCCATGCCTAATACCACTTGGAAGTCATCTATGGGGACTACGGAGTAGTCAATGCTTCCTTTCCATGCACCAAGGGTTGTGGGAATGCCTTTAGCAATGCCAGCAATTGGTTTCGTTGGTAAGTTCACTACTTTAAGGGTTCCACCCTTACTTGTTAGCTTGAGGGCAAGCCGCTTGGCCTCCTCCATGGAAATAAAGTTGTAGGAAGCTCCGATGTCTAGCATGGCTCTAGATTGCTTCCTATTGATGGTGATTTGGACGTACAGTAGACCCTTATGGTCAACATGGGGTTGTGCACTTTTCCCCTTCATGGTTGCTAGGATTTGAAGTGATCCCATCTCGGTTTGACCTTACTCGTCTTGTGAAGAGTCATCTTCAAACTGGCTCATGATGGCATTGGACGTCTTGCGTTTGGGGCAATCCTTCATCCAATGGGAACCATTGCAAATAAAACACGGAGTTTTTGGTTTGGGACAATCAAACTTACCTCAATCATGCCTTTCACCAGGCGACGAGGCTTTAGTCTTTCCTTTATCCTTGGACCCTTGCTCCTTGCATCTAGATTTTTCTCCCCCACTCTTACCCTAGTTGGATCATTTTTCTTTGAATTGGGTGTTGTACTCCACGAGAGAGTTGGCAACGGCAATGGCTTTATCCAAGCTTTGCACATTACATCTCTCCAGTTCAACTCTAGCTCAATCTTTTAATCCATCCATGAAGTAAAAGAGAGAATCTTTGTCAGACATGTCCTCAATCTCAAGGATGAGGGTAGTGAACTCCTTGATGTAGTCATAGATGGTCCCTTCTTGCTTTAATCGTTGGAGACGACCTCTAGCTTCCTTCTCGGCATTGCTTGGGCAGAAGTGCTTCTTTAACGCTCACTTGAAGTGTTCCTAAGTGTCGATTGAGCAAATACCTTTACCAACCTCACTATGCTTGCGACACCACCATAGTTGAGCTGCATCTCGTAGGAATATAGGGGCAGTGCAAATCCTTACTGCATCATCTCGAACAAACTTGGCTTCGAAGTATTGTTCTAAGCCAAAGAGGAAGTTCTCAACTTTTGTAGCATTACAAGTGTCATTGTAGGTAGTAGGTTTAGACACTTGGATTGTGTCAAAGTTGAGTAAAGCATGACCCATTAACAATGGTTTGTTTGTGCTTACCCTAATCAGCACGAACACCATCTACCTCACGTTTATGGTCTCGTAACTCAACTTTAGTAAAGGAATGATCATTACATACCTCTCGTCGGATGTTGTCGAGATTATGCTTAAAGGATTGACTAATCTCCCAAAGGGTGGATTTCACCACGTGAGTGACTTCTCCAAAATCCATCTCCACGTTGTCAATTCGGGCAACCCGTTCCTCAAGGGTTGGTTCTATCCTTAAGAAGTTTTTCTCCAACTCTGCAACATGAATTCCAAGGCCTCCACTAGAGCGGTCTTCGATTTACTGCGCTTTGTGATGTAAGTGCGTTGTTCCTCTCATCCATGACTTTGCTCCTCCACATAAACTTCGTTGATGGAAGCCATCTTTGGTGCTTAATGGTAGCAACCAAGGCTCTGATACTAACTATCACGGGATGAGTTTGCGAACACTCTAAACCCACACAGCACTAGACAACTTCAAGGAAAAGTTGCTAGTAAGCCTAAAGAGAGAGGGCAAAGTGTAAAGAGAGATTTCAAAGGCCTGAAGAAAGAGAGATTGGATTGATTACTTGAATACTTGATGATACAAATGAATGAGGTTTGAGGTATTTATAGCCCTTTGCCTTAAATTTAGAATTTTTTTACTCTAAATATTTATATGAAATATGTTAGGGAATATTACATTCTAAAATTGTATACAACTCATAGAGTTCTAAAGAATTCTATGAGTTCACCTACCATAGAGTCTTTAGCATCTTCTTGGGTGCTTCGGGCCTTTGGTAATGGGTTTGAACCACTTTGATGGATTGAGTTTGCATTTGTTAGCCCGTGACATACTAGTAGCTTTGTTAAGGGTTTTTATAAATAAGCAATTTTTTCATTATTTGCTGTCAAATAATTGTAATTATTGCCCAAAAATCAGATTTAGTATTCCTTTATGTCTTAAAAAAATTTTTTAAAAAAATATAAATTTAATTTCATAATTTTAAAAAATTACCTCAAAATAAAAAAAAAAAATCATCAAACAGTAAATTAACTTTAATTTGTTATTAAAAATTAATTAAAATTAAAAATAAAAAATAACTACTTTAATTTTTAAAAAAAAATTTATAAAAATTATATAATTATATTATTTTTTTAAAAATACTTATTTATAAAAATTTAAATATTATTTTTAATAATATTATATTTATTTTTATAAAATATATAAAAATATTAATTATTTTTAAAAAAAATATTAATATACTATTTTTACTATTATATTTTAAAAAAAATAAATATATTTATATCAGTATTTTTAAAAAAAATTATAACAAGTGATTTTTAAATATATATATATATATATAATTATAAATAAAAAAATAATATATTATAATTGATATAAATTATAAGTTATAATTTGATTATCAAATTAATGGATAAAAATAATATTATTATATATAATTATATATATAATTTTATATGTTAAATATATGTATTTAAAATTTTATTTATATTTTAAATTATTTAATATTTATTTATTATTATTTTTTAAAAAAATCAAAAAATATTATACTATAAAAATAAAATTTTTGGATATAGAATGCATCGTTACTTCATTTCCTTCTCTACCCTCGAGCATTTAGCAAGCTAATCACTGACCGTTGTATGGACAATTCATAGTGAAAACCCTCTAAAGTGCTTTGCGCATGTACAAATACATCTATGAAACGAACAAACAGTGCCATTTTCTTTTTGTGTAGCACTTGTGTGTGAAGGTTTTTTACATTGATCATTGCAAAACAAGGTAGAACAAAGGCCTTCCAAGACAGCAAACCATTCTCCCTCCCCAAATTGTGGTCTTGCTCATGAACTGAATTTGAAACAAAAATATGAATATGAAACAATTAGAAAATTAGGAGTGAAAGCAACTTCTTACTTTCAAAAGATAAGGCTTATGATTAATGTTACTTATTCTACTAGTAAATGTGACCTGCTGGTCTATTTTCCTGTCATGGATATCTGTCATTCTTAGATGTATTGCTGGCAGCCAAATGCAACCAACAGTCTATAAGCACTACAACAGAGAATAGCAGGAAGCAAAATAGGCTTCATCTATACACAGAGATGCTGCCTCACTGCATAATTGCATCCGGTTAAGGACCAACAAGGTCCTTTCAGCAGTTTCTGTATACAATTCACTGCCCAATATCTGAGGCAGTTTCTGAAGGGACTGTAGCCCATTCCACCACTCATCCCTTCGCTGAATGGTGAGCTTTCCTTCATTAGCTCCGCATGAATCAAAATGGAAGACTTTTGAACACTGGACAGTTGAGCACAGTCAGGCACTTCAAGTATGAAAATGGCAATGCAGAGCTATAGATCCATTTTAGCGTTAGTAGAGATCACAGAATAAGTTCTTCAAGTTTTGCAAATGGTTCAACATTGTTAACTATTTCACACAATTTTCCGACACAAACTACTTGTTCCAAATTTAAGGCAAACTGTCACTCTTAGAAATTCGAGGCTTGGAGCAAGGACAAGCCACGTTAAATCTGCTAATTCTAAGCAGTTATCTACGTCTACTCTGCTCTGTGAAGGCTGCTGAACTGGGTTTGAGTTATGATTGCAGAGTCAAGAAAACCATCATGGGAGGCTGCTCCAGGTCCTCCTTCCACTTCCATGATGATCTTCACCTCTACTAAATTTGCACAATCAGTAATGTGAAGCTCCTCTAATTTATTCATATTGGGGAAGGACATTATGCTAAGTACCTTTGTCATCCTGAAATGCTTCTTCATGTATAGGACCTGAGTGCAGGTCCGAAGCTTTTCTGAGCTTGAAAATCTCTGTAGAGTTGATGCAGTTTTAATTGTTACAGTCAACCTGGTAAGTTCATCCCAAGACAGATAATGCTCTCCCCCATATTCACTTGGATCTGGTAGAATATTCTCTGCCAGTTCTTCTTCATGAAAACCACAGTCGAGTATCCTCATTATTTGCAATCTAGAGATCACGGGTATCAATTCCTGTGGAATTCTATCCAGCTCATAACTAACCTCCAAGTTCAAACACTTTAGCTTTGTCAGTGTATGCAACTCAATTGGCAACTGGATTATCCGCATATGTGAAAGATTCAGAGATTTTAGTGAAACCAAATTTGAAACACTGGATGGCAACTCCTTCAAGAGATTATCATAGGATAAGCTTATAACTGTTAGAGAAAGCATAAAGTTGAAGAAATCACTAGATATCATCCTCAATTGATTTTCGTTGAGAAACAAAGATAACAAAGTTGGGCACATGGATGTTTCAGGTGAACTTTCAACAACATTTTTCATCAACGATATCCTTTCAACTCCTGGCCATTTCTCAGGGTTTGGGGCTACCATCAAATGAATACCAGCCTGCACAAAATCGTTGGCTTTTGTCCACAGTGACTGGCAATCCACAAAGCCATGTCACGGATCACATCATGCATTTTGACACACATGCCGTCTTCTTCTAGTAGACAAGCATGACAAAGAGTTCCAATAATATCATATCCCTGATTCTGTGTTCCACTGTAATCATTAAAATCATCAAGGAATCCTTCACGGTATCAGAATTCAATAAGGTCACTTTTCTTGATGTAAGCATCTTCCGGAAACAAGGAACAATGTAGGAAGCATCGTTTGAGTATACCATTAGCCAAACTATCATAACTGAACTTCAAAATAGGGAAGACCTCATCTCCCATACCTGACAATTTCTTCGAGCTAACATGGGCATCTGGTCTGATCAGCAACAGAGTTCCAGCACCGAGTGACAATGTTATTGCAACTCAACTGGATTGAAAAACAGTTGCCCATCGTTACCAGGTGATTCAAATCAGGATCATTAACGAAGAAAATGATATGATATGATATGATTCTTCCCCAAGTTTATATAGAGAGTCTAGCAAAAGAGGAAGGCTCGTTTACATAGCAGCAGCAGAGAAATAACACAGGATGCCTTCTGACAAATTGTCCATAGTGCCAGCTTCCAAAATTTGACCGACTAGACAATTGCCAATATGAAATAAATAAATAAATAAATAACATGGTGCTTTCTACCATAATTAGTTTAATGAAACTCTCGACTAGAGTGATTTTTTAGTTAAACTACCCAAGTTGTGCAAAGAAGACAGATGAACCAAGTTGCAAGAATTCTTTAATTGATGACAACAAAGACCAGGTTGAGCATTATTTGCACTTCCGTTGAATTCATCTTCATTTGTTGATTCAAGGCTGGAGCCTTCATTGACAGGAGTAATGCTACTCTTCCTGACTTGCTGTCAATGGTTAAGGTGTACAAATATATTAAAAGAAAGCTTTATATATTATTGTTTTTTTATTTTGTTAGACCAGTTTTGCACTATGTTCGTTAAAAAAGATATTCATGCAATTTAGTCATAATAGCAAGTAAGAAAAAATATCATTATCTTATTGACCAATGGCTGCAAGAAGCAGAAGCAATTTGTTGTGATTTATCATCAGTTGGGCATATCAGGTTATATAAAAAAAATTTCTCCTAGGTTTTTATAAATTTTATAATTAAACCTCCAACATTTTTAAAATTTTATATAAATCCTAAATTTTTAAAATTTTTTAAATAAGTATTTTTTTTGGACAAAAAATGATCATGATTAATTTTATTTAGTCAATATAAATATTTAATCATTTGATAATTTTTTTTTATTAAAAAAAGTATTTATTTGAAAATAATTTTTTAACTTTTATAATTATTATAAAAGTTTTAAAAAATTTAAAATTCAATTATAAAAATTTATAAATATTTAAGGTTAATTTTTTGTATATCTCTTGGTCTATCCTACCACAATTTTTGGGAGGCCAAAAGAACCAATAATTCCTCCAAGTCCGAATTACCATATTTACCATATTTACCATATTTATCGAATTCGGAAAATTTTTCAACAGGAAGCGGGTCAACTTCCAAGTTCTATTAGTACTTTTATGAAAATGCCTAGCGATCGGGTCAAGCAGCACACACAAGATTAAGAGTATTCTTAATTATTCAATTGGTCAACTTTAAAAAAGATTCGCAATTAAATTTATTATTTAAAAATAAAATATAATAATTATACTAAATAATATTATTGTCTTTAATTTTTAATTATAAATAATTAATTAATATAATTATAAAATTATATTTAATTATTAAAATATTAATTAAATTATTAAATTTAAAATATTTATTATTTTTATAATATTTATATAATTTTTTTTTATAAAAAAATTTTAATAATTTTAAATAAAATATAAATAATTTTTTTCTTATAATTAAGAGTAAAATTACTTATATTTATTTGATATTTAAAATAAATTAATTATTATAATATAACATTTAAAATATACTCATTTCTTTCATAATTAATATATTATAATAATTTAAATACAATAATAAATTAAAAAAAAACTTAAAATTAATGTCCTAACACAATGTCTTTCTATTATACTTTTTTTATGCAAACCTATCCTCAATCTCATTTCCATCCATGAGATTATAACAAAAACTTTATCATTTACATTCCCATAGACTTCTCTAACAAGTAAATTGGCTTTACTTGTTTTTTAGTTTAAACTTATATGATTTTTTTTTTTTTTTTTTTTTTTGCTTTTCCTAATTTGATTTGTTAAAATGTAACATTGTCATTCTTATCTAGACAAAGTTAGGACTATTTTTTGATGAAATAGTTTCACCAACTAACCATTGAATTGACAGATCAAGATGGCCATGATTTTTCATCTAAAATTTGTAACTTATAAAAAGAAGAATGACCAATCTTATTGAATTAATACCATGTAACTATAAGAACATTACTTCACTATGTTCTACAATCGGTTTGCTCTTAGCTGAGCTATCATCAGAATAATGATAATAATAATAATGATAACAATAATATCCTTTAACAGTCTAAGAACTTCACCATAACAAATATCCCTAGATAGAGAGCTCTTACCACTCATGTTTAAGTTACAACACTGGAATAATTCCTTAACTTTGTTAGCTTGTCCAGTCCCACGCCAGGAATGCACTTTGCAACCAGAAATCTGAAAAGCTTGACAACTAAAGGGTTGAGGAGAAGGCTAAATATGCAGCTTTGGACTAATTATCAATTGCTCTTACTAGCAGAGATTCTCTTGGAAAGCACAAGCAAAGGTGGAAAACCATATCCAGCATTTTAATCTGATGGCAACATGACTTCAGTTCAAACAGCAGTGGGAATTTTAGACCCTACTGATTTCAGCAACTCCTCGCCTATTTCCTTGCACCCCACCAATTTCTGCACATCAAGTTTCAATCACAATAATTATGAAGACCCTAAAGTAGTTTTCACAAAATCTGTGCAATCAAAGCTAATGAACTTGTTTTCATTATTGATGCTTTGCTTCAGCATCTTTTGATTAAAAGACCACTATTCTTCAACACTTTAATGCATCATGAGCACTTGTTTTGGAACCTGTGTCAATCTTCATAGCTTATTGAGCATACCAGTGCATCAAGACTAACGATTAATTAAACGATCGCAGATAGTCCGGTGCCCATGTTCATAGTAAATGAAATACTTCCTCCAACATCACAGAAAAACTGTCACATCTCAAGGATGCAATTTCTGTTCATCCATCTACTATTGTAATAAAAATGTTTCTCACCATTCACAATTTATGCAGTTCGGTTACAAACTCTAATTAACAATTCGTGGTAAGTAGACTTACAACTAAGCACAAGCATTTGCTTGTGTCACAGATTCCAGATCAGAGAATGGGAAACAACAATGGCCACAAGAAAAAGGTATGGCAAACAAATAACAGCAATGAATTGTTGTCATGCAGATTAAACATTCTATGCCAACAAAACAAGAGAAAAAGAACATGAAGGACAATCTGCCAATCAAAGAATTATGCTAAACTGCAATTCTTCAGATACATTATTAAATCTTAACTGTCACCCATGAAAAAAGAAACCCAATATCATTCTAGATTCAACAATAAAAGAAATTTGTAAAAGAAAAACTAGAGTTCAATGGATCACGGAGTTGAGAAGGCACTTACATTTCCAGCTGGATATATGTCACCTGTTCGAAACCCCCTATCCAGGGTATCCAAGACTGCATTTTCAATCCTCTTTGCAGCATTTTCTTCCCCAAGGCCATATTTCAAAAGCATTGCAGCACTAAGCACTGTTGCTAATGGATTGGCCTTGTCCTGTATGATAAACAACAATATATTATATATAGTTAAAATATGTTCACCAGTTGTGTAAGTGTTGTCATTTGCCTTTTCACTTTTTACATATCACAAAACATATATTTTTGAAGAGGAGATAATCCAACCTGTCCAGCAATATCAGGAGCAGAACCATGTATTGGTTCTCAAAAAGTCCAGGTCCCTGTGCCAATGCAGATGAAAAAGATAAGGATACTGTCAGGCAGAAATAAGATGAACTTTTTCTTCTTAAGGAAAGCAACAAGTGCTACAAAACTCTTTTCCAAAAGCAGCCACCTAACCAATGGGTGAAGGGTTAGTTTAGTAAAGCATTTAAGTGATTACCGATGCACCCAAGCTAGCTGATGGAAGCATCCCTATACTTCCAATAATCATTGAAGCCTCATCAGAAAGTATGTCGCCAAATATATTGTTTGTCACTATTGTGTCAAACTGCAATATGTCATTGTCAAACACAGAAATCTTTCTCAATTCTGCAATTTCACTTCCTGCTCATCTAAGTTTCTCAATTTAATTAAAAAAAAAAAAACAGAGAGAGAGAAAAAAATGTATATGTTCATTTTGTTTTCTAGGGGAAAAAACATGTTTTGGATTGCAAACAAGCTGCATGGCTGCATTATCAACATACATGTGTGAGAGCTCAACATCAGGATATTCTGAAGCTATGGCCATTACTCTTGTCCTCCAAAACACTGATGCCTGTAGGATGGTAGAAAATGTGGCATAAGGCTATGCTCAAATGGAAGGATCCCCCACACAACTTTGGCATTCTCTTCATACTCAACTCTTTAGCACACCAACACACAACCACTCCACGCATTATGGACACAAATGTTGGACATGGATGCTTAGGCAGTATATCCCATATAATGAGAAGAAAACAATAACCCCATAAAGAAAAAAAAAGTACGACTATACTTGGAAGTCTTGTGCAGGGATATGAGTTCAATATCTGGACCCATGTTCAAGGGACACAGAAGAAATGTAAGAAATGGATGCCAGTATCAAGATATTAGATACCTATGCACGGACAAATTCAACTGAAGTAAAACTATGACATCGACAATGAAGAACATGGATGCTTAGGTAGCATATCCCATATAATGTGAAGAAAACAATAACCCCATAAAAAAAAAAAAGAGTACGACTATACATGGAAGTCTTGTGCAGGGATATGAGTTCAATATCTGGACCCATGTTCAAGGGACACAGAAGAAATGTAAGAAATGGATGCCAGTATCAAGATATTAGATACCTATGCACGGACAAATTCAACTGAAGTAAAACTATGACATCGACAATGAAGAACATGGATGCTTAGGTAGCATATCCCATATAATGTAAAGAAAACAATAACCCCATAAAAAAAAAAAAAGAGTACGACTATACATGGAAGTCTTGTGCAGGGATATGAGTTCAATATCTGGACCCATGTTCAAGGGACACAGAAGAAATGTAAGAAATGGATGCCAGTATCAAGATATTGGATACCTATGCATGGACAAATTCAACTGAAGTAAAAACTATGACATCAACAATGAAGAACATGGATGCGTAGGTAGCATATCCCATATAATGAGAAGAAAATGATAACCCCATAAAAAAAAAAAAAAAAGAGTACGATTATATGTGGAAGAGTCTTGTGCAGGGATATGGGCTCAATACCTGGACCCATGTTCAAGGAACACAGAAGAAATGTAAGAAATGGATGCTGGTATCAAGATATTAGATACCTATGCACAGACATATTCAACTGAAGCAAAAACTATGACTTCCACAATGAAGAACAAGACACTTTGAATTTCAGTACATATATTAATGAAAAGAAAAGAGCAACAACCATACTCCCTAACAATGGTAGGAAAATATACCTCCAAGACATTAGCTTTGTCAACAGAACAGAGTTTTCCACTCTGTTTCATAGCGGTCTCAAATGCAACACGAGCAATACGATCAACCTGGTCCAACGGCACAGCACATTAACCAATAACCTATCCATTGTTTCAATTAAAGAAAGTCACTGAAAAGAATGAGAATGATGTTTTGCAACAAACACAAATTATGGAGGCAATAAGCATAGCAATGATACTGCCAGGTATTGATTCCCTGGGTATGAAAGTCAAAATATTACAAGCTTCTAGCCAAGGGAAGCACTTTTGTAAACAAGCCAAATAGTCAATCCAAAGTATATGCTCTGTGTATCTATACATTTATTTGTATGTCAATGTTTAAACCTGCATAATTTACACACCCTCATGCCCATTTTCCTGTAATTTTGAATCTATATCCAAGCATGCACCTGTCAGTGCATAAATGATATCCATTGTAGACAATCTACTGTGCACCTAAGAGTTTATTCCTATCTTTCCTTCCTGAAGGCTGAAAAGTAATTGAGTTGCAACATGCTGAAAAGATGCCAGAATAAAGCATGAAAGGAACTGCATATTATCATGACTCATTTTTAGACACCCCTCCAATGGTGTGATAAGTAAGTTAAAATAAGATTACAAGAACCATTGTTAAATTAGTTCTTGTCTGTTTTTCACCCTTTCCCATCTCTTCCAATCAGCAAGTATAAACTATATTCAACATGTATCACGTAGAGGCAGTCCCAAATTCTGAATTACATTTTCTTTCTCAATGAAGTCTGAATTCCTAATGTTCTTGCTTGACGTTGAAAAAGTGAGGAAAAAGAATATGTAAGAAAAAACATGACGATAAACAGAATGCTGTTGTGTTTGATTTATGTTTTCCCAAGAGCAAACACAGGTGTGTGTGAGCGAGAGAGAGAGAGAGAGAGAGAGAGATTAAACTGCACATTTGTGATTGAAGCTTAATGCTTAGAGAATTCATGCTAGCAAATCTACCTCAGAGGCAGCATAGACCTCAGTATTGAACCAATCTCCTCACCATCATCCTTAGTGCCAAAGCCTCTTGGCTTTCCGAAATAGATACCTAGTACCAGAAAATAATTCATGATAAATATAACAAAAATATGGAGGAAAATAAAACTCAGTCATAATTTGATGAACAAATTACCTCCAGTAAGCTCCCTTACCACCATCACATCAACACCTTCAGCAACATCCTTCTTCAAAGCAGAAGCATCCACTAACTGAAAATTTTAAAAAATAATGTCACCATTTTTTTTTCCCTGAGGCGTCCTTCCTAGCTGCAAAACAAACAATTCACACATCTAGCACTAATCGAACAGTAATCTGAAAGAATTAAAGTTTGAGCTAACAGTTCCACTAATTGTCTAAAAGCATGCGCGTCACAAAACCAAAATAAACAATTGTCACCTGTGGTAAAACAGTTGCAGGCTTCAAATTGGCAAAAACCTTAAGACCTGCTCTAAGCTGAAGCAACCCAGTCTCTGGCTTCAAATGCTTCTCGTTTTTATCCATTTGTACCTAAGAGTGAAAACTAGGGACCCTATCAAAGATGAGGAGGGCAAAGATGACAACGGATGAAATTAAGCAAAACATAGGAATCATAAGGGCGTTCTTGGCAACGCCGATGCCATCTCCTGAGAGCAGAGTAATGAAGTAGCGTTTGGATGACGCAGAGCCGCCGCCGGCGGCGTTCTTGGCAACGCCGATGCCATCTCCTGAGAGCAGAGTAATGAAGTAGCGTTTGGATGACGCAGAGCCGCCGCCGGCGGCACCGGCGTGGTGGGTAAACCGGATTCTGTCGGCCTTCTGGGATCGTTGGGACGTAGGTTTAAGGTTGAAGATGGGTTTGATTGGATCGGTTTTAATTTGGACAGACGAAGCAGCCGCCATTTTGGTAAATACGAGGAGAGAAGACAGCGAGGTTGTCTCTTGAGTAGTAGTCGGGAGGTACTGGCGGGAGACGCAGCAAGCCAGCATTGCATTTCTAAACTTTTTATTTTTATTTTTATTTTAAAATAATTTAATTATAATAATTATTATATTTATAAATTAAAATTAAAATTATTTATTATTATTTTTTTATTTTTTAAAATTTAATTTAAATATAATTACTAAAAAAAGATATAATTTTTAAAAATTTAAAATTTTATCATAATTTTTATAAATATTTAAATATATTTTTTTAAAAATAAATTATATAAAATTATTTTTGCAATTCAGTATAAGGTACTATCATCACAATATATAATATCACAATATATAATGTTGAAATATTTTTTAAAATTTTTTTTTCTTTCTTCTGCATGTGCAAATAAATTAGAATCCTAGGACTTTTGGTTTTATTTTATTTTGTGAGAATTTTGTAAGTTCCTTATTTCTACCTCAATGGTGAGGTAAGGTACCTTGCTCTATTATGAGATAAGATTGAGCTATCAGTATTGGTTGTCTCTTTGGCTTGGTTAGATTAACCACTTGATGGTGGTCATTCTGCTATTCTTATTATTTAGCTGGACAGGAGAGAGGTTTAGGACTCTGGCTGGTGCTTATTACAGGGGAGCGAAAGGCATCTACAGCCAGAATCAGTGGTTTCTGTTCTGTTCTGTTCTCTTCTGTGGGGATGAGAAATATAATCGAACCAGTTACTTGCAGTTTGATTTTGATTCTGTTTCCAATTCTAATTCGAGTTTCCTGCTCAATGTATCTATCTACCGTGAGAGTTTGGCTTTCCTCTTAAACTTACATCTAACCACACGGCCTTTATGCGGATTTTTGGTTTTTTTATTTCCTTGGTTTTATGTTCGTCAGTTTTGGTGTGTTCAATGACTTGAAGTCTTAAGTCTCACTTTTTTGTCTGTTCTTTCAATTTATGAGTCTACTGGGTCTACTTATAGAGTTTAGTACGGGCTTGGCTCAGTCCCTGTGTAAAATCCAAGATTGCTCTTCCATGGTTGGTAATAATTTACTCAAACAACACATCTGGACGTAGTGAATGGTTTCTATTCATCGATGTCCCGTTGCCCCCACAAAGATAGATGAAAGTCTGAATCCTCAAAGCCAAGCTACAAAATCCTCAGGTCCAGGAGCCCCCATTTTCGCCATTGAATCTAAAAGAATAAAAAAAAGCTACATTTATGTGGCTGATAGACAATGGAGATATGGCCTTTGGTCCCATTTTTGATGTCATTGAACACAGAGGACAAGAACCAAAGCCTTCCTTCACAATTGTTTAACCATGCCACCGCAGTACGAGAATCACTCTCAATGATCAAGGATAATTGGTCAACACCCTCCCACTGAGATTTCCTCAAGTTACCCCTCAAAGGTGTTGTCCAATCCAATTCTCTTGTGCGGGTAGGAGCCTTCCTGAAAGGGAAAATGCCTGCAATATTCAAACTGCTATGCTAAGCTTAATGTGAACATCTGAGAGAAAATTGTGTGGTAACAACCTAGAGACACATTTTAGTCCTCGTGAGTTTGGACGAAGAAGCAAGGAGTAAAGGCAAGAAAGAGTTGAAGCCTGTACTAAGCTTGGAACAACTCTCCAGGTGGGCCAAAGACAAACTTAGACAAGCTTGCCCTGTACAAGGTATTGCAGCTAGGAACTCCCAATTTTCCTGTTCCCTATCATTCCATATATTGATGAAACACTGGATGATCCCCATTAGCTTTTAAGCTGGTTACAAAACCTGGTTTGTGGGGTTATTTATTGCATTTGGAATCATTTTTGTGCTGGAACCGGCCCTGCATTTTCCATGCTTTGAAGCTTTAAAATGGGCTTGGTTGGGCTTTGCCTTGAATATAAGAACTGCAATTAACTAGTAGACTTCTGTTTATGAATATTTCACCTTGATAATTACATATGACATTCACTCCTTTCTGCTTTCTTCTTCCAGCTGCCTACAAAATTGTTCCTGTGGGACTTGCTGCTTCGTAATGCTATGGGAAAGGTTCTTTGCCTTGATTGCTCAATATTTGGTTGAAGTCACCATACCAATTCGCTTTCAGACCATTAAACTTGAAGAAAAGAAACATGCAGATCTAATATAAAAAGGACATGAAGAAAAAGCAATCTGCCGTACCATAAATTTATTTGGTTGCAAAATTGAACGGAGTAAGTTTCCGTTGGTTTCAAAATGGGAGGAAATGTTTATAGAATTACCAAAATAAGTAAAGGGTGTCCGATGGACGACGCTTTTGCACTGCGAGCTATGGACATGCACATCTGTGCAGCTCTCCACCAAGATGGTCATAATGTTTAGATTCTTTGTAACTATACCAAATTCCTGGCATGCAAAGTGTAGAACTTATATCATGAAAACTTCGGTTAGGCTGCAATTGGGGCTTCGCCAATAAAATAAGCAAATGCCTCTTCTCTCTAATATGCCCTTTCATTCAAGTTTGTATGGGGCCATTATTTAACAATCTATTATCATAATATTTGTACTTTCAAATTATATTCACTATTTAAAACTTTAATAAAAGATCAATGGCAAATCATTCCCTTCTAAGAGTATCCCTTTTTGATGTGAATAGTTGTAGGAACTAAATAGACCCCATTAAGTTCCTTTTCTTTCACTCCTTGCACACATCAAAAACATTTATGCTTCGTTTGGGAGGATGGAAAAGGAGGTGGATGAGAGTAAAAGGAGGTGAAAAGGGTACTCCCCTTATTGCAAATGTGGGAGAAGAAGATATACATTTTTCTTTTAGTTTGGTTGAAATAAGAAAAGAAATTTAACTACTAGTTTGATTAAAATAAAAAATTTAACTATTAGTAAAATTTGAAATTTGAATGTTAAATTTTACTTCAAAATTTAAACTAAATGATTTTAAGTGGTATAAACAATCCATTTAATTTAATTTCTTCTACATTCATATTAAACGTTAACTCAAAGAGTTCAAGTACGTTAATCAGAAAAATAGAATTTTATTTATAATTTATATATATAACTCTCAAGACCTTATATTCTAAAATCAACATGACTTGCTTATTAAATATAAATAGTTAATAAATACAAAAAGAAAAAGTGCTTACACAAACATTTGTACTAGGTACAAGGTTGCCAAGCTCTGTACTTGGACAACATGGGAAGATTATCCACAATAAAATAAAAGTAGTTGTTTATGCATTCCCCAACAAAGTAAAACTATGCTGGATGCCAATGTGGGTTTATGTATAAAACTATGGCCATTCCAAGCAACGCCACACTGTAAGATGTTAGAAAACTTGGATAAAATGCATTCATGTTTATCCATCCAATCTCTTCTTCATGCTTTTATGCATTCTTAGATGATGATGAAAGAGATGGGCGTGCATTACAACTTTTATTCAGTGGGGGTCCACACAACAAAGGATTATCCTCATAACATCTACTTTCGAATGTTGCAAATTGTGCAACCATCTCTAGGGTCTTTTCAGACAAATTATTATGTTTTACGATGAAAATAGCTAGTTGGTACAGTTAAGTAAGCTGAGGAGGAATTTTCCCATCTAAGTTGTTGCATGAAAGATTCAAACTCTCAAGTTTGAAAAAGTTGATAGAATTGACCTTGTGAAGCTGTTGTAGGATAGGTTTAGCACCTTAATAGTGCTAAGGTTTCTAAGTTTTGGCAGAATCTTTCCTGTCAAATTGTTGCAGGAAAGATCAATTCCAGACATGTAGGAGAGGGGTCTTCCTTTGTAAGAGTAATAAAAAGTCTTTGTTGTAAACTCCACTTGTGGTTCAAAAGTGAAACTTGTAGAAATTGGATTTAATTGCAAAGAGCTTTCAAAGGCATATGTTCTATCCCAAATACTTTTAGATTTCAAGCAAGGGAGAATATGACTAGATAGATGATTGTGAGAAAAATCAATCAAACTTATTTTCTCCAACTTGCACAACTGAATTAGAATTTCACCTTCAATGTAATTATTATCCAAAAACAGATAACCAAGGTTAGAAAATGTATCAATCCATTTTGGAATGCTGTTAGTAAAACAATTGTGGTTAAGATCCAACATCACCAAATTATAACTGTTAAAGATTGCCTTTTCCAATGGCTCTTACAATTTATTCTTTGATAAAAAAAAAAACTAGTTCAATGCTCGAAGGGAAATTTGAAGGAAGGTTTCTAGAGATATTATTGTCTGAAAGGTCTAGAACTAGAAGTATATTCATATTTCTTGTCCATTGTGGGAGCCTCCCGTGGATATCGTTGTGACTAAAATCAAGGATAATCAAAAAGGAAATATTAGATAAACTATTCGAGATTTGACCTTACAAACTATTATTTGAGAGCAAGAGAAACAAGAGAATAAAGCAACTAGTGGCCAATTACTCAGGCACCTCTCCTGATAATCTATTATTGGACAAGTCTAATATTTCCATAGTGCTCATATTATTGAGAGAAGGAGGAATTGTTCCATTGAAACTGTTTCCTGACATATTTAAATACCACAATTTCGGAAGATATGCTCCAATAAGTGCTGGAACATGGTCACGTAGGCAGTTCTCAGAAATATCCAGGTAGCGTAACATCATATTTGAATGACTTAGCAGCAGAAGTTGTCCCGAAAGGGAATTATTGACCAAGACGAGTGTATGCAAGCCCTTGTTGTTCTCTAATAGCCAATATGGAAATCCTCCGCCCAATTGGATGTGCAAAAGATTAACATATGTTAGATTGCGCTGGTAGTAAAGGAATTTAGGAAAGGTTCCACTGTATCCATCACTAGACAAGTAGAGAGTAGTTAATTGGAATTTTGGGGTCAAACTATATTGCTCTATTTCAGCAAATATATTATTTCCTTGGGCAAACAAGGAATCAAGGTTTGTATGGTTAAAGAATGAGCTAAGTGTCATTGGAATTTGGAATTGATTGAATGAAAGATTTAGAGATTCAAGGGATTTTAGAGTCCTTAAAGGAGATAGAGATATATTCCATATCAATAGATTGTGAGAGAGATCTAATCGGTGAAGAAATGACAAATTAGCCATACATGGAGGCAAGGTACCGCTGAGATTATTGATGCTAATATCTAGGTTTTTGAGTTGGTTTAATTCACATATGCCTGAAAATTATTTAGTAATAAGGAACTTAGCCAAAATTAAAGAGAAATGCACACAACCACAGACAAGGAGGTTTAAGGGAGATTGATTGTACCTTGGGCTATGGGTATAGGGTAACTTAATTGACAACCAGACATTGAAATATCCTCTAGCAATATTAAGTTTCCCACAGTTAGCAACATGCTATAATTGAGAGTAGTAGTGTAAGATAATTGTAGTTTTTTTAGACTCTTCAGATGAGGCCAACCTAACAAAATTAAATAAAAATAAAAAGCTATTATTGAAGAATATGAAAAAGATTATAGAAGTTAAAAAAAATTTCTTTTTTTTTTTTCCAAAAAACTCAGACTGATTATGCAGCTTGACAACTAAAGGGTGAAGGGAAGGCTAAATATGCAGCTTTAGACTAATTATCAATTGCTCTTACTAGCAGAGATTCTCTTGGAAAGCACAAGCAAAGGTGGAAAAACATATCCAGCATTTTAATCCGATGGCAACATGCCTTTGGTTCAAACGGCAGTGGGAATTTTAGACTCTACTGATTTCAGCACCTCCTCACCTATTCCCTTGCACCCCACCACTTTCTGCACATCAAGTTTCAATTGCAATAATTATAAAGACCCTGAAGTAGTTTTCACAAAATCTTGTGCAATCAAAGCCGATGAATTTGTTTTCATTATTGATGCTTTGCTTCAGCATCTTTCGATTAAAAGACCACTATTCTTCAACACTTTAATGCATCATGAGCACTTGTTCTGGAACCTGTGTCAATTGTCATAGCTCATTGAGCATACAGGCGCACCAAGAATAATGATTAATTAAACAATTGCAGATAGTCAGGTGCCCATGTTTGTAGTAAATGAAACGCTTCCTCCAACATCACAGAAAAACTCACATCTCAAGGATGCATTTTCTGTTCATCCATATACTATTGTAATAAAAATGTTTCTCACCGTTCTCAATTTATGCAGTTCAGTTACAAACTCTAATTGACAGTTTGTGGTAAGTAGACATAAGCTAAGCACAAGCATTTGCATCTGTCACAGATTCCAGATCAGAGAATGGGAAACAACAATGGCCACGAGGAAAAGGTATGGCAAACAAATAACAGCAATGAATTGGTGTCATGCAAATTAAACATTCTATTTCAACAAAACAAGAGAAAAAGAACATGAAGGACAATCTGCCAATCAAAGAATTACGCTAAACTGCAATTCTTCAGATACATTATTAAATCTTAACTGTCACCCATGAAAAAAGAAACCCAATATCATTCTAGATTCAACAATTAAAGAAATTTGTAAAAGAAAAACTAGAGTTCAATGGATCACGGAGTTGAGAAGGCACTTACATTTCCAGCTGAGTATATGTCACCTGTTCGAAACCCCCTATCCAGGGTATCCAAGACTGCATTTTCAATCCTCTTTGCAGCATTTTCTTCCCCAAGGCCATATTTCAAAAGCATTGCAGCACTAAGCGCTGTTGCTAATGGATTGGCCTTGTCCTCTATGATAAACGACAATATATTATAGTTAAAATATGTTCACCAGTCAAGTGAGTGTTGGCATTTGCCTTTTCACTTTTCAATCATCACAAAACATATATTTTTGAAGAGGAAATAATCCAACCTGTCCAGCAATATCAGGAGCAGAACCATGTGTTGGTTCAAAAAGTCCAGGTCCCTGCACCAATGCAGATGAAAAGGACAAGGCTACTGTTAGGCAGAAATAAGATGAACTTTTTCTTCTTAAGCAAAGCAATAAGTGCTATAAAACTCTTTTCCAAAGGCAGCCACCTAACCAATGGGTGAAGGGTTAGTTAATAAAGCATTTAAGTGATTACCAATGCACCCAAGCTAGCTGATGGAAGCATCCCTATACTTCCAGTGATCATTGAAGCCTCATCAGAAAGTAGGTCGCCAAATATATTGTTTGTCACTATTGTGTCAAACTGCAATATGTCATTGTCAAACACAGCAAGTCTTTCTCAATTCTGCAATTTCACTTCCTGCTCATCTAAGTTTCTCACAGTAATTAAAAAAACAGAGAGAGAGAGAAAAAAAAAAATATATGCTCATTTTGTTTTCTGGGGGAAAAAATGTGTTTTGGATTGCGAACAAGTTGCATGGCTGCATTATCAACATACATGTGTGAGAGCTCAACATTGGGATATTCTGAAGCTATGGCCATTACTCTTTTCCTCCAAAACATTGATGCCTGTAAGATGGTAGAAAATGTGGCATAAGGCCATGCTCAGATGGAAGGAAAGATGTGGAAGGATCCCCCACACATCTTTGGCATTCTCTTTATACTCAACTCTTTAGCACATGAACACACAACCACTCCACACATAATGGACACAAATGTTGGACATGGACGCTTAGGCAGTATATCCCATATAATGAGAAGAAAACAATAACCCCATAAAGAAAAAAAGAGTACGACTATACGTGGAAGTCTTGTGCAGGGATATGAGTTCAATATCTGGACCCATGTTCAAGGGACACAGAAGAAATGTAAGAAATGGATGCCAGTATCAAGATATTAGATACCTATGCATGGACAAATTCAACAGAAGTAAAAACTATGCATCCACAATGAAGAACATGGATGCTTAGGTAGTATATCCCATATAATGAGAAAAAAATGATAACCCCATTAAAAAAAATAAAAGAGTACAACTATGTGTGGAAGAGTCTCGTGCAGGGATATGGGCTCAATATCTGGACCCATGTTCAAGGAACACAGAAGAATTGTAAGAAATGGATGCTGGTATCAAGATATTAGATACCTATGCACGGACTTATTCAACTGAAGTTAAAACTATGACATCCACAACGAAGAACATGGATGCTTAGGTAGTATATCCCATATAATGAGAAGAAAACAACAACCCCATAAAGAAAAAAAGAGTACAACTATATGTGGAAGAGTCTTGTGCAGGGATATGGGCTCAATATCTGGACTCCTGTTCAAGGAACACGGAAGAAATGTAAGAAATGTATGCTGGTATCAAGATATTAGATACCTATGCACAGACATATTCAACTGAAGTAAAACCATGACTTCCACAATGAAGAACATGACACTTTGAATTTCAGTACATATACTAATGAAAAGAAAAGAGCAACAACCATACTCCCTAACAATGGTAGGAAAATATACCTCCAAGACATTAGCTTTGTCAACAGAACAGAGTTTTCCACTCCGTTTCCCAGCGGTCTCAAATGCAACACGAGCAATACGATCAACCTGGTCCAACGGTACTGCACATTAACCAATACCCTATCCATTGTTTCAATTAAAGAAAGTCACTGAAAAGAATAAGAATGATGCTTTGCAACTAACACAAATTATGGAGGCAATAATGCATAGCAATGATACTGCCAGGTATTGATTCCCTGGGTATGAAAGTCAAAATATTACAAGCTTCTAGCAAAGGGAAGCACTTTTGTAAACAAGCCAAATAGTCCATCTAAAGTATATACTCTGTGTATCTATCCATTTATTTGTATGTCAATGCTTAAACCTGCATAATTTACGCACCCTCATGCCCATCTTCCTGCAATTTTGAATCTATATCTAAGCATGCAACTGTCAGTGCATAAATGATATCCATTGTAGACAATCTACTGTGCATCTCCTTCCTGAAGGCTGAAAAGTAATTGAGTTGCAACATGCTGAAAAGATGCCAGAATAAAGCATGAAAGGAACTGCACATTATCATGACTCATTTTTAGACACCTCTCCAATGGTGTGATAAGTAAGTTAAAATAATATTACAAGAACCATTGTTAAATTAGTTCTTGTCTGTTTTTCACCCTTTCCCATCTCTTCCAATCAGCAAGCATAAACTATATTCAACATGTATCACATAGAGGCACTCCCAAATTCTGAATTACATTTTCTTTTTCGCTGAAGTCTGAATTCCTAGTGTTCTTGCTTGAAGTTGAAAAAGTGAGGAAAAAGAATATCTAAGAAAAAACATGACAATAAACAGAATGCTGTTGTGTTTGATTTATGTTTTTCCAAGAGCAAACGCAGGCGTGTGTGAGCAAGAGGAAGAGAGAGAAAGTAAACTGCACATTTGTGATTGAAGCTTAATGCTTAGAGAATTTGTGTTAGCAAATCTACCTCAGAGGCAGCATAGACCTCAGTATTGAAGCCAATCTCCTCACCATCATCATTAGTGCCAAAGCCTCTTGGCTTTTTGAAATATGTTGAGAACCTAGGGTTTGGTGATTAAGGATTTAGAAATAGGGATTGAGATTTGGGGATTTGAAATAAGAAAAGGAAATATAATTGATCTCTTCGAGGGGATCAGCTTCCAATGATTGCTTCGAGGGGATCGGCCTCCAATGATCTGTTCGAGGGATCGGCCTCCAATAAGTTAAACGCTCTGATAATATTATTGATTACTTGCTTTCAAAAGTCGTAGGGTATTACAATTATATAAACTTGACAGACTACTATTACAAATACAATCTCACCTATTAATTCGAAAATAATAACAGATAAATATTAAATAAAATAATTAATAATAATAATTTTCTAAATAGAAGGATCTCATCATTCTTCCGTTCTTCAAATTAGCCTTATCCTCAAGGCTTGTGTCATCAATTATTTCTTTCAGTCTAACCTTCTTCCATGAAACTTTTTTCAAAAGCTTGTCTTGATCAATGGTCTTCTTTAATCGCACTTTCTTCCATGGAACTTCTCTTATATGATAATTGAATGCTGCATTACTTTTGACATAATAATTTCTCTTTGAAACATGTCATAAAATATCAACTGTGACTTGCACCTTAAACTTGTTACAAATCTTCGAAGGAATAGGTTGTTTGGTCAACTTCTCATTCGTTAATTCAACCGCAATGACTTGTTCCTCTTTAAGAAATTCAACAATTTCCACGGATTCTTTGAACGATTCATCAGATTTCATAGATGATAAATTAGAATTTTCAATCAAAGCTATAATAAGTTTACCAGAATTTTTGCCATCCATAATTTCACGTTCTAAGTTGATGTCATCACCAAAATCTTTGTCACCCACAGCATCATACTTTGAATTGGTATCCTCACACTTTGAATCAATATCATTACCAAAATCTTTGCCTTGCGCAAGGTCATGTTTTGTCTCTTTAGCTTTCTCAATGTCAGTAGGTTTACTGGCTTCTTTAGCAATTGAGTGATAAATTTTAGTGCCTAGCCTCTCTTTATATAGGCGAGCAAAGGAAATAGCAGCTACCATCGTCCGTGGGGAACGAGATTTAACTTCATGTCGAATGTCAGGAATAAGTCCTTCAATGAGGGTTTCCAACAATTGCCTTTCTGACCCATCTTTAGATCGGTTGATCAGTTGTTCAAATCGACTCTGGTATTCTAGGATGGTGGATGTATGATGAATTGTTGTAAGCTCTCCTTCAACATTATCTCTTGATCGATTCTGTACCATAAAAAGAATTGTCTGTTCGATCCGCTAAAAAGACTCTTGCATGTGAGACAATGATTCTTCAATTCGAGATATTCTATCGTCAGAATCGGATAAATTGTGTGAAATCATATTGTAAGATTGCCAACTAGTGAAATTTTTTTTTTTTTTTGGTGGATGGAATAGAAACGGAATACCTAAGATCGTTGCTCTGGTACCAAATGTTGAGAACCTAGGGTTTGGTGATTAGGGATTTAGAAGTAGGGATTGAGATTTGAGGATTTGAAATAAGAAAAAGGGATAAAATTGATCTCTTCGAGGGGATCAGCCTCCAATAATCGCTTCGAGGGGATCAGCCTCCAATGATCTGTTCGAGGGATTAGCCTCCAATAAGCTAAACACTCTGATAATATTATTGATTGCTTACTTTCAAAAGTCGTAGGACATTACAATTATATAGACTTCATAGACTACTATTACGGATACAATATCGCCTATTAATTCGAAAATAATAAAAGATAAATATTAAATAAAATAATTAATAATAATAATTTCCTAAATAAAAGGATCTCATCATTCTTCCGCTCTTCAAATTAGCATTGTCCTCAAGGCTTATTTCATCACTTATTTCTTTCAGTCTAACCTTCTTCCATGGAACTTCTTTCAAAAGCTTGTCTTGATCAACGATCTTCTTTAATCTCACTTTCTTCCATGGAACTTTTCTTATATGATAATTGAATGCTGCATTGCTTTTGACATAATAATTTCTATTTGAAACATGCCATAAAATATCAACTGTGACTTATACCTTAAACTTGTTACAAATTTTTGAAGGAATAGGTTGTTTGGTCAACTTCTCATTCATTAATTCAACCGTAATAACTTGTTCTTTTTTAAGAAATTCAACAATCTCCACGGATTCTTTGAACAATTCATCAGATTTCATAGATGATAAATTAGAATATTCAATCAGAGGTATAATAAGTTTACCAGAATTTTTGTCATCCATAATTTCACGTTCTAAGTTGATGTCATCACCAAAATCTTGACTTTCCACAACTTTTAACTCTAAATTAATGTCATCACCAGAATCTTTGTCGCCCACAGCATCATGCTTTGAATTGGTATCCTCACGCTTTGAATTAATATCATTACCAAAATCTTTGCCTTGCGCAAGGTCATGCTTTGTATCTTTAGCTTTCTCTCAACATCAGTAGGTTTGCTGGCCTTTTTAGCAATTGAGTGATAAATTTTAGTGCCTAGCCTCTCTTCATATAGGTGAGCAAAGGAAATAGCAGCTACCATCGTCCGTGGGGAACGAGATTTAACTTCATGTCGAATGTCAGGAATACGTCCTTCAATGAAGGTTTCCACCAATTGCCTTTCTGACCAATCTTTAGATCGGTTGATCAGTCGTTCAAATCGACTCTGGTATTCTAGGATGGTGGATGTCTGATGAATTGTTGTAAGCTCTCCTTCAACATTATCTCTTGATCGATTCTGTACCATAAAAAAGAACTGCTTGTTCGATCCGCTTAAAAGACTCTTGCATGTGAGACAATGATTCTTCAATTCGAGATATTCTATCGTCAGAATCAGATAAATTGTGTGAAATTATATTGTAAGATTGCCAACTAGTGAAATTTTTTTTTTTTTTTTGTGGTGGAAGGAATAGAAACGGAATTCCTAAGATCATTGCTCTGATACCAAATGTTGAGAACCTTTTATTTAGGAAATTATTATTATTAATTATTTTATTTAATATTTTATCTTTTATTATTTTCGAATTAATAGGCAATATTTTATCCGTAATAATAGTCTGTCAAGTCTATATAATTGTAATGTCCTACGACTTTTGAAAGTAAGCAATCAATAATATTATCAGAGTGTTTAGCTTATTGGAGGCTGATCCCTCGAACAGATCATTGGAGGCTGATCCCCCTCGAAGCAATCATTGGATGCTGATCCCCTTGAAGAGATCAATTTTATCCCTTTTTCTTATATCAAATCCTCAAATCTCAATCCCTACTTCTAAATCCCTAATCACCAAACCCTAGGTTCTCATCATTTGGTATGAGAGCAACGATCTTAGGAATTCCGTTTCTATTCCATCCCACCACCAAAAAAAAAAAAAAAAATTCACTAGTTGGCAATCTTACAATATGATTTCACACAATTTATCCGATTCTGACGATAGAATATCTTGAATTGAAGAATCATTGTCTCACATGCAAGAGTCTTTTAAGCGGATCGAACAGGCAGTTCTTTTTATGGTACAGAATTGATCAAGAGATAATGTTGAAGGAGAGCTTACAACAATTCATCAGACATCCACCATCCTAGAATACTAGAGTCGAATTGAACGACTGATCAACCGATCTAAAGATTGGTCAGAAAGGCAATTGGTGGAAACCTTCATTGAAGGACTTATTCCTGACATTCGACATGAAGTTAAATCTCGTTCCCCACGGACGATGGTAGCTGCTATTTCCTTTGCTCGCCTATATGAAGAGAGGCTAGGCACTAAAATTTATCACTCAATTGCTGAAGAAGCCAGCAAACCTACTGACGTTGAGAAAGCTAAAGAGACAAAGCATGACCTTGCACAAGGCAAAGATTTTGGTAATGATATTGATTCAAAGCGTGAGGATACCAATTCAAAGCATGATGCTGTGGGCGACAAAGATTCTGGTGATGACATTAATTTAGAGTTAAAAGTTGTGGAAAGTCAAGATTTTGGTGATGACATCAACTTAGAACGTGAAATTATGGATGACAAAAATTCTGGTAAACTTATTATACTTTTGATTGAATATTCTAATTTATCATCTATGAAATATGATGAATTGTTCAAAGAATCCGTGGAGATTGTTGAATTTCTTAAGAAAGAACAAGTCATTACAGTTGAATTAATGAATGAGAAGTTGACCAAACAACCTATTCCTTCGAAGATTTGTAACAAGTTTAAGGTACAAGTCACAGTTGATATTTTATGGCATGTTTCAAAGAGAAATTATTATGTCAAAAGCAATGCAGCATTCAATTATCATATAAGAAAAATTCCATGGAAGAAAGTGAGATTAAAGAAGACCGTTGATCAAGACAAGCTTTTGAAAGAAGTTCCATGGAAGAAGGTTAGACTGAAAGAAATAAGTGATGAAACAAGCTTTGAGGACAATGCTAATTTGAAGAGCGGAAGAATGATGAGATCCTTTTATTTAGGAAATTATTATTATTAATTATTTTATTTAATATTTATCTTTTATTCTTTTCGAATTAATAGGCGATATTGTATCCGTAATAGTAGTCTGTGAAGTCTATATAATTGTAATGTCCTACGACTTTTGAAAGTAAGCAATCAATAATATTATCAGAGTGTTTAGCTTATTGGAGGCTGATCCCTCGAACAGATCATTGGAGGCCGATCCCCTCGATCATTGGAGGCTGATCCCCTCGAAGAGATCAATTTTATCCCTTTTTCTTATTTCAAATCCTCAAATCTCAATCCCTACTTCTAAATCCCTAATCACCAAACCCTAGGTTCTCAACATTAATGATGAGATCCTTTTATTTAGGAAATTATTATTATTAATTATTTTATTTAATATTTATCTTTTATTATTTTCGAATTAATAGGCGATATTTTATCCGTAATAGTAGTCTGTCAAGTCTATATAATTGTAATGTCCTACGACTTTTGAAAGGAAGCAATCAATAATATTATCAGAGTGTTTAGCTTATTGGTGGCTAATCCTTCGAACAGATCATTGGAGGCCGATCCCCTCGAAGCGATCATTGGAGGTTGATCCCCTCGAAGAGATCAATTTTATCCCTTTTTCTTATTTGAAATCCTCAAATCTCAATCCCTACTTCTAAATCCCTAATCACCAAACCCTAGGTTCTCAACATTTGGTAATGGTAGCTATTATTTCCTTTGCTCGCCTATGTGAAGAGAGGCTAGGCACTAAAATTTATCACTCAATTGCTAAAGAAGCCAGCAAACCTACTGACATTGAGAAAGCTAAAGAGACAAAGCATGACCTTGCCCAAGGCAAAGATTTTGGTAATGATATTGATTCAAAGTGTGAGGATACCAATTCAAAGCATGATGCTGTGGGCGACAAAGATTCCGGTGATGACATCAACTTAGAACGTGAAATTATGGATGACAAAAATTCTAGTAAACTTATTATAGCTTTGATTGAAAATTCTAATTTATCATCTATGAAATCTGATGAATCGTTCAAAGAATCCGTGGAAATTGTTGAATTTCTTAAAGAGGAACAAGTCATTGCGGTTGAATTAACGAATGAGAAGTTGACCAAACAACCTATTCCTTCGAAGATTTGTAACAAGTTTAAGGTGCAAGTCACAGTTGATATTTTATGGCATGTTTCAAAGAGAAATTATTATGTTAAAAGCAATGCAGCATTCAATTATCATATAAGAGAAGTTCCATGGAAGAAAGTGCGATTAAAGAAGACCATTGATCAAGATAAGCTTTTAAAAAAAGTTCCATGGAAGAAGGTTAGACTGAAAGAAATAATTGATGACACAAGCCTTGAGGACAAGGCTAATTTGAAGAGCGGAAGAATGACGAGATCCTTCTATTTAGAAAATTATTATTATTAATTATTTTATTTAATATTTATCTATTATTATTTTCGAATTAATAGGCGAGATTGTATTTGTAATAATAGTCTGTGAAGTTTATATAATTGTAATACCCTACGATTTTTGAAAGCAAGTAATCAATAATATTATCAGAGCTTAACTTATTGGAGGCTGATCCCTCGAAGTGATCATTGGAGGCTGATCCCCTCGAAAGGATCAATTATATCCCATTTTCTTATTTCAAATCCCCAAATCTCAATTCCTATTTCTAAATCCTTAATCACCAAACCCTAGGATCTCAACAAAATAGATACCTAGTAGCAAAAAAACAATTCATGATAAATATAACAAAAATATGGAGGAAAATAAAATAAAACCAGTCATAATTTGATGAGCAAATTATCTCCGGTAAGCTCCCTTACCACCATCACATCAACGCCTTCAGCAACATCCTTCTTCAAAGTGGAAGCATCCACTAACTGAAAATTTTAAAAACTAATGTCACTATTTTTTTTTTCCCCGAGGCGTCCTTCCTAGCTGCAAAACTAACGATTCACACATCTAGCACTAATTGCTTGGCTGAGAATGGTCCAAACAGCGAGGTGGTCCCTTGAGTGGTAGTCGGGAGGCACTGGCGAGAGAAGCAACGCGTCAGCATTGCATTTCTACACTTTTTATTTTTATTTTTATTTTAAAATAATATAAGTATAATAATTATTATATTTATGAATTAAAATATAAATTATTTATTATTTTATTTTTTATTATTTTTTTTAAATTTAATCTGAATATTAATAAATTAAAATTACCACACATAGATGCAATTTTAAAAAATTTAAAATTTTATCATATTTTTGGTAAACACTTAAATATATTTTTGGAGAATGAAATATGTAAAATCTCAAATTTAAAATAAAATATTAACTAAATTATTATATATTAATAATATAAAATTTAATTTAATAAAAAAAAAAAAAAAAAAGATTTCAATTTACAATTTATTAACTATATATTTATAATTATTCTATACATTGTTTTGTAAAATTTTTAGCATTTATCTTATAAAATAATTTTCATTCATGAAAAAAAAAAATATGAATTATTTTATTTTTAAAATTACACAAAATATATAAAAAAAATTATTTTAAAAAAATTTTAATTTTAATTATATTTTTTAAAATAATTTTATTAATTACAATCATTTATTATTTTAACTTTAATAAAAAAAAAAAACTTATTGACAATACTTATATGTCTTTTGTCTACTATATATCATAATAAGTGTTGTAATGTAGTGATGTTTTTTAATAAATATGTTTTACTAAAATAATTTTATTTTTTAATTATATAATTTAGAATATTTTATTAAATAATATAAATTTCTTAAAAACAATTTTATTAATAATTTCACTCTAATATTAGGGTTAATAAGAATTATGATTTGTACTAACTTTAAAGTCACTTTTTTTTTTTTTTCTATTTTTTAATCTTTGATATGGTTATAACAATTTTTTTTTTTTTAAAGTTTAAGGCAAATAAAGTAATTTAAAACTAAAAGTTATATGCATATTTTAATGAAATAGATATTTTATTAATTATATAAATATATTAAGTAATTATAATAATTTTTTTATATAACAATTTTTAAAATAAAAAAAAATAAATTTCTTGTCAATTTATTTTAAAAATGTGATTTTATTTTCAAAATTAAGATTATTAATTTAATTTATAAATAAATATAATTTAATTATTAATAAATTAAAATAATATATAAAATAAAAAACTTTATTCAATTCATTTAAAATTTTATTAATAATTAATTTTTTTTTATATTTTAGTTAAGTTTATTTATATTTTACAATTTTAGTTTGAATTTTCTTAAATTTTATAAATGATTGCATTTTGAGTTTTTTAATTACATTTAACTAGGTTCACATCACAAGATATGTCATATGAAATTAGTTTACTTATATTAGTAAATCACAAATTTTTTACAACCATAGTAGACATTCTGGGTTAGAAAAAGAAAAAAAGCAATGTGATACAAGACCATTCAGCTTTTCTTGATACCCAAACCGTTAATCAAAATATTGTTATGATGTTGTAATTGTAGATGAATTTGTACAATTTAAGTATTTAAAAAATTAATTTATATAATTGTATTTTTTTCTGATTTAATTATATTATCATTTTTTATAATTACTAGTTTCAATATCAGATTTTCAGATTATATCATAAAATACTTTTCATTACAACTCTAAGGCACTCTTGGGTTAGTTTTACATAATAAAGCTACAATATACAGCTGAGACATACAAGCCTCTCTCTTTCTCTCTCTTTGAAAAAATAAATAAATAAACAACAAAAGTTTGTGTATATATTTAATTTTTTTTTATTTATAGTATTAGTAATATAAAAAAATATAAAATTTTTATTTTTATAAATCTCATATTATCTTTTTTAATATATATTTTTTTAAGATTAAAATCTCAAATCTTCAAGAAAAAGGTCTAAATTTTTTAGCTATCGACAACAAATACCCTTACATATAAATGTTAAGGTGGCTAAAATCTCATATTGAGAAAGTTTGTTAAGATTGGTGGCCAAAATCCCACATCAAGAATGTAAGCATGGTGGGTTTGATTGTATTCCTTATAAATAAAAAGTAGTATAACATGCTGTGATATAAGAGAATTAAAGAAAAATTAAGGAAATTAAAACTCTATGAACCTTTAGTTTATTATTTGGGTTTTTGTTAATTAGGCTTACAAGTTTTTTTTTTTTTGTATTTTCTATTTTAATAATATTTACTCTCACTTTTATCTGTAGATGTAAGTCAAATTGATCAAGTCACGTAAATTTAATGTTTCCTATTTTTAGTTAATTTTTCTTTATTTTTGTTTTTGTCTTTAAATGCTATAACCTAGTGCTTATTCCCTAATAAATTGGTATCATAACTTAACAAACTAACATCAGAGCCTTAGTTTAGTTCATCATGAAAATAGTCATTATGATAATAACTAAGTATTATTTTGAAAAGTTTGATTGGAGTGTCAACTTAGGAATGTGACAACTGAAGATGAAGGCTATGTTGGTTCAAGATGACGTTGACATAGCGTTGCTAGGGAAGCATAAAGAGTCATAGCCAATGTTGTAGAAAATGAGAGTGACTAAATTATTTTCTTTATTAATGATAAATTAAGGTCTGTGCATGAATGGATCTTGGATTCTGGTTACACATATCATATGTGTCCTAATAGAGATTGGTTTTTCACTTGTGAATCTATTAAAGGTGGAGTTATTATGATGGGTAATGATACAGCTTGCAAAATTGCTGGGATTGGTATGGTTAGAATCAAGACTCATGATGGTGCTATGAGAACACAAGTCAGACATGTGTCAAAATTGAAGAAAAATCTTATCTATTTGGGAATACTTAAGGCTCTTGGGTATAGGTACATCCGTGAAGGTGGAGTTTTGAAAGTCAGTAAAGGTGCTCTTGTTGTCATAAAAGCTTGCAAATCTAGAATTTTATATATTCTATAAGGAATTATAGTTATGGGTACTACTACAATCTTTACAAAGATAGATATTATGAAGTTATGGCATATGCAGTTGGGATACATAAGCGAGAAGGGCATATTTATATTGAGTGAAAGAGGCCTTCTGTATGGACAATATATTGGAAAGTTAGACTTTTGCGAGCATTGTATCTTTGGGAAGTAGAAGTATGTCAATTTCAAGTCTGTAGCAATTCATAAGACAAAAGGTACTTTGGATTATATTCATTTAGACCTTTAAGGGCCATCTCACATTTCGTTAAAAGGTAGTGTTAAGTACATGTTGACTTTCATTAATGATTATTCAAGGAAAGTTTGGGTTTTCTTTCTGAAGTATAAGAATGATATTTTCCAAACATTCAAGAAGTATAAAACATTGATTGAGAAGCAAACAGGGAAGCAAATCAAGCTACTCATGATAGATAATGACATAAAATTTTTAAGGAGGTGAATTTTGTGAAAATGAAGGTATTATTTGTCATCATATAGTTAGGATGACTCCTTAGCAGAATGACGTTGCTAAAAGTATAAACAGAACACTTTTGGAGAGAGCTCACTATATGATCTCCAATGTTGGTTTGTCAAAAGCAAACAAGGAAGCAAATCAAGCTGCTTATGACAAATAATGACATAAAATTTTTAAGGAGGTGAATTTTGTGAAAATAAAAGTATTGTTTGTCATCATATAGCCAGGATGACTCCTCAGCAGAATGGTGTTGCTAAAAGTATAAATAGAACACTTTTAGAGAGAGCTCACTATATAATCTCCAATGTTAGTTTGTCAAAAGACTTTTAGGTAAAGATAGTCTCTATATCTTGTCATATCATTAATCGTGCACTTTTAGTATTTATAAAGTTCAAGACTCTAGAGGAAATCTAGTCAGGTGCTCATTCTAATTACTTTAATTTGAAGATATTTGGATATCCTACATATATGCATGTAAATGATGGAAAATTAGAACATAGAGATAAAAACTGCATTTTCCTTAGGCATGCCTCTAGAATGAAGGGATATCGTTTATGGTGCCTTGACCCATTAAAATTTGAGATTAGCAAAAATGTTACATTCGATAAATCCTCTATATTACATCTGAAAGGAGAGTCTTTTATATCTTCTGATGCAGGTAAAGGTGATAGTGCATACAAGTAAGTAGAGTTTAAAGTTTTGAATCAAGATGTTTAACAGCGGAGTCCTCACATTTAGTCAGATTCATTAGATATTGTAGATTCCTTTAAAGATAAAAAGGAAGATCATTTCATAGCCAAAGATAGACCAAGAAATGAGATTCGACCACTACAGAGATATAATGACTATGTTGCTTATGCTATTTCAGTTGCACAAGAGATTAGTGAAAATGGCGAGTCATCTACATATTTAGAAGCATTTTCAGGTGTTGACTCATCTAGGTAATTGGTTGTAATGAATGAAGAAACAAAATTTCTCCACAAGAATGACATATGGGTTCTTGTGAAGCCACTTTTAGAAAAGAAAATCATTGGCTACAAACGGGTTTTCAAAAAGAAAGAAGGTATACTAAGGATTGAAGATGCAAGGTACAAGGCATGTTTGGTCACAAAAAACTTTAGTCAAGTACAAGGTATTGACTTTAATGAAATTTTCTAACTTGTTGTTAAGCATAATTCGATATGTGTTTTGCTTACTTTGGCGGCCATGTATGAGTTGGAGTTAGATCAACTCGATGTTAAGACAATTTTCTTACATGGTGAGCTTAAGGAGCAAATATACATGAAGCAACCTTAATTTTGAAGTTAAAGGTAAGGAAGACCATGTTTGTTTGTTGAAGAAATCCTTATGGATTAAAGTAGTCTCCAAGACAGTGGTGTAAGAGATTTGATTCCTTTATACTGGGTCATGGTTACTCCAGGAGCATGTATGATAGTTGCATTTACTTTTGGAAGTTAGATGATGGTTCATTCATTTACATGTTGTTGTATGTTGACAACATGCTCATTACTACCAAGAATTTGTCAAAGATTCACACTTTGAAAGCGCTTTTGAATGGTGAAATTGAGATGAAAGACTTAAGAGCAACAAAGAAGATTCTTGGCATGGAAATCAGAAGAAATCATGAAGGTGGTAAGTTATATTTGACCCAGAAAAATTATGTTGAAAAGGTCTTGGAACGATTTGATATGAAAAATGCTAAATTTGTTAGTACTCACATTGCTAGTCATTTTAGATTATCAATTACTCAATTGCTAATAACAAATAAAGAGAAGAGGAATATGGAAAGAATTTCGTATTTGAGTGTTGTCAATAGTCTTACGTATACAATGGTTTGCACATGTCAAATATTTCACAAGCAGTTAGTGTGGTTAGCAAGTATATGTCTTCTTTAAGCAAATCACATCGACAAGTTGTGAAGTGAATTCTTAGATATTTGCAAGGTACTTTGGATATATGTTTGGAGTTTGGTAAAAATTCAAATGCATCGGTTGGTTTTGTTGATTCTAACTATGTTACTGATCTTAATAAAAGAAAATCTCTTACATGCTATGTATTTTGTGTTGGTGGTTCTATTGTTAGTTAGAAAACTACCCTGCAACATGTTGTTGGTTTATCTACTAATGATGCAAAATACATGATAATGCCTAAGGTAATCAAAGAAGCCTTATGGTTGAAAGGCTTGTATGGTGAGCTTAGTTTGTGTCAAGATGTTGTTACTATCCATTGTAACAGTCAAAGTGCAATACACTTGATTAAAAATCAAATGTATCATAAGAGAACGAAGCATATTGACATGAGGTATCGCTTCATTCAGGAGATAATTTCCGAAATGAAGGTTTCAATCCAGAAAATTAGTACAAAAAATAATCTTACAAATATGTTTACAAAGTCTTCCAATTATTAAGTTCAAGTAGTGCTTAGACTTAATTAACATGTTATGATGATTTGAGAGTTTATGAAGAAAGTGGAACATTGTTACTATAGTTGCATGTGGGACTTAAGTCAAGATAGAGATTTGTTAAGGTGGCTAAAATCCCACATCAGGAAAGTTTGTTAAGATTGGTGGCCAAAATCTCATATCGGGAATGTAAGCATGGTTGGTTGATTATATTCCTTATAAATAAGACGTAGTATATTATGTTGTGATATAAGAGAATTAAGGAAAAATTAAGAGTTAAAATTTTATGAACTTTTAGTCTATTATTTGAACTTTTGTTAATCGGGCTCACAAGTTTTTTTTTGTATTTTCTACTTTAGTAATATTTGCTCTAACTTTTGCTCATGGATGTTTGATTGAGGTATCTCTTGTTTTTAGTTATTTTTTCTTTATTTTTATTATTATCTTTAAGGGTTATAACTTAGTGCTCATTTCCTAACAATAAATATGAGAAATGTTACATGATTTTGGAATGTTTTGGTGTAGATTATATATATATTTCTAAAATTTCAAAAAATTAATAAAGAATATATATGACATTGATTATTTAATTTTAAAAATAATCTAATTATTTTATTTAAATTTTAATTTAACATTTATTTAATAAGTAATTTGTAATCTTTTCTAATATTTTAATAAAATTAGAATTTTAATATCTATTTGATTAAATTAATTTACTCTATTAAAATCTAAGATGTATTATAATTTATTCAATTTGTACTAATATAATTTTATCTATGTTTAAAATTTGTGTAATACAAATATTTATAATTAAGAAAAAAAAAAAAGACAAAAGGAAAAATAATTTTTATATATTAAAAAAAATTTTAAATTCTTTTCTTTATTTTTTAAAATAAAAAAAATATTTTTAATTTATTTTTTAATAAAAAAAACTTATAATTTAAACTTTATTTGTATTTTTTTTATTTTTTAAAGAAAAACTATTCTTGAATTCATTTTTTATTTTGAAAAGAAAAAAAACTTGTAATTTATTTTTTTATTTTTTATTTTTATTAAAATAAAAACAAAAACAAAATTTGCTTTTCAATAAATATTATTTTTTATATATCATGTATATTTAATATTAGTATATATATATTATTGTCAAAACTGAAAAAAAAAAACTTAGTTGTTCTCTCCATACCACATAGCAATTTTTCTTTAATTTATACATTAATATCATCACATGGTCATTTGTCATTAATTTATTAATTAAAAAAAAATGGAAAGAAAAAAAATTTCTCTTAAATTTTCTACTTTATTAGGTTAATTCTCTTTATATATTTTTTTTTATTTTTATAAAGAAAAAATAATTAATAATTTAATTTCATTTTTATCTTTTTTTTGTCTTATAAAGAAAAAAGAATCATACTATTTAAGTTTTCTCATAGTTAAAAAAATTATTTTATAATTAAAAAATACATATTAGTTTTCACCTTTTAGAAATATTCATAAAAAACTTATTAGTAAATTATTATTTTTAAAAAAATTAAATAGGTGTTTATTTAAATTTCTTTTAAACTCTTACTTTTTGTTTTTTTGTCTCCTTTTATTTCTCTTCAATATAATATTAGAAGGAAAGCTTATTGTAACTTTTAAGTTTTTAATCTATTTTATAATTTTTTTTCTTTTACTATCTTTATATGTGATTATATGTCTAAATTTAAGTTTTTGTTATTTTTAAACTTTTATTTTAATGTTTTTTTTTTACTATTCAACAAGTCACAATTACAAGTAAATTTTTGTTATTTCTATATTTTTTTTTTTTTTTTTTAATATTACATTCTAACATTGTTACATTTATTCTTTTTTTTTTTTTTTTTTAACTTGTAAATGATATAAAAGAAAACTTACTATTAACTTTTACAAATTTTGTGTTTATAAGATTTTTTTTTTTTTATTTACATTGACTCTACTATATTATTCAAAATTTATTTAAATATATAATTTTTCTTTATAATAATATAATAATTAAAATTTATCTTATCATCTAATATAAGTTATATTAAAATTTTTTAAAATTTAATTCTTTTATAATTTTTTCAAATGAAACATATTATATTAGATTTTCTATCTATTCTCATAAAATGAAAAAAGAAATTTCTTAATTTTTATTTTAATTTTCTTAAAAAAGTTATCAAATTTACTATTTTTTTTCAAGAAAGAAAAAAAAAACACCCAAATTTTCTTTTTCATTTCTTAGAGGGAAAAAAATAAAATATATTTCTAAATTTTACTTTTTATTTTTTAAAACAAAATATGTATTTCAATATTTATGTAACTCTAAAATGTCAATGTCATTATGATATAGAGCCTCACATTGGTGCTTTAAGCATTGATTGATGAATAAATAATATCCAATTTTTTGGTACATGGTAATAAAATAATATATTAAAAAAATATGGGTAAAAGTTAATATTCTAAAATGAAATTTAAACTTAAGGCCCATAGACCCAAACGATGTATATAAAAGAAGCAGAGGCATATGCAGTCTTACGCCACTTCTCCAGTGGCCCATTGCACGCGCGGTGTTTACTGCGTTTGAAAATGAGTATTTAACTTAAAAAAAGTTCCATGAATGGTTAAAACTTAGAGGGGATGTACATATTTGAACTCAAAAATTTTGGGTTTTTGGCAATATGATTGTGACGTGAAGCGGTTTGAAGACACAACTGGGGATTGTCGGTGCTAATAGCACGCTGCTTTGGTCTGCCAAATCTATTATTTGGGAGAGAAGAAAGAGAAGGGGAAATTAAGACAATAATAATAATAATAATAATAATAATAATAATAATAATAATAATAATAATAATAATAATAATAATAATAATAATAATAATAATAATAATAATAATAATAATAATAATATAATAATAATAATAATAATAATAATAATAATAATAATAATAATAATAATAATAATAATAATAATAATAATAATAATAATAATAATAATAATAATAATAATAATAATAATAATAATAATAATAATAATAATAATAATAATAATAATAATAATAATAATAATAATAATAATAATAATAATAATAATAATAATAATAATAATAATAATAATAATAATAATAATAATAATAATAATAATAATAATAATAATAATAATAATAATAATAATAATAATAATAATAATAATAATAATAATAATAATAATAATAATAATAATAATAATAATAATAATAATAATAATAATAATAATAATAATAATAATAATAATAATAATAATAATAATAATAATAATAATAATAATAATAATAATAATAATAATAATAATAATAATAATAATAATAATAATAATAATAATAATAATAATAATAATAATAATAATAATAATAATAATAATAATAATAATAATAATAATAATATATAATAATAATAATAATAATAATAATAATAATAATAATAATAATAATAATAATAATAATAATAATAATAATAATAATAATAATAATAATAATAATAATAATAATAATAATAATAATAATAATAATAATAATAATAATAATAATAATAATAATAATAATAATAATAATAATAATAATAATAATAATAATAATAATAATAATAATAATAATAATAATAATAATAATAATAATAATAATAATATAATAATAATAATAATAAATAATAATAATAATAATAATAATAATAATAATAATAATAATAATAATAATAATAATAATAATAATAATAATAATAATAATAATAATAATAATAATAATAATAATAATAATAATAATAATAATAATAATAATAATAATAATAATAATAATAATAATAATAATAATAATAATAATAATAATAATAATAATAATAATAATAATAATAATAATAATAATAATAATAATAATAATAATAATAATAATAATAATAATAATAATAATAATAATAATAATAATAATAATAATAATAATAATAATAATAATAATAATAATAATAATAATAATAATAATAATAATAATAATAATAATAATAATAATAATAATAATAATAATAATATAATAATAATAATAATAATAATAATAATAATAATAATAATAATAATAATAATAATAATAATAATAATAATAATAATAATAATAATAATAATAATAATAATAATAATAATAATAATAATAATAATAATAATAATAATAATAATAATAATAATAATAATAATAATAATAATAATAATAATAATAATAATAATAATAATAATAATAATAATAATAATAATAATAATAATAATAATAATAATAATAATAATAATAATAATAATAATAATAATAATAATAATAATAATAATAATAATAATAATAATAATAATAAATAATAATAATAATAATAATAATAATAATAATAATAATAATAATAATATAATAATAAATAATAATAATAATAATAATAATAATAATAATAATAATAATAATAATAAATAATAATAATAATAATAATAATAATAATAATAATAATAATAATAATAATAATAATAATAATATAATAATAATAATAATAATAATAATAATAATAATAATAATAATAATAATAATAATAATAATAATAATAATAATAATAATAATAATAATAATAATAATAATAATAATAATAATAATAATAATAATAATAATAATAATAATAATAATAATAATAATAATAATAATAATAATAATAATAATAATAATGGTTGTAATTAGAAACTATTTTGAGAAAAAAATAGAAGAGAGAAAATTTAATTTTTTTTCTTGGTCCACCAAATATATTCCTTTTATTGAGAGAAATTATTCATTCACCTAATTGATTCATAAAATTGATGATTTTATTGTTAACAAGAAATTGTTACCCACGATAAAGTTGATGATTTTCCACCAAGACGAAGATGATTCTAAATGTTGTCAATAGTGACATTCCTTAGATATTATTAATCAACTTTTGCTTTCAATTTGAGATTCTAGTGAGGATAGAAGCCACTCGTCAACAAAAACATTTATGATTTATTAATATACCCTTTTGGTGGATGGATTGGATGATGATATATAAAGGATGTTCGGTATCCATTGTGGACATGGAGGATTTGCAATGATGATTCAAAGTGGAATATTACCATTCAATGGAATATTACCATTTGAGCTACACTTTATGTGGAATATTACCAATCAATGCATGATTGCGCTCTTGTATTGCCTTAAAATTTCCAAAGTATTGCCTTTAGTTCATTTTTGTCGTTGTAGTTGTGTTGGCATGTTAACCCCATGTCGTCAGGTTGGCAATGTTCTGTCCAATTGATGATCTATTTGGGTCCAGGGCAGACATGTTTTAATGATTTTCTATAAATTTAGACAGGCAGGGCAATAGATAGAATATAACAGTGATTTTATTTTTATTGACAGCTTGATCTGCTATCACAATTACTTGATAAAGGTGTAATTACTTGATAAGTATCCATGTTTTTTGTTACCTGGAATCTAGATTTGTGAATCTAAATAGATGGTTTTCTGCTATATTCATATAATTTTCTGGATTAGCATCTTTCTATGCTTATGAGTTTGACATCAAATCACTTGGGGGAGAGCTGGGCATGTTTCTTTCTTCACACTGTTTCTAGTTTTAAGCAATTGGCCTTGGCAGCTTGCCATTATTTTGTTTAACTACATTGGACATTCTCTCCCTGGCTTAGACCACAAAACCAAAACCACGCGTGGATGGTGCTAAAATTCACACTTGTAAAGGCACTATGGATTTGTGAAATCAATTATATGCTCTGCCAAAGTGCTGTGTTGTGGATCAATATTATGGGCATATCGAAAATTTGAAATAGAGTATAGTACATAACCAAAGTCAAGATGGTAGATGAAAGTTATTTCATGTTGACTAGAAGCCTCCTAATTATTCGGAGATGATACGAACTTGAGCTTACCTCCAACAAAGGGACACATGCTAGATTTCAATTAATTACTCAATAGTTATGATACTAAAAATTAGTTTTTTTTTTTTGGACTTAATACTAAATAGTAATATATAAATTGTAAATTAATACAAAAAGGAGAAATGCTTACACAAACAAAATCTATACAAAGTAAATCAATACAAAATCTATACTAGGCACAAGGCTGCCAAGCTCTATACTTGGGCAACATGGAAAGATTGTTCACAACAAAATAAAAGTAATTTTTTTATACATGCCCCTACAAAGTAAAACCATGCTTGTCGCCAATGTGGGTTTATGTATATAACTATGGCCATTCCAAGCAATGCCACGCTGTAAGATGCTAGCAAGCTTGGATAAAATGCATCCATGTTCATCCATCCAGTTTCTTCTTCATTCTTTTCTGTATTCTTGGATGATGATGAAAGAGATGGATGTGCATTGCAGCTTTTATTTAGTGGGGGTCCACACAACAAAGGATTATCCTCGTAGCTTCTACTTTCGAAAGTTGCAAATTGTGTGACCATCTCTGGGGTTTTTCCAAACAAGTTATTGTGTGCTATGGTGAAAACAGCTAGTTCGTTCAATTGAGTAAGCTGAGGAGGAATTTCCCCATCTAAGTTGTCGAATGAAAGGTCCAAGCTCTCAATTTCCTTCAAGTTTGAAAACATTGATGGGATTGGCCCTGTGAAGCTGTTGTGGGATAAGTTTAGCACCTTAATAGTGCTGAGGTTTCCAAGTTCTGGTGGAATCTCTCTTGTCAAATTGTTGCAGGAAAGATCAATTCCAGACATGTAGGAGAGGATTCTTCCATTGTAAGAGTAAGTAAAAGTTTTTGTCGTGAACTCCACTTGTGGTTGAAAAGTGAAATTTGCATTATCAATCCAAGCACTTTTAGAGGTATGTGATTTATCCCAACTATTTCTAGATCTTAGGCAAGGGAGAATATGACCAGATAGGTGGTTATGAGAAAAATCTATCAAACTTATTTTCTTCAACTTACACAACTGAACTGGGATTTTACCTTCGATGTAATTATTATCCAAAAGCAGCTGACCAAGGTTAGACAATGTATCAATCCATTTTGGAATGTTTCTAGTAAAATAATTATGGCCAAGATCAAACATCACCAAATTAAAGCTATTAAAGAATGTTTTTTTCCAGTGGCCTTTGCAATCTATTCTTAGATAAAAAACCTAGTTTAATGCTCGAAGGGAAATTTGAAGGAAGGTTTCCAGAGATATTATTGTCTGAAAGGTCCAGAACTTGAAGTGCATTCATATTTCCTGTCCACTGTGAGAGCCTTCCGTGGATATTGTTGTGACTGAGATCAAAGATACTTAATGAGGAACTATTAAATAAACTGTTCAAAAGTTGACCTTGCAAACTATTGTTAGAGAGCAAGAGAATAGAGCAACAAGTGGCCAATTGCCTAGGCACCTCTCCTAATAATCTATTATTGGACAAGTCTAATATTTCCACAAAGCTCATATTACCGAGAGAAGGAGGAATTGTTCCATTGAAACCATTTCCTAACATATTTAAATTCCATAGTTTTGGAAGATATGCTCCAATTAGTGCTGGAACATGGCCACGTAAGTAGTTCTCAGAAATGTCCAAGTAGTCTAAACTCATATTTGAATGACTTGACAGCCGAAGTTGTCCTGAAAGGGAATTATTGACCAAGAAGAGTGTAGACAAGCCCGTGTTGTTCTCTAATAGCTAATATGGAAATCCTCCACTCAGTTGGATGTGCGAGAGATCAACATCTCTTAAATTGCGCTGGTAGTAAAGGAATTTAGGAAACATTCTGCCATATCCGTAACCAGACAAGCCGAGAATAGTTAATTGAAATTTTGAGGTCAAACTATATTGCTCTGCTTCAGCAAATATATTATTTCCCTGGGAAAACAAGGACTCAAGTTTTGTATGGTTGAAGAATGGGCTGAGTGTCACTGGAATTTGGAATTGATTGTATAAAAGATCTAGGAATTCAAGGGATTTTAGAGTCCTTAGAGGAGATAGAGATATATTCCCTGTCAATAGATTGTAGGAGAGATTTAATTGGTGAAGAGATGTCAAATTAGTCATACACAGAGGCAAGGTACCGTTGAGATTATTGAGGCTGATATCTAGGTTTTTGAGTAGGTTTAATTCACATATACCTAAAAATTATTTAGTAATAAATAACTTAGTCAAAATTAAGGAGACATGCACACAACGGCAGACACACAAGGGGGTTTAAGGGAGATTGATCGTACCTTGGGTTATGGGTATAAGTTCATTTAATTGACAACTAGACATTGAAAGATCCTCTAGTGAGATTAAGTTTCCCATAGTCTGCAACATGCTATAATTAAGAGTAGTAGTGCAAGACAACTATAATTCTTTTAGACTCTTCAGATGAGGCCAACCTAAAAAAATTAAACAAAAACAAAAAGCTATTATTGAAGAATATGGAAAGAATTGAAGAAGTTAAAAATATCTCTTATTATTTTTTCAAAAAAAAATCTCATAAAAATTATTTATTTTTTATAACACATTTTTTTATAAAATTAAGTAATAATAAAATAAATACAATTATTTTACAATTTTATTACTTAATTAATGTATGTAATTTATGTCTAAAATAAATAAAATATGATATGATTAGTTAGTGGTAGAACTAAAATTCTAAGAATTAGATCAGTAACAAGTAATTGTGAAGCAGATGAAAATGTTAAAATTAACCTCGAGTAAGTTGGGAAGCATTCAATTGTGTCATGTACAAAGTTCGAAGAGAAACCAGTGCCCCAATGCTTTGGAGGAAGTTATCATCCACAGTAGAATCATCCAACCATAACTCTTTGAGATTGTTCAAATGGTAAGATCTTAGCAAATTTAGGTAAAATAATAAATTATACAAAGTACAATCTTGAAAACAAGACTTAAAAGTTAAGAAATGTAAGTATTTCTATATGTTAGGGAATGACCAAATGATGTATGATATAATAACTAGGCTTAGCATTTACCAATCCCAACTGAATCATATATGTATGATATATCCCTCAATTTTTCAAAAATTAAGATGAGCAAAAAATTCATAACTAACCTTTCACATTTATTGATCCTTTTAGCTGGTTGTGACGAAGATATAAACACTCAAGAGATGAAAGCCCTTTGAGGGACGACAGAATGCTACTGTCCAATTTATTAAAACTCAGATCAAGGACGTATAGATTGCTTAACCTCAATACTTCTTCATCACCTGGAGAGAAGATTGATATACATATATTAGCTTTTTGGCTCAACCAACAATGGAAAGTACTAACGAGAGAAGTTGAGTCAATGAGATCAGAAGCATAACAGCCTTTTTATTTTAGAAAAAAAAAATAAAAGAGTTGTAATTTTCAAATGTACGGCATGAGAATAAAATTGTAAACAAGAAATTTAAGTTATTTGCATGTAAAGGGTAGACTTCCTAGTATTTCATCCGGTTTCGGTCAAGCATTGAACAACTCAAATCTGAATAAATTGTTTTGAATTGCACGGCAATATAATTCGTTGGCGGATTGGCATATGAGAACTGCTTCTCTTAGCACATCCCACCTTTCCGGAAAGTTATAATACTAGAAAACGGGAAAAAGAAAATTCCAATCTTACCTCGAAGAGACATGAAGCCTTCAATTTCATTGTGTCCTAAATATAATACCTCCAAGCTCGTCAGATAATGCAAATCTGACAACATGCAATGATGTACAATGTGAGGGGAGAGATATATTCCCTCAATATCAGTTCCTTAAAAGCTATAATACTTATTAAATATCAATATTATCCCTAAAAAGACAATAATATCGAGTCTTACAATTAGTTGAGACAGTATTGAAATTTTTGTATTCTGAATATTAGTTATTTTGATTTTTTCTTTTTCTATCCTTTTGGTTTCCCTTGAACCCAAAAAAACAAAAAATGATATTACCAATAGTTTTTGGACAAATCTTGTACAAACCTATATTATAAGTGTATATGTTTTTATATATATCACCAATAATTTATCGATAGGATACATTATAATTTATTATACTATATTATTTGCTAAACTCTTAAAATCAAGGACATAGCTTATGGGGATCCATTCCATTCTCTTGCAAGAGATTTTTTCTTATAATCTTAAAGTTTCAACTGCAAATTCTTCTTTTGTTTTGGATTTTGTTAATTTTTGCAAGGAGATACAAAAATGAAAGCAATTAACAATTCAAAACCATTCTTTCTATCTCTTCCATCTCAATAGGTGTTTCTTTCTTTCTTTCTTTAACTTTTTTTTTCTCTTATTAATTCTTGAGTTGGATTTTAACATAAGTCACTTAAAAGGCTAATATATTTAGGTTTATTGGTAGATATTCAACTATTATATATATAAGTATATAAATTTAGAAAAAGAAAACAAGAGATAAAATGAAAATTTTAAAACTTTGCACAATTTATTTTTGTTAATTTGGTAGAATTAACAATATTATATATTAAAGATTCATTGTATTATCCCAATCTCCTTACTATGGATGGCGCTCCTTATTATTTTCTACCTTTTTTTTTTTTACAAAATTGGCTCCATTTATCTCTTTTTATATATATATGTTTGTAAAAGTCAAATGCTTTCAAAAAAAAAAAAAAAAAAATTTGCCAGCTGATTTTTATAGTCGTGTATAGGCATGGTCACCATGAGTCTTACCTTGGACGTCGACTTTTCCTTTTAGTCTGAGTGTTTTCAGAGATGAAAGGGCACGTAGAGATGACAGGATGTTGCTGTTGAATTCATTACCGGCTAAATTGAGAGTCTCCAAATGGGCGAGACTTGATAGTTTGTCGAAGCCTGCATATGTGAGAGGAGTATAATATCATGCATAATAAAGGATATATATAGAGTATATCATCTTATTTATGGGTCTCTTTTTGTTTCAAAAAAAAGAAAAAAGAATCCATCTCAGCTTGTGATTATGAAATGAACAGAGCAAGAACCGTAGAAAGAGTACCTTCAATCTCAATACAGCCAAGTATTTTGTTCCCAGATAAGTCAAGACTTGTAAGATCTTTGAAAGGAAGAAACAAAGAAGCATTCAAGTACCACCCTCCAGAACCCGGATCCACTGCATCCAAAAGATCAAGTTCGGTGACTCCATTCGTTGTCTGGTTGCACGAGACTCCTGCCCACTTACAACAATCAGCATCTGTCCCCCAGGAAGACTCCTCGCTGTCATAAGTAAATGGATGATTTAAGAAAGGCTTGATTTGTCTCGTGTTCCGAGCAACCATGACATTGAGTTGCCCATTCCTCTAATAACAAAACCAAAATCACTAGCATCCATGACCTAATAATAAAAGCCACTAGCCCCATTTGTATGTTCCCAGCACCTCTTACTACTTGGTAATATTTGTTGCCATCGGGAGGTCTTCTATATATGGACGGAGACGGTGGTGCATTTACGTATTTTTTACAGAAGGGTCCCATGTTTGTAGAAAATGCAGCAAGAAATTGGCATGCAGATGGTGGAAAAGTGGCTAACATTTAATTTTATCAACATTGACTTGTTAGGGTCAAGCTGCGTAAATTTGGGTTGAGACAAACTCAGTCATCCGTAAGAAATTATACGTGTTCTCTTCTCTCGTGGGAAATTGGTTTGCCTGGCAGCCGGCAGGTAACATCAACTCTTCTTTTTTATTTTGGACCTTGACAGGATCGAACTGCCTAAATGTGGACTTAGACAAGCTCAATTATCCATATGAAATTGTAGACAACCTCATTAGCCAGAAGGCTTCTTTCGTGGATTGGCCCATTAGTTAGCCCAAAATTTTAATTGTTTCATAAAAACAATAAGTTATTTTTATATAAATATAACTTTAAAAAATTAAATTAAATAATTAAATTAATTAAAAAATAAAATAATATTTATATTATTTAATATAATATTTTTAAATATTAAAATATATATTTTAATAAAATTTAAAATATTATTATAAATATAACATAATATTTAATATATTTTATTTTAATTTTTTTAGTAATAATTTACATTTTATATTTTTAAATATAATAAAAAAATATAATAATTTAATTATATAATAATTAACATATTTTATTAAGAATCAATTAAAAAGATTAAAATAATTATAAAAATAATATTATAAATGTTATAAATAAATTAAATAACTCTTAACCTATTAAAATAAAAATAAAAAATTATTTTTGTTATTAAATTATTTATTATATTAACTTTTTTAATTACGTATTGTTGGTAAAAATTTTAAACTAATAATATTTTTATATTATTTTTTGTATTTTTAAAATTATATTTTTTTTAACATTATAAAATTTATTAAAATAAAATAATTTTATTGTTATTAATTTGACTAATAGTTATTATTCGAAGTGTATTTTATATTATATCTTAATATACATAATATGAATTATAAAAAAAATGTAAAACGGAATATATTCATATAAATTTTTTTATTTAGTAAATATTAAATGCAAGTTTAAATGATTATTTAGGTATATCATTTAATTATAATTTTAGTATTTTCTTTGTAAGTTGGATGTCTTAATAATGCAGTGTTAAGAGTAGTTTAGGTCTTTTATATATAGACATGAAGACAGAGGTGCATTTACATATTTCTTATGGAAAAGTCCCATGTTTGTGGAAAATAAAGCAAGAAAAATTTTTTGGGATAAGTTATTATTTTATTAATTTTTTAAACCTTATTTGTAAGACTAAAATTTTATAACTATTTACTTATTTAAATAATATGAAATATAAATTTTAATTTTATAAAAATTTTATTTTTTTAAAATAATATAAATTATTTTTATCATGTGATTCATATTATTCTTATTATTAATTATTATATTTATTTATATTTTTAAAATAATTTTATTTCATATTATATATGATAAATGAGAAAATTTTAAAATTAAATATAATTAATTTAATTTTATATAAAATTTTTAAATAATTTCATAAATTTAAAAAATAATTTTTTTAATTTAATTTAAATAAGTAAAATATGTTGTATTATTTGGTTCTACTGACAGTTGACCATGCTAACAAGTCTTACTTTTCATTTCAATCGCGTTCTCTCATAGAAAATTGGTCCACAGGATAAGTAGCCACTAGCCCCATTTGTACATTATGAGCACCTCTTACCACTTACTTCCTAATATTTGTGGCCGTTAAGAGCAGTTCATGTCTTCTATATATGGATAGAGACGGAGGCCTCAAGTTTTTTCGTAAAAACAGAACTACCACATGACTTGAAGGATAAAAATTATTTTATCAATTCCCTAGAAACTTATGTCATTCACACCGTCAAAATTTTACAACTGCCGTGCTGGTTGGTTCTACTGTACTGCCAAGTCTTCCCTTTTCATTTCAATCGGATTCTATCGTAAAAAATTGGACAGCAGGCAAGTGGTAGATAGCATTAACATTTAATTCTACCGTGGCTTGTCCTAGACTTGTTATGGTCAAGTTGCGTAATTTTGGGTTTATACTAGTAAATGAAGTGAGCAAATCTATGAAAGGGAGTCAACTAAGGAAAAGAAGAAACTGAGGAAGAAATTTCCTAGAAATTTGCCTCATTGGCCTAAAACTTCTCTAATTTCCACAACAAAAGCAACTGCGAAGACTTGGGTTTTTCGTAAGCACGTGGAAGACTTGAAAAGTAGAAAGTGGGGAAAGAGTTTCCTAATTTCCACAATCACGTGGACAGAAGAATAGACCAAATAAGAAGCCATGAAGCAGCACTGACAGTACATGACAACAAAAGCAAAAGCAATTGTTACATCGGTGTGGTTAGTAGGCAGACAGAATTTAGAAGAGAAGAAAAGTCTTTATATTTGATTTATTAGCATCCCATTTCTATTCGTTAAAAAAATAAAAAAATCTTGCTAAACATGACTCCTGAGTCACTTTCTAATTGATCAGAAAGGGTAATAAGAACACTCTTTACTTTTGAAGCCCTCCATAGGATTGGATAGGATAACGAAGTGCTCCTAATGATGAAAAATTTACCATTAAACTTCACGATTTTTTAAAACCGTGCCATTTTGTACTTTTGATAAGTGCAAAAGGCTTATGTTTTGCGCAAAGCTTACTAGCTATTTTGCTGAAAGATCCCAAATTACTCTCCATACAGAAGCTGAACCAGGGTTCCCCCTAACTGCACCGTCTATGTTGAGTTCAACGCAATCCCCAATTGAAGCCTGCCAGCCCACCAACTGAAGTTTGTTTAGTATCCAAGATTGGGTGTCCTGCCATAATACACTCAAGATAAAGTGAAAAAATAGACTATGTAAAATAATCATCAAAATTACAATGTTAAAACACTTGTTCATTCCTCTAGTACCAAATTTTTTAGTATGTTATTGTCAAAACCAATAATCAATTCTCAAAATTTAAATTTAGAATATCACAAATAATTCTTACAAATTGTTAATGGCCCAATGATATCTGAGATACCCAATTATGATAATTTTAACATCAAAGTGTTAACGACGGGTTGAGACTGGGATACCCCATAGCCTCTTCTTGCCTTACAAATTGCAGATTTGTTCAGGCCCCAAGATCCAGACCATAGCCCTCTCTAACTTGACCTAGGATTCGACCCGTGAGCCATCATAATTCCATTCCATCAAGATTCAGCCCAATCACACACCGATAATTCTAATGACGGTCGATTGTGTCTCTCATGAAAGCTTTTCTATTATTATTTTACTTGGGGTTTGTAGGCATCTTTGCAGAGTATATCTACCATTGAGATGCAAGGGTGATGTCACACACGCACTACTAATTAAATTAACAATGAAGCATGAAAAAGAGTAATTAATAAAAGAAAGGCTTTAAGTAATGGGAAATTTTAAAGCCCAGCCTACAATTAAGATGGGTAGTTCTAATTGTTAAATTCAAGATAAATTATGCATTCTTTGGTTATCACCACTCTATATATGATGGAAAGTCATGTGAGAAATAAATAATTATAAGGCATCTCGAGTACAGTATTATTCTTCGATGACCACTAGAGTGTTGACATCTCTAGTTTCTCGTATCAGATTGGAAATGGACTCCTTTGCGATGTTGGGTCTGGATTGAAACCATGCATAGGTGATGTTGACGTACAAGCCAGCCATGGCCTACGGGATGAGAGGTGATGTATGTTTGGCAAATTAGAACCATATAACTTTTAGAGGGAAAAAAGTCATGATAGCGTAGCTTATGCTATTAAAGCACATATAACACTCAAGTGTTAGAAATGAAATTAGGGAATCATTGAAAAATGTCAATATGCACAAATGTCAAAAAATAAAATCATTGAAAGGTTTTCAATATTGTAGTAGTAAGCCTAGCAAAATATCAAAAATAGGACTTTGGTCTGGAAGGGGTCTAGATCTAGCCGACCCTAGTCACAATTGTTTGTCTTGTCACATCTTGATAATGTCTAAAATTGAAATTTATATATTCCGTAGAAGTGTTGAGTGATCCATATATTCAGCGAGGTGTTTTCATGCTATTGCAAGAATAGGTTGTCTGCATATTTCGTTACATGCCCCCAATCGATCGGTAGGTGGCGATATTTCTCCTAACATACAATTCTTGAACAGTTGCACTTCAACTGCAGGCTTTGACCCAAGATGTCACATGGCACACACATGCACACATCTTTTTGTTTCTTTTTTTTTTGGTTTTTAGAAAAGTATTAGCTGGATTCTTTTGGGCGGAAAACCTTGCAGGCTAGGAAATGTAATGCAATATAACAGAACGGATTTTCTTCCAAAATCAAAGTGCCAATTTTCATGAACTCACTCCGAGTGAAGGCACATGTTAATTCCTTGTTTTTTTACTTTTTTCTTCGTCTTTGAAATTTCATTGCAATCTGGGATTCATACTCAAACTCGCCTTATAAAAATTCATTCCTCTCCTAACTTGGATGAGGACCAAAAGATACATTCAGTATCTTGACAGTCACAAAAGAAAAAAAAAAATTACAAATTAATCTTATATTCATGAACAAATATGATCAATATGAAATATATCTCACCCAAAAGTACTTGTGAAATTGAATCTATATTGAAACCCCATTGAAAAGGAGGTTCAGTAACAATTGCTGAACTAATAGTGCTAGTGCAGAATAGGCCAGGGGAGCTATAGACGGAGCAAAAGGCTTGAAATGACACCAAGAGCAGAAGGAAAATTGCAGCTAGGAACGTGAGACATTGCCAAGAACAAAACACGTAGATCTTCAGGAATCTTCCAATTTTGACCTTCCATCGGCTGTTGTAGTGCTTGTTAACGTCTTCAATCTTCTTATCTAAGAATGGAACCTTGGTGAGTCTAATGGACTTGCTCATGCCATTCCACAGGTTGGCAACTTCCTCGTCCAATTTCATGCGGTTCAAAATGATACCCTTTTGTCTTAGTAACTCTACATCATCCGCAGTGTTGACGATACTATTCATTAATTCTATGTATCGAGTGAAAATTAACGGTCCAGACCCGCTTGATGCCTCGTATGCTACTAAGTTCCTTAGAAGCCCCTCTGTGTTCATGTCTAGACTAATGATGGGTAGGTAAAATGTTACTGACTTGACATCGGCTGCAAAACGCACCCGGATTTGGAGAGCTCGGTGACAGAAGGAATGGCGATTTCCTTTATCAATGGTGGCTTCTTGCAAGTTTTGTTGTTTGCATTATCCGATTTGGCTTCTTTGTTGTTTTGTGAGGAGATGAAGCATAGAAGATATTTCAGGACTGCAAATCCGGGAAGTTTGGAGATGATTGTCCAAGGCAATTTGATAATGACTAATTGGCCTAGAACATAGCAAGGCCTTGACGAAGTACACCGGACCAATGTTCAGCTTGGAAATTAGCTTCCAAATCACCCTGCAAAGATCTCGGACATAGCTTGGATCCCCACAACATCCTTCTTTTCCTGAATTGCTGTCATCGGTTTGATCCTCTGCAGCCTCCACAATCTCCAATGGAGCTTCCACCTTGGGCACAATTGTGTCTGACAAATAATAGTCTAGCAGGTGAGCCCATGAGAAGTTTGTGAAGTAATTGGTCTTAAATGTTGAAACCAAAGTTGTTGTGGCGAGAGAATGTCTACTGTGTGCTTCTATATGCACTTGCAACCTAAGGACCCCGCACCCCCTCACACACCATACACCGTAATTGGATTGAATATACTAGATAAATGAAATTTAGTATCCAAAAATTTTTTAATTAAAAAGTTTAAATTGTTGATAAAAAAAAAAAAAAAAAAACAGATTACTTATTAGATTCGGACACGCTTCCTCGTATAAACCCATTACAAAAGAAAGTGTAAGTCAATGTGTCAGAGACTTAACTATTTTGTGCACGTGCAACATAAGTTGAATTTGAAACATGAAAGAGCTCAAGCGAACGGCTCAAAGCCTTTGTTTGGTAGCCAAAACGCTTTCCTCGTCATTTACATGAAAGAAACGAGAAAATTGAAAATTGCTTGAAACGTACAATAGTTATAGGAGAATATCAAACTAATTTTTTTTTTTTTTTTTTATATCTTCAACTCTTTATATTTATGATAACAAGATAGATATAATTAATTAAATTTTTTTTTGTTGTGCTTATCATGTATCTTTTTAAATAAATTTAATTAATTATTTTTGAATTAAAAGCAATTCTTTAAACAGTGGTAGTCAAATACGCATGCGCACAGTTTGGCTTCTAGCCAAAAGTACAAGAAGCAATTACTGACCAGTTGCCCGGTAGGCGCAGCTATCACTATTAGAGTTCATACATACATACATACGTACACATACATACATACATCTTGCGGTCCCCGTCCGTGGACGGCATACAGAACCAGATCATCATCTTGCGGTCTAAAATGATTCCGTAAGGAATCACGTTAAATCAAGCCATTCAAATTTTCAAAGGCTGATGTTTAGTGAAACTCTCTTCAAATATGGCTGTGCAACCAAAATTCTTCTGTTTTTGTTTTCTATGCCATTATTTCAATGAACTATAGACATGGGACAACTGTGTTGATTATAAGAATTTATCATTGTACCTAATTTTGGCAGGTGAGGGAGACACTGACAACGATAATTTTAATATCAATGAGTTATAAAAATTTGTATCAAAATAATAACAATATTTACTTGCTATCTTATATTAGATATTTTATACCATATTTTCATATATAACAAAAATACATGTAAAGACTAACAAGTTTTAGTGAAACTTGAGTGAAAATAAAAATTGAAAAAATTTTTATTTAATGTTAAAAAATTATTTAAATTAAAAATTTAAATTGTTGAAAAAATATTAAAATTAAATTTTTTATTAAATTTTAACATACTCACTCACTTGTATAAGTCTATTATTCAGAAAATGTAAACAAATCAGGTATCTTTCTTTGAATTATCTCTCACATCATTTTCTAACAAAGAACATTCTCTTTGACTGCTATGACGTGACGCGGTTTTAGACAATTTTTTCCATTTCCACATTTTCCACATTTGATTAGACTTTTGGGAATTGTACTTTCACTCTTTCTTTAGAATATGATTGTCACATGAATATTAATTTTTTATTTTATACACAAATATTAGTACGTGGTCATATTCTATATAATATAAATAAATATAATACTATTATAAATATTTAATTACTTTTATATAATTTATATACTTTCTATATAAGTTAATATATCAAAAGAATTAATTTAATTTTAAAAACAATAATCTTATTTAAAAAAATAATAATAATATATTTTTTTATATAATTTAATATTAAATAAAAGAGAATAAAATTAATTTTCTTAAAAATAATGGACACTTCACTCATTTGACACTTTTATTTTTCATACATATATATTTTTTATGATCAGGAATTTATTTTAAAAAAATCTCAGAGTAGTGCCCTCAACAAGCCATATTGCATTATATTTATTATTAATTACAACTTTATAATCATCTGACATATAATCAAAATAAATGATGAAATCACAAATGTTTACATCTATTTTGTATTAAGACCATACAAAATGTAATGAAGTCTAAAAAAAATTAATAATAATAGAATTCTTGAGCCAACTATGACTATTTTTGTTGGTGACAAAGTAATGGAACAACTCAACTTAGATATTGATATATAAAAAAGTTATTAATAATCAATTATAACAATTATTTTTAAATTTTATAGTCATAAGGTATCTATGATAAAAGAAGACAAAATATTGAACGAAAATTAATTTTGTTTAATCAATGATTATTATTTTATCAATCATCAATATTTTCAATTTTTAATCTTGAATAACATGTTATTAATTGCAAACAATCAATCACTAACTATTCACTACATCATACGAGCTGTTGCCCGATAGTTTAAGCTATCAATATCAAAAAACACACACACACACACACACACACATATATATCTTGCGGTCTAAAATGATTTCATATGGAATCACGTTAAATCAAGTTGTTCAATTTTCCAATGGCTGATGTTTTGTCAAACTTTCTTCAAATATGGCCGTGCAACCAAAATTTTTCTGTTTTTGTGTTCTATGCCATTATGTCAATCAATTATATGCATGAGATAAATGTTTTATCATAGAGTTTGCTTTTCTCTAACTTTAATAAAGTAGTCTAATTTATTGTACAGTGCAATCAGTACAATCTTCTCTTATAAATTTATAGAGTGTCACACCTTTTTTTTTTTTCATTTTTTAACAAAAAAAAAAAAAGAATATGCCATTACTTTCACTTAATTCAAACTAATGTGTCTTTCTTGAAGATATGAGTGTTGTGTGGCTCATTAGCTTTGTTAAAAAATGTTAGCCTTGTTTCATATTGAGTAAAAATGTTTCCATATTGAGTAAAAATGTTTGCTTGCTTTCTTACATGAGAAATTTTGTGTTAATCCAAATTAACTGGTTTTAGTATTTATCTTGTGTTCTTTCAGATGTGTTAATGAGTGACTATTATTGTGTTTATGTTTCCTTGCCTTCTAAAAAAAAAAAAAGAAAAAGACATTAGTGTATTAAGATGCACATTATAAAGTTAAAAATTATAAAAATTATAATAGTTTAGGATTTTGTGAATGTATATAAAATTTCATAATTCTATCATGCAATGATAGATACTAAAAAGGTTACGCTAAAAGTTTAGTTATAATTAAATTTACACTTACCAGACTCTATTTTATATCTTATTTATAGATCTATAAAAAAACATGCAAAGACTAACAAATCTTAGTAAAGCTTGACCAAAATAATTTTTTTTAAAAAAAAAAAAAACTTTTACCCCTCTTTATTAAGCCAAAATTCTAGATATTAGCCAAACATTTTTATACAAAATTTGATCAGGTTCTCTTTATATAAATTTAGCATAAAATGTATGTGGGGCAGTTTATATGACCCAAAAACTGAAAAAATTGATGCATTTTTTCCTCTCTTACAAAGTGAATTGACATGCAAATTAAAACTAAAAAAACTAATATGTTTTTCCTCTCTTGGAAAATGAATTGATATGCAATTAAAATGTTTTTTTCCAACTTTATAGGACAACATATTTTTGTCTCTTTTAGACATTTATAATGACAATTTTGTAGTTTTTAATAATTTTATAGATGGATTCTTGACAATAAATGTTAATTGTTACAAGAAACATAAATCAATATATTTTTTTATATAAAAAAATAGAAGTATATGCAAAATAAAGTACATTAAATATAAATATCCTAAGTTTAATGTATGTAAAATATTGTTAAAATTATTGTTTAGTTGGATGTCAATGATCATAGACTAATAATGTCTGGAGTATCTTCATTTTTTTTTTTTGTGTTCATCTTGAAAAGTATTTTTTTTAATCTTTGTTATGTGATTTGCATATATTCGGACCATCACAAGGCCTATAACTTCAAAAAAGGCCAAGATTTTCTATTATAATCAATGGAAGGAATGCCAAAAACTTAAAAATAATAAAAAAAAACTAGAAGTAAGGTTTTTGACTAGGAAAAAAAAAATTATTGCACGTGATGAAGAAGCTTTGTGAATAGCATAGCCCAATAGGGCAATTCCCTTGCCCCTACCAAATATAAACTTTTTTATATAAAATTTTAAACTTTTTTAAAATTTTCATTTTATCCACGTTAAAATTTTTTTACCCTACTCCTACTCAGTATCTAAAATTGTTTGATTAATAGACTTGAAAAACTTAACCTATATAAATTACTAGATTTATCCATTGTTTTTTCTTAATTGCTCCAATAAGTTGTTTTATTACATTCATTAGATTTAAAAATAAGTGTATAAATTACTATATGTAATTATGTATAACTAATTTTAATTTAAATTATGTATAATCTAAATAACTTATTAATTTTTCTTTTAAAATAAATAAACTTGTTAATGTTTATCACATTAAGAATTTTAATAATTATTTAAATAATTATTAAAGGAATAAAATAATATATATATATATATATATATTGTAAAGCATTTAAATGAAAGATACTATTTCTAATAAATATGTAGTTTTATAAGTATTAGATAGATATATAAATATTTATAATTTATTAATATGATAAAATATAAGACAATAACAACTGAAAAACATTATTTATATAGGAACATAGATCTAAGTTTACCAAGATAGTAGGACAATCAAGTCGTTCAATTTCTCAATGCTGATGTTCAGTCAAACTTTCATCAGATCAAGAAGCAACATTTTCTTTGACTGCTAACAATCGGCTGCATATTGCTTACAAGACCCCAAACAAATATCACATTTGGCAACAACATTAGAAATAAAAGTTTTGGAAATTGCGCTTTCGCTCCTTTATTGGAATGTGATTGGGACGTGTCGCGGTTTGAAGAGACACTTTGGAGTTGAACGGTGGGAAGAGCATGCTGCTTTTTGTCGACCTACGATATATGTCAGACATTGTGCTGTATGAAACCTCTTATTGGGACAGAAAAAGGAAAAGAGATAATAAGACAAAAAAAAAATTCTGGTTGAATGTCGAAAATATTTTGATGAAAGAAAAAATTAGTTTTTTTTTTCTATCCATCAAATATATTTTTTTTATTGAAAGAAATTATTGATTTACTATTTATATAATTATTAATTTATTCATATTAATTATTTTTATTAATATTCATCAAATTTTATTATAAAAAATTGAAACAATTTTGGTTTTATTAAGTAAACACAATTCAAATAAATAAGAGTTTATTTAAATTTTTTCATTGTATGTACTTAAATGACATTTAAATATAATTATAAATTTCATAAATACGAAAAATTTAAATAAATTTATATTCAACTTATTTTGATTTAAGAATAATTTTTAAAAAATTTATTTAACAGTTTATTTTATAAAAAATAGTTTAAAAATTATTTTACTGTGTCATTAGAATAAGATTTCCAAGAGAAGGATTTGAGGTCGAAACCTTGAATTCTCATAAATTTTTCATTAACTGTATGCTTTCGTGGATGAGTGGTTACTCATAATCAAGAGCGGACGGGTGCCCGTTCTCCTGAAAAATGAAAATTGAATTTCCTTAGATCTTCACTCAAGATATTTTGGCCCCACAAAAATTTATGAATCTTATATTCTCTCTCATTTTTTTTTTCAAAGTTCCCTTATTTATTTATTTTTAAATTCCCTACAATTTTTAAAATCCATAAATTTTTACGTAGAGAATTCTAACGTAAATTTTCTTTTCTATAAGCGGAAATTCCCACAAAAATCAACTATTCCTTATTATTATGAGTTGCTTCCAAGTCATTGCGTGCTCAGGGCTTCTTCTTAATGAAATGCATGTCATTTTATTGTGCATGACACATAAATTTTACGTAACCATCTGCCCACAGAGTACAACTATGGATAGAGTTTAAGTTAAAAAGTACAAGAAGCAAAGTACAAGCAGCATACAGAACCAGATCATCATCTTGCGGTCTAAAATGATTCCGTATGGAATCATGTTAAATCAAGTCGTTCATTTTGTCAAAAGGATGATGTTTAGTCAAACTTTCTTCAAATATGGCTGTGCAACCAAAATTCTTCTGTCAAATGACACACACACACACACACATTAGAGTTTTGTAAGTGTGGATTCATTATTTCTAATTAAATTTCACCTACATGAACTTAATTTCCCAAGTTCAGAACTCCTTCTTCCTTGCTCATAGGGTCTTCTCCATGAGATCTTAAGAGTGCATTCTTTCATATAGATTTGGTGTATTTGGAATTTTAAATCTAAAATGCTCTTAAAAAAAGACATTTTCTTAAAAACAAACAAATAAATAAATAAAATTAGCAACGCATAAACTCTTGTTTTATAAAAGCATGTACCATAGGCATATGTAATAGCCAAAACCTAACATCAGAATAGAATCATAATTTTGGAGGATATAATCACAATCATAGTTTATTGACTAATGTGGCGTTGACAATCCCAGACGATAATTACTATTTGCAAGCACATTCATCGGTCCACTGTAGCCTCTTCCTATTTGCAGGCATTACAAATTATGAAGAGAAGAATTGCACTTTTACCGAAGGACCATCCATCATGTACAATTCTTTAGTCCCACGAGGTCGCCCATTGAGCAATTTTTACCCGTTCTCACCATTGTGAAAGGTTTCCTTCCAGTTATATATCCGTTCTAAGTAAGTCGGAAATAGATTCGCTAGCTTTTTGTTTCACTTCTTCTCTTCACTTTCCCCCTCTAGCATCAACCCTCAATATTTGAGCTTCTGTTCTTCCCTTTAAAACTTCTTCATAATATAGTTGGTCTATGACAACTCCGACAACCTCAGAGGTGTCTCTGTTGCTTATGCATTGTCTATAACTTCCCATAGATATTGATTGGGATCATTTGTCTTTTTGTGATGTTGCCTTCTTTATTTGTCCACCTCTTGATACATTGAAAAAGTTAGGAAGGAACCCAACTTGGACATGAAATGAACATTGGAACATCGTGGGCATAAGTTGCAGTTAATAAGTCCTCTTGCAAACGAGATGGCAATCATAATAGATTGGTGTCTATTTCTTGTCCACTTATGATGTCTACATAATAGAACTTATTGATTTTGTGAGTTGCCATTGCTATCCGGCTGTATAATTTGCTCTATAGCTCCATTGAGGGGTCCTATTCTATCCGATGTGTCGATCTCCATGCTTTACCTGCAAGATTTTTTAGGTCACATGCCCCATTGATATGCAAATTTTTAGGCTTGTAAGCATCCACCAATGTTTAAGCTTGTAAATAAAATATGATTTATGAAATTGGTTTACTTATAGTTGGAAAACACAAAAGCCACAATAAACATGTGGGTTAAGAAACAAAAGCAATATGATATAAGCCGTTCATCTTTTGTAATACCCAAACTGTCGTGATGTTGTGATGTTGCAATGGTAAACTTAACTATTCTTTCTCTATCATGTGATAATCTTTTTTTAATTTATGAATTAAGGAAAAGAAAAGGAAAAGAAAAAAATTTTCCCCTAAATTTATTTTTTGTTTTCTTGAAAAATGTAAAAAAAAAAAAACTCAAAATTTAATTCTCTTTATATTTTTTTTTCTTTTTTTGAACAAGAGAAAATTAATAATTTAATTTCATTTTAAGTTTTTTTCCTTTTTCATTATAAAGACAAAAAATTATTGTTTAAGAGAAGAAAAGATTATTTATAATATAAGTATATATTAGTTTTCATCCTTAACAATTTATTTAATTATCTCTTAATAATTGAAGATAATAAAATAATTACTCACAAATTATCTTTTTTGAAAATTTAAATGAAAGATTTTTGAAATTTTTTTAATCTATATTTTTATTACTGAAATTTTTTTTAATCTATATTTTTGAAAAATTTAATTATCTCTTTACAACATAAGGGAAAAAACAAAAAAAAAAAAAGTTAAAATGTAAGTATTTTATTATTTCTAAATTGTAAATTTTTTCATAAATTCTTTCTTGTAAGTATTTTACTATCTCTAAATTTTTGACTATTTTCACAAATTCTTTCTTTCTTTCTCTTTTTATCTCTCAATGTGTGATTATGCCTCTATATTTAAGTTTTCACTATTTTTAAACTTTAATTTTAACTTCTTTCTTCCAATCAACAAGTTACATTTATAAATAAGTTTTTACTATTTTCTAAACTTTTAACTTTTTTTCTAACATTCGATTTAAAATTGTTATGTTTATTTATTTTTTTTTTTTTTTTTTTTTGTTTAAATTTCAAACAACATGAAAGTGTTTACCATTAATTTTTGCATGATTATATTTGTAAGATTGATCCTCTTTGTTTACATTGATTCTATTATATTATTTAGCATCTATTTGAATATATAGTTTTATTTTTACAATAACATATTAATTAAAATTTATCTTTACATTTAATATAACTCATATTAATATTTTTCACAATTAATTTCCTTCATATTTTTTCTTTTTTATTTTCCAAAAAAGAAATATACTATCTTAAATTTTCTGTCTATTCTTTTTTTTTTTTAAAAAAAAAAATTACTTCTTAATTTTTAATTTTCTTAAAAAAGAAAAAATCTACTAATATCATTTATTTTTTTCTTTATCTATGTAATTTTAATAAAACATAAAAAGTAAAAAATAAAAAAAAAAAATAAAAAACACTACTCCTAAATTTAACTTTTGTTTTCTTAAAAAAAAATTATAATTTAATTTTTTATATTTCTTTTTTAAATAAAATAAAATTAAAAATATAATTTTTAACTAATATTATAAATTTGTGCATAGTATAAATTTAATATTAATATTTTTAAAATACCAATAATTCTAATGATGGAGTCAACGTAAAGAAAATAAAAATCACTGGTCTCTACACACGTGTCACATTAGCAAAGATGAATAATAATATTTCTTTTAGTTTTTGGTCAAAATAAAAGTACAAAGCTACCTAGTACCTTGCTAGATCAAGTCCTAAATAAACTCCCCACATCTCTATGGTAAGAGAAGTGCAAAGGCTTATGTTTTGTGCAAAGCTTACTAACCATTTTCCTATAAGATCCCGAATTAGTCTCCATACATAAGCTGGACCTGGGTTTCCCCTAGCTGCACCATCTATGTTGGGTTTAACACAATATCGAATTAGAGCCTGCCAGCCCACCAACTGAATTTCTCTACTATGAGTTTGCTTAGTGTCCAAGAAGCGGTGTCCTGCCGTAATACAATCATGATAAAGTGAAAGAATGAGACTACGTAGAGTAACCATTAAAATTACAGTGTTGAAACACTTGTTCATTACTCCAGTACCAAATTTTTCAGCATGTTATTGCAAAATCCAATTCTCAAAACTTAAATTTAAAGTATTAGAGATAATTTTTACATACCTTAATTTTGGATTCTAATACCATATCTACCCAATACTATGAAAAAACATGGAATCCTTTCTCTTCTTGGTTCCCAGGTTACCTTTATACCCATTTCAATCATGTTTCCTTTGGTAAATTTCTCTAATTTTCTCTTTTCAATGCTTGTTCATTCTTAAACAGTTGTAGTGCAATGAGATTTCTTGATATAATTCATAAAAGTTTTAAAAATTAGCATCAAAGCAAATACAATTATTTTCTCAGAAAACTCAAAAGCATATTTTTCCAATGTAACCCCTAAAAGAACTCAAAAGTCCATTTGCAGTTTTTGAAACGAATGATAGTTCTATTTGACACCCATTATTCCTTGTTTGAACAATTTTGGAGAGCTCAATATCCCCATTTCAAGCTACCTATTCACTTCTAACTTCTACAAACTATATTGTTCATAAATTTTATATTGAAAGTATAATTATGTTTATATGTAAACTTCAGATACCATTAAACTTGCCCAAAGAGATGTAGTATATTGTTCATAGATGCCAATCCAATTGGAGACCTAAGGCATGCTTAAGACATTCAAATATTTGTAGGAATTGCATGGAATAGAGTAGGACAATCGATATTGCAAAGATTTGTTGCAATATCCCAATCTTTTTCTCTTCACCCAATTATTTTGGTTATAAAAAAAAATATCCATATCAATTGAGAGATCTGAAAGATTCCACAATGTTTGTGCTTGCTGCTTTTGCACAACTAAAAAAAAAAAATAACTTGTGTGGGGCTATTGGGTTAAAGCTTTGGCACGTGTCACACAATCATTTTAGAGGGTAGCCTTATTTTGAAAAAAATGACATGTGTAAACACAAATTTGAATTATAAAAAATATTAATTTTATTGGGCCCTTTTATGTGTATTTCTATTTATTTCTCTAAAAAATCAAGAAGTGTAAAAAAAAGTGTATTTTTTTTATCATCAAGCTTTTTCTTCATTTATAAAAGTATGCTCTCCACTTAAAAAGAAAAAAATAAAACCTCATGTTATCAGGGAGTTTAAAAAAAAACCTTATATATACATTGTATTACTCTTTTTTAAATAAAGAGATTATTTTTTATATTTTTCATATCACATGTTTACCAATTTTATTAAATTAAAATTAAATTAAGTGAATTGAGTTATACTAAACAATGTAAAGGGACTTATTTATAATTCATATATATAATTGGGAACCAAAGTCATATCATGCTTAAATTGTTAGGGTTTGTCCAGCGACAGATTGTTGGTAATACTGATTGACACAGAGAATACACATTGTTTTTTGGTCAGTAACATGTTGAGGGTAGTGGATTGTGAGGTACAGAAAACAGCTTTGATGTTAGTAACAGTTGTGAATGGGGAAACAATCACGTGTTAAAAAAATGTTTGGCGTTCACCTGGAGGATGCATGGATACGCCTTCACGATGGAGGTCAGAATTATTCCATTTGGGGCATCTTGTAGTGGGGTAGATTGGTTGAAGGCCTACAATCCACTTGTTTTGGATTATAAATCCATGACATTATCCTTTAGACGTAACAGGCAATCCATTGTACTTAGAGAACAAGCTCAACTAGCGACAACTCAGTTGGTGACTAAAAAGGGGTTGGTAAACCTAGTTAGAAAAGTGAGCTCTAGAATACAGGCCCACTTCTTTGCTGCAGATGAACATTTACGCTCAACCCAAGTGCTAAAAGAATTGCAGAAGGTGATTTGCGAATTCAAGGATATATTCAAAGAACTCCGATTGTTGCCACCAATCCGTGATCTTGATCACTCAATTACCTTGATTCTGAGGGTGGCACCGGTGAATGTCTGCCTGTATCGCCATCCCCACCGCTTGAAAGCTAAAATTGAATGACGGATTCAAGAGATCATTGACTCTCGAATAATCTGAGATAGTAACAGCCCCTTCCCGTCTTTGGTGCTATTGGTAAAAAAGAAGGATGGAACATGGAAATTATACGTTGACTACCGCCATTTCAACGTAGTCACAGTTAAAGACAAGTTTCTAATACCCATAATCGATGATTTACTTAACGAGTTGCATGGTTCTTGGGTTTTTTTCCAATCTCGATTTGCAGTCAGGGAACCACCAAATCAAGGTTCGGGAAGAGGATGTGGCAAAAATAGCTTTCTGGATATACCAAGGAACTGTGGGGGTTCCTTGGATTGACTGGGTACTATGGCATCATTAGTAAGCCGATTACAGAGTTATTGAAGAAAGGGAGCTTCATGTGGAGCCAAGCAGCCCAAGAATCCATTAAGCAGTTCAAAACTACCATGTGCCAAGCTCTCATGCTGGCACTACCCACTTTCACCAAAACATTTGTTATAGAGATAGATGCATGTGATGTAGGTATTGGCACCATCTCAATGTAAGATGAGCATCTAGTGGCGTATCTCAGCAACCCCTTTGGTGTTAGAAGTAGAGGATTGCCCATTTACGAGAAGGAGTAGCTAGCAATCATTATGGCTGTCACCAAGTGGAGATATTACATCGAAGGGCAACAATTCATTATACGCACAAATCATGAGAGCATCAAACATCTCTTACAATAGCAGTTGCACACTTACATGCAATAAAAAGGGATCACCAAACTTCTTGGACTAGACTATTTCATCCTTTACAAGAAAGGTTGTGAATAGAGGGCAGCTGATGCCTTATTTAGGCAAAAGGAAGGAAGTTGTTTGGCTATTACTGTAATGTTGCCAAGCTGGCCGGAAGACATTAAAGGCAGTTACTCAGGGCATGACTTTGTGGTAGAAGCAATTGCAGTAGCCACAAGAACTCCAAATGACCAATCCAAGTTAAGCTACCAGTGTGGACTCTTGTGGAGAAAGAACAAAACTTTTATTAGGAGTAACAATAACCTACATGAGCACTTGGGTTAAGGTAATGCATGATTCGGCTGTAGGTGGTCACTTGTGTATTAGAGCAACCTGTGAGAGATTGAAATAGCATTTTTACTAGCCTAGTATGAAAAAGGCAGTTAAAGAGTGGGTGTAAGCTTGTGAGGTATGTCAAATATGAGAATATGCCCTATTCCAGATTGCTTTAGCCTCTTCCTATTCTAGAGTAATTATGGCAGCATCTTACAATTTCTGTAGCACATTTTTTCTATGATTTGTAGGAAGACTGTAAATCCACGTTCCTTTTCTATTAGCTGTTATGAAACACTTTATTTTTAAATCTCTGAGGTAGAGTTAACATTGATTCACACATTGTGAGTGAAATTGCAGTGAGACGGGCCTTGTACCTCCTATACCGGATGACTATCAAGTGAAGATTACTCCACAAAATGGACAAACTCTAGCCCTCTAAAATTCACTATTTCTTGTTTGTTAAAATCTTCTGATGTGTAGTCCCATGCTTGCCTGTACTATCTTGAGCTTCATCTCCAGCTTCTTGTTTATGTTATTCTCTCATTGTTGATCCCCTGACCCTGTTTATTTTTCTATCCATAACTTCATTAATATTGATCTTTCTCAGCTTGAAGTTGCAGGTTGGTGACAGTTCGAGTCAGACCTTAGTTTTGAATTCCGTTACCATATCTGCACAATTCTATGCACAAGCATGAGTTCCCTTATGTTCATATTTCTCATACTCCCCTAAACGTATCTGTCACGGAGTAATAGCTGCATCATTGTCTGGTCAGATTGGTTTCATGAATTTACAGTAAGTCTTTTTTTTTTTATTTTTTTAATTGTTGTTGTGGAAAGACTAGCGATTGAATCCTATGCCTTGACCATGTGTCCTAGTAACTTGCTTTGGCTAAGCCAAAAGAGTTTCTTAAACGTGAAATATTTGAATGCCATAACATAAGACTCTGGTTTATGAGACTCAAATGCTATTTATCCTTGGCTATCTGTTTTGTTAGATTGGCAAGGGGGAGACATGCCTCATTATGTGGCTTTGTTAGTTCCTCACCATGTAATGGACAATGTTTGAAACTGAATTTGTCATGTGCTTAAATGGTCTGATTTTTTCTTTCCGTGGGCAGATGAATATGAAGATGGGTGTTATTTTCAATCCTAAGGCATTGGAACTCTTCATCAAGGAGTTTTCCTTTTTTTTTTTTTTTTTGTTATTGGTTGATGAAGGAATATGCTTTTCCAAAGTCCAAATTGAAGACTTTTGGAATGGCTAGAATGCTTGGTTTTGGATTGGGGATGAGCTTTTTTAACTTAATTAATGATGAAATCATATTATTCCACCCTTTCAAGGTTTAGATGATTTGCTAATGGTGTGCGTTATAATCATTTATTGATGTCATTTAACATATTGAGTGAGCTTCTAGTAATCACTTGAGGTAGGAGTTTGGTAGTTAGTCAACATTTCTCCCTTATTTCGGCTTAAGTTCAAATTCCTGGAGTATCGCTCCTCTCAAAAAGAAATGGGCATTCGCATTATTAGATTTTTGATTCAATATGTCATGGTTAGGTGTTGGGGAAGTTGGTTCAAGCCCACTATTGTGAGGGTAGTAGGTCCTCTTTATAGGGGATGGTTAAATCACGATGACTTCCAGGATAGTGGGTCCTCCCTATAGTATGTATATCTAAATTCATTTCAAGCTGGATTGTATTAGATATGTATCTTGCTCTTGTTGTAGTTGATTTCTTCATTGAACAGTCAAAGGTGTTACACATGCATTACCTTTTGTCTCACGTACTTGATTTCTATTTGTTTATAGGAGCTTAATCGAGAAGAAATGTTAGCTTGGGTGTACCTCTTTGTAAGTGTTAGGTCCTTGAATTGAGAGGTGATTTGGTTGAGTGGCGTGTAGGTAGGAGAGATTGGTACTTGGACATTGTATTGCCCTCTCTATGTTTAGTTTTTTGGACAAGCAACACTGAAGGCATATTTGTACAGTTGCCCTTTTTTTTTTTTTTTACTCATTTTTCTATGAATATTTTTACTTTTGAAGATCAAAGTGGAAAATTTGCAACTATGCTATTTCACTTTATGACTAAGCTAAAGCGAGGGTGAGTTCAAAGTATGTTGTAGACTTGTTTGTGCTTCTTATTTCTCCCTGTTGACTAATAACGCCATTGTTTCCATGATGTAGCCTAGGATGCCTCTATGGTGCTCTGATAGTAAATGAGGTTTTGTTTTCTTAAAATGCTATAATAGTGATGTATTTGTTATGTTTTTGGGTTTGATAAAAGAGAAGAATTTTTTGTCAATAACTCCTTGAACATGAGGCATATTCTTCTTCTTCCTTGTTTTTTTTCCCTTCATTATTTGTTTTCTTTCAACAAATCATTCTTAACCTAAGAGTTCAACGTTTGTTACTCATTTACATAGGTGGCCTTTAATATTCCCCTGTATGAGTCTGCTGAATCAATACATTATTACTTTCTCACATTTAAATATTGGTGCTTCTGGTCAAACGATTTTTAATTCTTCTTTTCAATTTATGTAGATTACCTCTACTCTTCTTTTGTTTCTCATTATTGAATTTGTATTAGTTGCTCTGAATGAATTGTTTAATAATGCATCTATCTTTTTCTCATAATACTTTATATGAAATATTATATTTTGTAAACATTTAAGCTAGTTTAACTCTTTCTTAGATTTCATTTTCTCAAACATTATTTTTCAACTTCTAATGAATAATGTTCTTTGGATTGTGACTTACAATGTTGGTCAAAATGTTGTCTCCTCCATATGCAAGGGTCAATTTGTTGGACAATGAAGTTTGGAAATTAGGAAACAATAAACTGGGATTATAGTTTACAAGTTTAGCAATGTTAGGTGCGATATTTTTCATTATTATTATACCCATCTTTTATAAGAAATGTTTAAATATTAGTTAACACAATGTTTTTATTTTCTAGCTTAGATGTTGCTAAATCATAAGGTAGCGTGATTCATGGACATGCATTTGATAGACTTAGGAAGTCCCTACTACTTCAGCATGCTTGACTTATGGGTTTGGTGATTGAATGCAGCCTTGCAATAGAAAAAGGTGAGGTTTTCTCAAATTTGTTTTGTGTCATTTCAAGTGTATTTGTCTTGTGCAGAAGCTCAGCAAGGGAGCAAGGAGAAATTAGAGAAACCTAATGTCTGCTAAAAATACCTCACACCACTTTCTACAAATATTCATGGCTTGTATCTATTTTATTTGACCTTTTGTGCCTTCCATTAATTTTCATTTTGGTACATCAAAGTGTTGGTTAGGACCTTAGGAGAACTGTTGTTGCCTTAGATTTGATTAGATTTTCAAATTTGTTTAGGAGATGAGGATAGAACAATTTCTCGAGATGCATGTATGTTCTTTGTGTTGGGGTCACATAGACCAAGGATTCTGTTAAAGACCTTGATGATGTAATGAGAGACTTCACTCTGATTACCAGAGCTTTCTGCCCCACTATCTTTTCAATTTGGTGTACAGTATGGATTAGTCCAATTGTGTGGAGGAACTTGAAGATAGAAAATGAGCTGATTTAACAAAAAATGTATGGATCAATTTTATGTGACGAATAATGTTTTCCCTGTTTGATTGTTCTACCTCTCAAGATTTCCCCAGCTGTGCAGGAGTTTAACTTCACAAATGTACATTTAGATGTTCTTTTACCTCTTTGATTTAGTTATGTACCTTGTATGTGTTTTGAGTGTGTACACAGTTTTGTGTTTCTAGTTCATTTTAGAAGTTTGTTGTATTTCATCCAGTTTGGTCTGATTCTTGGGAGGATAAATTTGAAGAACTCTTCATAAACAATAATCAATAGCATTTGTGAAAGCATCAGATGTTGAAGAAAATGTCTGCCAAGTCATTGAGCATTCAACTAGCATATAAATGTTTATCTACAAAAATAAAAGAAAATAAATTAATCCTTTTTATACTTTGCAGTCCTCTTGAACCAAAGGAAATGATATTTGAACTCTATCTGCAAGTATGAACTAGGCTGGATGGGCAAATTCTGTTGTTTGAGCTGTCAACTCCTGCAATCTGCTTCTTCACTCTGTACTTTATAGAAGAGTTGCTTGGACAAAATGTTGCAGAACTTAACATTGCAAAATACCTTTTCCCCTCTCTATCTTTGAGAATTCCTGGTGCAGCATTAACCGATGGAAGCACATGTTTTCAATGAACTGCAAAATACATATTCCATTTCTATTAGCTTATATGGCACACTTTATTTTTTGAAGGTCTGAGATTGTGTTTAAACTTTGATTTACATATTGTGGGTGAAATTGCAGTAAGACGGGCCTCTAAACTCTTGAACTAGATGACTATCAAGTGAAGATTACTACACAAGAAGGTTAAACTCTTAAGTCATCTGAAATCCATTATTTCCTAGTTGTTAAAATCTTCTGATGTGCAATCCCATACTTGCTCATTCGATCTTCGGCTTCATCTCCAGGTTCTTGTTTAGGTTATTCTCTTATTCCTGATCCTTTGTCCCTATTCATTTGTGTGTGCATAATTTAATCAAATTGATCTCTCTGCTGGAGTTGCAAGTTGGAGACAGTGAAGGTCAGACCTTAATGTCGAATTCTGTTGGAATTTTGACAGCAACAATGCAAACAAATAAACCATAAGACTTTCTAGTATAAAGCAGAAGAGGGGAAAACAAAAGATGATCTCTTAATTGATGATCAAAAGGTTTCTCACTTACATCATTCTTTCATGCTTCAATATATATAAGTGAAGCATTTTAAAGTGGTATACTCCTACATGATTACATCAATTTGAATTTAAAATACACAGTTAACAACTTGAGTAAAAATTCAAACTAATTTGAATTTGTTCCTAAAGCTTACAAAAGAAACCACTAACACTTTACTTAGCAAGTCAACCAAGTCTAATTTGAAATTTAAAGTAATTGCCCTAACTAACTTTCAAAAAAGAGGGAAACTTGCAGCCTTGAATTTGAGTCTGCCGTGCAATACTTCAGCACCATGTGAGCACCTTATAAGGCTTCAATTCTCCTCCTTGGTGCTGAAGGATTGCAGGCCTAGACTGCTTCTCAAAATTTTAAACCTCTGCTTTGGCAAACATTTAGTGAGAATATCAGCAAGTTGATGCTCAAAGGGGTAGTACTCAAGCTTGATTTCATTACTTTCCTAAACTTCTCTATTAAAGTGCAACTTTACTTTAAAGTGCTTTGTTTTTCCATGTAAGATTGGATTTTTTGAGATAGCAATGGTGGCTTGGTTATCACAATAGAGGCATGTAGCTTCTTTTTGTTCTAGATTCAAATCAAGAAGCAACTTTCTAAGCCAAAGTGCTTGATTGACAACAGATGCAGCTATTAGGTATTCTGCTTCTGCTGTTAACTGTGCAGTGATGATTTGTTTCTTTGAGTTCCAGCAAAAGGCTCCAGCACCAAAGGTAAAGATGAAGCCAAATGTACCTTTCATGTCTTCTAAGGATCTAGCCTAATCATTATTTGTATATCCAGTAAGTCGCAGCTGATTTATCCTTTTATACATAATCCCTAATTCTACAGACCCTTGGATATATCTCAGGACTCTTTTGGAAACTCTGAAATGCTATTCACTTGGTGAGTGCATAAATCTTGAGAGGAGACTTGTTGCATGCATATAATCAAGTTTGGTAGTTAAAAGATACAACAAATAACCAATTAGACTCTTGTAACTTGTAGCATTGACCTTTTCAATACCATATTCTTTCTATAACTTGGTGCCTATAGGTAAAGGTGTCCCTATGCTCTTGCTATCAGCCATGTGAAACCTTTTGAGGTCTTTGGCATACTTGGTTTGACATAAATGTATTCCTTCATCAGTTTGTTTGAGCTCCAATCCTAGGAAGTATGACATGACACCAAGATCTGTCATGTCAAAAACTTCCTTCATTTCAGCTTTAAATCTTTGAACAACTTCCTAATTAATTCCCATGACTAATAAGTTATCAATGTATAGTGAAGTGTAGAGTATTTGATTTCCTTGCGCCTTGACATATAAGGTAATTTCTATTTTGCTCCTCCTAAAACCAAACTTTAGCAAGTAATCATTGATTCTACTATACCAAGCCCTTGGGGCTTGCCTTAGACCATAGAGGGCCTTCTTAAGTAAGTACACCTTGTTCTCATGCCCTTTTTTGATAAATCTTGGAGGCTACTCCACAAAAATTTCCTCTTGAAGGAAATCATTAAGGAAGGTAAATTTCACATCTAATTGGTGATTTCTCCATCCTTTATAAGTTGCAATTACAGTAAGCAATTTAATAGTATTCATTCTAATCACTAGGGAAAAGGTTTCACAATAGTCTATTCCAAACTCCTATACATATTTTTTAGCTATTAGTTTAGCTTTATTTTTGCAAATAAACCCATTAGCCTGGTATTTAGTCCTAAAGTTCCACTTGACCCTTATAATAGACCTTTTTTCTAGTCTAGGGACTAGGATCTAGGTTTCATTCTTTTCAATTGATTACAACTCCTCTTACATTGCTTTCTTCCAGGTAGGTACACTTAAAGCTTCTTCATAATTTGTAGGTTTTGATGTAGCTTCATTTGCCTTCTTATAAACATCAAAAAGGGGTATAGTTCCTCTGATTGGGTGATTTTTATCATCATCTGATGACTCAGCTTCTAGGGGTAAGCATATTAGGTGCATGATTAGATTAAGTTTGAATTGTTTCAATTTGTGATATGCTCCAATTCCAATGCTCAGCTTCATTGAATTTAACATTTTTGGAAATTGAAACTTTTTTAGAGTTAATGTGATAGATGTTGTAGTTGCAAATAGTGTTTATATACGCAATAAAATTGGCTATAGTTACCCTTAAGTCTAACTTGTCTCTTTTTTGCTTAGATACATAAACAAAACAAAGATAATCAAGAATCTTTATATGGTCAAGTGATGGCTGGTATTGAAACCAAGCTTGAAAAGGAGTCATGTCAAATAATGCTTTGGTAAGTAGCCTATTCAGCAAGTATACCAAAGTGGCCACTGCCTCTCCCAAAAAGATTTTGAAAAGACTTTTCTCAACTAACAAGCACCTGGCCATGGACATTATAGTCCTATTTTTCTTTCACTCACCCTATTTTGGTGGGGTGAATAGGGTGTTGTATATTGATTTTGAATGCCTACATGTCAACAAATTTGTTTAAATGATTCTAAGGTATACCCAAAACCATTATCAATCTTTAAAACTTTAATTTTGAGGCCTGATTGAGTTTCAATCTAGGTTTTAAAATTTAAAAAGATGGATGAAACTTTAATTTTTGATTTAAGGAAAAACACTGAGCAAAATATATATAATCATCAATAAATATGATAAAGTACTTACTGCCCTTTATGGACTCAACGCTCATTAGTCCACACAAGTCTGAGTGTACAAGTTGAAGCTTTTCACTTGCTCTCTAAGGCCTTTTAGTGATAGAAGAGAACTTAGTTTCCTTTCCAAGATGACAAATCTCACACACTAGTAGGTTTAGAAATTTCTAGCATATCCTTGATAAGTTTCTCCTATGAAGGGTTTGAATTCTAGCATAATGAAAGTGGCCTAATCTTTTATGCCACATGATTGATTCATCACTAAAAGCAAGTAATGCTTAATGAGAGACATCTTTCAAGTCTAAATAGAAACTTTTCCTTTTCATGGGGACAACAACAAGCTCAAGGCCATGTGGATCATAAATGATACACATTTTGTTTTTGAAAACAAGAGCAATTATGTTCAAGAAGTTACCCAAAACTGAGAAGATTCTGATTGATATTAGGCACAAACAAAACATCATATATTAGTTTAGTACCTAAGTGAGTGGAAACAGCAGCAGTCCTTTTCCCTTTCACCTGTAGAAGTTGTCTATTGCCCACCTTGACCTTAGAGCTGTAGGAGCCATCCAAAGTCCTAAAAACATCAAGGTTTAGAGACATATGGTTCGTGTAGCCGCTGTCCACAAGCCATGTCTCACATGTCTTTTTGGAAGTGCTACTACTAGCAACAAAAAACTTCTCCTCTACTTGCTAGTCATTATTTGCCACTTGTGCCAATGTCTTGATTGGTAGGTCTTGCTGATGCTGACTTTGCTTTTTCTTATAGATCCTCTCAAAGTGCCCCTTTTTCTTACAAAAAGTGCACACAATGTCAAGCCTCCTCCAGCAGAACTTAGCCAAATGGTTAGTCCTACTACAATATTCACATGGTGAGTAATGTTTCCTTCCTTCTACTTTTGCATCTATAAACTTCCTCTCCTACTATGATCCTTGCTTTCTCTTTTGAGTACTCTTCTATTTTGCATAACTTGGAAGGCACTTTCTTCAGTATCTTCCTTTCTCATTTGTCTCCTTTGCTCTTGAACTTGGAAGGCATACAACAATTCTACCAAAGTGATGGTGTTTAAATCTTTAAAGTCCTATAAGGATGAAATCTTAGCCTCAAACCTCTTAAGTATGCTAACCAAGACTTTTTGAACAACCAACTTATCCGGGAAGTCCTTTCAAAGAACTCTAATTTGGTTCACCACCTTTAGTAATCTATCACTATACTCCTTGACAGTTTTAGACTCTTTCATTTTTAGCAGCTCAAATTCCCTTCTAAGGTTCAATAATTGCTTATTTCTGGTCTTCAAGCTACCTCCTAATTCTTCTTTCAACCTTTGTCAAGCCTCTTTGGTTGTGTCACAAGCCATGATTCTGTTAAAGATACTTTCTGCAATAGCAGAATGAATGCAAGTCAAGGCTATATACTACCTTGAAACTTGCTCACTATGGTATTTCATTTGTGTCATTGTTGGATTAGCAAGGAGAGGAGAAATATCAACACCATTCTCAATGATCTTCCACAGATCAAAAGCTCTTAAATATGCCTTTATCATGACTGATCACTAAGTGTAATTATCTTCATTGAATTTTGGTGGTGGTAAAGGTGAAAAGCTAGAGAATCATTCCAGAAAATTGCAAGTATGTTGGTTAAAGTGCTCTCAGGTGTTTTCCTCTCTTTTAGATCACTCTTTATAGGTCTCTAATGGAGTAGCCTACTCTGATACCAATTGTTGGAATTTTGATAGCAATAATGTAAATTAATAAACCAGAAGACATTCTAGTATAAAGTAAAAGAGGGGAAAACAAAAGAGGATCTCTTAATTAATGATCACAAAGTTTCTCTCTTACATCATCCTTTCATACTTCAATATATATAGGTGAAACATTTTAAAGTGGTATACTCCTACATGATTATATCAATTTGAATTTAAAATATACAGTTGATAGCTTGGGTATAAATTCAAACTAATTTGAATTTGTCCCTAAATTTTACAAAGGAAGCCACTAACACTTTACTTAGCAAGTTAACCAAGCCTAATTTGAAATTTAAAGTAATTGCCCTAAATAACTTTCAAAAAAAAGGGAAACTTGTAGCTTAGAATTTGAGTATGTTGTGCACTACTCCAGCACCTTGTAAGGCTTCATTCTATTACCATATCTACCCAATACTATGCAAAAGCATGAAATCCTTTCTCTTCTTGTTTCCAAGGTTACCCTTATACTCATTCCAATCATGTTTCCATCAGTAAATTTCTCTAACATTTTGTTTTTAATGCCTATTCATGCTTGAATAGTAGTAGTGCAATGAGATTAATTGATATAATTCATAAAAGTTCAAAAATTTAGCATGAAAGCAAACACATTTATTTTTTGTAGAAATTCAAAAGCACAATTTTCCTATGTAACCCCCAAAAGAAGTCAAAAGTCCATTTGCAATTTTTGAAATGAATGGCACCTTTATTTGACACCTATTATTCATTGTTTGAACAATTTTTTAGAGCTTAATATCCCCATTTTGAGCTACCTATTCACTTCTGACTTCTGCATACTATATTGTTCATAAATTTTTTGTCAAAAGTAACATTATGTTCATATGTAAGCTTTAGATGCCATTAAACTTGCCCAGAATGATGTAAAATATTGTTCACACAATGATGTCAGTCTATGAGGAGCCCTAAGGCATGCTTAAGGCATTCAAATATTTGTAGGAATTGGTGGCAATTGACTTGCAGATGTGTCAAAGGTAATCCATGCCAAACTTCTTCTTGTCTACTTCAATTAAGCTTGCACATGTTCCAAAGGTCTTCCTTTTCCTTTTTCTTGTTTTGATTTGTTTTGTACACCTCTCTTGGCAAATCATTACAACAGTTTACTCAGTAGCTTATAATCTTTTCTACATGTTAGTATCTTTTATAGGCTTTCCAAAAATGCTATTGTGTATAGAGTTGCTACTTGCTCATTCAATGGATCCTTTATGGAACTAAGCAAATCAAATTTCTTTAAAATTTTGCTCATGTTATTAAAACCTAAGGATAGAAATATTGTTATTTTATCCTTTTGATCTATTTTTTTTTTTTTTCTTCTTATATTTCCTTTTCTCATTTTTTTTCCTCTTTGGGTCCCTAAGAATTGAGAGCCATTGGTGCTTAATGTCCCTTCGTCTTCTTTAATAAACAAGTTTTGCATAACTATTGGCCCAACTGCAACTTGGATTGCTTTCCTGGCTATATGTAGAAAATTGTTTAAAGGCATCGAGGGAACCAATATTAAGTTGTGTCAAGTAAGTCTTTGTTTTTGAATGACCATGTACCATTATTTATTTTTGTTTGTTTTCTTATATGACAGTATCTTCTCTTTTAATGTTAAGCTTCTCGATTTAGATGTTAGCAAGCTCATTCTTTTGTTGTTTCCTTGTAATTTGTAGGGTGTGTTGTTCAAGTTATCCACTCCTTCCACCCTTTTCTTTGAAGAGCCTTTATAAGAGATACTTGAAAGGTCATGGTGCCCTTGCTTTGCTGCAGCAAACTCTTGTAATCAACTTTCCTACCAAGTATTAGTTATGTTGGTTATGGTAGTTGAAGAAACTTACTCCATAAACTTTCCAGCAAGCATTTCCAGCAACCTTTTTGTTTAATTCAAATTCAAAATATTTTGAATTTAAACCAATGTACAATGATGCAACTTATATTTAAATTCAAATTATGAAATTTGAATTTGTAAAAAATCTGGTTTTGTAACCTTCTAATATATATTGAAATAGAAGTTGGAAAACAGTAAGTTTTTGCACATATTCAACCTTTGTTTGTCCCTGCCTTGATCCATTTCTCTGATTCTCCCTCATCTCCTTCTACTGCAAGTAATCACAAATCATCACTATATATCCAATAATTGGTATCAGAGCAAACAACATCCATGGCCCTTAAAAGTAAACCAATAAGAAGGAAAGAGAAGACAATCAAGTTAGTAAAAAAAAAAAAAAATTGAGAGAACGTTACACAGAACCAAAATCACAATGCTGCAACATAGAGTCCTTTAGTTTTTCTCCACTCCCACCTCCAAAGTTCACTGGGTAAAATTACCCTATATGGATAGTAATGATAAGAGCCTACCTTAGAGCATTTGATTTATGGGAAGTCACTGAAAAAGGTATAAAGCCACTCCCTTTGCCTACTAATCCCTCTCTCACACAAATCAGACTCCATAGTGAGTTGACAGCCAAACAATACAAGACACTGACTTGTATCCATTCAATTGTGTCTAAGACCATATTCAACAAAATCATGGCCTGTGAAACAACCAATGATACATGGGACATGTTAAAGGAGGGGTTTTTTGGTAGTGAAAGAACTAGAAACATGGAACTCCTTAATCTCAGAAGAGAATTTGAACTTCTGAGGATGAAAGATATAGACACCATCAAGGAGTATGGGGATAAGCTTCTCAAGCCAATCAACCAAGTTAGGGTCTTGGGAGAAGACTTCCTTGATGGAAACATTGTGCAAAAAGTATTAGTGAGCATTCCAGAGAGGTTTAAGGCAAAAATCTCCTCTCTAGAAGACTCAAAAGATCTCAACACCATAAGTTTGGCAGAATTGCCTAATTCACTTTAATCTCAAAAGCAAAGAAAGCTTCTAAGGCAAGAAGAGAATATTAAAGGAGTTTTCCATGAAGCAATAGCCCAAGTCTTAAACTAAGAAGAGGCAGCAATGCAAGCAAGACAAAATATACAACAAGAAAGGGCATGCTAAGAGGATCTACTGGCATAAAGGAAAGCAACAGCAATAGTAAGTACAGAAACCTCAACAGGCATAAGTAGTTGATAAGGAGCAAATGCTAGAAGAGCAGTTATTTGTTGCATCAGCCAACTCCATCAATAAGAGTAGCTACACATGGCTTGTTGATAGTGGTTGTACAAACCACATGTCACTTGATTTACAACTCTTCAAAAGGTTTGATAGGTTTTTTATAGCCAAGTTTAAAAAGGTTATGCTGTCATTTACACAAATGCAGGTATCAAGTTCATACCTGTTGTTTTATATGTGCCTAAAGTCAGTTATAACTTGCTTAGTGTAGGGCAATTGTTGGTAAGAGGATATAACTTAGTCTTCAACAACAAGGCTTGCCTTATTTCAAATGCTAAAGGTATCTTCCTAATTAAGTTACCTATACACTGCAAAACCTTCCAATTGAAAGCAAGTAAAGTGCAACACCTTGCATTGCTTGCACAAACACAAGACACTATGCTTTGGCATAAAAGGTTGGGTCATGTCAATTTTGTTGGCTTAAAAAGGATGCAAAGAAAGGGGCTAGTGCATGGTTTACCCAAGGTAGCAAAATTCAAGTCTAGTTGTGAGCCTTGTTAGCTTGGTAAACAAACCAGTTTGCCATTCTCATCTAGAACATCATGTAGAGCAAGTGAGAAGTTGTAGCTCCTTCATAGTGATCTCTATGGCCCTAAGGATCATGAATCCATTAAAGGTAATAGGTATTATATCATCTTCATAGATGACTTGACCAAGTTTACCTAAATTTTCTTTCTCAAGCAAAAGTCAAAAGTCTAAAGTGTCTTCAATTAGTTTAAGGCTTGGATTGAGAAGTAATCTGACTTCCAAATCAAGGTCATCAGGTCAGATAATGGCTCAAAATATATATCTAAGTCATTTAAGCATATTGTAGAAATGCAGGGATTCAGCAATGGCTTATAGCACCTTACTCACCCCAGCAAAATGGAGTGAGTGAGAGGAAGAATAGATCCATTGTAGCCATGACTAGTTGCTTGTTAACAGAGAAGGGACTTCCTAAATTTTTTTGGTTAGAGGCAGCAGCCACTATAGTGTATTTGTTAAACAGCTACCTACGAAGGCCCTAGCTAATTCGAGACCTTATGAGTGCTAGTTTGGCACCAAACCTTTGCTGTCACATCTTAAGGTGCTTGGAAGCTTGTGTTATGCACATGTGCCTTAAGCAAAGAGAGAGGTAAGCTGGATCCTAGAGCTTCAATAGTCGTATTTGTTAGCTATACAAATGCAACACACATTCATAAGGTCTATGACCCTATCTCCAATAAAGTCTTGGTAAGTAAAGACTTGAAATTTGACAAAGCCTTAAGATGGAATTAGGAAAAGGAAATTGCTAAGGTTGATGAGAGCTCACACGTAAGTTCCATTCAACCTATATCATCCATACACTAGGAGTTTAACTCCTCAAAAGAAGAAGAAGACAATGTTGACAACTCACTAGTCAGGGGCACTAAAGATCTTACTAATATCTATGAGAGATCCAATATAGCTCTTAAAGAACCAGCAAGCTATGATGAAGCATCAAAATTTTCAGGTTGGCAAGTTGCAATGCAAAAGGAGTTCCAAGCTTTGGAGAAAAATAACATATGGATTCTAGTACCAAGGCCACATGATAAAAGAGTCATAAGAGCAAAAGGGATTTATAAAGTAAAATTAAATGCGGATGGAAGCCTACACCAGCTCAAGGCTAGACTGGTTGCTAAGGATTTCTCACAGCAAGAGGGAGTGGACTACGTAGATACCTTTGCACTTGTGGCTAGGATGGATACCATCAAGCTTCTTTTAGCTATTGTAGCCCATAACTAGTGAGAGGTGCACCAAATGGATGTCAAGTCTACCTTTCTAAATGGCTTGTTATAAGAAGAAATTTTTTTGGAATAGCCAACAGTTTCACCAATCCTAAAGAAGAAGATAAAGTATACTTGCTTAAGAAAGCTTTCTATAGGCTAAAGCAGGCTCCTAAAGCCTAGTATAGCAAGATACACACATACCTACTCAAGTTTGGCTTCATAAGGATTGTTTTTGAAGCAACTCTCTATGTTAAAATAGAAGTTGCTCATGTTCTTTACATCTCCCTCTATGTTGATGATCTTTATGATCATTGGTGACAATAGTATGTTGGTTCATCAAGTTAAAGTAGAATTGAAAAAGCAATTTGAAATGACAGATTATGGCATTTCTTTAAGTCAATCTTAAAAAGGCATTTTTTTTTCTCAAGCAAAATATGCAAGCCATATGTTGCAAAAGTTTCACATGCAACATTGCAAGATGGCAACAACTTCATTAGTTCAAGGAATCAAGTTGTAGAAAGAGGATGGCTCACCTAAGATTGATGCAAGAGAATTTAGAAGTCTCATGGGATGTCTCTTGTATCTTTTATCTTCTAGACCAAATATCATGTTTTCAGTGAGTGTGTTATCTAGATTCATGCAAAGCCCCTTTAAGTTGCATTATAAAGCTACAAAAAGAGTGCTAAGGTACATCAAATGCATTGTTCAATTTGGAATTATGTTTAAAAGTACAACAAACATGAAGTTAGAAGGCTATACAGATACTGATTGGGCAGATTCAAGTGAGGACATGAAAAGCACTTTAGGGTATGTGTTCACCCTTGGTTCAGGTGTTTTCTACTGGAGCACAAGGAAATAAACTATTGTGGCTCAAGCCACAGCTGAAGCAGAATACATAACTACTGCCCAAGTTGTGAATCAAGCCATATGGATCAAGAAAATTATGGCAAACTTAAAGCTAGAGTAGAATGAGGCCACCATCATTCATTATGACAATCAAGCAGCCATTTTTATATCAAAGAATCTAGTAATGCATGGCAAAACTAAGCATTTCAACATTAAGCTTCATTTTTTCAAGGAAATGCAAGATAATCAAGAAGTGGAACTGAGATTTTGCCCTTCCAAAGATCAATTTGCTAATATCCTAACCAAAAGATTGCAAAAAGATAGATTTACCAAATTGAGGATGAAACTGGGAATGCAAAGTACTAGCACCAAGGAGGAGTGAAAGGTCATGGTGCCCCCGCTTTACGGTAGCAAATTCTTGCAACCAACTTTCTTGCCAAGTATTAGTTAAGTTGGTTATGGTAGTTAAAAAAAAATTTCCTTTAGAAGCTTTTCAGCAAGCATTTCTAGCAACCTATTATGTTTAATTCAAATTCAAAGTATTTTGAATTCAAACCAATGTACAATTATGTAACTTGTGTTTAAATTCAAATTATGAAATTTGAATTTGTAAAAAATGTGGTTTTGTAAACCTCTAAGTATATATTGAAAATAGAAGCTGGAAAACAGTAGGTTTTTGTACATATCCAACCTTTGTTTGTCCCTACCTTAATCCATCTCTCTGATTCTCCTTCATCTCCATCTACTGCAAGTAACCACAAATCATCACTATCTATTTAACAATACTAAGCATTCCAAAGATGGTGCCTCTCTCTCTCTCTCTCTCTCTCTCACACACACACACACACACACACACATAGAGGGAGAATTGTGGTCAATTATAAAGATTTAAAGATTGTGAGTGCTAACTAATCTTTTATTCTCCTTCTCCTATATTTTTTTTTCTCACTTAACTTTTTTCATTTTCTCATTCTTTTCCCAATCATTTGTTGACAAACTTATAGTTTTCCATTTTTCAATTCATCAATGGGGTACGTTATAATTTATTATATTATAATATTTACTAAGCTCTTAAAATTAAGGATAGAGCTTGAAGGGGCTCCTTGCCATTCTCTTTCAAGAGTTTGCTCATTGCAATTTTTAAGTTTCAGCTTTGAATTTTTCTTTTGTTTTGGGTTTTGTTAATTGTTGCAAAAGATACAAAATTGGAAGGAATCAACAATTCTGCCTCTCTCCATCTCAACAAGCATGCTTGGCTTTGGGTCTTTTATTCTTTGGTTCAACCTTTTCTTTTTCTTATTGATTCTTAAGTTGGCTTTTTGCCAAATATTTTTGAGTTTCAACTTAGATAATATCTACTCTTCAAGTTAAAGACAATAAGGCGGCTGAAAAATCGCACTCGATTTCATTGATTATCTCATTTCCTTTAAATAAATATTTCATTAAGGTTTAAGTTTGAGTGAATTTGCAAATTTTATGTTTTCGTTTCCTTCTGTCTGGATCACTCTCTATTGCCTAATTCAAGAGTGGACAAAGTTGTTGATGTTGATAATTACAGTAACACCATTTAAAGGGGGATGATTTTAGACTTTTTGATAGGTATTCATATATTATATATGTTAGCATATAAGTTTAGAAAAAAAAAATACTAAGCTCAAAATGAAAGTTTAAAAACCTCATACAATTTGTTTTGTTAATTTCATGGTAAAGAGATTCAAATACGTAGAATGAGGTGGAATGGTCAATATTATGCATTTACTTTCTTGGAAGATTTGTCGCATTGTCTCAATATCGCCATTGTGTAATGTGTTCCTTTGCCCCAAATGAAATTTATGTCAAGTAGAGGGAGCAAAAAGGGTTTGTTTTCCACAATGTTTTTGGCACCTGTCTCACAATCAATTTAAAGGGTCATCTTATTTTTAAAAATATTGCATTTGTAAATGCAAATTTAGAATGTGAAAAATATTAATTATATTGGTTCTTTTCACTTCTATTTTTTTTTATTTCTCAAAAAAAAAAAAAAAAAAAAAGCGCGAGGAAAAGTGTTTTTTCCTTTTGTCATTGCCAAGCCTTTTGTTCATTTGGAAAAATAAGCTCACCACTTCCAAAAAAATAGGTTCATACTATAATAAAGTCTAAAATAAGACTATATATGCATTGTATTGCTCTTTTTCTAATGAGGATACTATTTCTTATCTCTCATGTCACATGTTTATTAGTTTAATAAAATTCCAATGAAACTGAGTTGATTGAGTTATGCTAAGTAATGTGAAGAGTTTTATTTATAATTCATGTATATATTTCCTAAATTTTATATTCTAACATTAATAGACTAGTTTATTAAATATAAATATCTAATAAATACAAAAAGAAGAAATACTTACACAAACATCTATACTAGCCACAAGGCTGCCAAGCTCTATACTTGGACAGCATGGGAAGATTGTCCACAATAAAATAAAAACAGTTGTTAATGCATTCCCCAACAAAGTAAAGCCATGCTTGTCGCCAATATGGGTTTATGTATAGAACTATGGGCATTCCTAGCAACACCACACTGTAAGATGCTAGAAAGCTTGGATAAAATGCATCCATGTTTATCAATCCAGTTTCTTGTTTATGCTTTCTTGTATTCTTGGACGATGATGGAGGTGATGGAGGTACATTGCAACTTTTATTTAGTGGTGGTCCACACAAAAAAGGATTATCCTTGTAACTTTTACTGTCGAATGTTGCAAATTGTGCAACCATCTTTGGGGTCTTTCCAGACAAGTTATTGTGTGCTACAGTGAAAACAACTAGTTCATTCAGTTGAGTAAGCTGAGGAGGAATTTCCCCGTCTAAGTTGTTGTAAGAAAGATCCAAGCTTTCAATTTCCTTCAAGTTTGAAAACATTGATGGGATTGGCCCTATGAAGCTATTGTGGGATAGGTTTAGCACCTTAATAGTGTTGAGGTTTCCAATTTCTAGTGGAATCTTTCCTGTCAAATTGTTGCAGGAAAGATCAATTGCAAACATGTAGGAGAGGATTCTTCCTTTGTAAGAGTAATAAAAAGTCTTTGTCATGAACTCCACTTGTGGTTGAAAAATGAAATTCCTATTAACTAAAGCACTTGCCCAAGAGATTTTTAAGGTATTTGTTTTATCCCAAATGCTTCTAGATCTCAGACAAGGGAGAATATGACTAGATAGATGGTTGTGAGAAAAATCTATCAAACTCATATTTTCCAACTTACACAACTGAATTGGGATTTCACCTTCAAAATAATTATTGTCCAAAAGCAGATAATCAAGGTTAGAAAATGTACTGATCCATCTTAAAATGCTACCAATAAAATAATTGTGGCCAAGATCCAACATTTTCAAATTAGAGCTATTATAGAATGCCTTTTCCAGTGGCCCTTGCAATCTATTCTTGGATAAAAAAAACTAGTTCAATGCTTGAAGGGAAATTTGAAGGAAGGCTTCTAAAGATATTATTGTCTGAAAGATCCAGAACTCGAAGTGCATTCATATTTCCTATCCACTGTGAAAGCCTCCTGTGGATATTATTGTGACTGAGATCAAAGTTAATCAATGAGGAACTATTAAATAAAATGTTTAGGATTTGACCTTACAAACCATTGTTTAAGAGCAAGAGAATAAAGCAACTAATGGTCAGCTGCCCAGGCACCTCTCCTTATAATCTATTATTGGACAAGTCTAATATTTCCACATAGCTCATATTACTGAGAGAAGGAGGAATTGTTCCATTGAAACCGTTTCCTAACATATTTAAATACCACAAGTTCGGAAGATATGCTCCAATTAATGCTGGAACATAGCCACATAAGCAGTTCTCAAAAATGTCCAAGTAGTGTAACATCATATTTGAATGACTTGGCAACCAAAGTTGTCCTGAAAGGGAATTATTGACCAAGACGAGTGTATGCAAGCCCGTGTTGTTCTCTAATAGCCAATATGGAAATCCTCCACTTAGTTGGATGTGCGAGAGATCAACATCTGTTAGATTGCGCTGGTAGTAAAGGAATTTAGGAAACATTATGTTGTATCCATCACCAGACAAGCAAAGAGTAGTTAATTGGAATTTTGGGATCAAACTATATTGCTCTGCTTCAACAAATATATTATTTCCCTAGGTAAACAAGGAATCAAGTTTTGTATGGTTAAAGAATGGGATGAGTGTCACTGGAATTGGGAATTGATTGTATGAAAGATCTAGGGATTCAAGGGATTTTAGAGTCCTTAAAGGAGATAGAGATATATTCCTTGTCAATAGATTGTTAGAAAGATCTAGGGATTCAAGAGATTTTAGAGTCCTTAGAGGAGATAGAGATATATTCTCTGTCAATAGATTGTTAGAAAGATTTAATCGGTGAAGAGATGTCAAATTAGCCATACATAAAGGCATGGTACCACTGAGATTATGATGCTGATATCTAGGCTTTTGAGATGGTTTAATTCGCATATGCCTGAAAATTATTCGGTAATAAGGAACTTAGCCAAAATTAAGGAGACATGCACACAACCACAGACAAGGAGGTTTAGGAGAGATTGATCATACCTTGGGCTATGGATATAAGGCCACTTAATTGACAACCAGACATTGAAAGATCCTCCAACGAGATTAAGTTTCCCACAGTCTGCAACATGCTATAATTGAGAGTAGTAGTGCAAGACAACTGTAATTTTTTTAGATTCTTTAGATGAGGTCAACCTAACAAAATTAAACAAAAATAAAAAGCTATTATTGAACAATATGGAAAAAAAAAATTGAAGAAAGTTAAAAATATCTCTCTATTTTTTTTTTTCAAATTCAAAAAAAAATCTCATAAAAAACTATTTATATTTTATAATACATTTTTCTATAAAATTAAATGGTGATAAAATAAATATAATTATTTTACAGTTTTATTGTTTCATTAATGTATATGATGTGTGTCCAAAATAAATAAAGTATGATACAATTAACTAGAGGCAAAGCTGCAATTTTAAGGTTATGAAGTAAATGAAAATGTTGAAATTTATCTTGAGTTAGTTAGGAAGCATTCAATCCTACCATGTTCAAATATCAAAGAGAAACCAGTGCTACAATGCTTTGGAGGAAGTTATCATCCACAGTACAACCATTCAATGATAGCTCTTTGAAATTGTTCAAATGGTAGGACCCTAGAAAATTTGGGCAAACTAATAAATTATACCAAGAACAATCTTGAAAATAAGAATTGAAAGTTAAGAAATGTAAGCATTTTTGTATGTCGGGGAATGACCAAATGATGTTCCTTGTAAGTTATTGGATGTTAAGTCAAGGCTCTTAAGGTTCAGGAAGAAACTGAGTAGTGATTGCAACTATAGCACCAGACTTGCATCTATCTTGATTCCTTCGAGACAAAGGAAACTACAATTGCTCCAGCTTTTGTTGGAACTTTTCATTATTGATAAGTAAAAGAAATATATGATATACAAGTGACTCTTAACCTTATGGGCAAAAAAAACATTTTTATTTTTGTATTTTTAATCGGTGAAGTGATATTTTAAGTCAGTTTGCGTGACCATATTAAATAAACTCTTTTAATTGGGTGAAACAATTTATTTTTGTTTTTGAGGATATGGTAACATGCAACTACAATACTTAGTTTTGATTATAAATATTTCTAAAAAAAAACCCTATTTTTTTTAATTATTATATATATTCTAAATTCTCCTCAAAGTTTAGGAAAAAATTTGAACATTATTACTCAAACTATATACTAATTTCCTATACTTTTATATAGCTCAACTTCAGAAATTAAACTTTGAGAAACATACTTATTTTATACAAACTAAGTCAATCATTAACTTTTCTAATTGAAAGATTAAACTTTAAAAATTTTGTGATTTGCAGATAAGCTGACATTATAACTAAAAATATTAATATCTGAGGTGAAATCCTACTTTTTAATATGATGAGGGGAAGTGAAGTATTATAATATAGCATGATCTAGTATATTTAGTGTCTTAAAGGCATTCTAGGCTAAAAAGTATACAATTTTGAAATGGATTGCACAAAAACATGGATTTATACCTGCTGCAACCACAAATCCAGTGATCTCATTTCCGCTTAGATCCAACTTCTCCAATTGGCTTAGAACATGCAATTCTGGGAACAAGGAATTGAAACTAAAGAATCATAACCAAGCTCAGCATTTATCATCCCCAACCAAATCATGTATGTATGATATACCCCTCAATTTCTCAAAAATTAAGATGGGCAAAAAAATCATATCACCAACAATTTTTTCCATATATATATCACCAATAATTCATTGATGAGTTATATTATAATCTATTGTATTATATTATTTGTTTAACTCTTAAAATTAAGGATATAGCTTGATGGTATCCATTCCACTGTTTTGCAAGCATTTTTTCCTTACAAGTTGGAAGTTTTAGCTGTCAATTCTTTCTGCCTCTCCCCATCTTAATAGCCATGCTTGGCTTCATTTGTTTCTTTTTTTCTTTTTTTCTTTCTTTCTTTAACCTTTTCTTTCTCTTATTAATTCTTGAGTTGGAGTTTAAATGTAAGCTATTTAAAAGGGTTAATGTATTTATATTTATTGTTAGATATTTAAATATTATATATAAAAATATATAAATTTAGAAAAAAAAAACAAGAGATAAAATGAAAACTTTAAAACTTTGCATAGCTTTTTTTGTTCATTCGGTGGAATTAACAATATTATATATTAAAGATTCATTGTATTGTCCCAATGTCCTTACTGTGGATGACGCTTCTAATTATTCCCCCCCCTCTTTTTTTTTTTTTTGGACAAAATTGGCTCAATTTATCTCTTTATATATGTTTGTAAAAGTAAAATGCATTCAAAAAGAAAAAAAAATTGACAGCTGATTTTATAGCCATGTATTGGCGTGGTTACCATGAGTCTTACCTTGGATGTCGACTTTTCCTTTTAGTCTGTTGTTGGATAGATCCAGTGTTTTCAGGGATGAAAAGCCACGTAGAGATGACAGGATGCTACTGTTGAATTCGTTACCGGCTAAAATGAGAGTCTCCAAATGGGCAAGTCTTGATAGTTTGTCGAAGCCTGCATATGTTAGAGGAGGATAATATCATGCATAATAAAGGATATATACAGAGTCTATCATCTTATTTATGGGTTTCTTTTTTGTTTTTTCAAAAATAATAAGAAAAAAAAAAAAAAAATAGAGAATCCATCTTATCTTGTGATCATGAAATGAACAGAGCAAGAACCGTAGAAAGAGCACCTTCATTCTCAATACAACCGAGTATTTTGTTCTAAGATAAGTCAAGACTTTAAGATTTTTGAAAGGAAGAAACAAAGAAGCATTCAAGTACCACCCTCCAGAACCCGGATCCACTGCATCCAAAAGATCAAGTTCGGTGACTTGATTCGTTGTTGTTTCGTTGCACGAGACTCCTGCCTACTTACAACAATCAGCATCTCTCCCCCAGGGAGACGCCGCATAGTCATAAGAAAATGGATAATTGAAGAAAGGCTTGAATTGCAAAAGAGCAGTTCTCTCGTGTTCCGAGCAACCATGACATTGAGTCGCCCACTCCTCTGATAACAAAACCAATATCACTAGCATCCATGACCTAATAATAAAAGCCACTAGCCCCATTTGTATGTTCCCAGCACCTCTTACTACTTAGCTTCGTAATATTTGTTGCCATCGGGAGCAGTTCAGGTCTTCTACATATGGACGGAGACGGTGGTGCATTTACGTATTTTTTACGGAAGGGTCCCATGTTTGTGGAAAATGCAGCAAGAAATTGGCATGCAGCTAGCAGAAAAGTGGCTAACATTTAATTTTATCAACATTGACTTGTTAGAGTCAAGCTGCGTAAATTTGGGTTTAGACAAACTCAGTCATCATAAGAAATTATGAGTTACGTGTTCTCTTCTCTCGTGGAAAATTGGTTTGCCTGGCAGCCGGCAGGTAACGTCAACTCTTCTTTTTTATTTTGGACCTTGACAGGGTCGAACTGCCTAAATGTGGACTTAGACAAGCTCAATCATTTAAATTAGTTAATAATTAATGTATTCTATTAAAAACCTCAATTAAAAAAATTAAAATAATTATAAAAATAATATTATAAATATTATAAATAAATTAAATAACTCTCAACCTATTAAAATAAAAATAAATTTATTTTTGTTATTAAATTATCTATTACATTAATTTTTTAATTATGTATTGTTGGTAAAAATTTTAAACCAATAATATTTTTATATTATTTTTTGTTTTTTTTTATTTTTAGAATTATTTTTTTTTTTAACATTATAAACTTTATTAAAATAAAATAATTTTACTATTATTAGTTTAACTAATGATTATTATTTAAAGTATATTTTATATTATATCTCAATATATATAATATGAATTATAAAAAAATGTAAAACAGAATATATTCATATAAATTTTTTTTTTTAGTAAATATTAAATATAAATTTAAATAATTATTTAGATATATATTATTTAATTATAATTTTAGTATTTTCTCTATATATGTCTTAATAATGCAGAGTTAAGAGTAGTACTTCGGATTTTAGTATTTTTTTCTAGCTAACTAAGTTAAATGTCTTAATAATGCAGAGTTAAGAGTAGTCCAAGTCTTTTATATATATAGATAGGAAGACAGAGGTGCATTTACATATTTTTTATGGAAGAGTCTCGTATTTATGGAAAATATAACAAGAAAAAAAAGTTTGGGATAAATTATTATTTTATTAATTTTTTTAACCTTATTTTTAAGACTAAAATCTTATAACTATTTAATTATTTAAATAATATAAAATGTAAATTTTAATTTTACAAAATTTTTTTGTTTTTATAAAATAATATAAATTATTTCTATCATATAATTCATATTATTCTTATTATTAATTACTATACTTATTTATATTTTTAAAATAATTTTATTTTACATTATATACAATAAATAAAAAAATTTTAAAATTAAATATAATTAATTTAATTTTATATAAAATTTTTAAATAATTTCATAAATTTAAAAAATAATTTTTAAATTTAATTTAAATAAATAAAATATATTATATTATTTAGTTCTACCGAACAGTACTAACAAGTCTTCCTTTTCATTTCAACGGCGTTTTCTCGTAGAAAATTGTTCTGCAGGACAAATAGCCACTAGCCTCAAGTTTTTCGTAAAAACAGGACTACCACATGACTTAAAGGATAAAAATTATTTTATCAATTCCCTAGAAACTTATGTCATTCACACCATCAAAATTTTACAACTGTCGTGCCGTTTGGTTCTGCTGTACTGCCAAGTCTTCCCTTTTCATTTCAATCGGATTCTCTCGTAAAAAATTGGACAGCAGGCAAGTGGTGGATAGCATCAACATTTAATTCCATCGTGACTTGTCCTAGACTTGCTATGCTCAAGTTGCGTAATTTTGAGTTTATACTGGTAAATGAAGTGAGCAAAACTATGAAAGGGAGTCAACTAAGGAAAAGAAGAAACTGAGGAAGAAATTTCCTAGAAATTTGCCTCATTGGCCTAAAGCTTCTCTAATTTCCACAACAAAAGCAACTGCGAAGACTTGGGTTTTTCGTAAGCACGTGGAAGACTTGAAAAGTAGAAAGTGGGGAAAGAGTTTCCTAATTTCCACAATCACGTCGACAGAAGAATAGACCAGATAAGAAGCCACGAAGCAGCACACAACAAAAACAAAAAGCAATTGTTACGTCGGTGTGGTTAGTAGGCAGACAGAATTTAGAAGAGAAGAAAAGTCTTTATATTTGATTTATTAGCATCCCATTTCTATTCATTAAAAAAATAAAAAAAATCTTGCTAAACATGGCTCCTGATTCACTTTCTAATTGATCAGAAAGGGTAATAAGATCACTCTTTACTTTTGAAGCCCTCCATAGGAGTGTTCCTAATGATGGAAAATTTACCATTAAACTTCACGTATTTTTAAAACCGTGCCATTTTGTACTTTTGACAAGTGAGGTACATCTTTTAGGTACATTCTACTGACAAATTACAAGCCAATAAGCCCCGCAAGAGGTGGAGAAAAAGGCCAATCTGGTCAATGCAAGGCTGCTATTGGCGTCATTACTTTGATCACAGCCGCTCCCCTTACAATACTTGCTTAAAGTCCCTATATTAATCACTTAATTACACGTTTGATAGGAGTTATTGATTAAACTTATGACTTATCCCATGCTTTGAAAGCGAATTGTCCAAATTCAGCTCATCAAGTTGCTTTTAGAGGTCCCAATTTAATGGGAAACAAAGCTAAGTCTACGTCTCCACTACCAGATCCAATTCACACGCAAGTTGGATCAAAAGTTCAAATTATATGTAATTATAATTATTGATTAATTAAATATAATTTTTTTTATTTATTTTTTTTATTATAATTAATAGTCATGATTGACTTTTGTCTATTTGTGTTCGATCTCTTCCATTATTATAATTAACGCTCTCTATTTGCATTGCAGTGGCAACGTGCCTGGTTCCTTCCACGTTGCTTTTGAATGCCAAACAAAATAAAGTAAGGATTGATTAGCGGATAAAGCGTGACCTCCAGCACGGTTGGATTTTGCGGCTCTCAAGAACTGAGTTAATAATTATGACGATCTATAATAATATATTTAATCTTAAAACTAATATGATTGAAAATGTGATGGAAAAAAAAAGTTAAATAATGAAAAAATTAAAAATTAAATAAAATTTTTGTTTGTTTAACACAAAATTATCGTTTTTTATACGAATTCTTTAAAATGCGAATTGACCCATTAGTTAGAATAGGTGCTGCAGGTCCAAATAATTTTTGGTAGTCCAAATTTTTCTTTTATACTCTTGCACTGTCTATGTTTTTTTTTTTATATATACAATACAGAGATATAAAAGTGGGTTAGAGCCTTGGCCTGGGTATTATTTTATTAGAAAATATATATACCAGAAAATAAAAGTCGGTGGACGAAAGGGCCGGACCAAGAAGTCCATTTGGAACCGTTTGAAGAGAGTTACTATTGGTTTGATTCTGGTTCTCCACCGCCATCAAGTAGCAACGGCCTAATCGACTGGTATCTTCTTTCTTTCTAAATATAATAATTCTTTTAGCTTTTGCCAAATTCCAGTCCATCTTTAAGGTCAGGGTTTCTGCGAAGACCCCATGTCAATAGCTGCCTCCACAATCCGCCAGCCATCAGTTCTCAGCCATCAATGTTTGAGCCATCTTTTCTTGCTTTCTCTTTTTATTTTTTATTATATTAAATTTAAATTTACAAATATATATTTTTAATATTTACATCATTTTATTTTACTGTAACAATAAAAATTTACACACTTATTTAAATATAAATTTTTTTTTAATTCTTTTCTTAAATTATAATTTTTAATTATTATTTTAATATAAATTAAATAAATATTTATAATATCAAAACTTTCAAAATTAAATTTAAAATTAAAATTCTTATTATTTTATTATTTTAATATAAAAATAAAATATTTTATATTTATTTTTATTATAAATAAACTATTATTTACATTTTTTTTTTACCTTAAATTACAATTGTAAACACACTAATTATAGTTTACAATATTATTTGACTATTTTATCAGTAATTCACAATTTTATTAATTTTATCAATTACATATATGTCATTTTTTTTTGATTAAAAAAAAAAAAATTATTTAAAAAAATTTAAAAAATTTAAAATTAATTTTAAAAAATTCAACAAAAATTAAAAATTAAATCTAATCAACATACAAAATTTTAAAAATAAAAAATATGAAAAATAAAAATTAATTTTAAAAAATTTTTAAAAATTTAAAAATTAATTTTAAAAATAAAAAATAAGTTTTTAATTAATTTATATAAATAAAAAAATTCTGAAAAATAAAAATTAATTATCAAAAATATAAAAATCTAAAATTTTCTAAAATATTATGAAAAAAAAAATATACAAAATAAAATTGAATTTTAAAAAATTCTACCAAATAAAAATTAATTTTTAAAAAATTCTAATGCCCACCTTATCATTATTATTGCTTATCATTTCTTATTTTAGCATGATATATATTTGACAAACACCTTCTTCTCTTCCTCTCACAACTTCCAAGATAATTCCACAACCAGAGGTGAAGCAGACACATCTAACTCAATCCCTACTGTAAGCCCCGTACGTCTCTGACATGTGAATTCCCTCTGAGTTTCTGAATTAAGAGCTCTTTGAAGTACAGACTTTTCTTGGAGACACTGGCCAAGAAACCAGGCCTTGATATTTTCTCTAAAACAGCAATGGTGGCATTGCAAACAAGAGGTCCACTCTCAAAAGTGCTTCCATGGTCTCCATGCTTCACAGCAGCAGCAACTCTTTCACTTACTAGTACAGCACCTATCGGAGGGCCTCCTGCAAGAGGCTTGGCAAGTGGTCATTATATCTGGATATACTCCATATGCTCCATATGCTCCATATGCTCCATGTGCCCAAAGATGACCAGTCCGACCCAAGCCACATTGAATCTGAAAAAAATGCATATATCATAAGAATATCTTCTAGACCTTACAATATTATGTTTCTTAGTTGAACTGATGTCTCTATATATAATAGTACACTGCTGTCCCAAATCATAGCAAAGAAATTTACCAGGACAAGATTATGAATCCTAACGACAAGTTCTGAATTTTATCACACGAGGCAGAAACAAGCTTTAATCATGGAAAAGTGGAATAGGCAAAGAATTATCTTAGAAACAAGCTTTAGGCAGCAACACGCTTTAGAAATTAGCATGATTCTGTATTCACTCACTCCACCAAGAAAAATTCTGTATTCAGTCACTTCACTAAGGACTAAATGATGAAGTCACCATCAACGAGCCCCTTCACAATGTGACACCAAGTTTTTAGTCAAGTAAAAATTTATTTTCTGTTTGGCGGTTGACCTATATTACTTTTTTATTTTCTTCCATGAGAGAGTGCCTTGTAGGTTCCTATCAAGACTTGTATCATCTGATGACGCCACAGAAATTGCCTACTAGAGAAAAGGAAAAGAATGCTTTGCTCACTACTTCCTTCCCCGGTGAATAAAATTCCAAAAATCACCAAAGATCTAAGGTGTAATTCCTATGAATCCCATTCCCAGTTTACTTGTGAAGAACATGGATGCTTAAGTAGTATATCCCATATAATGAGAAGAAAACAACAACCCCATAAAGAAAAAAAAGAGTACAACTATATGTGGAAGAGTCTTGTGCAGGGATATGGGTTCAATATCTGGACTCCTGTTCAAGGAACACAGAACAAATGTAAGAAATGGATGCTGGTATCAAGATATTAGATACCTATGCACAGACATATTCAACTGAAGTAAAAACCATGACTTCCACAATGAAGAACATGACACTTTGAATTTCAGTACATATATTAATGAAAAGAAAAGAGCAGCAACCATACTCCCTAACAATGGTAGGAAAATATACCTCCAAGACATTAGCTTTGTTAACAGAACAGAGTTTTCCACTCCGTTTTCTAGCGGTCTCAAATGCAACACGAGTACGATCAACCTGGTCCAACGGTACTGCACATTAACCAATACTCTATCCATTGTTTCAATTAAAGAAAGTCACTGAAAAGAATAAGAATGATGCTTTGCAACTAACACAAATTATAGAGGCAATAATGCATAGCAATGATACTGCCAGGTATTGATTCGCTGGGTATGAAACTCAAAATATTACAAGCTTCTAGCCAAGGGAAGCACTTTTGTAAACAAGCCAAATAGTCCATCCAAAGTATATGCTCTGTGTATCTATCCATTTATTTGTATTTCAATGCTTAAACCTGCATAATTTATGCACCCTTACGCCCATTTTCCTGTAATTTTGAATCTATATCCAAGCATGCACCTGTCAGTGCATAAATGATATCCATTGTAGACAATCTACTGTGCACCTAGAAGTTTATTCCTATCTTTCCTTCCTGAAGGCTGAAAAATAATTGAGTTGCAACATGCTGAAAAGATGCCAGAATAAAGCATGAAAGGAACTGCACATTATCATGACTCATTTTTAGACACCTCTCCAATGGTGTGACAAGTTAAAATAATATTACAAGAACCATTGTTAAATTAGTTCTTGTCTGTTTTTCACCCTTTCCCATCTCTTCCAATCAGCAAGTATAAACTATATTCAACATGTATCACATAGAGACACTCCCAAATTCTGAATTACATTTTCTTTTTTGACGAAGTCTGAATTCCTACTGTTCTTGCTTGAAGTTGAAAAAGTCAGGAAAAAGAATATGTAAGAAAAAACACGACAATAAACAGAATGCTGTTATGTTTGATTTATGTTTTCCCAAGAGCAAACGCAGGCGTGTGTGAACAAGAGAGAGAGAGAGAGAGAGTAAACTGCACATTTGTGATTGAAGCTTAATGCTTAGAGAATTCGTGTTAGCAAATCTATCTCAGAGGCAGCAAAGACCTCAGTATTGAAGCCAATCTCCTCACCATCGTCATTAGTGCCAGAGCCTCTTGGCTTTCCGAAATAGGTAACTAGTAACAGAAAAAAATTCATGATAAATATAACAAAAATATGGAGGAAAATAAAACCCAGTCATAATTTGATGAACAAATTACCTCCAGTAAGCTCCTTACCACCATCACATCGATGCCTTCAGCAACATCCTTCTTCAAAGTGGTAGCATCCACTAACTGAAAATTTTAAAAAATAATGTCTCTATTTTTTTTTTCCCCCAAGGTGCCCTTCCTAGCTGCAAAACTAACAATTCACACATCTAGCACTAATTGCTTGGCTGAGAATGGTCCAAAAATGACACCAGTTATTAAATCCTCATGCAAAAGCAAACAAAGTCATCATATATGATGATCCACCCACACATTTTTCTTTTACTGCTACATCAGGTGTTACTACATTTACTCCTTGATGTAAATCAGATGATAAATCTGTTTTCCATCTCCTGTTGAATATCTTTTGTGATTTGATAGCAATCTTCTAATAGAAGTGCCAATGTTCCACTGATTGTTATTTCAGAAAATAAAAAAAAAAAAACAAAAACAAAGAAAAGTTGATTTAGAGGCTTATCCTTGAAGAGTTAAGTCTAACAAAAGTTCCGCTTGAAAAGATTAAAATTGGGTTCTAGCATCTTATCGGACAGTAATCTGAAAGAATTAAAGTTTGAGCTAACAGTTCCACTAATTGTCTAAAGCATGCGCGTCACAAAACCAAAATAAACAATTGTCACCAGTGGTAAAACAGTTGCAGGCCTCAAATTGGCAAAAACCTTAAGACCTGCTCTAAGCTGAAGCAACCAGGTCTCCAGCTTCAAATGCTTCTCGTTTTTATCCCATTTGTACCTAAGAGTGAAAACTAGGGACCCGTATCAAAGAGGAGAGAAAAGATGACAACTGATGAAATTAAGCAAAACATAGGAATCATAAGTACCCTCCAATGGCTCCAAGAAGAACAGCATCAGATTGCTTAGTGGCAGAAAGGGTTTCCTTCGGCTATGGAACTTCTACCAAATCTAAAGCACTTCCATCCATAGGCATCTCTTGAAAGCTAAATTAAATACCTAAGCACTGCCAACCAAAGAAAACCACAAATTAGATTTTTTTTTCTTGAAAAAGAAAAAAAAAAAAGGAAATTGCATCATATCAGATTTTAAAGACCTCGTCATCGTATCAGAAAAAGATGCTGATGACAAGAATCAATTTTCACTTTTTCTTCCCTTTCCATTGTCATTAAAAAGCTCTATAAAAAAAAAAGCCAAATGATAAAAAATCCTTTAAACCATTTTCACTGCTCTTTATTAGCTAAGCAGAGGTACACTGAAAGAAACCCCATTAACAATGACATCCCAAGAATCCTAGTTGACAGAACCAAGACCGAAAATTGGGTCCTAAAAATGAAATTAACGGGAGAGGATTAGAGGGAATGGAACCTTCAAAAGAACCGGCGAGCTCAAGGGCGTTCTTGACGACGGAGATGACTTCGGGGTCGATGCCATCGCCTGGGAGCAGAGTAACAGAGTAGCGTTAGGATGACGCGGAGCTGCCGCCAGCGGCCGCATTGGGGAAGGTAAACCGGATTCTGTCAGACTTCTGGGATCGTTGGGACGTAGGTTTAAGGTTGAAGATGGGTTTGATTGGATCGGTTTTAATTTGGACAGACGAAGCAGCCGCCATTTTGGTAAATACGAGGAGAGAAGACAGCGAGGTCGTCCCTGGAGCAGCAGTTGGGAGGAAATGGCGAGAGAAGCAACAAATCTGCATTGTATTTCTAAACTTTTTATTTTAAAATAATATAATTATAATTATAATAATTATTATATTTATAAATTAAAATTAAAATTATTTATTATTATTTTATTACTTTTTAAAATTTAATTTTAATATTAATAAATTAAAATTATTATACATAAATATAATTTTAAAATATTTAAAATTTAATTATAATTAATTATATTTTTTAATAATAAATTAAATTAAAATTTAAAATTAAAATAAAATATTAATTAAATTATTATATATTAATAATAATATTAATAATATAATATTTAATATTAAAAAATAAAAATAAAATATTTAAATATAAAATTTATAATTTATTAATTATATATTTATAATTATTTTATATTTTTTTAATATTTATTTTTTAAAAATAATTCTCGTTTATAAAATTAAAATGTGAATTTTTTAATTTTTAAAATTATATAAAATATAAAAATAAAAATTATTTTAAAAAATTTTAATTTTAATTTTAATTATATTTTTTAAATTATTTTTACTTATATAATTATTTATTATTTTAATTTTATTAAAAAAATATTTATTAATAATATTTATATATTTATTTATTATATATTATAATAAGTGTCATAATATAATTATATTTTTTAATAAATATATTTTATTAAAATAATTTTATTTTTAATTATATATTTTAAAATATTTTATTAAATATTATAAAATTTTAAAAAATAATTTTTTTAATAATTACACCTTAATATATGATCTATTCAAAAGATTTTGATACATCCATTTAATTTGAAGTGTTATAGTTTATCCGGATATTTCCAATTGTAATCAACCCCCAGATTTCATCTGGGGGTTGCAGCCCCTTTTAATGTATGGTCGGTCCACGAATGTCTCGTGTAACTGGCTGGCTTCAAGTAGACTCGGAACACATGATTGTGCGTGCATACTAGTAGAATTCAAATTTTATGATTGTAAAAGTCTCACAGCGTGGTCTTGAATTGAAATATTCATTCTTCAAATATCATATGCAGTGAATTTGAAAATTATGGAAACAAAAATGAAAAATTACTGAAGTAAAAAAAAAAAATAATTGTAAAAGGAAAGGCAGAAGAAAGAAGCACAAATATAGACAGGCAGGGCAATAACTGGAACATAACAGTGATTTTATTTTTATTGACAACTTGATTTGCTATCACAATTACTTGACAAAGGTGTAATTACTCGATAAGTATCCACGTATTTTGTTACCTGGAATCTAGCTTTGTGAATCTAAATAGATGGTTTTCTGCTATATTCATATAATTTTCTGGATTAGCATCTTTCCATGCTTATGAGTTTGACATCAAATCACTTGGGGGAGAGCTGGGCATGTTTCTTTCTTCACACTGTTTCTAGTTTTAAGCAATTGGCCTTGGCAGCTTGCCATTATTTTGTTCAACTACCATTGGACATTCTCTCCCTGGCTTAGACCACAAAACCAAAACCACGCGTGGATGGTGCTAAAATTCACGCTTGTAAAGGCACTATGGATTTGTGAAATCAATTATATGCTCTGCCAAAGTGCTGTGTTGTGGATCAATATTGTGGGCATATCGAAAATTTGAAATAGAGTATAGTACGTAACCAAAGTCAAGATGGTAGATGAAAGTTATTTCATGTTGACTAGAAGCCTCCTAATTCTTCGGAGATGATACGAACTTGAGCTTACCTCCAATGAAGGGACACATGCTAAATTTCAATTAATTACTCAATAGTTATGATACTAAAAATTAGTTTTTTTTTTCAACTTATTACTAAATAGTAATATATAAGTTGTAAATCAATACAAAAAGAAGAAATTCTTATACAAATATCTATACTAGATACAAGACTGCCAAGCTCTGTACTTGGATAGCATGGGAAGATTGTCCACAACAAAGTAAAAGCAATTGTTTATACATACCCTTACAAAGTAAAACCATGCTTGTCGCCAACGAGGGTTTATGTATAAAACTACGAGCATTCCAAGCAGTGTCACGCTATAAGATGCTAGAAAGCTTGGATAAAATGCATCCATGTTCATCCATCCAGTTTCTTCTTCATGCTTTTTTGTATTCTTGGATGATGATAAAGGAGATGAGTGTGCATTGCAGCTTTTATTTAGTGGGGGTCCACACAACAAAGGATTATCCTCGTAGCTTCTACTTTCGAAAGTTGCAAATTGTACAACCATCTCTGGGGTTTTTCGAACAAGTTATTGTGTGCTACGGTGAAAACAGCTAATTCGTGCAGTTAAGTAAGCTGAGGAGGAATTTCCCCATCTAAGTTGTTGAATGAAAGGTCTAAGCTCTCAATTTCCTTCAAGTTTGAAAACGTTAATGGGATTGGCCCTGTGAAGCTGTTGTGGGATAGGTTTAACACCTTAATAGTGCTGAGGTTTCCAAGTTCTGGTGGAATCTCTCCTGTCAAATTGTTGCAGGAAAAATCAATTCTAGACATGTAGGAGAGGATTCTTCCTTTGTAAGAGTAAGTAAAAGTTTTTGTCGTGAACTCCACTTGTGGTTGAAAAGTGAAACTCTTATAAATTGAAGGACTTATCCAAGGGATTGCTAAGGTATGTGTTCTATCCCAAATGCTTCTAGATCTCAGACAAGGGAGAATATGACCAGATAGGTGGTTGTGAGAAAAATCTATCAAACTTATTTTCTCCAACTTGCACAACTGAATTGGGAATTTCACCTTCGATGTAATTATTATCCAAAAGCAGATAACTAAGGTTAGAAAATGTATCAATCCATTTTGAAATGCTACTAGTAAAATAATTGTGGTCAAGATCCAACATCACCAAATTAGAGCTGTTAAAGAATGTCTTTTCCAGTGGCCCTTGCAATCTATTCTTGGATAAAAAAACTAGTTCAATGCTCGAAGGGAAATTTGAAGGAAGGTTTCCAGAGATATTATTGTCTGAAAGGTCCAAAACTTGAAGTGCAGTCACATTTCTTGTCCACTGTGAGAGCCTCCCATGGATATTGTTGTGACTGAGATCAAAGATACTTAATAAGGAACTATTAAATAAACTGTTCGGAAGTTGACCTTGCAAACTATTGTTAGAGAACAAGAGAATAAAGCAACCAGTGGCCAATTGCCCAGGCACCTCTCCTGATAATCTATTATTGGACAAGTCTAATGATCGCACAAGACTTATATTACCAAGAGAAGGAGGAATTGTTCCATTGAAACTGTTTCTTGACATATTTAAATACCACAAGTTCAGAATATATGCTCCAATAAGTGCTGGAACATGGCCACGTAAGCAGTTCTCAGAAATGTCCAAGTATTGTAACATCATATTTAAATGACTTGGCAGCCGAAGTTGTCCTGAAAGGGAATCATTGACCAAGATGAGTGTCGACAAGTCTGTGTTGTTCTCTAATAGCCAAGATGGAAATCCTCCACTCAGTTGGATGTGCGAGAGATCAACATATGTTAGATTACATTGGTAGTAAAGGAATTTAGGAAACATTCCGCCGTATCCGTAACCAGACAAGTCGAGAGTACTTAATTGGAATTTTGGGGTCAAACCAAATTGCTCTGCTTCAGTAAATATAATATTTCCCCTAGAATATAAGGTATCAAGTTTTGTATGGTTGAAGAATGGGCTGAGTGTCACTGGAATTTGGAATTGATTGTATGAAAGATCTAGGAATTCAAGGGATTTTAGAGTCCTTAGAGGAGATAGAGATATATTCCCTGTTAATAGATTGTGAGAGAGATCTAATTGGTGAAGAGACATCAAATTAGCCATACACAGAGGCAAGGTACCGCTGAGATTATTGATGCTGATATCTAGGTATTTGAGTTGGTTTAATTCGCATATGCCTGAAAATTATTCAGTAATAAGGAACTTAGCCAAAATTAAAGAGAAATGCACACAACCACAAACAAGGGGGTTTAGGGGAGATTGATTGTACCTTGGGCTATGGATGTAGGGTCACTTAATTGACAACCAGACATTATAAGATCCTCTAGCGAGATTAAGTTTCCCACAGTTTGCAACATGCTATAATTAAGAGTAGTAATGCAAGACAATGTTAGTCTTTTCAAACTTTTTAGATGAGGCCAACCTATCAAAATTAAACAAAAAGAAAAAGCTATTATTGAAGAATATGGAAAGGATTGAAGAAGTTAAAAATATCTCTTTTTTTTTCAAAAAAAATTCTCATAAAAACTATTTATATTTTATAATACATTTTTTTGTAAAATTAAATGGTAATAAAATAAATACAATTATTTTACAATTTTATTATTTCATTAATGTATGTGATGTGCATTTAAAATAAGTAAAGTATGATACAATTAGTTAAAGGCAAAATTTCGGTTCTAAGATTATGAAGTAAATGAAAATATTGAAATTTACCTTGAGTTAGTTGGGAAGCATTCAATCTTAGCATGTTCAAATATTGAAGAGAAACCAGTGCCTCAATACTTTGGAGGAAGTTATCATCCACAGTAGAATCATCCACCTCAATGCTTTGGAGGAAGTTATCATCCACAGTAGAATCATCCAACGATAGCTTTTTGAGATTGTTCAAATGGTAGGACCCTAGAAATATGGGCAAAATAATAAATTATAACAAGCACAATCTTGAAAACAAGAATTAAAAGTTAAGAAATGTAAGCATTTCTATATGTTAAGGAATGAGCAAATGATGTTCCTTATAGGTTGTTGGATGTTAAGTCAAGGCTCTTAAGGTTTAAGAATAAATTGAGTAGTGATTGCAACTCTAGCATTGGACTTGCATCTATCTTGATTCCTTAAAGATAAAGGAAACTATAGTTGCTCCAGCTTTTGTTGTTAATGTCAAATGATCATTTCGTTATTGATAAGTAAAAGTAATATATGATATACAAGTGACTCTTAACCTTATGGGCAAAAAAACATTTTTATTTTTGTAGTTTTAATCGATTAAGTGATATTTTAATATAGTTTGCATGACCATATTAAATAAACCCTTTTAATTTGGTGAAACACTTTATTTTTGTGTTTGAGGATGTGGTAACATGCAAATACAACACTTAGTTTTTATCATAAATATTTCTAGAAAAACTCTACCTTTTTTATAATTGTTATATATATTCTAAATTCTCCTCAAAGTTTAGGAAAAAAATTATGTATTGTTACTCAAACTGTATATTAATTTTCTATGCTTTTATATAACTTGACTTCAAAAATTAAATTTTGGGAAGCATACTTATTTTGTACAAACTAAACCAATCATTAACTTTTCTAAGTTGAATGATTAGACTTTAAAAATTTTGTAGTTTACGAAGAAGCCGACATTATCACTAAAAAATGTCAATATCTAAGGCAAAATCCTACTTTTTAATATGATGAGGGGAAGTGAAGTATTATAATATAGCATGATTGTGAATATTTAGTGTCTTAAAGGCATGCTAGACTAAAGAGTATACAATTTTGAAATAGATTACATAAAAACATAGATTTATACCTGCTACAGCCACAAATCCGGTGATCTCATTTCCGCTTAGATCTAGCTTCTCCAATCGGCTTAGAGCATGCAATTCTGGGAACAAGGAATTGAAACTAAAGAATCATAACCAAGCTCAGCATTTACCGTCCCCAACCGAATCATGTATGTATGATATATATATATTACAAATAATTCATTAATGGATTATATTATAATCTATTGTACTATATTTTTTTCTTAACTCTTAAAATTAAGGATATAGCTTGAGGGCCTCCATTCTATTATTTTGCAAGCATTTTTTCCTTGCAATTTTAAAGTTTTAGCTACGAATTCTTTTTTTTTATTTAGATTTTGTTAATTTTTGCAAATGATACAAAAATGGTTAGCAATCAATAATTCAAAGTCATTTTTTCTGTCTCCCCTCATCTCAGTAGCCATGCTTGGCTTCAGGCGATTATTTCCTTCTTTTTATAACTTTTTCTTTCTCTTATTAACTATTGAGTTAGATTTTAACGTAAATCATTTAAAAGAGTTAATATATTTAAATTTTTCAGTAGATATTTAAATATTATATATGTAACTATATAAATTTAGAATAAAAAAAATAAAATAAAAATTTTAAAACTTTATACAGTTTTTTATTTGTTCGTTTAATAGAATTAATAATATTATATATTAAAGATTCATTGTATTGTCTTCTTACTGTGCATAACACTTCTTATTATTCCCTCTTTTTTTTTTTTTTTTTTTGACAAAATTGGCTAAATTTATCTCTTTATATATGTTTGTAAAAGTAAAATGCATTCAAAAAGAAAAAAAAAAATTGCCAGCTGATTTTTATAGCCGTGTATAGGCGTGGTTACCATGAGTCTTACCTTGGATGTCAACTTTTCCTTTTAGACTGTTGTAGGATAGATCCAGTGTTTTCAGAGATGAAAGGCCACGTAGAGATGACAGGATGCTGCTGTTGACTTCATTATAGGCTAAAGAGAGTCTTGATAGTTTCTCAAAGCCTGCATATGTTAGAGGAGGATAATATCATGCATAATAAAGGACATATATAGAGTATATCATCCTATTTATGGTTTTTTCTGTTTGTTTTATCAAAAAAAAAAAAAAAAAAATAGATAATCCATCTTATCTTGTAATTATGAAATGAACAGAGCAAATATGTCAGCTGATTTTTATCGCCGTATAGGCGTGGTTTCCATGAGTCTTACCTTGGATGTCAACTTTTCCTTTTAGACTGTTGTTGGATAGATCCAGTGTTTTCAGAGATGAAAGGCCACGTAGAGATGACAGGATGCTGCTGTTGAATTCATTATCGGCTAAATAGAGATTCTCCAAATGGGCAACTCTTGATAGTTTCTCGAAGCCTGGATATGTTAGAGAAGGATAATATCATACATAATAAAGGATGTATATAGAGTCTATCATCCTATTTATGGGTTTCTTTTTAGTTTTTTCAAAAATAATAATAATAAAAAAAAGGAAATAGGGAATCCATCTTATCATGTGATCATGAAATGAACAGAGCAAGAACCGTAGAAAGAGTACCTTCATTCTCAATACAGCCAAGTATTTTGTTCCCAGATAAATCAAGACTTGTAAGATCTTTGAAAGGAAGAAACAAAGAAGCATTCAGCAACCACCCTCCAGAACCCGGATCCACTGCAGAAGAAAGTTCGAGTTCGGTGACTCGATTCGTTCTCTGGTTGCACGAGACTCCTGCCCACTCACAACAATCAGCATCCATCCCCCAGGGAGACCCGTATAGTCATAAGAAAATGGACGATTGAAGAAAGGCTTGAATTGCAAAAGAGCAGTTCTCTCGTGTTCCGAGCAACCATGACATTGAGTCGCCCACACCTCTAATAACAAAACCAAAATCACTAGCATCCATGACCTAATAATAAAAGCCACTAGCCCCATTTGTATGTTCCCAGCACCTCTTACTACTTAACTTCGTAATATTTGTTGCCATGGGCAGCAGTTCAGGTCTTCTATATATAGACGGAGACGGTGTTGCATTTACGTATTTTTTACGGAAGGGTCCATGTTCGTGGAAAATGCAGCAAGACATTGGCACGGATATGACAGCTAGTAGACAAGTGGCTAACATTTAATTTCAACATAACTTGACCTTGACTTGTTAGGGTCAAGCTGCGTAAATTTGGGTTTAGACACACTGAGTCATCCACAAGAAATTATACGCGCTCTCTCGTGGAAAATTGGTTTGCCTGCAGCCTGCGGGTAACATCAACTCTTCTTTTTTATTTTGGACCTTGACAGGGCCAACTGTAGACAACCTCGTTACTGAGAAGGCTTCTTTGGTGGTTTGGCCCATTAATTAGCACGGGTGCTGCAAATCTAAATATTAATTATTATACTCATTTATATTTTTAAAATAATTTTATTATATATTATATATAATAAATATAAAAATTAAAATTAAATATAATTAATTTAATTTTATATAAAATTTTTAAATAATTTTATAAATTTAAAAATAATTATTTAATTTAATTTAATTAATTAAAAAATATTATACTATTTAATTTTATTAACAGTTAATTATACTAATAAGCCTTTTTTTTTTTTTTCATTTTAATCATGTTCTCTTAAGAAAAATTGGTTTGCCAGAACAAGTAGCCACTAGCCCTACTTGTATGTTCCGAGCATCTCTTACCACTTACTTCCTAATATTTGTTGCCGTTGAGAGCAGTTCAGGTCTTCTATATATGTACAAAGACGATGCCTCAAGCTTTTTCATAAATACAGGACTACCACATGACTTAAGGATAAAAATTATTTTATCAATTCCTTAGAAACTTACATTATTCACACCATTAAAATTTCAACTGTCAGTATTGTTTGATTCTACCAGCAGTTGACCCTACTGCCAAATCTTCCCATTTCGTTTTAATCGAGTTCTCTTGTGGAAAATAGGACCACAGGCAAGTAGTAAGTAACATCAACATTTAATTTCAATTAATTGGCCTCAACTTGTTATGGTCAAGTTGCGTAATTTTGGGTTTATATTGCTAAATGAAGTGAGAAGGGGAGTCAACTGAGGAAAAGAAGAAACTGAGAAAAAAATTTCCTAGAAATTTGCCTCGTTGGCCTAAAACTTCTCTAATTTCCACAACAAAAGCAACTGCGAAGACTTGGGTTTTTGGTAAGCACGTGGAAGACTTGAAAAGTAGAAAGTGGGGAAAGAGTTTCCTAATTTCCACAATCACGTGGACAGAAGAATAGACCAAATAAGAAGCCACGAAGCAGCACTGCCACTACATAACAAAAGCAAAAGCAATTGTTACATCGATGTGGTTAGTAGATTACAAGAGAATAAATGTCTTGATATTTGATTTATTAGCATCCCATTTTTATTCATTAAGAAAAAATAAAAATCTTGCTAAACATGACTCGTGAGTCACTTTCTAATTCATCAGAAAGGGTAATAAGATCAATCTTTACTTTTGAAGCCCTCCATAGGATAATGAAGTGGTTCCTATTGATGAGGGAAAATTTAACATTAGACTTCAAGTATTTTTTAAAACCGTGCCATTTTGTACTTTTGACAAGTGAGGTATATCTTTTAGGTACTTTTCTAAAGTCCTATATTCTACTGAGAAATTACAAGCCAATAAGCACCCACAAGAGGTGGAGAAAAAGGCCAATCTGGTGCATTTACGTATTTTTTACGGAAGGGTCCCATGTTCGTGGAAAATGCAGCAAGAAAGGGGTCCCATGTTTGTGGAAAATGGTAGAAAAGTGGCTAACATTTACACCCTTGACTTGTTAGGGTCAAGCTGCGTAAATTTGGGTTTAGACAAACTCAGTCATCCATAAGAAATTATACGTGTTCTCTTCTCTCGTGGAGAATTGGTTTGCCTGGCAGCCGGCAGGTAACATCAACTCTTCTTTTTTATTTTCGACCTAAAAGTGGACCTAGACAAACTCAATCATCCATATGAAATTGTGGACAACCTCGTTAGTAAGGTTTCTTTGATAGATTGGCTCATTAGTTAGCTCAAAATTTTTGGTAGTCCAAAATTTTGATTTTTTTTCTTACACTTTGTTTTTTTATTAATATAATTTTTATGAGTTAAATAATAAAAAAATTAATTTTATTTTTTTATAAATACATATATTTTTTAAAAAATGATATTATTTTATTAATTTATTTAAAATTTAAATTATTTATAAATATATAATTTTATAATTATTAAAATATTTAAATTTACCAATTAAAATTTTAAATTTACAAAAAATTTTCTTTTTTAAAATAACATATACTTATAATATTTAAAATTATTATTATATATATTTTTATTTCTTTAATGAATTGAAAATTTTTAAATTTAAATTTAATTATTTTAATTTTATATAAAACTTTTTAGATTTTATAAATTTAAAAAATAATTAATTAACCTAATTTAAAAATTTTGGTTATATTAGTAGTTGACCTTCCCAATCAAATAGTTTAAATCTTTCCTTTACGTTCATTTGTGCCCTCTCGTCTCGTGGACTTTGTTAGGTAAAGTTGACTAAATCTGGGTATAGACAAGCTCAAGGTGTAAGAAATTATGGATTGTCCCATTAGTTATAGGACGGGTGCTGTAGATCCACTCACTGAGAAGAGAAACCTAGCGCAGGAAGACAAATGATTTTTGATGGCCCAAATGATTTTATTTGAATTAACCCTTTTCAAAAGAGTTATTCTCCCTTTCCTTTTTATGTTTTTTTTTTTATGATGCAAGAACTATATTTTCACCACCGTCATAGCTTCTTTTTGCATGCTGCCCTCTTTTTTTTTTTTTTTTCTTTTTCTTTTTCTTTTTCTATTTGATGTACTCTTTAACCTTAAACAAGATACAAAGAAACAAGAAAGATAAAATTTAGGGTCGAAAATTTCTTTTTTAATTTTGTAGCACTTAAATATTTAGGATTTTATCTCTTTTACTTCTTCGCATTCCTTTCTAGTATTTACAGCAATGTATGTACCTTGTGAAGGGCGGAATGGGCTTCACCGACTTCAACTACAACATCTGGCGGAATCTTTTTGAGAGAACGCCCTGATAATTAGAGATTTTGACATAAGACAATCAAAATTGGCAACAAAATTTTAAAGGGTTCGCAAAAATTTGATCATTTGAGATGTGGGACTTTCATGAAAATTTGTGCAAACCAGACCATTGGTCAGTCCTCGCCCTGGCAACAGAGAGCCTGTTGTTGCTCTTAGCAGGGCTTGCCATGCCTAGCTTCTTTGGGGCTTTAGGAGAAAAGTAGATGATGAGGAAGAAAATGGAGATACTGTAAAAGGAGTTTCTTTACCGACACACATAATATAGACATCCTTTTTATACAAAGACTGTCTTTTAGACTGGATTGCATTTTTATCCTCTTATTTACAGTAATTGCAGTTTTTTTTCCGAGAAAATGATAGTTACACTACATTTTGTTGGTTCATAGACCAAACTATCCCTACATGGAAACATGTCTCTGTCGGCTTCTTTTAGCTTTTAGAACTATCTCAACTCAAGGCGCGGGCATTCAGATGTTACATGAGAATTTGAACTATTTGGATGAAAAATAAATTCATTAAATTAACTTCTCTTTCTCTAATTTTATTATTAAACTATTCTCATTCTTTAATTGATTATTATTAAACTTAAATATGTTTCGGTTAAATGGTTAATCTTAGTTATTTGACTTCTTTTCTATTTTACTTTGGTTTCTGTCAACTACGTTGCATGAAACTTACAAAATATTGACATAAAAACGTATAAAACGATCATTAAATGAAAGAAAAGACCCCACGGATGACCTAATTAAGAATGGTCTTATTAAGAAGAATGAGGGCATAATGATAGTTGCTTTAGCCATATGAACGCAATAATGACCTTTATTTGTTGGTAGATATTATATGTAGGTCAAAATTTTGCCGGGTTTAACACGTTGGTTTAGCAGTGGAGGATTCGAAATACTCCTAGAAAGTCGAAACTTCCAATCCCGCAAATGTAATATTGATTTGTAAACTTCGACTCTGACTGAAGTTTTGTGGGGGTCTCTCTTTAGATACGTGTTGTTGTGACGATGGACACAATGTTTCCTGCTAAAGGTATGAAGCAACTTATCAGTCTTTTATTTTCCAATACCAAAAAAACCTTTGCAAGTTTTGTTCCAGGAGAGAACTTAAATGATTAAGATTTTGAATATCTATCTTGAAAGTATAATTTTTACATTATAGGAGGGAGTGTAACTAGTTGTGCAATTCATGGCCCTTCTACTGGACAAAAAATAAAACAGAGAGAGAGAGAGAGATTGACACAACCAACAGCTGATGGATTGATGATGGAATTGAATTATAGTTAACAAATTAAATATTTATTTTCCCATTCTAAATATGTATATGGAGTTAATTGTGTTACAACTCGTTAGCTTGTTTACTAGGAATTTTGTATGTCACTTTCATCCATATTGTTGATTAGCCATTAAATATAAGTAATAAATAAGCTACAAAGTTTTTGAATAAGATCAAAAAGAAAACTTGATTTAATTTAATTAGTTATTGTAGATCAGCAATTGAAAGTGGTAATTGATTGACTATAATAATTGTGATAGAAATGTAGGTTGCAGAATGTGAGAGCAATTTTAACTTTTGGTTTAGTAGGTTTTTAGTTTATGTGATAATTGTTCGAAAATAATTAAAATTGACATTATATAAGTGACTTGCTATCATATTATTCAAAAAATAAATAATTATAATAAAATTTAATAGTGATTTTTATCCCAATTTTTATCAGGTTAAATACAATTCAAATAGAATTTAATAATATTTAGGATATATCAATGAGTGGCCAAAATTAATCTCTAACCACTTTAATTAAAGATAACGATTGTGCCTCTACTACATAGCTAATAAAGGATGATTTTTAATTTGGAGAATGACATGATTCATGTTAGCCCTTTTTTAAAGAACCCTTCCATCTTTGTTTCACCAATTTCAGGTTGAATGTCAGGCAGTTTAGATTTCACCGACCCTCCCTCTGGCTCCGTTGTTGTTTTTTCTGGTCTCATTATTGAAGCCTGGACTTTTCAACCCGTGTAACAAAAAATATATAGCAATCTTAATTTTGGTTACGATTGAGACTTCTTGTTCCCTTAATCCTTCATTTTCGTATTTCTTTATACATCCCCAGTGGTGATCAAGAGTTGTAGATTGTGAGTGGCCTCATAGTCTTGGCCTCACCCCAGCGGGTTTGGCTACTGCATACAGCCTTGCATTAAATAAGGGCAGGGTTTGCTCAGATTTGTTTTCTGTTATTTCTTGTGTATCTGTTTTGTGCAGAAGCTTAGCAAGGGGACAGAGATTTTTAAATTTGTTCATGAGAGGAGGAAAGAATAATTTCTTGAGATGCGTGTATATTCTTCTAGGAAATTCTTCAACCACATTAGGAAACTGGCTAAATCTACCATTTTTCAAGAAATAGGACCATGTCAATTTGGTCCAGTTCCTCATTTACGCTGCTGCCCTCGTTCTCGAGTGTCATGCATCAAGGAATTTAGAGCCAACCATATTTTGCTCCTATATATCATTCTTCATACCAAAAATTCTCATCTTAATATGCTTCATAAGTATATAATGACCTTTCAACTTCATTTTTTTTTTTTGTGAGGCATTAAATAGAATCTGAGTAATCTATTCATAAAAGTTATGATTGTTTAGTGTTCTCACTTTTGTTTTCTATCTACTTGTTGGGTACTTATTGCTAAAGGATGAGGCCAGGGGTTTATAGTCAAGTGATTGGGTGCCTAATGAGTTGAGATACATATAATTCAATGAATATCTTCTAACACTCATTTTTTTTTTACCTTAAAATTCAATGAATAATTAAGGAAAAAGATTTTCATACATTTTTTATTCATTGAATTTTAATGTGTTATGATAAGTGAGAAAAATTTAATTCTTTTATTTAAAGTCAAAAAAAGTTGATGTGAAAAAAATTCTTAATTTGGTAAAATATCTTTTTATTAATTAAAAAAATTAATATATATAAAAAATCAATTTGATAATATAAATAAAGTAAATTTCAATAAATTAAATGTCAAATAAAAAATTTATCTTTGATTAAAAAACAATTATGCTTTATTGTCGTAGATTTTATGCTAATCGATATCATGCTAGGATCCAAATTTAATTTTCTATTTTTTCTTATGTTATGATTTTCAAGTTTAGTGTTAAAATTCTTATATATTATAATTTAAATTGAGAAATCCTGAATGAATTTTGAATTTATGTTAAAATTATTTTATATTATAATTTGAATTGAAAATAATTCTGTATCGCATGGGTGAAAAACTAGTAAGGTAATTTTTCATCCTAATAAAACCTTTTTCTTTTTTCAAAAGCAATTAAATATAAAAGAAAAATCCCAATAAAAAAAACTAACCTTTTTTCAGATATTGATCCTAATGCAAATTTCTCTCTTTTTTTTTTTTCCTCTCTCGGGGTCCGGGAGATCCTAATACAATTTTAATTTGTATGAATTCCGGCGAGGCCGTCGCTGGCTGGAAACGCTGAAAGTGGCAATCGGATTCGTGGAAACAATCATCATGTGGCAACTTCATCTCCTAGACCACGATCAATTTGCACATGCTCAAACCGTCCCGGTTCGGTCAAGGGTCGCAGGCATGGCTATGCAGTGCCTAGTGACAAGTTGAGAAGGCGGCATGCCAATAAAGAGATAGTGAGGAGAGAATTGACACCGCCAAACCGCGGTCTAACTCGCCGGCGTTGGAATTTCCGGCCAATCCCTAGTCGGCTCTCTAACATGTCCATGGCCTAGGTTGGGTTGCCTACTTCATGTTTATAATATTTTTTTTTTTGTGTCATACACTTGAATAGATATTCTTGCATTCAATTCAGTATGTAAACATGATTTTTTAAAAAAAAAAAATTTTTGATTGTGTTCGTATATTCTTTTGGTTTCTTGAGCCAAAACTACTTCAAAGCTTTGTTAGCATATTGATGATTTGAAGACCGATTCAAGAGTTGACTGTTCTTGGTCAGTTTTAGCGGCGGGTTTGACAGTTTATTCTAAAGCTTTCTTAAACTTAATGTTTTACAGATACATTACCAACTTTACAGAGAATTTTAATTTAGGCAAGAACATTAAATTTTTATATAAATTAGGTGCAACAAAATTGAATATTAATGTACTAATAAAGTGATGCTTTGCATATTGGGAGCCAAGAAATGTGGGATGTGATTCTTGAGGTGGGTATGAGGGGAAATGTTGGCGTCTATGCTCTTTGGATATGTTGGGCCTTCTACAACTTTGTACATAAAGGCTACACGCTTTGACTTGGTATTCGGTGGCTTTCTCCAATCGGCTTTTGAATTGGGCTTCAAGTGTTTGACCACGTGAACCACTTGGCAGTGCCTGACTCATTTATTGGAGGCTTGGTGGGGCACCAAGCTGCGTAAATTTGGGTTTAGACAAACTCAGTCATCCATAAGAAATTATACGTGTTCTCTCGTGGAAAATTGGTTTGCCTAGCAGCCGGCAGGTAACATCAACTCTTCTTTTTTATTTTGGACCTTGACATTGACCTGTTAGGCTCGAACTGCCTAAGTGTGGACCTAGACTAACTCAATCATCCATATGAAATTATAGACAACCTCATTACTAAGAAGAAGGTTTCTTTGCTGGATTGGCCCATTAGTTAACAGGGTGCTGCAGGTCCAAATCATTTTTGATAGCCCAAACTTTTCTTTTTTTTTTTTTTTTAACAGAGATATAAAAATCAGTTAAAACTTAACTTGGGGGTATTAAATTAGCTAAAATTTAACTAATTTAATTTTATATAAAATTTTCTAAATAATTTTATAAATTTTAAAAAATAATAATTTAATTTAATTTAATTAATTAAAATATATCGTATTATTTGATTCTATTTATAGTTGACCGTATTACCAAGTCTTCTCTTTCATTTTAATTGCATTCTCTCGTGAAAAATTGGTCTAAAGGACAAGTAGCCACTAGCCCCATTCCTTAGAAACCTACGTCATTCACACCATCTAAATTTTACAACTACTAACAGTTAATCATACCATCAAGTCTTCCCTTTTCATTTTAATCGAGTTCTCTCGTGGAAAATTGGACCGTAGGCAAGTGATAGATAACATCAATATTTAATTCTATTGGTACTTAGCCTCGACTTGTTATGGTCAAACTACATAATTTTGGGTTTACATAGTAAATAATTTTAATTATATTAATTTTTTTAAATAATAAAAATAATTTTTATTATTAATTATTATAATTTTTTTAAAAATTTTATTTTATAACTCATGCATCAAAATAAAAATATTTTAAACTTATATCTAATTATTTTTTTATATATACTATAAATTATTTTATTTATATAAATTTTAAAAATAATTATCTATTTTTAAAAATTAAAATATATGATATTATTTAATTTTATTAATAATTAATTTATATTACAATTAAATAAGTAAATTTTTCATTTTTGTTTCATTCATGTTCACTCATGAAAATTGGCATAAATATGACAACTAATATATAAGTCTCTAACATTTAATTTTATTATAGTTTAATCTTGACTTGTTAGGGTTAAGATGTGCAAATTTGGGGTTAGACAAACTCAATCATCGATTAAATATATATATATATATATATATATAGAAGAAAATCACATTAATTAAAAATATTTTTTTCTGTGAATTGGTTATATAATTATTGTTATTAATTATTATTTTTATTTTTTATATAATTTTATTTCATAATACATATAATAAATAAAAAAAATAAAAATTTAAATTTAATTATTTTTTATATTATATTAATAAATAATTTTAATCTCATAAATATAAAAAATAAATAATTTATTTATTTTAAAAAAATTTATTTAATATTATTAATTAAATTATTATTATAATTAAACTGTTAAAGTCTTATATTTTTATTTTATTTATATCGTATAATTCTTGCCACTGAACCATTATGTTTATATTTATTTATTTATTTTTTTATTATTTTGGCGGGAAAATTATAGGCTGAGCTAGCGTATGTGAGAGAACCATCCAACAAGTAAAACAAATAAAAGAACTTATGCCGTTCAGCGGGACTGTGTGCCAAAAACAAAATAGATGTGCGATGACATTGAAATGGGAAATTATTGAAATGACTACACACTAGGTTCAAGAGAAGCCGGGCAAATTGGGTTTACGTTTTGGGGCCGAGTCGTTTGGGCACAAATTATTTGGACGGAGACGGTGGCGCATTTACGTATTTTTTACGGAAGGGTCCCATGTTCGTGTAAAATGCAGCAAGAAATTGGCATGAATATGACAGCTGGTAGAAAAGTGGCTAACATTTAATTTCATCATAACTTTACCTTGACTTGTTAGGGTCAAGCTCCGTAAATTTGGGTTTAGACAAGCTCGGTAATCCATAAGAAATTATACAAAACCAGGTCAGTTAGAAAGCAGTCTCAATCCCAGTCTTCCCTTTTCGTTTCATTCGGGTTCTCTCATGGAAAATTGGTTTGCCTAGCAGCCGGTAGGTAGCGTCAACTCTTTTTTTGTCGTTTTTCTGGACCTTGACGTTGACCTGTTAGGGTCGAACTGCCTAAATTTGGACTAGACAAACTCAATCATCCATATGAAATTATAGACAACCTCATTAGCAAGGTTTCTTTGGTGGATTGACCCATTAGTTAACCCAAATTTTTTGGTAACCCAAAATTTTCATTTTTCTCTTACACTATGTTTTTTTTTATATATTTTTTATGAGTTATGTAATAAAAAATTAATTTTTTTTTTTTTTTAAATACTTATATATTAAGAATAATAATATTATTTTATTAATTTATTTAAAATTTAAATTATTTATAAATATATAATTTTATAATTATTAAATTATTTAAATCTTATCAATTAAAAATTTTAAATTTATAAAAATAATTTTTTAAATAATATAAATTTTATGATACTCAAAATTATTATTATTATTATTATTTGTTATATTTATTTATTTATTTTTTAGTGAGTCGAAAATATTTTAAATTTAATCATAATTATTTTTATTTTATATAAAATTTTTTAAAATTTCATAAATTCAAAAAAAAGTTAATTAACCTAATTTAAAAATTAGAATCTACCATGTTATTTTATTTAGTTCTATCAATAGTTGACCTTCACAATCAAACAATCTAAGCCTTCCTTTTACGTTTTATTTGTGTTCTCTCGTGAAAAATTGGTCTGCAGGGTAGTTGGTAGATAACATCATCCTTTACATTTTATCACGGCTTGACCTTAACTTTGTTAGAGTCAAGTTGACTAAATTTGGGCATAGACAAGCTCAATGTATAAAAAATTATGGATTGGCCCATTAGTTATAGGACAGGACAGGTGCTGTAGGTCCACTCACTGAGAAGAGAAGCCTTCAAGCGCAGGAAGACAAATGATTTTTGATGGCCCAAATGATTTTATTTGAATTGACCCATTTCAAAAGAGTTATTATTTGTTGATCCCAATATAAATCCCCACCTAGCAATGGTCAAATCCAGTGCTTCTCCCTTTCCTTTTTTTTGTGTTTTTTAATGCAAGAATCATATTTTCACCACCGCCATTGTTTCTTGTAGCGTTCTGCCCTCTTTTGTTTTCTTTTTCTTTTTCTTTTGGTGTACTTTTTAACCTCAAATAAGATACTGGTTTCAATACAACTGATTAATTTTTCTAAGTAATTAGATAATTCATTGGTCTTGCTATTTTACTATGTCCCTATAGATTATTTATCCTATGGTAACTCATATTGGCTGCACTTGTTTGACAGTGCCATCGAATTTTCATTCATAAAAGGCACAATTGATTTTTTCTTTAAGCAGTCAATTTAATTTTTGCCTTAGAAATTTCATAATACACTTTTACATCCAACGTTTTTCCCAATTCTAAGATAAAACTTTTAGTCTAAAAAATACCTATAATAGAGTGAATGAGATTAACAAAAAATATATATATCTAAAATGCTTGTAAACATGAAAAGTAAAATGATTATAATCAATAAAAATATAAAATAATATACAAATAAATTAATACAATTATAATAATATTAATATTAACTAAAGATAAATAAATGAATTAAGAAAATTTATTTTGATATAAATTAAAGTATTTTTCTAAATCCCAATTATAAATATACTAACTATAACTTACTCTAATTAACAATTAATTTTGACAAATAAAATAATTAAAATAATATTTTAATTATATAAAAAATATATATTAAATATTTTAAATTATTAGGTATTTTTTTTTTAATTATTTTTTTACTTAATTATTTTTAAATTATATATGAAATTTATCTGATTTATTAAAAAAAATTTGAAAAATTAAAATACAAAATCACCTTTTTATGGAGTTAGGGGTAAATTAATCAAATTACATTAGATCAGCTATTTGCGATTAATTCTAATAATTTACATTTTTTTTATTATAGATCAATAATAATAAATTCAATGTTAGACTCCGAGGAGTTTATTATCTATTAACTAAAGTTAATATCTCATTTCACCAACAAACAAAAACCTAACATGTTGGCTAAATAGGTAATTTTGACTTAGTTCAATAATTTAATTATATATAAATTATGAATCAATAAATTATAAATTTAATATTTTATAATATTATATTTTAATAAAAAAATAAAATTAAATTATACAAATAAAATTCTTACATTTTCTCCTCTCTCTTACTCTTTTTTAACTCTTATATCTATTGTTAAGGATAATTATTAATTGGTCGATGGAGATTGTAGGAGAGATTTCACAAAAATAGAACACTATAACATTTAGATTTTATAAATTTTTTTAAAATTAAATAGAAATTTTAAAAATTAATAAAATTATAATAAAAAGTTCTAATTGTGGAGAGAAAGACAAGCGCCTCTTCCTGGACAGGTGTCGGTCGTCGGGAATGAGCAGTTGCATGGCCGAGGCGTGACAGTCCAGTGACTTTCAGCAGCCTTTCAGTTGTAAGTCCCAGATTCATGTAAATCCGCGCATAGCAATTCTGATCAAGTGGGTCAGGTGCAGTGACGGCCGACAAGGAACAGAAGGCGACAGCAGCAGAAAACACATAATTTGAGGTTTTTTTTTTTGCCTTTTTGTAATTTTTAGAGGTTCTTTTTGTCATTTTCTGAATCGCCGTTTAAGTTCAAGGGCGGCGCGTAGGAACAGGATCTGGATGTTTTTGGCGTGGCATCTGTTATTGAAATTTGCATTGGTACAAAAGATTAGAATAAAATAAAAATATGAGAACTGACAAAAAAAAATACAAATCAACTTAAAAATTTATTTAAATATTAAAAATTTATTAAATTAAATAAAAAATATATAATTTAATTTTAAAAAATAATATTTATATTAAATATTATAATATATTTATTTTAATAAAATTTAAAATATTATTTTATATATAATATAATAATAAATTTTTAAATAATTAAAATTTTTTAATATAAAAATTTATTTAAAAACTCAACTCACTATTCTATATTAATTTAATATTTATAATAAATTTATTTATAATATAATACTAAATTTTTTTATAAAAATAATTTATAAAATAAAATAAAAAATATTAAAATTAATTAAAAAATAAAATAATATTTATACTAAATAATATAATATTTAATATTTTAATATTTAAAATATTATTATAAAATAATAAATTATTAAACAATAAAAATTCTTCTTCCACTTTGGTCACAGTTTATGACTACCTTACGGTGGCAAGCAGAAAATGGCAACGGAGTGTGTCGAATAATAGACTTCCAGACAATATTCTCCTTCGGACATTTCCATGGGACATTTCCGTCTCCTTCGTTGGAACATGTCTTCTATGAGCGTGTTCATACCGAGGAAAGTCTTGGTTACTCGGCCTTATCAATTCAATAAAAAAAAAAACAATAACCAAAAAAAAAATCTTGTCCGATGGACGGGAGGAAGCAAGAAGAAGAAGAAAAAGAAAACCCCACAATTTTTAGCATTCTTGAGATTTAAAAATAAAAAATATGAAAATTAAAAATTAAATCTAATCAACATATAAAATTTTAAAAATAAAAAAATATAAAAAATAAAAATTAATTTTTAAAAATTTTGAAAAATTAAAAATTAATTTTCAAAAATAAAAATAAGTATTTTTGCAGTATATATCTTCCGGAACACATAAATTGACTGCAAGAACATATTGCTACACCTTTTTATGTTTTAAATGGTGATGCAAGTAGTTATATGCAATCATAATTCAGTATAAGACGCCAAAAAATCAAAGACTCATTTAACCAATACACCAGAAAATATATATATATAGATTTCGACAAAAATATTACATTAATCCACATAAAAGAGCCATTATGCAACAAGTAAAAGACAAAATAGAAAAAAATTATAAATAAAAAATAAAATATCATGATAGTCAACTAAAATAAACTTAAAATAATATTAATAAATTAAAAATCTCCTATATTATAAGTAATTATAACATTAATTTTAATATAAATTAAATTGTTACAAAAAAAAATATATTAAAATAAAACAAAAAGATATATAGTTGAAGAATTAAATAATAGGCAAAATAAAGAGATGCACAATAGCACAAACTTTTTGGCTCACTAATTACCAAAAATGAAAACATGACCTCCTAAAAATGATAAAATCAGACTTGTGATAGGGACATTCTCTAAGAGTATTTCTTTATGTAAAAGAGCAATTTTGAGACTACAATGATAGGGGCATAAACTTTAATTAATTATGGTTAATCAGTTGTATTAAAGACTTGACTCAACTAGTTTTGCACCATACATCTTTCGGAACAAATAAATTGATTGCAAGAACAGATTGCTATTCCTTTTGATGTTTAAAATCATGATGTAATCAATCTGTTTTATGCAATCAAAATTCATTCATTTTAAGACACCAAATAATCAATGAGTTACTTGGACAAAATGTTGCAGAACTTAACATTGCAAAATACCCTTTCCCTTCTTTATCTTTAAGAATTCTTGGTGCAACATTAACTGATGGAAGCACATGTTTCAATGAACTGCGAAATACATGTTCCATTTCTATCAGCTTATATGGCACACTTTATTTTTGAAGGTCTGAGACTGTGTTTAAACTTTGACTTACATATTATGGGTGAAATTGCAATAAAACAGGCCTTTAAACTCTTGAACTAGATGACTATCAAGTGAAGATTACTACACAAGAAGGTTAAACTCTTAAGTCGTTTGAAATCCATTATTTCCTAGTTGTTAAAATCTTCTGATATGTAGTCCCATACTTGCTCATCCTATCTTCAACTTCATCTCTAAGTTCTTGTTTAGGTTATTCTCTCATTCCTGATCCTCTGTCCTTGTTCATTTGTGTGTGCATAATTTAATCAAATTGATCTATCTTTGTTGGAGTTGCAAGTTGGAGACGGTGGAGGTTAGACCTTAATGTAGAATTCTGTTGGAATTTTGATAGCAACAATGCAAACAAATAAACCATAAGATTTTCTAGTATAAAGCAGAAGAGGGAAAAACAAAAGAGGATCTCTTAATGGATGATCAAAAGGTTTCTCTCTTACATCATCCTTTCATGCTTCAATATATATAAGTGAAGCATTTTAAAGTGGTACACTCCTACATGATTAGATCAATTTGAATTTAAAATACACAGTTAATAGTTTGGGTACAAATTTAAATAAATTTGAATTTGTTCCTAAAGCTTACAAAAGAAGCTATTAACACTCTACTTAATAAGTCAACTAAGTCTAATTTGAAATTTAAAGTAATTGCCTTAACTAATTTTCAAAAAAGAGGGAAACCTGCAGCCTTGAATTTGAGTCTGCTGTGCAATACTCTAGCACTATGTGAACACCTTGTAAGGCTTTAATTATCCTCCTTGGTGCTGAAGGATTACATTCCTAGATTGCTTTTCAAAACTTCAAACCTCTGCTTTGGCAAACACTTAGTGAGAATATCAGCAAGTTGATGCTCAGAGGGGTAGTATTCAAGCTTGATTTCATTGCTTTCCTGAACTTTTCTAATAAAGTGCAACTTTACTTTAAAGTGCTTTATTTTTCCATGTAAGATTGGATTTTTTGAGATAGTGATGGTGGCTTGGTTATCACAATAAAGGCATGTGGCTTCTTTTTGTTCTGGATTCAATTCAAGAAGCAACTTTCTAAGCTAAAGTGCTTGATTGACAACAGATACAACTATTAGGTATTCTGCTTCTGTTGTTGACTGGGTAGTGGTGACTTGTTTCTTTGAGTTCCAACAAAAGTCTCTAGCAGCAAAGGTAAAGACAAAGCCAAATGTACTTTTCATGTCTTCCAAGGATCTAGCCCAATCACTATCTATATATCTAGTAAGTCGCAGTTGATTTATCCTTCTATACATAATCCTCAATTCTGCAGACCCTTGGATATATCTCTAGACTTTTTTGGCAACTCTAAAATGCTATTCACTTGGTGAGTGCATAAATCTTGAGAAGAGACTTGTTGCATGCATATGATTAAGTCTGGTAGCTAAAAGATACAACAAATAACCAATTAGACTCTTATATCTTGTAGCATTGACCTTTTCAGTAACATATTCTTTCTATAACTTGGTGCCTGTAGGTAAAGGTGTCCCTGTGCTCTTGCTATCAACCATGTGAAACCTTTTAAAGTCTTTGGCATACTTGGTTTGACATAAATGTATTCCTTCATTAGTTTGTTTGAGCTCTAATCCTAGGAAGTATGACATGACACCAATATCTATCATGTCAAAAACTTCCTTCATTTCAGCTTTAAATCTTTGAACAACTTCCTAATTGCTTCCCATGACTAATAAGTCATCAACATATAGTGAAATGTAGAGTATTTGATTTCCTTGTGCCTTAACATATAAGGTAATTTCTGTTTTGCTCCTTCTGAAACCAAGCTTTAGCAAGTAATCATTGATTCTGCTGTACCAAGCCCTTAGGACTTGCCTCAAACCATAGAAGGCCTTCTTAAGTAAGTACACCTTGTTCTGCTACCCTCTTTTGATAAATCTTAGAGGCTGCTCCACAAAAATTTCCTCTTGAAGGAAACCATTAAGGAAGGTAGATTTCACATCTAATTGGTGATTTCTCCATCCTTTATGAGCTACAATTGTAATAAGCAATTTAATAGTATCCATTCTAGCCACTAGGACAAAGGTTTCACAGTAATCTATTTTAATTTCCTATGCATATCCTTTAGCTACTAGCCTAGCTTTATTTTTGCAAATAAAACCATCAACCTGGTATTTAGTCTTAAAGTTCCACTTGACCCTTATGATAGACCTTTTTTCTGGTCAAGGGACTAAGATTTAGGTCTCATTTTTTTCTATTGATTACAACTCCTCCTACGTTGCTTTCTTCTAGGTAGGTACATCTAAAGCTTTTTCATAATCTATAGGTTCTGATACAACTTCATTTGCCCTCTCATAAACATTAAAAAAGGGTTTGGTTCCTCTAATTAAGTGATTTTCATCATCATTTGATGACTCAGCTTTTGGGGCAAGCATATTAGGTGCATGATCAGTTTGAGTTTGAGTTGTTTCAATTTGTGATATGCTCCAATTCCAATGCTCAACTTCACTAAATTTAACATTTTTGGAAATTGAAACTTTTCTAGAGTTGATGTGATAGACCTTGTAGTTGCAAATAGTGTTTGTGTACCCAATAAAATTGGCTATAGTTGCCCTTGAGTCTAACTTGTCTCTTTTCTGCTCAGGTACATAAACAAAACAAAGGCAACCAAGAATTTTTAGATGGTCAAGTGATGGTTGGTATTGAAACCAAGCTTGAAAAGGTGTCATGTCAAATAATGCTTTGGTAGGTAACCTATTCAGCAAGTATACCAAAGTGGCCACTGCTTCTCCCTAAAAATTTTTAGGAAGACTTTCTCAACTAACAGGCACTTGGCCATAGACATTATAGTCCTATTTTTCCTTTCTCACACCCCATTTTGGTGGGGTGAATAGGGTGTTGTATACTAATTTTGAATGCCTACATGTGAACAAATTTGTTTAAATGATTCTAAGGTATACTTAGAACCATTATCAATCTTTAAAGTTTTAATTTTAAGGCTTGATTGAGTTTCAATTTAGGTTTTAAAATTTAAAAAAATGGATGAAACTTCAACTTTTGATTTAAGGAAAAACACTTAGCAAAATCTACTATAATCATCAATAAATATGATAAAGTACTTGCTACCCTTTATGGACTCAACGCTCATTGGTCCACACAAGTTTAAGTGTACAAGTTGAAGCTTTTTAGTTGCTGTTTAAGGGTTTTTAGTGATAGAAGTGAACTTAGTTTGCTTGCTAAGATGACAAATCTCACACACAGGGGTAGGTTTAGAAATTTCTAGCATATCCCATAGAGGGTTTGAATTCCAATATAATGAAAGTGGCCTAATCTTTTATGCCATAGGATTGATTCATCACTAAAAGAAAGTAATGCTTAATGAGAGACATCTTTCAACTCTAAATAGAAACTTTTCCTTTTCATTGGGACAACAATAAGCTAAAGGCCATGTGTATCATAAATGATACACATTCTATTTTTGAAAACAAGAGAGCAATTATGTTCAAGAAGTTACCTAAAACTGAGAAGATTATGATTGATATTAAGTACAAACAAAATATCAGATATTAGTTTAGTACCTAAGTGAGTGAAAACAACTGTAGTCCCTTTCCCTTTCACCTATAAAAGCTGTCTATTGCCCACCTTGACCTTAGAGTTGTAGGAGCCATCCAAAGTCCTGAAAGCATCAAGGTTTGGAGACATATGGTTCGTGTAGCTACTATCCATAAGCCATGTCTCACATGCCTTTTTGGAAGTGCTACTACTAGCAACAAAAAGCTGCTCCTCTACTTGCTGGTCATTATCTGCCACTTGTGCTTATGTCTTGGTTGGTAGGTCTTTCTGATGTTAACTTTGCTTTTTCTTATAGATCCTCTCAAAGTGCCCCTTTTTCTTACAAAAAATGCACATAATGTCAAGCCTTCTCTAGTAAAACTTAGCCAAATGGTTAGTCCTACTACAATATTCACATGGTGAGTAGTATTTCCTTCCTTCTACTTTTGCATTTATAAACTTCCTTTCCTACTTTGGTCCTTGCTTTCTCATTTGAGTACTCTTTTATCTTACTTAACTTGGAAGGCACTTTCATCGATATCTTCCTTTCTCATTTGTCTCCTTTGCTCTTGAACTTGGAGGGCATACAATAGTTCTACCAAAGTGATAGTGTTCAAATCTTTAAAGTCTTATAAGGATGAAATCTTAGCCTCAAACCTCTTAGGTATGCTAACCAAGACTTTTTGAACAACCAACTTATTAGGGAAATCTTCTCCAAGAACCCTAATTTGGTTCACCACTTTTAGTAATCTATCATTGTACTCGTTGATAGTTTCAGACTCCTTCATTTTTAACTGCTCAAATTCCCTTCTAAGGTTCAATAATTGCATGTTTTTGGTCTTTAAGCTACCTCCAAATTCTTCCTTCAACCTCTATCAAGCCTCTTTGGCTGTATCACAAGCCATGATTCTATTAAAGATACTTTCTGCAATAGCAAAATGAATGCAAGTTAAGGCTTTATACTACCTTGAAACTTACTCACTGTGGTGTTTCATTTGTGTCATTGTTGGATTAGCAGGGAGAGGAGAAATATCAGCACCATTCTCAATGACCTCCCATAGATCAAAGTCTCTCAAATATGTCTTCATCATGACTGACCACTGAGTGTAATTATCTTCATTGAATTTTGGTGGTGGTAAAGGTGAGAAGCTGGAGAATGCCATTCCAAAAAATTATAGGTATGTTGGTTACAGTGCTCTCAAGTGTTTTCCTCCCTTTTAGATCACTCTTTATAGGTCTCTAATGGAGTAACTTGCTCTGATACTAGTTGTTGGAATTTTGATAGTAACAATGCAAATTAATAAACCAGAAGACATTTTGGTATAAGGTAAAAGAGGGGAAAATAAAAGAGGATCTCTTAATTAATGATCAAAAAGTTTCTCTCTTACATCATCCTTCCATGCTTTAATATATATAAGAGTGGTACACTCTTACATGATTACATCAATTTGAATTTTAAATATACAGTTGATAGCTTGGGTACAAATTCAAACTAATTTGAATTGGTTCCTAAATTTTACAAAGGAAGCCACTAACACTTTACTTAGCAAGTCAACTAAGTCTAATTTAAAATTTAAAGTAATTGCCCTAACTATCTTTCAAAAAAGAGGGAAACTTGCAACCTAGAATTTGAGTATGTTGTACATTACTCTAGCACCATGTGAGCACCTTGTAAGGCTTCATTTTGTTACCATGTCTACCCAATACTATGCAAAAGCATGAAATCCTTTCTCTTTTTGTTTCCAAGGTTACCCTTATACTCATTCCAATCATGTTTCCATTGGTAAATTTCTCTAACATTCTCTTTTTAATGCTTGTTCATCCTTGAATAGTTGTAGTGCAATGAGATTAATTTATATATAATTCATAAAAATTCAAAAAATTAGCATCAAAGCAAACACAATTATTTTCTACAAAAATTCAAAAGCATAATTTTCTGATGTAACCCTCAAAAGAAGTCAAAAGTCCATTTGTAATTTTTAAAATGAATGGAATCTCTATTTGACTCTTATTATTCATTATTTGAACAATTTTTTAGAGCTCAATATCCCCATTTTAAGCTACCTATTCACTTCTGACTTCTACATACTATATTGTTCATAAACTTTATGTTAAAAGTAACATTATGTTTATATGTAAGCTTTATATGCCATTAAACTTGCCTAGAATGATGTAGGATATTGTTCACACATTGATGCCAGTCTAGGAGGAGCCTTAAGGCATGCTCAAGGCATTCAAATATTTGTAGGAATTGATGACAATTGACTAGCAGATGTGTCAAAGGTAATCCATGCCAAACTTCTTCTTATCTACTTCAATTAAGCTTGCACATGTTCCAAAGGACTTCCTTTTCCTTTTTCTTGTTTTGATTTGTTTTGTACACCTTTCTTGGCAAATCATTACAACAGTTTACTCAGTAGCTTATAATATTTTCTACATGTTAGTATCTTTTATAGGCTTTTTGGAAATGCTATTATGTACAAAGTTGCTACTTGCTCATTCAATGGATCCTTTATGGAACTAAGCAAATCAAATTTCTTTGAAATTTTGCTCATGATATTAGAACCTAAGGATAGAAATATTATTACTTTATCCTTTTGGTCTATTATTTTTCTTCTTTCTTCTTTCTTCTTAGATTTCCTTTTCTCATTCCTTTTCCTCCCTGGTTCTCCAAGAATTAAGTGTCATTAGTGCTTGATGTTCCTTCATCTTCTTTAATAAACAAGTTTTGCTCAACTATTGACCTAACTACAACTTGGATTGCTTTCCTAGCTATATGTAGAAATTTGTTTAAAGGCATCAAGGGAACCAATATTAAGTTATGTCAAGTAAGTCTTTATTTTCGAATGACCATGTACCATTATTTATTTTTGTTTAATTTCTTATATGGCAGTATCTTCTCTTTCAGTGTTTGCAAGCTTCTCAGTTTAGATGTTAGCAAGCTCATTGTTTTGTGTTTCCTTGTAATTACAGGGTGTGTTGTTCAAGTTATCCACTCCTTCCACCCTTTTCTTTAAAGGGCCTTTGTGAGAGATACTTAAAAGGTCATGGTGCCCTTGCTTTGCTACAGCAAACTCTTGCAACCAACTTTCCTACCAAGTATTAGTTATGTTGGTTATGGTAGTTGAAGAAACTTGCTCCAGAAGCTTTCCAACAAGCATTTCTAGCAACCTTTTTTTGTTTAATTCAAATTCAAAATATTTTGAATTTAAACCAATGTACAATCATACAACTTGTATTTAAATTCAAATTATGAAATTTGAATTTGTAAAAAATTTGGTTTTGTAAACCTTCTGATATACATTAAAATATAAGTTGGAAAATAGTAGGTTTTTGCACATATTCAACCTTTGTTTGTTCTTACCTTGATTCATCTCTCTAATTCTCCTTCATCTCCTTCTACTGCAAGTAACCACAATTCATCACTATATATCCAATAATTTGGTATCAGAGCAAGCAACATCCATGGCCCCTAAAAGCAAACCAATAAGAAGGAAAGAGAAGAGAATCAAGTTAGTAAAAAAAAAAAAATTGAGAGAACCTTACACAAAACCAAAATCATAGTGCTGTAACATGGCTTCCTCTAGTTTTTCTTCACTCCCACCTTCAAAGTTCACTGTCAAAAATTATCCTCTGTAGATAGTAATGATGAGAGTTTACCTTAGAGCATTTGATTTATGGGAAGTCATTAAAAAAGGTCTAAAAGCACTCCTTTTGCCTATTAATCCCTCTTTTGCACAAATCAAACTCTATAGTGAGTAGATAGCCAAACAATACAAGGCATTGACTTGTATTCATAAGGTCTATGACCCTATCTCCAATAAAGTCTTGGTAAGTAAAGACTTGAAATTTGACAAAGCCTTAAGATGAAATTGGGAAAAGGAAACTGCTAAGGTTGATGAGAGCTCACACTCAAGTTCTGTTTAACCTATGTCATCCATACAGTAGGAATCTGACTCCTCAGAAGAAAAAGAAGACAATGTTGACAACTCACCAGTCAGGGGCACAAAAGATTTTACTAATATTTATGAGAGATCCAATGTAGCTCTTGAAGAACCAGCAAGCAATGATGAAGCATCAAAATTTCTAGGTTGGCAAGTTGTAATGCAAGAGGAGTTCCAAGCTTTGGAGAAAAATAACATATGGATTCTAGTACCAAGGCCACATGACGGAAAAGTCATAAGAGCAAAAGAGATTTATAGAGCAAAATTAAATGTAGATGAAAGCCTACACAAGCTCAAGGCTAGATTGGTTGCTAAGGGTTTCTCACAGCAAGAGGGAGTGGACTACATAGATACCTTTGCACCTATGGCCAGGATGGATACCATTAAGCTTCTTTTAGCTATTGTAGCTTATAACCAATGAGAGGTGCACCAATTGGAATCAACAATTTTGCCTCTCTCCATCTCAGCATGCATGCTTGGCTTTGGGTCTTTCATTCTTTGGTTCAACCTTTTCTTTTTCTTATTGATTCTTAAGTTGGCTTTTTGCCAAATATTTGTGAGTTTCAACTCAGATAATATCTACTCTTCAAGTCAAAGACAATAAGGTGGCTAAAAAATCACACTTGATTTCATTGATTATCTCATTTCCTTTAAATAAATATTTCATTAAGGTATATTTAAGTTTGAGTGAATTTGTAAATTTTATGTTTTTGTTTCCTTCTGTCTGGATCACTCTCTATTGCCTAATTCAAGAGTGGACAAAGTTATTGATATTGATAATTACAGCAACACCATTTAAAGGGGGATGATTTTATTCTTTTTGATAGGTATTTAGATATTATATATGTTAGCATATAAGTTTAGAAAAAAAAAAACTAAGGACATAATAAAAATTTAAAAACCTTATACAATTTGTATTGTTAATTTGATGGTAAAGAGATTCAAATACGTGGAATGAAGTGGAATGATCAATATTGTGCATTTACTTTTTTGGAAGATTTGTTGTATTGTCTCAATATCACCATTGTGTACCACGTTCCTTTGCCCTAAAGGAAATTTATGTCAAGTAGAGGGAGTAAAAAGGAGCTTGTTTTCCGTAATGTTGTTTGCTATTTGTGTACAACGAGGTGAAAACAAACAACTTGTGTAGGGTTGTTGGATCCAAGCTTTGGCACTCGTATCACAGTTAATTTAAAGGGTCATCTTATTTTAAAAAATATTGCATTTGTAAATGCAAATTTAGATTGTGAAAAATATTAAATTATACTAGTTCTTTTCAATTCTATTTTTTTATTTCTAAAAAAGAAAAGCAATGAAAAGTGTTTTTTTCCTTTTGTCATTGCCAAGCTTTTTGTTCATTTGGAAAAGTAAGCTCGCCACTTCCAAAAATAGGTTCAAATTATAATGGAGTCTAAAATAGGGTTATATATGCATTGTATTGCTCTTTTTCTAACAAGGATACTATTTCTTGTCTCCATGTCACATGTTTATTAGTTTAATAAAATTCCAATGAAACTAAGTTGATTGAGTTATGCTAAGTAATGTGGAGAGTTTTATTTATAATTCATATATATATTTCTCAAATTTTATATTCTAACATTAATAGACTAGTTTATTAAATATAAATATCTAATAAATACAAAAAGAAGAAATATATACATAAACATCTAAATTAAACACAAGGTTGCCAAGCTCTGTACTTGGACAACATGGGAAGATTATTCACAATAAAATAAAGATAGTTAATGCATTCCCCAACAAAGAAAAACCATGCTTGTCACCAATGTCAATTTATGTATAGAACTATGACCATTCCTAGCAATATTGCACTGTAAGATGCTAGAAAGTTTGGATAAAATGCATCCATGTTTATCAATCCTGTTTCTTGTTCGTGCTTTCTTGTATTCTTGGATGATGATGGAGGTGCATTGCAACTTTTATTTAGTGGTGGTCCACACAGAAAAGGATTATCCTCGTAACTTCTACTTTCGAATGTTGCAAATTGTGCAACCATCTTTAGGGCCTTTTCAGACAAGTTATTATGTGCTACGGTGAAAACAACTAGTTCATTCAGTTAAGAAAGCTGAGGAGGAATTTCCCCGTCTAAGTTGTTGCATGAAAGATCCAAGCTCTCAATTTCCTTCAAGTTTGAAAAAGTTGATGGGATTAGCCCTATGAAGTTGTTGTGGGATAGGTTTAGCACCTTAATAGTGCTGAGGTTTCTGAGTTTTGGTGGAATCTTTCTTGTGAAATTGTTGCAAGAAAGATCAATTCCAAACATGTAGGAAAGGATTCTTCCTCTGTAAGAGTAATAAAAAGTCTTTGACGTGAACTCTACTTGTGGTTGAAAAGTGAAACTTGTAACATTTTCCCAAGAGCTTTCAGAGGTACATGTTCTATCCTAAATGCTTCTAGATCTTATTATCAATCAAACTTATTATCTCCAACTTGCATAACTGAATTGGGATTTCACCTTCGATGTAATTATTATCCAAAAGCAGATAACCAAGGTTAGAAAATATATCAATACATTTTGGAATGCTGTTAATAAAATAATTGTGGCTAAAATCCAACATCACCAAATTAGAGCTATTATAAAATGCCTTTTTTAGTGGCTCTTGCAATCTATTTTTAGATAAAAAAAAAAACTAGATTAATGCTCGAAGGGAAATTTGAAGAAAGGTTTCCAATGATATTATTGTCTGAAAGGTCCAAAACTAAAAGTGCATTCATATTTCCTATCCACTATGGGATCCTATCCATTATGGGAGCCTCTCATGGATATTGTTGTGACTGAGATCAAAGATACTCAATAAGGAACTATTAAATAAACTATTTGGGATTTGACCTTGTAAACTATTGTTTGAGAGCAAGAGAATAAAGAGAATAGAGCTACCAGTGGCCAACTACCCAAGCACCTCTCTTGATAGTCTATTATTGGACAAATCTAAGAATTCCACAAAGCTCATATTACCGAGAGAAGGAAGAATTGTTCCATTGAAACTGTTTCTTGACATATTTAAATACACCAGGTTTGGAAGATATGCTCCAATTAGTGTTGGAACATGGCCACGTAAGTAGTTCTCAGAAATGTCCAAGTAGCCTAACATCATATTTGAATGACTTGGTAGCCAAAGTTGTCCTGAAAGGGAATTATTGACCAAGATGACTGAATACAAGCCCACGTTGTTCTCTAATAGCCAATATGGAAATCCTCCACTCAGTTGGATGTGCGAGAGATCAACATGTGTTAGATTGCATTGGTAATAAAGGAATTTAGGAAATGTTCCATCGTATCCGTAACCAGACAAGTAAAGATGAGTTAATTGGAATTTTAGGGTTAAACTATATTGCTCTATTTCAGCAAATATATTATTTCCTTAGGCAAACAAGGAATCAAGTTTTGTATGGTTAAAGAATGGGCTGAGTGTCACTGGAATTTGGAATTGATTGTATGAAAGATCTAAGAATTCAAGAGATTTTAGAGTCCTTAGAGGAGATAGAGATATATTCCCTATCAATTGATTATAAGAGAGATCCAAAGAGCCAAGAGATGTCAAATTAGCCATACACGGAGGTAAGGTATTACTGAGATTATTGAAGCTGATATCTAGGTTTTTGAGTTTGTTTAATTTGCATATACTTGAAAATTATTCAGTGATAAGGAACTTAGCCAAAATTAAGGAGACACGCACACAACCACAAACAAGGAGGTTTAGGGAAGATTGATCGTATCTTGGGCTATGGATATAGGGCCACTTAATTGACAATTAGACATCAAAAGATCCTCTAGCGAGATTACGTTTCTCATGGTTTGCAACATTCTATAATTAAGAGTAGTAGTGCAAGACAACTGTAGTCTTTTTAGACTCTTTAGATGAGGCCAACCTAACAAAATTAAACAAAAAGAAAAAGCTATTATTGAAGAATATGGAAAGGATTGAAGAAGTTAAAAATATCTTTTTTGAAAAAAAAAATCTCATAAAAAACTATTTATATTTTATAATACATTCTTCTATAAAATTAAGTGGTGATGAAATAAATACAATTATTTTGTAATTTTTTTATTTCATTAATGTATGTGATGTGTGTCTAAAATAAATAAAGCATGATACAATTAGTGTGAGGCAAAACTACAATTCTAAGATTATGAAGCAAATGAAAATGTTGAAATTTACATTGAGTTAGTTGGGAAGCATTCAATCCATCCATGTACAAAGTTTGAAGAGAAACCAGTGCCCCAATGCTTTAGAGGAAGTTATCATCCACAATAGAATCATTCAATGATAGCTTTTTGAGATTGTTCAAATGGTAGGGTCCTAGAAAATTTGGGCAAAATAATAAATTATGCTAAGTACAATCTTGAAAACAATAATTAAAAGTTAAGAAATGTAAGCATTTATGTATGTTAGGGAATGACTAAATGATGTTCCTTGTAGGTTGTTGGATGTTGAGTCAAGGCACTTAATGTTTGGGAAGAAATCATGCAATGTTTGTAACTCTAGCATAGGGCTTGTATCTCCCATTATTCCTCCAAGATGAAGGACATTACAATTGATCCATCTTTTATTGTCTGTGAATGCCAAAAGCTGTATATTATGATCTCTTTTCTGATAAGTAAAAGAAATATAGGATATTTAAGTGACTCTTGATCTCATAGGCAGAAGGCACATTTCCTTTTAGTAGCTCTAATTGGTCAAGTGATATTTTGAACTAGTTTGTGAGACCATATTAAATAAACCTTCTTCAATTAAGTGCAACACTTTTTTTTTTTTTTTAGCAATGTTGGATGTGTTAACATGCAAGTGCAATATTTAGTTTTTGTTGTAAATATTTCTGAAAAACAAAAAAACCTCTACTTTTTTTATAATTGTTATATATACTAGAAATTCTCCTTAAAATTTAAGAAAAAATTTGTGTGTCATTATCTAAAATACATAGTATTTTCCTATACTTTTATATAGCCTAACCCCAATAAATCAAACATGAGAAAGCATACTTATTTTATATAAATTAAACCAATCATTAGCTTTTCTACGTTAAAAGATAGGGCCATGAAAATTCTTTGGTTTGCAGAGAAGATGACATTATCACTAAAAAGTATCAATCTGTAAGTCAAGATACCACTTTTTAATATGATGAGGGAAAGTGAAATTTTATAATATAGCATAATCTAGTATATTCAATATAGGCTAATGAGTGCACAATTTTGAAAGATTGTGACTTATCTAGTATGATGAAAGAATGCTCTAATGATATTGTATTTCAAGGAATTTTAAAATAATGTTAAGAATAAAAAATTTCAAACTTGAAATTAAACTGAAGAGATACTTTTAAAATGAGTTTATTAGTAAATATTAAAAGTGAAATTTATATTAATTCTTGATATATGTTAAAAGAGATATTGCTATAGATACTACAACTTGGATAAAATATTGATCCAAGAAACATGGGCCTGGGAGGTCTGGATATGGCAATGAATCAAGATAGAAATAGATTAAAAAAAACTTTGGATTTATACCTGCTGCAGCCACAAATCCAGTGATCTCATTTCCCCTTAGATCTAGCTCCTCCAATCGGCTTAGAGCATGTAATTCTGGGAACAAGGAATTGAGACTAAGCAATCATAACCAAACTTAGCATTTACCGAATCATGTATGTATGATATATCCATCAATTTCTTAAAAATTAAGATGGCCAGAAAAATCGCATTTAACCTTTCGCATTTATTGATCGTTTTAGCTGCTTGTGTCCAAGATTTAACCGCTTAAGAGATAAAAGCCCTTTGACGGATGACAGGATGTCACTGTCAAAGTTACTAAAACTCAGATGAAGGGAGTACAGATTGCTTAACCTCAATACTTCTTCATCATCAACCGGAGAGAAGATTGATCTATTTAATTTTGAGTTACTTTTCAACTTTATGTCCACATTCACTTCTATTTAGTTTCTTCCCCATTGTTCCATTCAAGCATGGAAGGAGTCTTTGATGTTATACTTGCAGCAACGTACACCATTTAAAGGGATAATATATTTAGACTTATTAGTAAGTATTCAAATATTATATATGTAAATATGTAAATTTAGAAAAAAAATAAAAAATAGGAAATAAAATAAAAATTTATAAATTTTATATAATTTTCTCTCCTAATTTGATAGTAAATAGATTCAAATACATGAAATGGGATGCGATGAAATTGACGATATTATACATTAAAGATTCTTTGTGCTGTCTTAACTTCTCTACTCTGGACGATATTTCTTATTTTTTTCTCTATTTTTTATGACAAAATTGGCTCTATCTGTCTCTTTATATATGTTTGTAAAAGTAAAATGTAGTAAAAAAAAAAATGTCAGCTAATTTTTATAGTCGTGTAAAGGCGTAGTTAACCTGAGTCTTACCTTGATGTCGACTTTTCCTTTTAGTCTGTTGTTGGATAGATCCAATATTTTCAGAGATGAAAGGCCACGCAGGGATGATAAGATGCTGCTGTTGAATTCATTATCGGCTAAATTGAGATTCTCCAAATGGGCGAGTCTTAATAGTTTCTCGAACCCTGCATAGGTGGATAATATCATGCATAACGAGGGATATATATAGATTATATCATCCTATTTATGGGTTTTCTTTTTGTTTTTTCAAAAATAATAATTAAAAAAAAAAGAAATAGAGAATCCATCTTTATCTTGTGATTATGAAACGAACAAAGCAAGTAGAAATAGTACCTTCATTCTCAATACAACCAAGTATTTTGTTCCTAGATAAGTCAAGACTTGTAAGATCTTTGAAAGGAAGAAACAGAGAAGCATTCAAGTACCACCCTCCAGAACCCGGATCCACACTACCCAAATGTACAAGTTCAGTGACTCGATTCGTTGTCTCGTTGCACGAGACTCCTGCCCACTTACAACAATCAGCATCCATTCCCCAGGGAGAATCCCCGCCGTCATAAGGAATTGGACGATTGAAGAAAGGCTTGATTTGCAAAAGAGAAGTTCTCTCGTGTTCCGAGCAACCATGACATTGAGTCGCCCACTCCTCTAATAACAAAACCAGTATCACTAGCATCCATGACCTAATAATAAAAGCCACTAGCCCCATTTGTATGTTCTCAGCACCTCTTACTACGTACTTCGTAATATTTGTTGCCATCAAGAGCAGTTCAGGTCTTCTATATATGGACGGAGACGGTGGTGCATTTAAGTATTTTTTACGGAAGGGTCCCATGTTTGTGGAAAATGCAGCAAGAAATTGGCATGAATATGACAGCTGGTAGAAAAGTGGCTAACGTTTACACCTTGACTTGTTAGGGTCAAGCTGCGTAAATTTGAGTTTAGACAAACTCAGTCATCCATAAGAAATTTTACGGGGAAAATTGGTTTGCCTGGGAGCCGGCTGCCAGGTAACATCAACTTTTCCTTTTTATTTTGGACCTTGACAGGGTCGACTTAGACAAACTCAATCATCCATATGAAATTATAGACAACCTCGTTACTAAGAATTAGTTAGTCTAAAATTTTTAATTGTTTCGTAAAACAAAAAGTCATTTTGATATAAAAATAACTTAAAAAATTTAATAAAAAATTAAAAAATTAATTAAAAAATAAAATAATATTTATATTATTTAATATAATATTTTTAAATATTAAAATATATATTTTAATAAAATTTAAAATATTATTATAAATATAAAATAATATTAAATTTTTAAATAATAAAATTTCTTTTTATTTATTTTTTATCATTCTCTCTTGATTAAAAAAAATTTCAATTTCAAGTATTATAAAATGGAAAACAATTCAAGTGTTAGAATTGTTCTATTAACATGATCGTACTACCAATTCTTTCTTTTTTGTTTCAATCAACTTCTCTTGTGAAAAATTGGACCACAGGCAAGTGATAGATAATGTCTAACATTTAATTTTATCATGACTTGTCCTCGACTTATTATGGTTAAATTGCATAATTTTGGGATTACATTGTAAATAAAAAATACAAAATAAATAATAATGGGAATTATAAATACAAAATAAAATTGTTATAACAATAATACTGTTTTTATGATCGGAAGCTATGCCAACTAAAAGGAGAGAACCTGAAATCCTTTTCCGCTTTTTCTGTTGACTCATTCATGGGTCTTGCTTCTTTCCCAGCTTGTAAATATTATTCTAATAATTTATCTTGTATTTTAATTTAAAATTATAAAATATTAAAATTATAAATTTTTATTTATAATCTTTTTAATATAAAATTTTCTATATATTTATATTTAAAATCTCATCACTTCACCCTCAGGCAATATTTTTCAAATTAAACGGCAGTCAAAGACCATAAAGCCACCAATGGTCAAGAAGAACAGGGTGGGGCCCAGCCTCTCTCTCTTAGGTATTAAGTATTGTCTTGGGGTAAAATGATATTAGTCCGTTCCTCCATCCACAGTTCCTTTATTTAAGAAAATTAATATTTAATATATTTTATTTTAATTTTTTATAATAATTTATATTTTATATTTTTAAATATAATAAAAAATATACTGATATTTAAATTATATAGTAATTAATATATTCAGTTAAAAACTAGTTTAAAAAATTAAAATAATTATAAAAATAATATTATAAATGTTACAAATAAATTAAATAACTCTTAACTTATTAAACTAAAAATAAAATTATTTTTGTTATTAAATTATCTATTATATTAATTTTTTAATTACATATTGTTAGTAAAAATTTTAAGTTAATAATATTTTTATATCATTTTTTGTATTTTAAAATTTTTAGAATTATTTTTTTAACATTATAAACTTTATTAAAATAAAATAATTTTACCATTTCTATTAGTTTGACTAATGTTTATTATTCAAAGTATGTTTTATGTTACATTCAATATATATAATGTGAATTATTAAAAAATGTAAAACAGAATATATTCATATAAATTTTTTTATTTAATAAATATTAAATGGCAAGTTTAAATGATTTTTTAAATATATCATTTAATTATAATTTTAGTATTTTTTTTGTAAGTTGGATGTCTTAATAATGCAGCGTTAAGAGCAGCTCAAGTCTTCTATATATGGACGGAGATGAAGGTGTCTTTACATATTTTTTTATGGAAGGTTCCCATGTTTGTGAAAAATGCAGAAAGAAAAACAAAGTTTAAGATAAGTTATTATTATTTGTAAGACCAAAATTTTATAACTATTTAGTTATTTAAATAATATGAAATATAAATTTTAATTTTATAAAAATTTTGTTTTTTTAAAATGATATAAATTATTTTTATCATATAATTCATATTATTATTATTATTATTAATTATTATACTTATTTATTTTTTAAAAATAATTTCATTAAATATTATATACGATAAATAAAAAAATTTTAAAGTTAAATATAATTAATTTAAAAATTTAAAGTTAAATATACTATATACATATCATTCACACCACCAAAAATTTACAACTGCTATGCTATTTGGTTATACGAGCAGTTTACCGTATTTCCAAGTCTTCTCTTTTCGTTTTAATTGGGTTATTTTGTGGAAAATTAAATCACAGGCAAGTGGTAGATAGCATCAACATTTAATTACTTCGTGACTTAGCCTTGTTATGGTCAAGCTGCGTAATTTTGGGTTTATATTGGTAAATGAAGCGAGTAAATCTATGAAAGGGAGTCAACTGAGGAAAAGAAGAGACTGAGAAAAAAATTTCCTAGAAATTTGCCGCCTAAAATTTCTCTAATTTCCACAACAAAAGCAACTGCGAAGACTTGAAAAGTAGAAAGTGGGGGAAGAGTTTCGTAATTTCCACAATCACGTGGACAGAAGAATAGACCAAGTAAGAAGCCACGAAGCAGCACTGCTACCACATCACAACAAAAACAAAAGCAATTGTTACATCGGTGGGGTTAGTAGGCAGACAGAATTTAGAAGAGAAGAAAAGTCTTTTATATTTGACTTATTAGCATCCCATTTCTATTCATTAAAAAAATAAAAAAATCTTGCTAAACATGACTCGTGAGTCACCTTCTAATTGATCAGAAAGGGTAATAAGATCACTCTTTACTTTTGAAGCCCTCCCTATCTTATATTCTATGAGAAATTACAAGCCAATAAGCACCCGCAAAGAGGCGGAGAAAAAGGCCAATATTAATTTTTGTTTATTTGTGTTCGATTTTTTTCCGTCTCTGTAATTCTCTCTTCTTTATTTGTGTGGCAACGTGCCTGGTTCATTATTTTGGTAATCCAAATTGTAAACACACTAACCATGACTTGCAATTTTTTGGATTATTTTGTCCGTAATTCACAGTTTTACCAATTTTATCATGTCACTTCTTTTTTTTCAATAATCAGGGAATAAATTATTTTAAAAAATTTAAAAGTTTAAAATTAATTTTAAAAAAATAACAAAAATTAAAAACTCAAAATTAATTTTTAAAAACTAATAAGAATTCCAAAAAAAATTCTAAAAATAGAAAAAAATATATGAAAATTAAAAATTAAATCTAATCAACATACAAAATTTTTTTTAAAAAATATGAAAAATAAAATTAATTTTAAAAAATAAAATAAAATTTTAAATTAATTTATATAAATAAAAAATTCTAAAAAATAAAAATTAATTCTCAAAAATATATAAATTATACAAAATAAAAATTAATTTAAAAAAAATTTATCAAGCAGAAATTAATTTTTAAAAAAATTTAATGTCCACCTTATCATTATTGACTCTAGCATGATACATACTTAACAAAGACCTTTTACTCTTCCTCTCACAACTTCTAAAATAATTTCATCATCATGTTTTTTGTTTAAATTAATTTAAAATTTATTTATATTTTTTAAAATTAATTTTAAATTTTAAAAATAAATTATTTTGAAAGTACTTTTTAAAAAAATATTTTTATATATATATATTTTTTTTTCTCACAATATATTTTTTAAAAATTATTATAAAATTAATTATATTAATATAAATTTTAAAATAAACAATAAATTTTATATAAAAAATTATATAATTTGTATTTATTATTTTCTAATTATATATTACAATTAACATAATTAATTAAAAATTTGATACAAATAAAAGATAACTTATTAAGAACTAAATCATACAACTTCTATTCCTCATAATACTTAATTATTTATTTAAATCTCTAGGGAGCCAACATGATTAAACAACTACACAAATACACAGCCTATGAATATCAAATCTCTCTAGAACAAGCCAGAATGAAAAGGATATTATGGAACTTCTGGCCCATAACCATTTTTTCATGCACATTGACAAAAACTTACCGAGATGGTTCGCATCCATGCCAAGTACTTAGGGCAATTCAAGAGCTTATGCTAGCATATACGCTGGACAACTTTGCATTGGTCCATTAACATAATCTGCAGATACTATCATTGAAAGGTTAAGCAAACAAAGCCTACTGGGCAGCGCATCATAAATTCAATATACTAAGACTTTACTACATTGCATGACACAACATCCTAGTTACAATTATTCTAAGTAAATGGGGATGATGACGACTGAATTTTGTGAAGGGTTTTGTCATTTTCAACTGAAAACTGGGAAATACGCACTCCTTGTTTAATGTCTATTATTTAAGTACTGGTAAATATTTAAATAGAATCTCAGCTGCAAACTGCAATTCTTTTTCTGATATGACCAACGGAGGTATCAGCCTAACAATATTCCCTTTTCCCACCGTCAAGATTAGCAGACCAGAATTTTGAGAGGGATTCACCAGAGGTGAAGCAGATACATCTAACTCAATCCCTACTATAAGCCCTGAACCCCGTACTTTTCTGACATGTGAATTCCCTCTGAGTTTCTGAATTAAGAGTTCTTTGAAGTACTGACCTTTCTTGGAGACACTAGCCAAGAAACCAGACCTTGATATTTTCTCTAAAACAGCAATGGCAGCATTGCAAACAAGAGGTCCACCGGTTAAAAGAGATGTTACTATAGATGCTACAACTTGGATAAAAAATTGATCCAAGAAACTTGGGCCTGCGAGGTTTGGATCTGGCAATGAATCAAGATAGAAATAGATTAACAAAAACTTTGGATTTATACCTGCTGCAGCCATAAATCCAGTGATCTCATTTCCGCTTAGATCCAGCTCCTCCAATCGGCTTAGACCGTGTAATTCTGGGAACAAGGAATTGAGACTAAGCAATCATAACCAAGCTTAGCATTTACCAAATCATGTATGTATGATATATTCCTCAATTTCTTAAAAATTAAGATGGCCAGAAAAATCATATCTAACCTTTTACATTTATTGATCTTTTTAGCTGGTTGTGTCCAAGATATAACCGCTTAAGAGATAAAAGCCCTTTGAGGGATGACAGGATGTCACTGTCAAAGTTATTAAAACTCAGATGAAGGGGTACAGATTGTTTAACCTCAATACTTCTTCATCAGCAACCGGAGAGAAGATTGATCTATTTAATTTTGAATTACTTTTCAACTTTATGACCACATTCACTTCTGTTTGGTTTCCTGCCTATTGTTCCATTCAAGCATGGAAGGAGTCGTTGATGTTGATTCTTGCAGCAACGTATGCCATTTGAAGGGATATTATATTTAGATTTATTAGTAATTATTCAAACATTATATTTTCTTTTAAGAAAATAGGGGATGTTGAGGAATAGGTTTCAGGTTATAGCCTTGAAAATAATAATAAAAATGACAAAAATAACTAAAAATAAGAGATATCAAATTTTATGTAATTCAGTCGATATAACTTATAGTAAATTTTATGTGGAGTAAATATTATTAAAAATTTAAGAATTTAATTAGCAAAATCCTAATACTAGGATTATAGATGAAGTTTTGATTTTTTTAATTTTTCCTTATTCTTTTATACATAACTCTTATTTATAAATAGTCACGAGAGCTAATTATACTCTTATTTCTAATATAAGATTTTGGCTTTCTTCTTAAAAGTTTCAACGTGGGACTTGAGTCAAAAACTAACGGAGGATAAAATAAATATTTATAAATCTTATATAGTTTTCTCTGTTAATTTGATAGTAAAGGAATTCAAATACATGAAATGGGATAGAATTGACAATATTGTATATTAAAGATTCGTTGTGTTGTCTTAATCTCTCTACTGTGGATGATGTTTCTTATTTTTTTCTCCATTTTTATGACAAAATTGGCTCTACCTGTCTCTTTGTATATGTTTGTAAAAGTAAAATGCAGTAAAAAAAAAAATGTCAGCTGATTTTTATAGCCATGTATAGGCGTAGTTACCCTGAGTCTTACCTTGGATGTCCACTTTTCCTAGACTGTTGTAGGATAGATCCAATGTTATCAGAGATGAAAGGCCACGTAGAGATGACAGGATGCTGCTGTTGAATTCATTACCGGCTAAATTGAGAGTCTCCAAATGGGCAAGTCTTGATAGTTTGTGGAAGCCTGCATATGTTAGAGGAGGATAATATCATGCATAATAAAGGAAGGATAGATAGAGAGTATATCATCTTATTTATTTATGGGTTTCCTTTTTTTTTTTCAATAATAATAATAAAAGGAAATAGAGAATCTATCTTATCTTGTCATCATGAAATGAACAGAGCAAGAACCGCATAAAGAGTACCTTCATTCTCAATACAACCAAGTATTTTGTTCTCAGATAAGTCAAGACTTGTAAGATCTTTGAAAGGAAGAAACAAAGAAGCATTCAGGTACCACCCTCCAGAACCTGGATCCGCACTATCCCAAAGTTGAAGTTCGGTGACTCGATTCGTTTTCACGTTGCACGAGACTCCTGCCCAATTACAACAATCAGCATCTATCCCCCAGGGGTACCCCTCGCCACCATAAGGACGATTGAAGAAATGCTTGATTTGTAAAAGAGCAGTTCTCTCATGTTCCGAGCAACCATGATTTTGAGTCGCCCACTCCTCTAATAACAAAACCAATATCAATAGCATCCATGACCTAATAATAAAAGCCACTAGCCCCATTTGTATGTTCTCAGCACCTCTTACTACGTACTTTGTAATATTTGTTGCCATCAAGAGCAGTTCAGGTCTTCTGTATATGGACGGAGACGGTGTTGCATTTACGTAATTTTTACCGAAGGGTCCATGTTCGTGGAAAATGCAGCAAGAAAGGGGTCCCATGTTTGTGGAAAATGCAGGAAGAAATTGGCATGAATGTGACAGCTGGTAGAAAAGTGGCTAACATTTAATTTCATCATAACCTTGACAGCTGGTAGAAAAGTGGATAACATTTAATTTCATCATAACTTGACCTTGACTTGTTAGGGTCAAGCTGCGTAAATTTGGGTTTAGACACACTGAGTCATCCATAAGAAATTATACATGCTCTCTCGTGGAAAATTGGTTTGTCTGGCAGCCGGCAGGTAACATCAACTCTTTTTTTGTATTTTGGATATTAAATATAAGTTTAAATAATTATTTAGTATATCATTTAATTATAATTTTAATATTTTCTCTATAAGTTAAATGTCTTAATAATGCAGCGTTAAGAGTAGTTCAAGTCTTGTATATATAGACACGAAGACATAGGTGCATTTACATATTTTTTATGGAAGAGTCCCATGTTCGTGAAAAATGCAAAAAAAAAAGTTTGGGATAAGTTATTGTTTTATTAGTTTTTTTAACTTTATTTGTAAGATCAAAATCTTATAACTATTTAGTTATTTAAATAATATAAAATATAAATTTTAATTTTATAAAAAATTTATTTTTTTAAAATAAAATAAATTATTTTTATCATGTCATTCATATTATTCTTATTATTAATTATTATAATTATTTATATTTTTAAAATAAATTTATTTTATATTATATACAATAAATAATAAAATTTTAGAGTTAAATATAATTAATTTATTTTATATAAAATTTTTAAATAATTTTATAAATTTTAAAAATAATTTTTTAATTTAATTTAAATAAATAAAATATATTATATTGTTTAGTTTTATGGGCAATTGACCATTCTAATAAGTCTTGCTTTCATTTTAATGGCGTTCTCACATGAAAAATTGGTCCGCAGGACAAGTAGCCACTAGTCCCATTTGTACATTCCGAGCACCTCTTACCACTTACTTCCTAATATTTATTGCCGTTGAGAGCAGTTCAGGTCTTCTATATATGGATGGAGACGGAGGCCTCAAGTTTTTTTTTTGTAAAAACAGGACTCCCACATGACTTAAAGGATAAAAATTATTTTATCATTACCTAGAAATTTATGTCATTCACACCGTCAAAATTTTACAACTGCCGTGCCGTTTGGTTCCCAAGTCGTCCCTTTTCATTTCAATCGGATTCTCTCGTAAAAAATTGGACAGCAGGCAAGTGGTAGATAGCATCAACATTTAATTCCATCGTGACTTTGTCCTAGACTTGTTATGGTCAAGTTGTATAATTTTGAGTTTATACCGGTAAATGAAGCGAGCAAATCTATGAAAGGTAGTCAACTAAGGAAAAGAAGAAACTGAGGAAGAAATTTCCTAGAAATTTGCCTAAAACTTCTCTAATTTCCACAACAAAAGCAACTGCGAAGACTTGGGTTTTTCGTAAGCACGGGGAAGACTTGAAAAGTAGAAAGTGGGGAAAGAGTTTCCTAATTTCCACAATCACGTGGACAGAAGAATAGACCAAATAAGAAGCCACGAAGCAGCACTGCGACTACATGACAACAAAAGCAAAAGCAATTGTTACGGTCGGTGTGGTTAGTAGGCAGACAGAATTTAGAAGAGAAGAAAAGTCTTTATATTTGATTTATTAGCATCCCATTTCTATTCGTTAAAAAAAATTAAAAAATCTTGCTAAACATGACTCCTGAGTCACTTTCTAATTGATCAGAATAATAAGATCACTCTTTACTTTTGAAGCCCTCCATAGGATAGGATAATGAAGTGCTCCTAATGATGGAAAATTTACCATTAAACTTCACGTATTTTTTAAAACCGTGTCATTTTGTACTTTTGACAAGTGAGGTATATCTTTTAGGTACATTTCTGAAGTCCTATATTCTACTGAGAAATTACAAGCCAATAAGCACCCGCAAGAGGTGGAGAAAAAGGCCAATCTGGTCAATGCAAGGCTGCTATTGATGTCATTACTTTGATCACAGCCGCTCCCCTTACAATACTTTATATAATAAAATGGGCTTAAAGTCCCTATTTCAAACACTTAATTACACGTTTGAGGGGAGTTATTGATTAAACTTATGACTTATCCCATGATTTGAAAGCGAATTGTCCAAATTCAGCTCATCAAGTTGCTTTTAGAGGTCCCAATTTAATGGGAAACAAAGCTAAGTCTACGTCTCCACTACCAGATCCAATTCACACGCAAGTTGGCTCAAAAGTTCAAATTATATGTACAGGAGAATTGAATTAAAAAAATAGGTAAAATTTAATTGTAATATCGATCAATTAAATATAATTTTTTTATTGTAATTAATAGTCATGACGGATTTTGTCTATTTGTGTTCGATTTCTTCCGTCTCTGTAACTCTTTTTCTTTTTTATTTTTGGGTCCGTAAAATTAACGCTCTCTATTGCATTGCAGTGGCAACGTGCCTGGTTCCTTCCATGTTGCTTTTGAATGCCAAACAAAATAAAGTAAGGATTGATTACAGATAAAGCGTGACCCCAGCACGGTTGGGTTTTGGGCTTTTCAAGAACTGAGTTGATAATCATGATGGTCCGTAATAATATATTTAATCTTAAAACTAATATAATTGAAAATATGATGGGAAGAAAAGGTTAAATAATGAGAAAATTAGAAGTTAAATAGAATTTTTGTTTGCTTAACTCAAATTTAACATTTTTTATACAAATTTTTTAGAATGTTTTAATGATTTGTTTTATTATCTTGTTATTTATTTATTTTATTTTTTTTATAAAAAATCTTTTTTATATAAATATAAATTATAAAAAATATCAATAATTAGTGTACAGTTTGTTAAAATAGAACATTAAGATTAAAAATCTCGCTTCATTTTTTATTAACAAAGTTGATAGGATAAGAAAATTTAAAAGATCTGAAAATTACATATAGCCCAAAATTATGCTAAATGAAGTAACCAAGTTGATGCTTTCCATTTCAAGAGAAGCCGGGCAAATTGGTTTTCGTTTTGGGGCCGAGTCGTTTGGGCACAAATTTAAAGCTGGTACGTAACATCAACATTTTCATTTTTTGGACCTTGACAATGACCTGCCTAAATTTGAACCTGGACAAGCTCAATCATCCGTATGAAATTATAGACAACCTCATTAGTAAGGAAGTTTCTTTGGTGGTTTGGCCCATTAGTTAGCATAGGTGCTGCAGGTCCAAATCATTTTTTGGTAGCCCAAATTTTTCTTTTTTCTCTTGCACTGTATTTTTTTTTATACAATACAGAGATATAAAAGTGGGTTAGAGCCTTGGCCTGGGGAATTACTTTATTAGAAAAAGACGGTGGTGCATTTACGTATTTTTTACGGAAGGGTCCTATGCTCGAGGAAAATGCAGCAAGGAAGGGGTCCCATGTTTGTAGAAACCGCAGCAAGAAATTGGCATGAATATGACAGCTGGTAGAAACGTAGCTAACATTTAATTTCATCATAACTTTACCTTGACTTATTAGGGTCAAGCTGCGTAAATTTGGGTTTAAAGCAGTCTCAATCAAACAGCCCAGTCTTCCCTTTTCGTTTCATTCGTATTCTCTCATGGAAAATTGGTTTGCCTAACAGGCGGTAGGTAACATCAACTCTTTTTTTGTCTTTTATGGACCTTGACATTGACCTGTTAGGGTCGAACTGCCGACAAACTCAATCATTCATATGAAATTATAAACAATCTCATTCCTAAGGTTTCTTCGGCGGATTCGCCATTAATTAGTCCAATTTTTAGCTAACCCAAAATTTTCATTTTTCTCTTGCATTATATTTTTTTATATAATTTTTATGAGTTATGTAATAAAAAATTAATTTTATTTTATTATAAATATTTATATGTTAAAAATAATAATATTATTTTATTAATTTATATAAAATTTAAATTATTTATAAATAAATAATTTTATAATTATTAATATTTAAATTTTATCAACTAAAAATTTTAAATTTATAAAAAAAATTTTTAAAATAATATAAATCTTATTATATTCAATATTATTATTATTATTAATTGTTATAATTTTTTTATTTTTTAGTGGGTTAAAAATATTTTAAATTTAAACTTAATTATTTTAATTTTATATAAAATTTTTTGAAATTTCATAAATTCAAAAAATAATTAATTAACTTAATTTAAAAATTAAAATTTACCGTATTATTTAGTTCTATCAATAGTTGACCTTCACAATCAAACAGTTTAAGTCTTCCCTTTACATTTCATTTGTGCCATCTGGAAAATTGGTTCTACTGTGTTTTCTTGAGACGTTCTTTTTTCAGTTTTAATTGTTTTAATTTTCTTAAATAATTAGATAATTCATTAGCCTTGTCATTTTTCATGGCCCTATAGATTATTCATCTTGTGGTAACTCATATTGGTTGCACTTGTTTGATAGTGCAATCCAATTTTCATTCATAAAAAGGCACAATTGATTTCTTCATTAAGTAGTCAAAGGTGTCACACATGTTCCACCTTCTTATGAAGAATACAGTGGAGAATAGGCTTTATTTAAAGCAAACTTTGTATATGCTCCGCATGCCTGAAGGATCGTCTATATTGTCGCATTTGGATAAATTTGATTCCTTGCTTATGGATTTGAGTAACATAGATGTTCATATTGAGGATGAGGATCAAGCCCTGTTATTATTATGTTCTCTTCCCCATTCCTTTAAGCATTTCAGAGAGACAATGTTTTATGGTAAAGAGACTATTTCTTACAAATAAATAAAGTCTATTCTGAAGTCGAAAGAACAGATCGACAGGGATATAACTGGGGAAAGCAGTATAGTGGTCAAGTTGACAGTTTAATGGTTCAGGGTAGATCAAATAAGGATGCAGATAGTCAGAGGTCCAGTAGATGTAAATCCAAACATAGAAATTTGGTGTGTAATTATTGTAAAAGGAAAGGGCATATCAAAGTTGATTGTTTGAAGCTGAAAGCCAAGGATAAGGAGAAGCACAAAGGGAATGAGTTAGTTCAAGCCAGTGTTGCAAAAGATGAGAGTGATGGGATTATTTTCATTGCTAATGATAAATCAAGGTCTGCTCATTAATGGATCTTGGATTCTGGTTGCACATACCATGTGTGTCCCAATAAGGACTGGTTTTCCACCTATGAATCTGTTGAAGGTGGAGCTGTCATGATGGGCAATGATGCAGTTTGCAAAATTGCTGGGATTGGTACGGTTAGAATCAAGACTCATGATGGTGTTGTAAGAACACTCACTCGAGTCAGACATGTTCCAGAAGTGAAGAAGAATCTCATCTCTTTAGGAACACTTGAGACCCTTAGCTACAGGTACACCAGTGAAGGTGGAGTTCTAAAAGTCAGTGAAGGTGCTCTCATTGTCATGAAAGCTTACAGATAAGGAAAGTTGTATATTCTACAGGGAACTATAGTTGTGGGTACTACTGCAATCTCTACAGAAGCAGATATGCTTACAAAGCCTCTTTCAGTTGTTAAGTTCAAGCAGTGCTTGGACTTAATTGGCGTGCTATGATTCAGGAGCTTATGAAGAAGGTGGAGTGTTATTACTATTGCTTCATGTGAAACTTGAGCCAAGGTGGAGATTTGTTGGGTTTTGTCTCAAGTCTCACATCGGGACTTTAGAAAGTGAAGGCCAACATCAGGACTTTTAAAGGGGGAATACCAAAATCCCACATCGAAAGTGTGAGGATGGTTTTGCTACCCTTACTCCTTATAAATAGGAGTTATGTATTAGGATTTAAAGGAGAGACATTAAGGGAAAATTAAGGGAGTTAAAACTCCATCTCCATGAGCCTTTAGTCCCAGCATATTGGGTATTGTAAACTAGGCTCTTAAGTCCCTTTTGTATTTTCCACTTCAGTAATATTTGCTCCCACTTTCGGTTGTGGACGTAGGTCAGTTGGACCGAACCACATAAAATTTATTGTCTCCGGTTTTCAGTTAGTTTTATTTCTTTTGTTATTGTCTTCAAGGGCTACAACCCGAAACTCATTTCCTAACATAATATAAAAATATATTATTTATATTATTTAAATCCTTCTTGTGTGTAGTTGATATTTTGATTCAAATAAAAAGAAAACATATAAGTATAGATTTGCTATAAAAATTGGAGTCACCATAGAAGTTATTAAAATTATAAAAATTACAAAAATTGCATCCCATTGTCATCGTCAGAGATTCAGCACCAACCACTATATGTGATTACTGTCTCTCTATTCTTATGAGAGCGGTATACACAATCTTAAAATTCTTTTAAAATAATTTAAAAAATAATATTATAAATGTCTCTAAATTTATTAATATAAAAATAAAATAATTTTAGAATATTAAATTTTTTATTTTAAGTAAAAATTAAAAATTATTATTGGTGAAAAATTTTAAGTAAATAATATTTTTATATGATATTTTTTTTTTTTTAATTTTTAAAATTATATTTTAAAATATTATAAATTTTATTAAAATAAAATAATTTTATAATTTCTATTAGTTTAACTAATGCTTATTAGTTAAAATATGTTTTATGTTACACTTCAATAAACATTATGTTAATTGTTAAACAGTGCAAAACTATATATATTCATGCAAAATTTTTTTTTCTAATAATGAATATTAAATGACAAGTTTAAATAATAATTTAGGAATATTATTTAATTATAATTTTGATGTTTTATCTAGAAATTGGATGTCTGAATAATGTTTGTGTTTTAATGTTTTAAATATTAGTATAAATTGCAATGTCTACCTTGTCACCTTTTTTTTTTTCAAAAAATTTGTCAAAGTTTTAATTTTTACTTCAAATTCTTCCACTTCTACTTTATTAACATCTTGTGAAATCTTAAATTTTATTTTAACTCTTACATTAAAGTTTAGACTGATAAGAGCATTTAAAAGTTAATTCAGGTATTTAAAACATGAATTTGACAATTAGGCAAACGGGTATCGATCTAGCCGACCCTTATCACAATTATTTGTCTTTTTACATATCGAGAATGTCTAAAATTGAAAATTATATAATATATGCAAGCGTTGAGTGATCCATATGACCTCATGCTATTGCAAGAATAGGTTGTCTGCATATTTCATCACATGGCCCCAGTCGGTCGATGGGTGGCCATATTATGGGTAGGTGGGTGGCGTGACACTTGCAAGAGAAGTGCACATATTTCTCATAGCACACAATTATTGAAGTGTTGCACTTCAACTGCAGGCTGTCACATGACACGCATATACACACAGCTGTTTTTTTTTTTTTTGTTAGAAAAGTATCAGCTGGATTTTTTGGGCGGACACCCTTGCAAGCTAGGGAATGTAATGCAATATAACAGAACGGATTTTCTTTTTTGTTAGAAAAGTATTAGTTCTGATTTTTTTTTTATTAACTTGTTAGTTCTCTGATAGGAAGAAACTGAACTTCCATTATTTAAGTTTGCCAAGGAGAACATAAACACATTTATTAAGATTCAAAGGCATATGCTTCCTGAAGGAAGTTTGCAAAAAGGCCAAAAGTCATCAAAACTTCGGCGTTATATGAGTAGTTTGATTATATATATGATTGATCAACATCAAATAGAATTGCTTAACGTTTCGCAGAACAAAATAAATAATAAAAAACCCAAGCTTTTACAGGCACTTCTTGTATCTTGTTGGCTATGTTCGAAACTTATAACCCCAACAAGTCAAAGGGTTTAAACTTCCATGAGCGAGATGTCTTTCAAAAGGCCAGGCTTTTTGATGAAAGCAATTATGTTAATCCCCCTTCTCTCCAGCTGTGTCAAGATGGCAGTACAGATAAAATAAATTTTATTGCAACATTGAAATTCAAATATATATTAATAGATCAAAATTGGCAATTATATGATAGTGTATAAAGTGAAAAGAGAACATTGCAGTCTAGGGTTCAAACTCAATCATGATCAATATGAAATATATATCCTCCAGAAATAATCAAAAACAGAAGCTACAATGAAACCCCATTAAAAAGGAGGTTCAGCAATAATTGTTGAACTAATAATGCTAAAATACGGCCAGAATAAAGATAATATGAGAAGCAATGCGCAATGTTAAACACTTTTGTTAACAATCTATAATTTGCTAATGTTAGTAAACTGATATTGTCCAAAGTCATCCAAAATAAATTTCTTAGTTTCCTGTCAATTTGGCTTATTATTTGACTTGATATAAAATATAGTAATTAATCACATAAGCAAAGTATCCTAAGAAGTTTGACTGTGAAAAAAAAAGTACGATAGACCTCCGACTCGGTAAACTTGAAAAATATGCAGACTCACCAAATTTGGCTATTACAAATCGAAAAATTGTACTTGCAATCTCGTCAAAGTCTCATAAAAAAAAAAAAAAAGCAATAATTCAAGATGAAAACTAACGAAAATTTTAGTTGACGCATATAAAATAGATTGTCTATCTACCAATTGACAGAGCCTGATCACGCGTGCAAAAACTATTAACTGACTTGGACAACGTAGCAATATAAAATTGAGTATCTTGGAGAAGCACTGTGTACGACAACCCTCTATAAGTCCAAGAGGCATCCGTGAACTATCCATGAGTTTTCGTGTGAGAACAGAATTGAAACGGTCCAATTCGAGACCCGTCGATTGATTAAGATAAAATTCTATTCACTAGGAACCATACAGGTACCTTTGTTACGCATACTGTTCAACAAAAATGAAACCAACAAAAAGGAATCAATGTGCAGATTCTAAACCTCTCTTTTATTTTTAAATAATAAAAAAAAAAAAAAAACTGTGGCACTCTTCTATATATACCTTCCCAATTTGGGGTTTGTTTTACAGGGACTTGCTTATTATTAAAAGTTTGTCCATCATATAATTAACTGCTGTGAATATGGCTAGTGATGCTGCCAATCAGAGGGCTGAGACCAACAACTTACCAGAAAATCCATCCAAGCACTGGTACGCTTACTACAGGTTTAAGCTCGGACGAGACTCTCCGAGCGAAGCTCGAAACAGCCTTCTGGTGGTAGCCACGCTAATAGCAGCCGTGACCTTTCAAGCCGGCGTGAATCCTCCGGGCGGAGTTTGGCAAGAGACCTCCAGCAGTCACACAGCTGGGAAGTCCATATTGTGTTCTGACAAGAGTGCATACACTATATTCATCTTTGCTAATACATTGGCATATGCTTCAGCTGTTCATGTTATATTTTGCCTTGTTATTGGTTGCCCCTTTCAGACTGAAGTTTGGATTGCCATAATTTCAATGAGCTGCACCTACACTGCTTCAATTGTTTCCATGCAACCATCAGGAGTTGTGAATCCAAGATACCTATTCATCGCTTTTTTCACTCCGTTTATCTTGAGGTTGACTTTGCAAATTATAAGGTGGTTTGTGAGGTTGACTTTGCAAATTATAGGGTGGTTTATGAGGTCGGCTATGCAAATTATAAGGTGGTTTTTCTGCATGTCTATATGCGTGCTTGTGTTATTCTGTCTATCTGTGTGATTATTATGTATAAGAGTAGCCTCAAATGATCTCAAGATTGCTAATGCAAGTTTTGTTAGTTGATAATCTTCAATTTCTCACTTAATAGAAGGTTCTTTTCTTAAGGTTCCATGTACTAACGCCGGACTCCCAATCCGACCCTCCATGCATCATTGCTCGCCTTGCAGGTGTTTGATCTAGCCAGAATAGCTCGGGATACATCACCAACCATTTGCACTCCAAAGTAGGAATCAAATATTCCACAGGAACGTGACTATTGAAAGGCCACCTTCATGTATTAGTATTATTTTCCTAGCAATGTATTTTTTACAAATTATTGCCAAATTGATTGTATTATGGCAAATTTTAATATGAATGATGAGGTTTAACTTGAAGAATTATATAGTTTTGGCCTAGTATTCTTTTGTTATATATCACAACTAATATAACTGATTGAAAATTTGAAGCAATCGAATGAACACACTTTGAGAACTTAATCGTGCGACTTTCATTGCTTCTGATTTCTCTTAATGTTAATTATTTTGTACAACACTAATTAAGCTCCTAAATCTGCATGAAACTCTCCACTAGGAATTCACCGTCAACACGAAGGAAGGAAGTCAACAGATAACGAAATTAGGGGCCTAAGGACCAGAGCCGGCAAGATTAAACCGCCATATGGTCAACCCTTGAATGTCAAGCTTTCCAGAGCGAGCCAGAATGAGAAGGATTTGAAATTTCTTGCCTCATAAACACTTTTTCATGCACATTAGAAACTACCTACTGAGATGGTTCAAGTGAATAGAATTTTATCCTAATCAATCGACTGATAAAGTTCCAAAAATCATTAATGAAGCGATATGGACATGTCAGACATGCTTCTTGGACAGGTCATATATCAAACAAATGTGTCTACTTTGTCGTGAAGCTGATAAGAAATCAATTCAATTGATATTTCCACCAGTCATACGACCGCCAGAGCAGTCTTGACATTTCTAAATCAGAAAGAAAAAAAACAAAAAACAAACAAAAAGAATTGCTCTACAGTTTCAACAAAATGGGGAAGAAGAAAACCCAAGAGAGCCTTAAAATACATTTGAGATACTGAAAATAAGGTACCAAAAGCAAAGATTAACAAATCTCACCAAATCAAGTAATTTGATTAAGGAAATTGGAGTCAATTTGTTGTGATTTTAATTACTATTTAATGTGGAAATTACAACATATTATAGCAAGAGCAAGGTGAGAATTGATGTGGAAAAGGTGAAGCCATGCTACCTCTCCCTTGTAAGAATGGTAAGCACCACTGGATGATCAATCGCATTAAGTTGATCTCCCTTTTATTTCCAGTTTTTGAGGCAAATACAATCTTCTGTTGCAGCACTTCCTTGAGATGCTTAAATGGTTGATTGGTCTCTTAGAAAATCTGAACATCAGGACACATTCTCGGGTTTTCAAAGATCAGAAGGCATTTTGGAGCTGTTTGTCACGGGATGAGTTTGTGGATACTCTAAACCTGCGCAGCACTAGACAACTTCAAGGGAAAGTTACTAGTAAGCTTAAATAGAGAGAGAGTAAAACTAAAGAGGAATTTGAGAGACTTAGAGAAGGAGAGATTGGATTGATGCTTGAATACTTGATGATACAAATGAATGAGACTTGGGGTATATATAGCCCTTGGCCTTAGATCTAGAACCTTTCTATCCTAGATATTTATAAGGAATATGTTAGGGAATATTACATTCTAAAATTATGTACAGGGAATATGCTGGGGAATCTTTCCATGTTCTTTGGGCCTCTAGTAGCGGGTTTGTACTCCTTTGATGGATTGGGTCTACATTTGTCGGCTCGTGACATTCTCCCCCACTTAATTCGGCGACATCCTCGTCGCTTCTTTGTCTTTGTAGCGTTGGATTTCATCGGGGAATTGCCATAGTGTGTCCTCTCGTTCCCAGCTGGCCTCCTCATGAGGATGTCCTTTCCATTTCACAAGGTACTCCATATAATTGGGTACACCCCTTCTCCGTATCTTTCGATCTGCAAGGATGCTTTCTACTTCCTTGTTGAAGGCAGTGGTAATGGTCGTTGGTGCTCATTTGGACTTGTTCCTCTCAGGGTCTTCCATGTCTTCATGGTATGGCTTGAGGAAACTCACATGGAAGACAGGGTGGATTTTGAGGTTGGGCGGAAGTTGTACTTGGTAGGAGACTCTCCCAATGCGCTTTATGATTGGAAAGGGGCCTTCGTACCTTCGAATAAGTTCTTTGTGGACTTTGCGGTGAGACTTGAATTGTTGTGGGAGTAGCTTCACAAGCACTTTGTCTCCCTCTTAGTACTCAATGTGCCTCCATTTGTGATCCGCCCATTTCTTCATCTTCTGAGCAACTTTATCTAAGTGAGCCCAGGCAATATCAGCTTGCTCATGCCATTCCTTGGCGATTTGATGTGCCATTGGGCTCTTGCCGTTGTATGTGGAGGCCATGGCATGTGGTGTCATGGGTTGTTAGCCGGTAACAATCTCAAAGGGGCTCTTACTTGTGGCCTCGCTCCTTTGGAGATTGTAGGAAAATTGAGCCACATCAATCAACTTGGCCCAATCCTGTTGATGGGCACTTACATAGTGTCTCAAATACAGCTCCAATAGTTCATTGATGTGCTCAGTTTGGCCGTCACTTTAGGGATAAAAACTGGTGGAGAAGTTGAGATCGGTCCCTAAAAGTTTGAAGAGTTCTGTCCAGAACCTTCCAGTGAAATATGGGTCTCGATGACTTACAATGTTGCATGGTACTCCCCAAAGTTTGATGATTTGTTTGAGGAAAGCACGGGCAGTTTCCTCTGTGGTGCAATCACGAGAAACTAGAATGAATGTAGCATACTTGCTAAATCGATCTACGATCATCATGATATTCCCATAACCTTCGGACTTGGGTAAGGCCATGATGAAGTCCATAGATAAGCTTTGCCATGGTCTTTCGGCAATTGACAAGGGTTCCAAAAGACCTGCAGGGTGGTGTAGATTGACCTTATCTTATTGGCAAACAAGGCATGTCCGAACGTACGCTTCCACGTCGTCCCGCATTTGTGGCCAATAGTAGGAGGATTGGAGAAGGGCAAGGGTGCGTGCAACACCAGGATGTCCTGCCCATCAGGTATTATGACACTCTTTCATGATCTCCCTCCTTAAGTTCCTGTACCGAGGAACCATGATTCAGTTGCCGACGGTCAAAAGTAGCCCATCTTCTTCCCAAAATCGTCGAGTCTTGCCTTCACGAGCTAGTTTGACAAGGTTTTGCATCTTGGGATCCTTGTCTATGCCTTCCTTGATGCGAGAGATAAGGAGGCCCTCAGGTTGACTGAGAGTTAACGAACTAAGCTCCGCTTTCCTGCTAAGTGCATCGGCTATCATATTAGCCTTGCCTAGCTTGTACTTCAGCTGGTAGTCAAACTTGGCAAGGAAATCTTGCCACCAAGCTTGCTTCGGGCTTAACTTCTTTTGGGTTTGGAAGTAAGTCGTAACCACATTGTCGGTTAAGATGGAGAAGTGTGAGCCAAGCAAGTAATGTCACCATGTCCGTAGGCAGTGGACAATAGCTGTCATCTCTTTCTCTTGTATGGCGTAGCGGCGCTCCGTATCGTTTAACTTCCGGCTTTCAAAGGCAATGGGATGGTTATCCTGCATAAGAACACCTCCAATGGCAAAGTCAGAAGCATCAGTGTGTACCTCAAAGGCCTTACTCGGGTGTGGAAGGCTAAGGATTGGCTCCTCAGAGATGGTTTTCTTCAAACCATCAAAGGCTTGTTGACATTGTTCAGTCCATCTCCATGCACGATCCTTCTTCAATAGGTCGGACAAGGGTGTCGTCCTTGCTGAGTACCCTTTGATGAACCGATGGTAGTAGTTGGCCAGACCAAGGAAAGATCGTAACTCCGGAATTCTGGTTGGTGGCTCCCAATCCATGATGGCTTTCACCTTTACTGGATCCATCATGAGTTGTCCATCCCGAATGCGGTGGCCAAGGAACTCTACTTCTTATGTGGCGAATGAGCACTTTTCTCTCTTGACGTAGAGTTCGTTGTCATGTAGCACCTAGAAGACTTGTCGTAGGTGCTGCAAGTGTTCATCAAGTGTCTTGCTATACACCACGATGTCGTCTAGGTACACGACCATGAATCGATCGAGGAAGGAATGAAATAGCTTGTTCATGAGAGTGCAGAAAGTTGTCGGTGCATTGGTGAGACCAAATGGCATAACCGAGAATTCAAAAGAGCCATACCTTGTCACACATGCTATCTTAGGCTCGTCTCCAGCTACAATGCGTACTTGGTAGTACCCCGAGTGTAGGTCTAGCTTTGAGAACCAGCATGCATCACCAAGCTAGTCAAAGAGATTCGAGATCAACGGTATTGGATATTTGTTCTTTATGGTAACCTTATTCAATGCTCGGTAGTCGATGCATATGCGGAGACTTTCATCTTTCTTCTTTTGGAAGAGCACCAGGGCACCGTAAGGAGACTTCGAGGGCTGGATGTAGCCTGAATCCAACAAGTCGTGGAGCTGTTTACGCAGCTCCTGCATTTAGGTGGTGCCATATGGTAGGGTGCCAAGGCAAGGGGCTTGGCATTCAACTCCAACTCAATTCCATGATCCACCTCTTGCCTAGGTGGGAGTCTCTTTGGCAGCTCCTGTGGCATAACATCCTTAAACTCTTCAAGGACTTGTGCCACCTCGGTAGGTAAGGCGACCTTGGGGTTAACATCCCCATCATTGAGTTCACGGATGGTAGCAAGGTAGCTGGGGTCAGATTTCATACCTCGCTTGAATTGTAATGCGGATAAGGCTTGATCTTCTAACTGTCAAGCACGTTCTGCAGGGATGGTGCAAGCCTTTCCTCCCTCTAGTATTCCGAGTGAGTTGGAAGCTGGGAATAAGAAGGCTTGTACCTTATCGAAGAACTTCATGCCTAACACCACTTGGAAGTCATCCATGAGGACTACGGAGTAGTCGATGCTTCCTTTCCATGCACCAAGAGTTATGGAAACGCCTTTAGCAATGCTGGCAATTGGTTTTGTTGGCGAGTTCACCGCTTTAAGGGTTCCGCCCTTACTTGTCAGCTTGAGGCCAAGCCACTTGGCCTTCTCCATGGAAATGAAGTTGTGGGAAGCTCCGGTGTCTAGCATAGCTCTAGACTACTTCCCGTTGATGGTGAGTTGGACATGTAGCAAACCCTTATGGTCGACATGGGCTTGTGCGCTTTTCCCCTTCATGGTTGCCAGGATTCGAAGTGATCCCATCTCGGTCTGACTTTGCTCGTCTTGTAAGGAGTCATCTTCGAACTAACTCATGATGGCGTTGAGGGTCTTGCGCTTGGGGCAATCCTTCATCCAATGGGAACCATTGCAAATAAAACATGGAGTTTTTGGTTTGGGAGAATCAGACTTACGTCAATCATGCCATTCACCATGTGACGAGGCTTTGGCCTTCCCTTTATCCTTGGACCCTTGCTCATTGTGTCTGGGTTTCTCTCCCCCACTTTTACCCTGGTTGGACCGTTTTTCCTTGGATTGGGTGTTGTATTCCACGAGAGACTCGACAACAGTAATGGCGTCATCCAAGCTTTGCACGTTACATCTCTCTAGTTCAACTCTAGCCCAATCTTTTAATCCATCCATGAAGTAGAAGAGAGAGTCTTTGTCAGACATGTCCTCAATCTCAAGGATAAGGGTGGTGAACTCATTGACGTAGTCACAGATGGTCCCTCTTTGCTTTAATCGTCTAAGACGACCTCGAGCTTCCTTCTCAACGTTGCTTGGGCAAAAGTGTTTCTTTTAACTCCCGCTTGAAGTCCTCCTAAGTATCAATCGAGCAAATACTTTAGCCAACGTCACCGTGCTTGCGAAGCCACCATAGTTGAGCGGCATCTCGCAGGAATGTGGGGGCAGTGCAGATCCTAGCTGCATCATCTCGAACAAACTTAGCTTCGAAGTATTATTTTAAGCCAAAGAGGAAGTTCTCTACTTCCGTAGCGTTGCGAGTGCCATTGTAGGTAGCCGGCTTAGGCACTTGGATTGTGCCAAAGTTGGTGGTCCCGGTGGAACATGAGCCATTAGCAATGGCTTGTTTGTAATCAGCACGGACATCATCTACCTCACGTCTAAGGTCTCGTAACTCAACTTCAGTAAAGGAACGATCATTACATACGTCTCGTCGGATGTCATCAAGATCACGCTTAAAGGATTGACTGATCTCCCGAAGGGTGGATTTCACCACGTGAGTGACTTCCCCGAATTCCGTCTCCACATTGTCAATTTGGACAGCCTGCTCCACAAGGGCTGGTTCTATCCTTGAGAAGTTCTTCTCCAGCTCTGCAACACGGAACTCTATAGCCTCCATTAGAGCAGTCTTTGATTTACCGCGCTTTGTGATGTAGGCGCGTTGTTCCTCTCGACCACGGCTTTGCTCCTCCACACAAGCTTCATTGACAGAAGCCATCTTTGGTGTTGAACGGTAGCAACCAAGGCTCTGATACCAACTGTCACGTGATGAGTTTGCAGACACTCTAAACCCGCGTGGCACTAGACAACTTCAAGGAAAAGTTGCTAGTAAGTCTAAATAGAGAGAGAGAGAAAACTAAAGAGGAATTGGAGAGGTTTAGAGAATGCGAGATTGGATTAATGATTAAATACTTGATGATATAAATGAATAAAGTTTAGGATATATATAACCCTTATCCTTAAATCTAAAATCTTTCTATCTTAAATATTTATAAAAAATATATTAAAAAATATTATATTCTAAAATTATATATGAAAAATATGTTAAAAAATTTTTTTCTATTTTTCGGATCTTTGGTAGTGTTTCGGATCTTTGACAGCGGATTTGGACTCTTTTGATGAATTGAGTCTATATTTGTGTGCCTGCGACATGTTGCTCCGCATCATTCTTTACCCAAGATGTTAGAAAGATATTGACGAAGAGTATTTTATTGTAGCACTACTGTGGTTCGTGTTTTGAGCTGGGAGGGCATCAGATTAAGTGTGTATTATTCTGAGTAATAAATGGCAACGTGCTGCCTGTTTTTCTCTGGAAAAATGTGTTTAGGCCTTTTGGGCTAAAGTGGATCTATGGCGTGAATTGTCAAGAATTTCCACCTTCAGAAATGTGTTACAGATATCTGGATTGAGGGCAGCTCTATGGTTCAGGCCCTATTAAATTACACCATACCGACAATTTTTGATTACTTTAATAATTTATATATATATATATATATATTTTTTTTTTTTTTTTTTTTTAAATCAAGATCAAGATATTATAAATTTAATGTGAAATGCCGTGACATCTTAAAAAAAGAAAACAATAAATTAAAATATAAGCCGATGGTCTGACACTCTCTTTCCTCTCTTACTCACGCTTTGCTCGATGAAAGTACTCAGGGGCTTAGGTTAAAAGTTAAAAAAAAATAAATTTTCAATAAAACTTGGTGCGCGTACTTCTTGTTTTTTTTTTTTCTTCTTTTCCTTCTCTCTCCCCACTTGTATTCTTATTACTAGCGATAATTATTTATAGGAGAAAGATTAGTAGATAGAGATAGAGGGAGATTTGCGATGTAACATGTGGATTAAAATATAATTTTTTCTCTTAAAATTTAAAATATTATGAACATGTATAATAGGATGTGTAACTAGTCATTAAAAAATAGTATTATATATTATTGTATCATATTTATTACATATGTTACTGACCTTGTTGCCCATGGTTTTAACGTCTAGAACTCATATATTATATTTGCTCGCCCAAGGAAGTGATGATAATGAACAACAACACCGTCGTTGACTTTAGTTTGTGTATATACATTTGCATTAGGGATGGAGAAAACAAATATTTACAACTTAAAACATTAGAACTTAAAGTTAAAACATAAAATTTTTAGTGTTTTCATTGTTTTTTTTTTTCTAATAATAGAGTCCTGTTTACGTATTTCAATGCAAATAAAATTCTCTTAATTTTTTTTTCTTATTATTTAGTTATAAATTAAATTAATATTTACAATATTAAAACATTTTTTTAATATAACAATAATCAATAGTTAATTTATTAGGTATTACGAGAGAAGGAGTTACAAGTCTTAAAAACGCTGTAGTCCAGACGTTGCCGTGGGGTTTTGGAGAACACCCTAAAAAAATTACAAAGGTAGTGACTGGGTAACATTAAAGCACATTTTGCTGTGGCGATGGAGGCTTGCTTACTTGCTCAAATACAAAGTAAATTATTTTTTATTTTTTTTTTAAATTTTAATTTATTATTATTATTTTAATATAAATTAAAAAAATATTTATAATATCAAAATCTTTAAAAATTAAAGTTAGAATTAAAAATTTTTTTATTATTTTATTATTTTAATATAAAATAAAATTTTTATTTATTATTATTATAAATAAAATTATTTTTTATTTTTTTATTTCAAATTATAATTCTTTTAATCATTATTTTAGTATAAATTAAATTTTTTTTTTTTGAAATCTAAATTATAAACACACTAATCATGACTTGAAATTTTTTTGAGCCATTATGCCCGTAACTCACTAATGAGTGGTTAATTTTAATAAATAAAATAATTAAAGTAAAATTTTAAATATCTCAAAAAATATATTTATTAAATATTTTGAGTTATTGATATATTTTTTTAATAACATTTTTTTATTTAATTAATTTTAAGTTACATTTGAAATTCAATTGCTTCGATTTCTAAAAAATGAAGTTTAAAAAGTTAAAGTACAAAACTGCATTTAATTGAGTTATAGGTCGATTAGTTAAATTAAATTAGAAGATTCCTTACTTAAATTACATCAAACGGACCATTTTGGATTAATTCTAATAATTTACATTTTTTTTAATTGTGAATCAACAATAACAAACTGAATGTTATATCCCGAGGAGTTTACTATCCATTAACCGAAGTTGATATCTTATTTCATCGACAAACAAACAAAAACACAATGCGTTGGGTAATTTTGGCTTGATTCAATGATTTACATACTTAAATCTAAATTATGGATCAATAAATTATAACCGCTGCATTCTAATAAAGAAATAAATTTAAAATATATGCTGATATTCTTACACTTTCCCTTCTCTCTTACTCTTTTTTTCACTGCAATTGTCTATTACTAGAGATAATTATTAATAGGGAAAAGATACATTGCCGGAGACAGAGGAAGAGATTTCACAAAAATGGAATGCCATGATATTTAGATTTTGTAAATTTTTATAGAATTAAATAGAAATTTTAAAATTAATGGAATTATAATGAAAAGTTTCAATTGTCAAAATCATGTAGGTCTTATATTGTTAATTAAAACCTCAATGAGGTAAAATACAAAAGAATTAAACCACTGGGAGATTAGATGCATTTAACGGTTAAATGAATCCTTCTTGCGTACTAAAGAGGCAAGCTTAATTTGTATACGATACGATCCTTTTCATTCTTCTTGTGTCTTGGAAGAAAGTAAAAGGTGGCAACTGCGGCAAGCTTCCACCAAAAATCTTCGTTGGGTTTGAATTAGTAGTTAAATTATATATATAAACATTTTTGTCAATGATGAGTACATCACTTTGGACATTATGGCATGAAAAAAAATATCGTTGCTAATCCATAATCCACCCTTGATGTAGCTGTAAGGTCATGGAATAATTTCATAGAAGTAATCAGTCCCTTCTTTCGTTAGACCACGAAACTTGGTGTGCTTGCAATATAATTTGCTTGGCTTCCATCATCTCCAAATCAAATAACCCACAAAATGAAGCCCTGGCCATGATACTAAGACGAAGAATCCTTTCACTCAAACTATTAGCTAAGACAATATATTATATTTGACATGCTCCTCATGTGAAAATTCGTTGAATTGAAGATGTGAATGATTAGTTATACCTATTGAATTTCACAAGTAATTAAATATAAGTGTAGTGTGATTTAAAAACAAGACCACTTAATCATAAAATTTTGATACCATATGGATCAAATTGTTGGGTCAAACTCATATATGGATTATATATTATATTTTAACATAATTTTTCTTTATTACAATCAAAGTTGACCTTATAAATGAAAAAATAATAGGAAAAAAAAAATAAAACGAGGACAATGTAAGGGTTGTTAGAGGTGATCAAAATTTAAGACATGTGCTTTTTATTTGTTGTTATTCATTAAATGATTTCCACATGAAAAATTTTGGGGCAATGTTATTGATTAAAATTGAAATAATATTTGTAATTTAAACTTTATATCTTACTGATAGTTAAATTATTTTTTTTCATTCTAATTAGACCAAAAATATTATTCTTGCTACAAAATATGCATGAGAAATCATAGCTCTACAAAGTGAGAAAAAAATCATCTAAGCCTTGGGAATGGCAAAGATCATGTGAACTCACTAGTGCTCGCATTGCAAAATTTTAATAAGGGCAAGTGTTGGGTTCATAATCACTACTCCTTAACGATGCTCTTTTATAAGATGAAAAGTTTGATTAGTTTTTTTGAAGTCATGTCTTTGATCCTTCCCGCTTTACTTCATGTCCATGTTTAATATGTCAAAATAGGTGGAATGGTGGATGGAAGAGACTCAACGATCATTTTTTGTGGGGTAAATAGGAGAGTAGTAGATGTATGCATAAGGTGGGATAGGGTCTCATGTGTAGGAAATGAACATAATGCAGGCTCGACACAGAGGGGAGATTCGCGATCTAATATGGGGATCTCCCATATTAAGAAATATATATATTTTTAAATTTAAAATATTATAAATAAGTACGATATAATGTGTAATTAATTATTAAAAAAATATGTTATTAGGTTTGTTACACATGTTGCTGATATGATTGCACACGTTTCTAACGTTTAGCACCCATATATTATATTTGCGTATATTTTTGTTGAGATAAATAATTTTTCATCAAATAAATTTTTTTGTATTTGCAAGAGAATAAATAAGACTTTTTTTCAAATAAATTTTTTTGTTGAGATATAATACATCAAGAAAAAGAAAATTATTTATGTTAACAAAAGCTATTTTTAATAAATTGAAAAAATTTGATTTTTTTTCATTGCTTTTTTTTTTTTTGCCAATACGAGTAAACAAATATTTACAGCATTAAGGCAAAATAGAACTCAAAGTTGGAACGCAAAAATGATAGTGTTTTCACTATTATGCTCTAATAATGAATCCTTATTTATGTATTTTAACAAAAATAAAATTATTTGTTAATTTTTTTTATCTCAATTAATAATTTTTTATTATTTAATTAAATATAAATTAAATAAATATTTAATTACCTAACTGATATTAAAATATTTTTAAATATAATAATAATTAATAATTAATTTATTAGATATTATAAGAAAAAAGAGTTATAAGTCTAAAAATACTGTAGTCTGACGTTACCGTGGGTCTTGGAGAACCCCCAAAAAAAACAGGAAAGGTCGAGTGCCCGATGGGGACTGCGTACCATTAAAACACTCGAAGTCAAAGTTACATATATGAATTTTTTTAATATTAACATCATTTCATTGTAACGATGAAAACTTACATATTTACTCAATTATAAATAAAATTATTATAAAATTATTTTATAAATTATTATTTATTATAATTATTATTTAATATAAAATATTTATTAATATAACACGTTTCTAAAATTAAAAAGAGAAATCGAAAAAAATTTTTAATTATTTTTAAGTTAACGCAAAAATGATTTAAATTAATAATTAAATTTTTTATTTATCTCATTTATTTTATATTATAATTTTAAAAAATATTTTTTTATTTTTTTATTTTTCTTGGAGGAGAACCCCAAAAAAATTATAATTTTTTAAAGTTTATTATTTTTTAATTTGTAATGATAAATTAAATTTACTTTTTAAAAAAAAATTTTAAAATATATAAATTATATTATACTAATAAAATAAATAAAAATATTTTTAAATTTTTTTTATGTAACTCACTTATTTTTGTTTTTTTTTTTTGATAAATAAAAAAATTAAAAAATTAAATTTTTAAAAAAAATTTTTAAAAAAAATAATATATTAAATATTTTGAGTTTATAATATTTTTAAATAACATAATTTCTTATATTTATATTTTGAGTTTTAAGTTTTTTTAATAAAAATTCAGCTGATTCAAATATAAAAAAAAATAAAGTTTGAAAAGTTAAAAAATGCAATCACCTTTCTTTAAGTTAGGAATATATTAATTTAATCAAATTAAAAAATTTCTTAGTCAAATTATGCTAAACTTGTGATTTTGGATTAACTCTAATAATTTACATTTTTTTTTACTATGGTTCAGCAATAATAAACTAAATGTTAGATGCCGAGGGGTTTACAATCCATTGACGAAGTTGATATCATATGTCATCAACAAACAAACAAAAACAAAATACACTGGCCAAATGGATAATTTGGGCTTCATTCTATAATTTACTTAATCAAATCTAAATTATAGATCAACAAATTATAAATTCAATATTCAATACCATTACATCCTAATAGAGAAATAAATTTAAAATAAATGCATGAAACAACTTTGTTCTAGTAATGCACGCAGAGTAATGTCAGCTAAAATTCTTACACTCTCTCCTCTCTTACTCTTTTTTCACTTTTATGTCTATTACTAAAGAATTATTAATAGGGAAAAAATATGTGGATGAAATTATGTAACTTTTTTTAGAATTAAATCAAAATTTTAAAATTAATGGGATTATAATAAAAAGTTTTAATTTTCAAAATTATATAAGTCTTATAGTGTTAATTAAAACCTCATTGAGGTAAAATACAAAAGAATTAAACCACTGAGAGATTAAATGCATGACCCTAAAATTAATCCTTCTTTTATATTAAAGAGGCAAACTTAATTCCTATACCATCCTTTTCACTCTTCTTTGTGTGTCTTGAAAGAAAGTAAAAGATGGCAACTGCGGCATGCTTTGACCAAAAATCTTTGCTGGGTTTGAATTAGTAGAGTTATCGGAAGTCTCCACTTAATTAATTAAACACAGATGGTCATAGAAGCAAAAGTGTAACACAAATTCATAACGTGACTTAAACATGGGAAGAGGAGGAAAAGGTGACCAACTCAAAGTCAGTAGTTAAATAATATATATATTTGTCAAGGATGAATGCTTCACTTTGGACATTATAACATGTAAAAAAAATATTATCGTTGCCGATCCATAATCTACCCGCGACATAGCCGTAAGTGACGCAGATTAAAAAAAAAAAAAAAAAAAAAAAAGGGCTAATATTTGGTTAATTTAAAAAAATAATAATTTTTGAAAAAATAATAGAAATAAAACTAAAATTTTTATTAAAATATTTATTCACTTGAATTGAATTTGAATTGATTTGACTATTGTTTTTACACATATTTATAAGTAAAACTGTCTAACTAATTAGAAAAATATTTTAATATAAATAAAAAAAAATATAAAATAAAAAAAATTAAAATTTTTAAATAGTTAATATAATTCAGGAATAATTTCATATAATACCTTAAAAGTAAAATTATAAATAAGAGTTAAATTTTCCAGAATCTTCCTTTGAGTTTTTTTTTGTCCTTTTGGCCTAAGTTTTTGGGTTACTCCGTTCTATTTCAGTTCCTTCCATTTAGGAAAAACTTAACATTAAGTTTAAGTTAGACTTTAGATAATCATCAATTGAATAGAACAAATAAATATTTGCAACATTGAAGGTCCTTGAAATACCCCATTCCTTAGGTAGATTAATGACATAAGCATTGTCATTATTTTTCTTCAACACTTGATAAGGACCATACCTCTTAGGTTGCAACTTTTTGTAGGTACAATAAGAAATTGCTCCTTACGAAGGAACCCCATCACCATGTCACCTTTTTAAAACAACTAGCTCCTTCACCTTTTGTCGGTGACTCTCTTTATACTTTTTATTGGCAATCTCTAACTTTTTGTTTCACCTTAACTTGGATAAATTGCACCTGCTCTACAAAATTCTTAGCAGCAATGCTAAGGCCTAGGACTCGAGGAAGTTTTACCAAATCTAAAGTATATTTGGGACATTTAGTATAAAAAAATAAAGAAAGGAGACTTCCTTGTAGCACTGTGAACTACATTGTTGTAGGCAAACTCTACTTAAATTAGGGCAGAGTCCCATTACTTTGGTTTATCTCCACAAATGCTTCAAATGAGATTGCCTAGAGTCTTCTTGAGTGACTCAATTTGACCGTTTGTCTAGGGGTAAGCTATATTATTGAACTTCAAAGATGAATCAAACAACTTCCATAAAGTGATCCAAAAATGACTAAGAAACCTAGAGTCACAATCAAAGGTGATGGTTTTAGGCACACCATGTAAGTGTACTATCTCTTTAAAGAACAATTAAGCTACACTTGGTGCATCAGAGATCTTTTTGCAAGGAATAAAATAACCCATTTTGGGAAACCTATCAACAATAACAAACACAAAATCCATATAACATTGGGTATAGGGTAAGCCTAAAATAAAATCCAAGGACAAGTCTTCTCAAATATTATCTAAAATAGGTAAAGGCATATAGAGTCTAGTATTTTGTGACTGGTCCTTAATTATTTGACAAACATAGCACCATTAGACATATTTGTCAACATCCCTCTTCAACTACGGCTAATAATATCACTCCTAGGCAGTAGCAATTATTTTGTTACGCCCAAGATGACCTACAAGACTGCCTCATGCAAATTGCGAACAATTTTCTCCATCAATGAAGATCGTGGAATACAAAGTTGAATTCCATGCATCAGATAGCCATCATAAATATGGAAGTCATCTATAAGTTGCTTCTGAACACATTTCTCCCAAATTATTACAAAGTCCTCATCATGCTCATACAATTCACAAAGAGATTTAAATCCAACAATTTCATTGCTCAATGTGATTAACAATGATGCTTTCCTACTTAAGGCATTAGCAACCTTATTCTATTGTCCTACCTTGTGAAATAGTCAAAATGGAAACTTTTGTAGCAAGGAGGGCCACCTAGCATGCATGTCATTGCTGATTTGCTTCTGACTATGGAGATATTTTAGAGCTTGATGATTTGAGTATAATATGAACTCACGTCCTACCAGGTAATGTTTTCAATGCTTCAAAGCTCTCACAACTACTTAGAATTCTTTATCGCATATTAACCATTTCTATCAAGGCTCACTAAAATTCTCACTAAAATATGCAACCAACCTTTTTTCTTAAGAAAGAATAACACCAACTCCAACTCCACTGGCATCACACTCAACTTCAAATAGTTTATCAAAATTGAGCAAGATTAGAATTGTAGTATATAATTTCTCTTTGATGATAGCAAAACATTATTCTTCAATATTTCCCTACTAGAAATTTTTTTTTCTTAAGACATTTAGTGATAAGTGCCATGATGATATTAAAATTATGGATAAACCTCCGATAAAAGGTTGCTAGGACATGGAATCTCCACACATCACTAATTGTTTTGGGAATGGGTCAATCTTGAATAGCCTACACTTTGTCCTCATCAACCTTGATACCAATTTGAATTATGTACCCCAGAAAGAGTGACTTGTCAACCATGAAATTGTACTTCTTTAAATTCACATACAACTTATTTTCTTGTAGTATGACTAATACTTTTCTTAAATAAAACATGATCCTCTATTGATCAACTACAAATAAGAATATCATCAAAATATACAACCACAAACTTGCCAATAAATGGCTATAATACCTAGTTCATCAACTTCATAAAGGTGTTGGGGGCATTAAAGAGACCAAATGGCATCACCAGCCACTTATAAAGACCATCTCAAGTTTTGAATGTAGTTTTTTGCTTGGTCTAATCCAGATTTGATGATAGCCACTTTGAAGATCAATCTTTGAAAACACCTTGGATCCCTTTAGTTGATCTAACATGTCATCTAGTATAGGAATTAGAAACTTGTACCCAATGGTAATCTTATTGATGGCCTGATAGTCAACATACATCTGCCAACTCCCATCTTTCTTTGGAGTTAGTAAGGCTGGTACTACACATGAACTCAAGCTCTCTTTGATATATCCCTTTCATAGTAATTCTTTTACCTTCTCCCTTAGGACCTTACTCTCTTTAGGGCTTATTCAGTAATGAGGTAGGTTAGGGAGACTAGCTCTAGAAACTAGATCAATCTGATGTTGGATGTTATGCATTGGTGGCAACCCATCTGGTAACTCCTCAGGTACAATTTCACTAAATTCTTCTAACAATGACTTAATTGGTTTTAGAAGCTTTGTCTATGGATCACTAGTTACTTCACCTTTTACTACTAGTACATGCACCTCTTTTGATTCTTTAATGGCAACCTCCATCTCTTGATTTAAGTGCATGACTATTAGAAAAGTTCTTTCCTTCACTTGAGAAGTCTTGGTTTGAGATCCTTCTTTTATATGCAACAATGTATATTTTATCTCATCTTTCTTAAGTTTGTAGAATTCTTTTAGCCTAAGTGTTAAGCAACATCAATTTGCCAGGGTCATCCAAACAATAGGTGGAAAGCATCCATATCTACCACTTCACAGTAAATCTTGTCTATATACTTGCTAATTGAGAAAGGGACCTTGCATCATTTTGTTACTCGAAATTCTCTCACCATTTTGATCCACCCAATGGTGTATGGACTTGGGTGCTTCTATACTAGTAGCTATAATTTTTTAATACTTTTCATCCCAATAATATTTTCTTGACTTCTACTATCAATAATCAAATCACACAAAATGTTATTAATTGTGCACTTGGTACATAATAACTTGTTTTGTTAAGTATCATCTTCTTTCTTAGGAGCTAGCTTCAACTTTCTCATCATATACATAACTTTGTCATCCTCGTACTTGCACTCCTCATCATTTGGGTAGCAATCAATCAATCCTCTGGCCATGGTTTTGTAGTGTCGTCTCTTGGTTACGAATAGTTGACTAGATGGCCTGCATCCCATAATCTTCGTTAGTAAGATGGTTGCTATTCCCTCTATCTCATGTTGCCATCAAAATAGGCAAGTCCTGCTCTGATACCACTTGACACAGTGTTTAGTGAAGAAAAGGTTAACACTTGATTAACCTAAAAAAAAAATAATTCTCAAAGAGAATGATAGAAATAAAACTAATGTTTTTATTAACATGTTTATTCACTCGAATTGAATTTGAATTGATTTGGCCCTTAGACTTACACATATTTATTGTTAAAAATCATCTAACTAACTAAAAAAATATTTTGATATATATAAGAAAATATGTAAAATAAAAAAAAATTAAAAAAATTTTTAAATAGTTAGTACAATTTCGGAATAATACCACATGATACCTGAATAGTGAAATTATACGTAAAAGTCAAGTATTCCGAAATCTTATTTTGAGTTTTTGGTGATCCTTTGACCTAAGAAGTTTTGGGCTACTTATTCTATGTCAATAAGATCTTGGAATAATTTCATAAAAATAATTAGTCCCTTCTTGCGTTAGCCCACGAAACTTGGCCTGCTTGCAATATAATTTGCTTGGCTTCCATCATCTCCAAATCAAGTAACCCATAAAACGAAAGCCCTAGCCATGATACTAAGACAAAGAATCCTTTCACTCAAATTGTTAGCTAAGACAATATATTATATTTTAACATGCTCGTGATGCAAAAATTTGTTGGATTAAAAATGTGAATGATTTGTCATATTTATAAAATTTCACAATTAACTGAATAAGTGTAGTGTAATTTGAAAATAAGACAATTTAATCATAAAATTTTGATGTTATATTTATTAACTATTTTACTAAAAAATTTAAATTATTAAGTTAAATTTATAATATGGATTATAGATTATATTTTAATATAAATCTTCTTTATTACAATCAAAGTTGACCTTACAAGTGGAAAAATGATAGGAAAAAAATAATAAAGGAGGACAATGTAAAAGTTGTTAGAGGTGACAAAATTTTAAGATATGTGCTTTTTATCTACTATTTTTCATTAAATTATTTCCACGTGAAACATTTCGTGCCAATGTTATTGATTAAACTTAAAATAATATTTGTAATTTAAACTTTATATCTTGTTGATAGTTAAATCAATTTTTTCATTCAAATTAGACCAAAAATATTAATCCTGCTACAAAATATGCTTGTGAAAAAATCATTTAAGCCTTGGGAATGGCAAAGATCACGTGAATTCACTAATGCTTGCGTTGCAAAAATTTAAGGGTAAATGTTGGGTTCATATGAGCAATCACTACTTCCTAACGGTGCTCTTTTATAAGATGAAAAGAAGTATGGTGATAATTAAATACAACAACCCACATGAAAGTTTCTTTTTTACCATTTTCATCGATTAGTTTTAATGATGGAGTTCTACCTACTTATTCCAATATAAACAATATTACCCCTTAACTTTCTTCTATTTCAATTTATAATTTTCTTTTATCATTATTATGATACAAATTAAATAAATATTTATAGCATACAAGTACAATAATTCAAAGTTAGAAGTAAGAAATTTTGAAGTGTTTGCATCATTTCACTACAATGATGAAGCCTTGCATACATATTTCAATATAAATAAAATTATCCCTTAACTTTCTTTAGTCTTAATTTGAAAATTTTTTATCATTATTTTGGTTATAAATTAAATCTTTTCTTTAAATTCAGACTATAAGCACAAATGGTGGCCAACAATTTTTTTGGGGCATTTTGCCCATAGCTCATTGATTAGTAGTTAGTTTTGCTTTTGTGGTGAAAAACAGTTGGTTATTAATGTTTCAAACCTTCTTTTCTTCTTTAGATTCAATTTAATTATATATATATAAGTAAAAAGTATATTTGTTCAATGGAAAATTTCAATGTATATCTGGTGTTCATTGCATGAAAATAATGTAATTAAATTTTTATGTGAAAATTCATATATGTTGTAGAAAAAATTATACAGGCATTGTAAATTTTATCTAAAAAAAAAAAAACAGAAGAAAAAAGCACATATTACTTGACATGACACAACCAAAAATGACGTCAATCAAATTTGGCTATTACAATACGAAAAATTGTACTTACAATCAAATTCTCATGAATAACAAAAAAAAAAAAAAAAAAAACAATCCAATAATTCAAGATGAAAACCAATGAAAATTTTAGCTGACGCCACTGAAATAGACTGTCTATCTCCCAATTGACAGAGCCTCATCTCGGGTGCAAAAACTATTAACTACTTGCTAAAGCAGCAATGTAAAATTGAGTGTCTTGGAGGAGCACTGTGTACAACAGCCCTCTACAAGTCCAAGAAGCATCCATGACCTATCCATATCACTTTATCAATGAGTTTTTGTGTGAGGTCAGAATTGAAAGTCTCCAATTCGAGACCAGTCGATTGATTAAGATAAAATTCTATGTACTAGGAACCATACACGCACTTTTGATGCATACGGATCAAAAAAAATAAAAGCACCAAAAAGGAATCAATGTGCAGATTCCAATCCTCCCATATAAAAAAAAAAAAAAAACTCTGTAGCACTCTTCTATGTATTCCTTCTCAAATTTGGGGTTTGTTTTACAGGGACTTGCATATTATTGAAAGTTTGTCCATCATATATATTAGCTGCAGTGAATATGGCTAGTGATGCTGCTAATCAGAGGGCTGAGACCAACAACTTACCAGAAAATCCATCCAAGAACTGGTACGCTTACTACAGGTTTAAGCTCGGACGAGACTCTCCGAGCCAAGCTCGAAACACCCTTCTGGTGGTAGCCACGCTAATAGCAGCCGTGACCTTTCAAGCCGGCGTGAATCCTCCGGGCGGAGTTTGGCAAGATGACAAAGGCAGTCACAAACCTGGGAAGTCCATATTGGGTTCTGACAAGAGTGCATACACTATATTCATCTTTGCTAATACATTGGCATATGCTTCAGCTGTCCAGGTTATATTTTTCCTTGTCATTGGTTGCCCCTTTCAGACTGAAGTTTGGATTGCCTTAGCTTCAATGAGCTTCACCTACGGTGCTTCAATTGCTGCCGTGCAACCATCGCGAGTTGTGAATTCAGGATACCTATTCATCGCTTTTTTCATGCCGTGTCTCTTGAGGTTGGCTTGGCAAATTATAAGGTGGTTTATCAGGTTGGCTTTGCAAATTATAAGGTGGTTAATGAGGTCGGCTAGGCAAATTAGAAGGTCGTTTCTCTTCAATTCTATATGCGTGCTTGTGTTATTCTGTCTATCTGTTTGATTATGTACAAGAGTAGCCCCAAAGGATCTCAAGACTGCTAATGCGGGTTTTGTTATAGTTAATCTTCAATTTCTTACTTAATAGAAGGTTCTTTTCTTAATGTTATAATTCTTCTATTTCTTTTGCTATTTAAAACCTTGGGCGGGCGGGCGGCGTTTACAAGAGAAACGATGAGATTAAGATAAGTGTCATCAAAGTACCTGGAACATTTTCTCTCTTCATTCATCTTCTCCACATGCTCCCTTGACTACTTAAAGGTTCCACAGGAATATTACAATTCAAAGGCCACTTTCATGTATTAATATTATTTTCCTCACAAAACATTTTTGTCAAATTATAGCCAAATCAATTATATTAACACAAATTAAGATGAATAATGAGGCTTAACATGAAGAATTATTTAGTTTTGGCCAATTGGTATAATCAATTGAAAATTTGAAGCAATCGGAAGAACATACTTTGAGAACTTAACCATGCGACTTTCATTGTCTCTGATTTCTCTTAATATCAATTATTTTTTTACAACACTAATTAAGCTCTTAAATTTCCATAAAACTCTCCACTAGGAATTCATTGTTAACATGAAGGAAGTCAATAGATAACGAAATTAGGGGCCGACAAGATTAAACTGCCAAATGATTAGCCCTTGAATGTCATGCTCTCCAGAGCATGCCAGAATGAGAAGGATTTTATCCTTTTTTGCCTCATAACCATTTTTCCATGCACATTAGAAAATACCTACTGAGATGGCTCACATATACCCAAAGGCTACTCTGATTAGCAGCATCACTAGTCATTTTCACTGCAGCTAATATATATGATAGACAAACTTTCAATAATATGCAATTCCAAGTTAGAGAAAGAAAATATATAGAACAGTGCTACACGCTCCTTTTTGTGTTTTTTTTTTCTTTGGTCAATCATATTACTCACCATAGAAAACGGATGGCTGGAATCTACACAACGAGTTTTTTTGGTTGTTCCTTATCCATTGAAAGGTACACCTGAGATTGTTAAAATTTCAATTCTGGCTTCGAAGCTAAAAATCATTGATGAAGTGATATGGACAGGTCATACACGCTAGATAAGGCAGTGTCAACCGGTAGATAGATGGCATATTTTTGGTTGCGACAGCTAAGATTTTTGTTGGTATTCATTTTGAATTTATTGAAATTTGGAGATTATAAGTACAATTTTTTTATTTTGTAATACCCAAACTTGACAAGTGTGTATACATCTAATCTTACTTGAACATTACAGTATAAGAAGTTTATTGAGATGTAAAATAGGAGTAAGTCTTGCTATTCTCGTAAACTTAAACATCGAAATAAAAATTTAAATTCTTAATTACTTAAATATCTAAAGGGATATTTTTTTTTTAATAGTGAAATATGTTAGGAAACTTTGCTTATGTGTGCATAATTTATTCAACGGTTCATAGGCTTTTTTTTTTTTTTTAATTCAATAGTTTTTGTTGGAATTTTCAAAATAAAAAAAATGAAAAAGTTATGATTCTTAGGATTTGAACCCAGAAGGTGTGTCTAGTGGGCAAAGGATGCAACCATTGTTAGAGTTCCTGAACCTAAAGGGAAAAAGTTAGGTGAAAGAGAAATTGAATATATTTTCTTAGGATATGCTCACAATAGTAAGGTATATTGATTCATGGTTATAAAGCCTAATAACTCTATACCTATAAACACACTCATAAAATCGAGAGATGCTATTTTTGATAAATATAAGTTCATCTCTATTCCTAAAATTTCATAACAAAAACAAGTTCTTGATAAGGAAAATGATGTGTTGGAAAAAGGAAATGAAAATGATAAAGTCATTGAACTTCATTGGAGCAAATAAGCAAAGATTTTCGGTTCTAATTAATTCATATTTCTAGTAGAAGGAACAAGGGAATCAGTGAGTAATCAAATTTCATATTGCTTCAATATTGAAGATGATCCTAAAACATTTGATGAAGCGATGAAATCGCAAGATGTCATGTTTTGGAAGGAAGCAATAAATGATGAAAGGGATTCCATTATGGGTAATAAGGCCTGGAAATTAGTAGACATCCCACTTGATTCAAAGCCAATTGGATATAAATGGATTTTCACAAAGAAAATGAAGGTTAATGGAACTATAGATAAGTTGAAGGTCATGCTAGTTGCAAAAGGCTTTACACAAAAACAAAGTGTCGATTATTTTGACACATATTCACCAGTGGCTAAAATTGCCACAATCAGGCTACTCATTGCATTTATTTCGATTCATAATTTAGTAATTTATCAAATAGATGTGAAAATAGCATTCTTAAATGGTGAAATAGAAGAAGAAGTGTATATGGAGCAACCTAAGGCATTTGTTGTACTTGCTTAAGAGGAAAAAGTCTGTAAATTAGTTAAGTCCTTGTATGGACTAAAACAAGCACCTAAGCAATGGCATCAAAAATTTGATCAGGTGATACTTGCCAATGGATTCAAGATTAATGAATCAGATAAATATGTCTATAGTAAGTTCAAAGAAGAAAAAGGTGTGATTATCTATTTGTATGTAGATGACATGTTAATCTTTGGGACTCATTTAGAAGAAATTGAAGTTACCAAAAGGTTTATGTTTTGCAATTTTGATATGAAAGACATGGGGACAAATGGTCACTACCACCTCTATAAATACCATAAACCCATCATTTGCTCAGATCATCAAATTTCTTCCTTCTTCTCTTGGTTTCTCCATTTCCATATCAAGGATCCATTTGTCTATATTATTACTACATAAATATTATAGACATTATTGAGAGCAATTTTGAAAATACAACAACTTGTCAAGGGCTTAATTTTAGTAAGTTCAACTTGCAATCAAGTGTGCTTCATTTTATCTTATGAGAGAATTCACATAAATCTTTGTTGCATATTAGTAAGGGAAAATTTTGCCTTAAGGAAAGTAGCATTAGATACATGACTTGAAGCAATCATCTTCCAAGTTCCAAGATAATCAAAAGGTTTGCACTAAACAGTTTTTTCACCATATCACATTATATCAGCAAATGCCCACCGTATACCTAGGAGTCTCACTAGTTCTTCACAAGCAAGGCCTAAAAATGTTTTTGGATATTTTACCAAGGATGCAAGCTTGACTCAGTGGTTAGAAATCGAATTTGCTATCTTTAGAGATGAGGGTCGTTCAAATGCAATCTATTGTTGAGAACATCCCTTATTATTTAATGCATACTTCACTTATTCTAACTAATATTTGTGATGATATTAATAAATGTTCTAGGAAATTCCTCTAAGGTGGAACTAGTGAGACCCCAAAGGTTAGTCTTATTATTTGGAATAAGGTTTGTAAGCTGAAATGGGCTACAAGGTTGGGACTGTAGAACCACCTGTCATATGAAGTTGACATTTCTATCCAAGCTTGGCTCTCCTTCAAAACAATCACAAGTTAAGAGTTCAAGTGATCAAGTCAAAATATATAAATGATGGTGACTTCCTTTATGCTCAAAATTGTGCTGGTAGTGAATTAGAGATTAGCTTACCAAAAGTGACTAGTGTAATGGTTTGAATACTCAAAAGATGCAACCATCAATTGAAATATGTTTTTCATCAAATCATCATGATAAGGAATGTATGGAGTAGTTATCTTCATTATTTATCAAGACATGAAGCAACTATAATTCTAACATCAACATTAGGATGTCTGAAGAGTTGATTATTAGTCAATGATTTCATTAGTGGATACAATACAATTAGTTTCATACATGACTGCTCTACTCTTGACAAGCAATATTTAAACTAGATGAGAAGAGAAAGGAGTTCCTTATATCTGCAAAAGGGCTTTGTAGGCTAAGCTTAGCATATCCAATATGCTTTATAGTTGTTTTCCTTCCTTTTTATCTTTTTCCAATTTGTTGCCTTTTTTTTCCACTATTATTTTTAAACATGATAAATTAACTTTTTTTTCTTTAAAAAATAATATGAAATTGATAACCAACAAAAACTAACAAAACTTTTTTTCTAATAAATAAAAATTTGACCTTTGTTTTTCTTAAAAATTTCAATTAAATTTAACAAAAAATCAAAAAGAAACTAAATAACGTAATAAAGGACAAAGAAGCTTGGAAAGTTGTTGGGTGACTGGCTCCAACAACCACTCATTCCATGTGAGTGGGGTGCTTTAGCAATGGAAGTTATAGGGCTAAGGACGACGACTCTATCCTTATAAGTTCCATCAAACATCGAGGCATCCCCAAAAGTTGCAACCCCACTAGACACCCAATTGATTTAGTTGCTGATACTTGAATCCCTTGTCCATCCCCCACCTATCTCAACAACGAACTAGATATATTCCCAAGCTTACTCTTATGAATAAACAATATTCCAAACTTTATGGAGTTTACCCATTTATGAATAGCTCAATGGTTAGTAAACTTGCCTAGCCAACTAACATTAATTGTACTAATAATCATAAGTAAGAACAAAATTCTTACCTGGCTAGCTAAGATGGAATAGCTATATTCTCTCTACTTCTTCTTTCTTCCATAACTAGCAACCATTTAATGACATCTTCTTCCTCCCTCACCTTTTGTAACCCATTAACTTGCCAATTCTACTACCCTATTATATTTTGTGCGTAATACTCTATTGTGGAATCAAATATGATCATCTAAAAGTTGAGCTTTCTCTGATAGTATTTCTTTGGTTGGTGTTATCTTAATACCGAGTACAAATTTATCCAGTAGCCTTTGAGTTACCCCAAAAACCCTTTTATTTCCCTCTATACCTTGCCTATCATAGCCTTTCCTTTCCTTTTTGTTGGGGCAACAACCACAAGAGTGTTTGATTCAATCGTTGTACCATCAATACTCAGTGTTGCTACCATTGGAAGACCCCTAATGGTCAATTCAAGAAGGATGTTAACCATGATAGTGGCTAGCGTGGTTGCAAGACCTTCGGCAATTTCCAAATCTTGTCATCCAACTAAGGTCATTTGTGAAGCACCCATTGCTGGATCAAGGCCTTTGCTCCTTATTCTTGTTAACTCTACAGTATAAGGCCTCTCTATGATCATTTGGAAGCTCGTCATCTCCTCTAATTTTAAGGCACTCTTAACAAACCCATCTTCTAGACCTGTTATCTTGTCCAATTATATTTAGATTATATAGGTTAACATATGGATTTTTGTCACTATAATTTTTTAAATCAAATCACATAACAAAATTTTTAGAATATTATATTATAATACAATAGAAACAAGTCCAAAATAGATAGTGACATGCCTAGGCCATAGGCTAGCTCATATCATGTCATGCCAAAATAGCCCATGAGCTACCTTACTTGTTTTACATGTCTATGCTTAGTTCTCTCTTACCTTAAACCCAACTTAGAAAGTTTATTAACCTTAGTATGTTGACTTATAAGGCACACTCTTGATCTCATCTTGGGGAAATAATGTAATACTAGTATCACTACTTATGTTGTAGTTTGCAGTTGGGAGATGATGGATGGCCCTGATACTAAAATATTGCAATTCCAATTACAATCAATCAAGTATTTTATGAATTTAGGTAAAAAAAGTGTGATGAGACTAGAAATCAAAGAAGTATAGGAAGTAAGAGAAAAATTATACTTTATATAATGTCTTTCCATTATAATGAATATGAGTGTTCATAATCTTTATCTTTTTGTCTTTATTTACTTAAAATGATTTATTCTTAGCAAACTTTTAACTAATTTTATTAATTATTGACCTAATTATTCATAACCATAACAATTTTCTCTCCCAAAAAAATGATAAATTGCAAATTAAGCCCAATATGTCAATGTAAGGCCCATTTCCCATCAATATATCACTTAGACATGGTGGATGAGACTAATGCTCAATCAAAATGCTGCCTTTGGCTATAAGATTTCATAACCCTTTTGTGAGTTTTATCCTTAATATTACATTCTTCTTTTCATTAATAAATCTATTAGGTAGTGAATTAATTTTTTTTTATTTTTATAAAATTCATATATTATTTTTAAGATTAAAATCTAAAATTTAAAAAATAAAATTTTAAATTCTTAATTACTAAAATTTTTTCTAATACACCTTAATTTTATATTTTTTTATTTAAATTTAAAATATTCTAAATAAATAATTTTACTTTGAAAAAAAAAAAAAATAAATTATTCATAATAATTATAAAATTTATTTTTAAAAAAATTAAAAGAATTATTATGATAAGGGGGAAGGCAATGACTAGAATCCATAGTCATCAACCCGTAAAATTTTGTAGTGGACCAAAAAGTCCAACTTTATTTTTCTATGCTCTTTACAAAATTTTGCGTGAAAAAATGTTTGTTGTCTGTCTTTGTAAGTTTTTTTTTTCCGAGAATAAGTAGATAGATACATATCTAACTATAATGATATATATAATGTATGATCACAAAATTAGAATCCTATTAAAAAAATTATCACAAAATATGAGATTTATAATTTTTTAATATAATTTTTTTTAACAGTACAACTCAAATATTTATATTTAAAATCTCATTACTTTACGCCCAGTCAATATTTTCCAAATTAAAACGGCAGCCAAAGAGTATGAAGCCACCAATGGCGACGAAGACCATGTGAGAACAAAATTGAAACGGTCCAATTCGAGACCACTCGATTGATTAAGATAAAATTCTATTCACTGGGAACCACACAGGTACCTTTTTATGCATACTGTTCAGCAAAAATAAAACCACCAAAAAAATATTCTAATCCTCTTTTTATTAAAAGAAAAAGAAAAAAAACAACTCTGTATCACTCTTCTATATTTAACTTCCCAATTTGGGGTTTGTTTTACAGGGACTTGCATATTATTAAAAGTTTGTCCATCATATATATTAGCTGCAATGAATATAGCTGATGCTGCAAATCAGCGGGCTGAGACCAACAACATACCGGAAAATCCATACAAGAACTGGTATGCTTACTACCGGAGCTCGGACGAGACTCTCCGAGCGAAGCTCGAAACATCCTTCCGGTAGTAGCCACGCTAATAGCAGCCGTGACCTTTCAAGCCGGCATGATTCCTCCAGGCGGAGTTTGGCAAGATGACAAAGGCAGTCACAAACCTGGGAAGTCCATATTGGGTTCACACAAGGGTGCATACACTGTATTCATCTTCGCTAATGCATTGGCATATGCTTCAGCTGTCCAGGTTATATTTTTCCTTGTCATTGGTTGCCCCTTTCAGACTGAAGTTTGGATTGCCATAATTTCAATGAGCTTCACCTACGGTGCTTCAATTGCTTCCGTGCAACCATCGGGAGTTGTGAATCCAGGATTCCTATTCATTGCTTTTTTCACTCCGTTTATCTTGAGGTCAGCTTTGCAATTTATAAGTCGATTTAAGTTCCTGGATGCCCTTATCAGACAGAAGTGTGAATCCCCATACACTCCATGAGCTGCACTTATGGTGCTTCAATTGCTTCCGTGCAACCATCAGGACGTGTGAATCCATGATTGTTTTCATTTTTCTTTTTTCACTCTCTATATTTGAGGTTGGCTTTGCAAATCATAAGGTGGTGTATGAGGTCAGCTATGTAAATTATAAGGTCGCTTCTCTTGAAGTCTATCTGCGTGTATATTATTCTGTCTATCTGTGTGATTATGTACGAGTTTTGTTATAGTTGATAATCTTCAATTTCTTACTTAAATAGAAGGTTCTTTTCTTAATGTTATAATTGCTTTAATTCTTTTGCTGTTTAAAATCTTGGGGGGTGGCGTTTAGAAGAGAAACGATGAGATTAAGGCAAGAGGAACATTTTCTCTCTTCGTTCCTCTTCTCCACTCACTCTGTTGACGACTTAAGCTTCCATGTGCTAACTCCAGACTCCCAATCCGACCCTCCATAGATCTTTGCTCGCCTTGCAAGTGTTCGATCTAGCCCGACTAGCTCGGGATACATCACCAACCATTTACACTTCAAAGTAGGAATCAAATATTCCACAGGAATGCGACGATTCAAAGGCCACCTGCATGTATTAGTACTATTTCCCCTGCAATGCACTTTTCACAAACTATTGCTAAATCTGTTGTATTAACGCAAATTTTAAGATGAATGATGAAGTTTAACGTAAAGAATTATTTAGTTTTGGACTAATATTCTTCTATTATGTATCACAACTGGAATAACCGATTGAAAATTTGATGCAATTGAATGAACACCCTTTAAGAACTTAATCATGCGACTATCACTGAATCTGATTTCTCTTAATATTAATTATTTTTGTACAACACTAATTAAACTCTTAAATCTCCATGAAACTCTTCACTAGGAATTCACTATCAACAAGAAGAAAGTCAACAGATAACGAAATTAGGGGCTAAGGGCCAGAGCCGCCAAGATTAAACTGCCATATGATCAACCCTTGAATGTCAAGCTCTCCAGAGCATGGTAGAACGAGAAAGATTTGAAATTTCTTGCCTCATAAACCTTTTTTCATGCACATTAGAAAATACCTATGGGATGGTTCGAACCAATGGAATTTTATCCTAACCAATCGACTGATAAAGTTCCAAAAATCATTGATGAAGCAATATGGACAGGTCAGACATGCTCATGAAATGAATATGAAAGAAGAATATGAATACGAAACAATTAGAAAATTAAGAGTGAAAGCAACTTCTTGCATTCAAAAGATAAGGCATATAGTTAATGTTACTTATTCTACTTGTAAATGTGACTTGCTGGTCTATTTTCCTGTCATGGATATATGTTATTCTTAGTTGTATCGTGGGAAGCCAAATCAACCAACAGTCTATAAGCACTACAACAGAGAATAGCAGGAAGGAAATAGGTTTCATCTATACACAGAGATGCTGCTTCACTGCATAATTGCATCCGGTTAAGGACCAACAAGGTCCTTTCAGCAGTTTCTGTATACAATTCACTGCCTGATATCGGAAGCAGTTTCTGAAGGCCCTTTCAGTCACCTCATTCTCTCATTGTAGTCCATTCCACCACTCATCCCTTTGCTGAATGGTGAGCTTTCCTTCATTAGATCCACATGAATCAAAATGCAAGACTTTTGAGCACTGGGCAGTTGAGCACACTCAGGCATTTTAAGTATGAAAATGGCAATGCAGAGCTATAGATCCATTTAGCATTGGTAGAGATCACAGAATAAGTTATTCAAGTTTTGCAAATGGTTCAACATTGATTTGCCATTTCACGCAATTTTTCAGCACAAACTACTTGTTCCAATTTAAGGCAACCTATCAGTCTTAGAAATTCGAGGTTTGGAGCAAGGACAAGCCATGTTAAATCTGCTAATTCTGAGCAGTTATCTATGTCTACTCTGCCCTGCGAAGGCTGCTGAATTGGCATTGAGTTATGATTGCAGAGTCAAGAAAACCATCATGGGAAGCTGCTCCAGGTTTTCCTCCCACATCCATGCTGATCTTCACCTCCACTAAATTTGCACAATCAGAATGTGAAGCTCCTTCAATTTGTTCATATTGGGGAAGGACATTATGCTAAGTACCTTTGTCATCTTGAAATGCTTCTTCAGGTATAGGATATGAGTGCAGGTCTGAAGCTTTTCTGAGCTTGAAAATCTCTGCAGAGTTGATGCAGTTTTAATTGTTATGGTCAACCTGGTAGGTTGATCCCAAGACAGACAATGCTCTCTCGCGTATTCACTTGGATCTGATAGAATACTCTCTGCCAGCTCTTTTTCATGAAAACCACAGTATCCTCAATATTTGCAATCTTGAGATCACTGGTATCAATTCCGGTTTTATCCAGCTCATAACTATCCTCCATGTTCAAACACTTCAGCTTTGTCAAAGTACCCGTATGTGAAAGATTCAGAGATTTTAGTGAAACTAAAATTTGAAACACTGGATAGCAACTCCTTCAAGAGATTATTATAGAATAAGCTTAGAACTGTTAGAGAAAGCACAAAGTTGAAAAAATCACTAGACATCATCCTCAATTGATTTTTGTTGAGAAACAAAGTAAACATGGTTGGGCACATGGATGTTTCAGATGAACTTTCGATGGCATTTTTCATCAATGACTTCCTTTCAACTCCTCGCCATTTCTCATGGTGTGGGGCTACCATCAAATGAATACTAGCCTGCATGAAATAGTTGTCGTGCTTTTGTCTACACTCACTGGCAATCCACAAAGCCATGTCACGGATCACATCACGCATTTTGACACACATGCCGTCTTCTTCTAGTAGACAAGCATGACAAACAGTTCTAACAATATCATATCCCTAATTCTGTGTTCACCTGTAATCATTAAAATCATCAAGGAATCCTTCACAGTATCAGAATTCAATAAGGTCACTTTTCTTGATGTAAGCGTCTTCCGGAAACAAGGAACAATGTAGGAAGCATTGTTTGAGTATATCATTAGCCAAACTATCATAACTGACTTCAAAATAGGGAAGACCTCATCTCCCATACCCGATAATTCTGTGGCAGATTTTTGCAGGACCATGATAGCATAGTTCCATTCTTGGGGTGTATCCTTGCAGGCCATAGCCTGCCCAATGGTGATGAGGGCCAGTGGCAATCCTCGGCACTCCCAGGCAACAGCCTTGGCAAATTCAGGGAAATCAGGATGCATAGCAAGGGAATCTTCTCCTTCCTTCTTGCAAAACAAATCCCAAGATTCCTCCCACAGCAAGCACCTCATTTTAATTTTCTTTTGAGCCAGTCTTAGACCTTGTAGTGAATCCATTGAACCATTTTCTTTGCTTGGAATGGGAATCCTAACTTTAATTGGATCAACCCTCTGCCACAAATCATCAGGCAGCAATACGAATTTCCTTTTTCTTAAGGCCCTAAAATTGTCTGCAGCTCTCTTGTCAAGGTCTTGATTCTCCACAAGTCACTTGCAATTCCCAGCTCATATCCCATCACTTCTTGAAGTTTTTTGAATTTTGTGATCCTTGACACCACAATCCAGATCACAAGATTGAAATCATTGGATGCCCTGATAAACTCGTTATTGATTTGCTTCAAAAGGGTAGTTTTGCCAACACCTCCCATGCCATATAGCCCAATAATCCCCACTTGTTTTTCTGCAAGGCACTCCAACATGGTACTGTCTACTATAATTAGTTTAATGAAACTCTCGATTAGAGTGATGTTTGACTTAAACTATGCAAGTTGTACGAAAAAAGACAGATGACCCAAGTTGCAAGAATTCTTTGATTGATGACAACATAGACCAGGTTGAGCACCATTGCACTTCCAACCAATTGATCTTCATTTGTTGATTCGAGGCTGGAGCCTTCATTGACAGGAATAATGCTACTCTTCCTGATTCAAGGCTGGCAGATTTGGACTCGGAAGCTTTTTATATTAGTGTTTTTTACTTTGTTAGACCAGTTTTGCGCTATGTTCGTTAAAAAAGCTATTCATGCAATTTAGTCATAATAGCAAGTAAGGAAAAATATCATTATCTTATTGACAAATGGTTGCAAGAAGCAGAAGCAATTTTTTGCAATTTATCATCAGCATATCAGGATATACAAAAGAAATTATCCTCTATATTTATAAATTTTTATATTTAAATCTTAAATTTTAAAAAAATTAAAATTTAATTATAAAAATATATAAACATTTAAAGTTAATTTTTTTTTTTAATATATTCTTGGTTGATCGTAACACAATTTTTAGGAGGTGAAAATAACTAATAATTCCTCCAAGTCCGATTACCATATTTATCCCTCCAGGGCAAATCATCAAAGCCTTTCACTCTAGGAAAATTCAGAAATTTGGAAAATTTTCCAACAAGAAACGGGCTACCTTCCAAGTTCTGTTATTACTTTTGTGAGAAAGCTTTGGAATGGAGTCAAGCAGCACACAGAGTTTTGGCAAGGTCCATGTTTTCACTTTGACGCACGTAAAGATGATTATTATATATATTCTGTTTAATCTATTTGTTAAGTAGTAAGTTAGATAATAAAAATAATTATTTTTATTTTTATAAATTTTATATTTTTAAATTTAAATTTAATTACAAACAATATTTAAAAATAAAATTATATTTATTTTATATAATTATAGAAACAAAATTATTTATATTTATTTGATATTTAAAATAAATTAATTATTTTATCGTAATATTAGAATATATTTTTTTTTTTCATAACAATATTAATTTAAATAAAATAATTTTAAAATAACAAATTGAAAAAAATCTAAAAAATATGCCCTAACACAATGCCTTTCTATTATACTTTTTTTAACGCAAACCAACCTCAATTCTCATTCCCATCCTACCCAGTAAATTAGCTTTACTTAATTTTCAGTTTAAACTTATATGAATTTTTTTTTTTCTTTTCCATATTTAGTTTGTTAAAATATAACAGTGTCAATTTCTTATCTAGACAAAGTTGGGACCATTTTTTGATGAAATAGTTTCACCAACTAACAATTGAATTGACAGATCAAGACGGCCATGATTTGTTATCTAAAATTTGTAACCTATACAAAGAAGAATGGCCAATCTTATTGAATTAATACCATGTAACTAATAAGAACATTACTTCACTATGTTCCACATTCGGCTCGCTCTTTGCACAGCTAATATAAGCATAATAATAATAATAATAAATCCCTTTAACAGTCTAAGAACTTCACCGTAACAAATATCCCTAGATAGAGCTCTTACCACTCATGTTTAAGTTACAACACTGGAACAATTCCTCAACTTCGTTAGCCTGTCCAGTCCCACGCCAGAAAATGCACTTTGCAACCAGAAATCTGAAAAGCTTGACAACCAAAGGGTGAAGGGAAAGCTAAATATGCAGCTTTAGACTAATTATCAATTGCTCTTACTAGCAGAGATTCTCTTGGAAAGCACAAGAAAAGGTGAAAAACCATATCCAGCATTTTAATCTGATGGCAACATGCCTTCGGTTCAAACAGCAGTGGGAATTTTAGACTCTACTGATTTCAGCACCTCCTCACCTATTCCCTTGCACCCTACCAATTTCTGCACATCAAGTTTCAATTGCAATAATTATAAAGACCCTCAAGTAGCTTTCACAAAATCTTGTGCAATCAAAGCTGATGAATTTGTTTTCATTATTGATGCTTTGCTTCAGCATCTTTTGATTAAGAGACCACTATTCTTCAACACTTTAATGCATCATGAGCACTTATTCTGGAACCTGTGTCAATTGTCATAGCTCATTGAGCATACCGGCGCATCAAGAATAATGATTAATTACACAATTGCAGATAGTCAGGTGCCCATGTTTGTAGTAAATGAAATGCTTCCTCCAACATCACAGAAAAACTCACATCTCAAGGATGCATTTTCTGTTCATCCATCTACTATTGTAACAAAAATTGTTTCTCACCATTCTCAATTTATGCAGTTCAGTTACAAACTCTAATTGACAGTTTGTGGTAAGTAGACATAAGCTAAGCACAAGCATTTGCATCTGTCACAGATTCCAGATCAGAGAATGGGAAACAACAATGGCCACAAGGAAAAGGTATGGCAAACAAATAACAGCAATGAATTGGTGTCACGCAAATTAAACATTCTATGCCAACAAAACAAGAGTAAAAGAACATGAAGGAAAATCTGCCAATCAAAGAATTTCGCTAAACTGCAATTCTTCAGATACATTATTAAATCTTAACTGTCAGCCATGAAAAAAGGAACCCAATATCATTCTAGATTCAACAATTAAAGAAATTTGTAAAAGAAAAACTAGAGTTCAATGGATCACGGAGTTGAGAGGGCACTTACATTTCCAGCTGAGTATATGTCACCTGTTCGAAGGTATCCAAGACTGCATTTTCAATCCTCTTTGCAGCATTTTCTTCCCCAAGGCCATATTTCAAAAGCATTGCAGCACTAAGCACTGTTGCTAATGGATTGGCCTTGTCCTCTATGATAAACCACAATAATTATATAGTTAAAATATGTTCACCAATCATGTGAGTGTTGGCATTTGCCTTTTCACTTTTCAAACATCACAAAACATATATTTTTGAAGAGGAAATAATCCAACCTGTCCAGCAATATCAGGAGCAGAACCATGTGTTGGTTCAAAAAGTCCAGGTCCCTGCACCAATGCAGATGAAAAAGACAAGGCTACTGTCAGGCAGAAATAAGATGAACTTTTTCTGCTAAGGCAAAGCAACGAGTGCTACAAAAGTCATTTCCGAAGGCAGCCACCTAACCAATGGGCGAAGGGTTAGTTAATAAAGCATTTAAGTGATTACCAATGCACCCAAGCTAGCTGATGGAAGCATCCCTATACTTCCAGTAATCATTGAAGCCTCATGAGAAAGTATGTTGCCAAATATATTGTTTGTCACTATTGTGTCAAACTGCAATATGTCTTTGTCAAACACAGTAAATCTTTCTCAATTCTGCAATTTCACTTCCTGCCCATCTAAGTTTCTCACTGTAATTAAAAAAAAAAAAACAAAGAAAGAGAAAAAATATATATACTCATTTTGTTTTTTGGGCAAAAAAAACCTGTTTTGGATTGCAAACAAGCTGCATGGCTGCATTATCAACATACATGTGTGAGAGCTCAACATCGGGATATGAAGCTATGGCCATTACTCTTTTCCTCCAAAACATTGATGCCCGTAAGATTGTAGAAAATGTGGCATAAGGCTATGCTCAGATGGAAAGAAAGATGTGGAAGGATCCCCCACACATCTTTGGCATTCTCTTTATACTCAACTCTTTAGCACATGAACACACAACCACTCCACACATAATGGACACAAATGTTGGACATGGACGCTTAGGCAGTATATCCCATATAATGAGAAGAAAACAATAACCCCATAAAGAAAAAAAGAGTACGACTATACGTGGACGTCTTGTGCAGGGATATGAGTTCAATATCTGGACCCATGTTCAAGGGACACAGAAGAAATGAAAGAAATGGATGCCAGTATCAAGATATTAAATACCTATGCACAAACAAATTCAACTGAAGTAAAAACTATGACATCCACAGAATGAAGAACATGGATGCTTAGGTAGTATATCCCATATAATGAGAAGAAAATGATAACCCCATATAAAAAAAAAAAAAAAAAAAAGGAGTACAACTATACATGGAAGAGTCTCGTGCAGGGATATGGGCTCAATATCTGGACCCATGTTCAAGGAACACAGAAGAAATGTAAGAAATGGATGCTGGTATCAAGATATTAGATACCTATGCACAGACATATTCAACCGAAGTTAAAACTATGGCATCCACAATGAAGAACATGGATGCTTAGGTAGTATATCCCATATAATGAGAAGAAAATGACAACCCCATAAAGAAAAAAATGAGTACGACTATATGTGGAAGGGTCTTGTGCAGGGATATGGGTTCAATATCTGGACTCCTGTTCAAGGAACACAGAAGAAATGTAAGAAATGGATGCTGGTATCAAGATATTAGATACCTATGCACAGACATATTCAACTGAAGTAAAAACCATGACTTCCACAATGAAGAACATGACACTTTGAATTTCAGTACATATATTAATGAAAAGAAAAGAGCAACAACCATACTCCCTAACAATGGTAGGAAAATATACCTCCAAGACATTAGCTTTGTCAACAGAACAGAGTTTTCCACTCCGTTTCCTAGCAGTCTCATATGCAACAGGAGCAATACGATCAACCTGGTCCACCGGTACTGCACATTAACCAATACCCTATCCATTGTTTCAATTAAAGAAAGTCACCAAAAAGAATAAGAATGATGCTTTGCAACTAACACAAATTATGGAGGCAATAATGCATAGCAATAAATCTGCCAGGTATTGATACCCTGGGTATGAAAGTCAAATTATTACAAGCTTCTAGCCAAGGGAAGCACTTTTGTAAACAAGCCAAATAGTCCACCAAAGTATATGCTCTGTGTATCTATGCATTTATTTGTATGTCAATGCTTAAACCTGCATAATTTACTCACCCTCATGCCCATTTTCCTGTAATTTTGAATCTATATCCAAGCATGTAACTGTCAGTGCATAAATGGATATCCATTGTAGACAATCTACTGTGCACCTAGAAGTTTATTCCTATCTTTCCTTCCTGAAGGTTGAAAAGTAATTGAGTTGCAACATGCTGAAAAGATGCCAGAATAAAGCATGAAAGGAACTGCACATTATCATGACTCATTTTTAGACACCCCTCCAATGGTGTGATAAGTAAGTTAAAATAATATTACAAGAACCATTGTTAAATTAGTTCTTGTCTGTTTTTCACCCTTTCCCATCTCTTCCAATCAGCAAGTATACTATATTCAACATGTATCACGTAGAGGCACTCCCAAATTCTGAGCTCTTGGATTTTAAACTATATTCTGCCAAGAACGCTCACATAGAGTTTAGTACGGGCTTGGCTCAGTCCCTGTGTAAAATCCAAGATTGCTCTTCCATGGTTGGTAATAATTTACTCAAACAACACATCTGGACGTAGTGAATGGTTTCTATTCATCAATATCCCGTTGCCCCCACAAAGATAGATGAAAGTCTGAATCCTCAAAGCCAAGCTACAAAATCCTCAGGTCCAGGGGCCCCCATTTTCGCCATTGAATCTAAAAGAAAAAAAAAAAGTTATATTTATGCGGCTGATAGACAATGGAGATATGGCCTTTGGTCCCATTTTTTATGTCATTGAACACAGAGGACGAGAACCAAAGCCTTCCTTCAGAATTGTTTAACCATGCTACCACAGTACGAGAATCACTCTCAATGATCAAGGATAACTGGTCAACACCCTCCCACTGACCCCGTAATTCCACTGGCTCTTTAATTGATAGAAGTTCTACCTCATTTATACTAGTTACCCCGACAGACTTGGAGGAGATACACACAACCTTTTCATCGTGGCCTCTCAAAACTTCTCTAATACTTGCTACTCCATTGAAACCAATGATGGAGGGGTCGGTATTAAATTTGAAGTTACCCCTCAAAGGTGTTGTCCAATCCAATTCTCTTGTGCGGGTAGGAGCCTTCCTGAAAGGGAAAATGCCTGCAATATTCAAACTGCTATGCTAAGCTTAATGTGAACATCTGAGAGAAAATTGTGTGGTAACAACCTAGAGACACATTTTAATCCTCGTGAGTTTGGACGAAGAAGCAAAGAGAAAAGGCAAGAAAGAGTTGAAGCCTGTACTAGGCTTGGAAGAACTCTCCAAGGGGGCCAAAGACAAACTTAGACAAACTTGCCCTGTACAAGGTATTGCAGTTAGGAACTCCCAAATTTCCTGTTCCCTGTCATTCCATACATTGATGATCCCCATTAGCTTTTAAGCTGGTTACAAAAAATCCTGGTTTGTGGGGTTATTTATTGCATTTGGAATCATTTTTGTGCTGGAACTGGCGCTGCATTTTCCATGCTTTGAAGCTTTAAAATGGGCTTGGTTGGGCTTTGCCTTGAATATAAGAACTGCAATTAACTAGTAGACTTCTGTTTATGAATATTTCACCTTGATAACCTTTTGGTTGCCTAATAGAGTGTGAAAATTACATATGGCATTCACTCCTTTGTGCTTTCTTCTTCCAGCTGCCTACAAGATTGCTCCTGTGGGACTTGCTGCTTCGTAATGCTACGGGAAAGGTTCTTTGCCTTGATTGCTCAATATTGGGTTGAAGTCACCATACCAATTCACTTTCAGACTATTAAACTTGAAGAAAAGAAACATGCAGGTCTAATATAAAAAGCACCTGAAGAAAAAGCTATCTGTCGTACCATAAATATTTGGTTGCAAAATTGAACTTTTGGAGTAACTTTCCGTTGGTTTCAAAATGGGAGGAAATGTTTATAGGATACCAAAATAAGTAAAGGGTGTCCGATGGACGAGGCTTTTGCATTGCAAGCTATGGACATGCACATTTGTGCAGCTCTCCACCAAGATAGTCATAATGTTTAGATTCTTTGTAGCTATACCAAATTCCTGGCACGCAAAGTGTACAACTTATATCGTGAAAACTTCGGTTAGGCTGCATTTGGGGCTTCGCCAATAAAATAAGCAAATGCCTCTTCTCTCTAATATGCCACTTCATTCAAGTTTATATGGGGCCATTGTTTAACAATCTGTTGTCATAATATTTGTACCTTCAAATTATATTCACTATTTAAAACTTTAATAAAAAGATCAATGGCAAATCATTCCCTTATAAGAGTATCTCTTTTTGATGTGAATAGTTGTAGGAACTAAAAAGACCCCATTAAGTTCCTTTTCTTTCACCCCTTGCACACATCAAAAACATTTATGCTTCGTTTGGAAGGAGGGAAAAGGAGGTGGATGAGAGTAAAAGGAGGTGAAAAGGGTACTCCTCTTATTGCAAATGTGGGAGAAGAAGATACACATTTTTCTTTTAGTTTGGTTGGAATAAGAGAAGAAATTTAACTACTAGTTTGGTCAAAGTAAAAAATTTAACTATTAGTGAAATTTAAAATTTGAATGTTAAATTTTACTCCAAAATTTAAACTAAATGATTTTAAATGGTATAAATAATCCATTTAATCTAATTTTTTCTACATTCATATTAAACATTAACTTGAAGAGTTCAAGTACGTTAATCAATTAAATAGAATTTTATTTATAATTTATATATATAACTCTCAGGACCTTATATTTTAAGGTCAACATGACTTGTTTATTAAATATAAATAGTTAATAAATACAAAAAGAAGAAATACTTACACAAACATCTATACTAGACACAAGGTTGCCAAGCTCTGTACTTGGACAACATGGAAAGATTATCCACAATAAAATAAAAGCAGTTGTTTATACATTCCCCAACAAAGTAAAACCATGCTTGCCGCCAATGTGGGTTTATGTATAGAACTGCGGCCATTCCAAGCAACACCACACTGTAAGATGCTAGAAAGCTTGGATAAAATACATCCATGTTTATCCATCCAGTTTCTTCTTCATGCTTTATTGTATTCTTGGATGATGATGAAGGAGATGGATGTGCATTGCAACTTTTATTCAATGGGGGTCCACACAGCAAAGGATTATCCTCGTAGCTTCCACTTTTGAATGTTGCAAATTGTGCAACCATCTCTGGGGTCTTTCCAGACAAATTATTGTGTGCTACGATAAAAACAGCTAGTTGGTTCAGTTGAGTAAGCTGAGGAGGAATTTCCCCATCTAAGTTGTTGCATGAAAGATCCAAGCTCTCAATTCCCTTTAAGTTTGAAAAAGTCGATGGGATTGGGCCTGTGAAGCTATTGTGGGATAGGTTTAGCACCTTAATAGTGCTGAGGTTTCCGAGTTTTGGTGGAATCTTTCCTGTCAAATTGTTGCAGGAAAGATCAATTCCAGACATGTAGGAGAGGGGTTTTCCTTTGTAAGAGTAATCAAAAGTCTTTGTTGTGAACTCCACTTGTGGTTGAAAAGTGAATCTTACATAATCTGGAGCTATTTCCCAAAAGGTTTCAAGGGTATATGTTCTATCCCAAATGCTTCTAGATCTCAAGCAAGGGAGAATATGACCAGATAGATGGTTGTGAGAAAAATCAATCAAACTTATTTTCTCCAACTTGCACAATTGAATTGGGATTTCACCTTCGATGTAATTATTATCCAAAAGTAGATAACTAAGGTTAGAAAGTGTATGAATCCATTTTGGAATGTTGCCAGTAAAATAATTGTGGCCAAGATCCAACATCACCAAATTAGAATTGTTAAAGAATGTCTTTTCCAGTGGCCCTTGCAATCTATTCTTAGATAAAAAAACTAGTTCAATACTCAAAGGGAAATTGGAAGGAAGGTTTCCAGAGATATTATTATTTGAAAGGTCTAGAACTTGAAATGCATTCATATTTCCTGTCCACTGTGGGAGCCTCCCGTGGATATTGTTGTGACTGAGATCAAGGATAATCAATGAGGAAATATTAAATAAATTGTTTGGGATCTGACCTTGCAAACTATTGTTTGAAAGCAAGAGAAACGAGAGAATAGAGCAACCAGTGGCCAACTGCCCAGGCACCTCTCCTAATAATCTATTATTGGACAAGTCTAATATTTTCATAAAGCTCATATTACCGAGAGAAGGAGGAATTGTTCCATTGAAACCATTTCCTGACATATTTAAATGCCATAGTTTTGGAAGATATGCTCCAATAAGTGCTGGAACATCACCACATAAGCAGTTCTTAGAAATGTCCAAGTAGCTTAACATCATATTTGAATGACTTGGCAGCCGAAGTTGTTCTGAAAGGGAATTATTGACCAAGATGAGTGTATCCAAGCTTGTGTTATTCTCTAATAGCCAATATGGAAATCCTCCACTTAGTTGGATGTGCGAGAGATCAACAAATGTTAGATTGCACTGGTAGTAAAGGAATTTAGGAAACGTTCTGCCGTATCCGTAACCAGACAAGCCAAGATAAGTTAATTGGAATTTGGGGGTCACTATATTGCTCTGCTTCAGCAAATATATTATTTCCCTGGGCAATCAAGGAATTGAGTTTTGTATGGTTGAAGAATGGGCTGAGTGTCACTGGAATTTGGAATTGATTATATGAAAGATCTAAGGATTCAAGGGATTTTAGAGTCCTTAGAGGAGATAAAGATATATTCCCTATCAATTGATTGTAAGAGACATTCAAAGAGCCAAGAGATGTCAAATTAGTCATACACGGAGGTAAGGTACCGCTGAGATTATTGGAGCTGATATCTAGGTTTTTGAGTTGGTTTAATTCGCATATGCCTGAAAATTATTTGGTAATAAGGAATTTAGCCAAAATTAAGGAGACACACACACAACCACAGACAAGGGGGTTTTGGGGAGATTGATCGTACCTTGGGCTATGGATATAGGGTCACTTAATTGACAACCAGATATTGAAAGATCCTCTAGCGAGATTAAGTTTCTCATAGTCTGCAACATACTATAATTGAGAGTAGTAATGCAAGACAATTGTAGCTTTTTCAGACTCTTTAGATGAGGCCAACCTAACAAAATTAAACAAAAATAAAAAACTATTATTGAAGAATATGAAAAGAATTGAAAAAGTTAAAAATATCTTTTTTTAAAAAAAAAATCTCATAAAAAATTATTTATATTTTATAATACATTCTTCTATAAAATTAAGTGGTGATAAAATAAATACAATTATTTTGCAATTTTATTCTTTCATTAATGTATGTGATGTGTGTCTAAAATAAATAAAATATGATACAATTAGTGTGAGGCAAAACTGTTATTTTAAGATTATGAAGCAAATGAAAATGTTGAAATTTACCTTGAGTTAGTTGGGAAGCATTCAATCGATCAATGTACAAAGCTTGAAGAGAAACCAGTGCCCTAATGCTTTGGAGGAAGTTATCATCCACAGTAGAATCATTCAATAATAGCTCCTTGAGATTGTTCAAATGGTAGGGCCCTAAAAAATTTGGGCAAAATAATAAATTATGCCAAACACAATCTTGAAAACAAGAATTAAAAGTTAAGAAATGTAAGCATTTATGTATGTTAGGGAATGACCAAATGATGTTCCTTGTAGGTTGATGGATGTTAAGTCAAGGCGTTTAATGTTTGGGAAGAAATTGTGCAATGTTTGCAACTCCAGCATAGGGCTTGTATCTCCCATGATTCCTCCAAGATGAAGGACACTACAATTGATCCATCTTTTATTGTCTGCGAATGCCAAAAGCTATATATTATGATCTCATTTCTAATAAGTAAAAGAAATATAGGATATTTAAGTCACTCTTGATCTCATGGGCAGAAGACACATTTCTTTTTAGTAGTTCTATTTGATCAAGTGATATTTTGAGCTAGTTTGCAAGACCATATTAAATAAACCTTCTTTAATTAAGTGCAAGACTTTGTTTCTATTTTTGAGCAATGCTGGATGTGTTAACATGCAAGTGCAATATTTAGTTTTTGTTGTAAATATTTCTGAAAAAAAAAACCCTACTTTTTTTATAATTGTTATATATACTAGAAATTCTCCTTAAAATTTAAAACAAAATTTGTGTCATTATCTAAATTACATTGTATTTTCCTATACTTTTATATAGCTCGACTCCAATAAATCAAACATGAGGAAGCATACTTATTTTGTATAAATTAAACTAATCATTAGCTTTTCTAGGTTAAAAGATGAGGCCATGAAAATTCCTTGGTTTATAGAGAAGATGACATTATCACTAAAAAGTATCAATCTGTAAGTGGAGATACTAATTTTTAATATGATGAGGGGAAGTAAAGTCTTATAATATAGCATGATCTAATATATTCAATCTAAGCTAATAGGTGCACAATTTTGAAAGATTGTGGCTTATCTAGTATGACGAAAGAATGCTCCATTGATCTTGTATTTCATGGAATTTTAAAATAATGTTAAGAATAAAGAATTTCAAACTTGAAATTAATCTAAAGAGATACTTTTTAAATGAGCTTATTAGTAAATATTAAAAGCGAAATTTATATTGATTCTTGATATATGTTAAAAGAGATGTTACTATAGATGCTACAACTTGGATAAAAAATTGATCCAAGAAACTTGGGCTTGGGAGGTCTGGATATGGCAATGAATCAAGATAGAAATAGATCAAATAAAACTTTGGATTTATACCTGCTGCAGCCACAAATCCAGTGATCTCATTTCCGGTTAGATCCAGCTCCTCCAATCGGCTTAGAGCATGTAATTCTGGGAACAAGGAATTGAGACTAAGCAATCATAAACAAGCTTAGCATTTACCGAATCATGTATGTATGATATATCCCTCAATTTCTTAAAAATTAAGATGGCCAGAAAAATCATATCTAACCTTTCGCATTTATTGATCCTTTTAGCTGGTTGTGTCCAAGATATAACCGCTTAAGAGATAAAAGCCCTTTGAGGGATGGCAAGATGTTTCTTTCAAAGTTATTAAAACTTAGATGAAGGGAGTACAGATTGCTTAACCTCAATACTTCTTCATCATCAACCGGAGAGAAGATTGATCTATTTAATTTTGAGTTACTTTTCAACTTTATGTCCACGTTCACTTCTGTTTGGTTCCTCCCTATTGTTCCATTCAAGCATGGAAGGAGTCGTTGATGTTGACACTTGCAGCAATGTACACCATTTAAAGGGATATTATATTTAGACTTATTAGTAATTATTCAAACATTATATGTGTAAGCATGTAAATTTTTAAAAAATAAAAAAATAGGGGATAAAATGAAAATTTATAAATTTTATACAGTTTTATCTGCTAATTTGATAGTAAAGGGAATTCAAATACGTGGAATGAAATGGAATTGACGATATTGTACATTAAAGATTCGTTGTGTTGTCTTAATCTCTTTACTGTGGACGACGTTTTCTTATTTTTTTCTCCATTTTTTATGACAAAATTGGCTCTATTTGTCTCTTTGTATATGTTTGTAAAAGTAAAATGCAGTAAAAAGAAAAAATGTCGGCTGAATTTTATAGCCGTGTATAGGCGTAGTTACCCTGAGTCTTACCTTGGATGTGGACTTTTCCTTTTAGTCTATTGTTGGATAGATCCAATATTTTCAGAGATGAAAGGCCACGTAGGGATGATAGGATGCTGCTGTTGAATTCGTTATCGGCTAAATAGAGATTCTCCAAATAGGGGAGTCTTGATAGTTTCTCGAACCCTGCATATGTTAGTGAAGGATAATATCATGCATAATAAAAGATATATATATATATATATATATATATATAGAATATATCAGCCTATTTATGGGGTTTCTTTTTTGTTTTTTCAAAAATTTTTTTTTTTAAAAAAAGCAAAATAGAGAATCGATCTTATCTTGTGATTATGAAATGAACAGAGCAAAACTTTCAGCTGATTTTTATAGCCGTGTATAGGCGTGGCTACAATGAATCTTACCTTGCATGTCGACTTTTCCTTCTAGACTGTTGTAGGATAGATCCAGTGTTTTCAGAGATGAAAAGCCACGTAAAGATGACAGGATGCTGCTGTTGAGTTCATTACCGGCTAAATTGAGAGTCTCCAAATGGACGACTCTTGATAGTTTCTCGAAAACTGCATATGTTAGAGGAGGATAATATCATGTATAATAAAGGATATATCTCTTTATGTATGTTTGTAAAAGTAAATCACATTTGAAAAGAAAAAAAATAATTGCCAGCTGATTTTTATAGCCGTGTATAGGCATGGTTACCATGAGTCTTACCTTGGATGTCGACTTTTCCTTTTAGTCTGTTGTAGGATAAATCCAGTGTTTTCAGAGATGAAAGGCCCCGTAGAGATGACAGGATGCTGCTGTTGAATTCGTTATCGGCTAAATAGAGATTCTCCAAATAGGGGAGTCTTGATAGTTTCTCCAAGCCTACATATGAAGAGGATAATATCATGCATAATAAAAGGATATATATAGAGTATATCATCCTATTTATGGGTTTCATTTTTGTTTTTTCAAGAATCCATCTTATCTTGTGATCATGAAATGAACAGAGCAAGAACCGCAGAAAGAGTACCTTCATTCTCAATACAACCAAGTATTTTGTTCCCAGATAAGTCAAGCCATGTAAGATCTTTGAAAGGAAGAAACAAAGAAGCATTCAGGTACCATCCTACCATAACCCGGATCAGCTTCAAGCCGAAGATCAAGTTTAGTGACTCGACGCATTGTTCCGCTGCAGCTGCAGAAGACTCCTAACCCACTCACAACAATTAGCACCCATCCCCCAGGTAGACTCCCCGCGGTCATAAGGAATTGGACGATTGACGAAAGGCTTGATTTGCAAAAGAGCAGTTCTATCGTGTTCCGAGCAACCATGACATTGAGTTGCCCACTCCTCTAATAACAAAACCAATATCACTAGCATCCATGACCTAATAATAAAAGCCACTAGCCCCATTTTTATGTTTCCAGCACCTCTTACTACTTGACTTCGTAATATTTGTTGCCATGGAGAGCAGTTCAGGTCTTCTATATATGGACGAAGACGGTGGTGCATTTACGTAGTTTTTACGGAAAGGTCCCATTAGTTAGCCCAAAATTTTTAATTTATTTCATAAAACAATAAGCCATTTTTATATAAAAAAATAATAAAATTAATTAAAAAATAAAATAATATTTATATTATTTAATATAATATTTTTAAATATTAATATATATATTTTTAATAAAATTTAAAATATTATTATAAATATAAGATAATATTAAATTTTTAAATAATAAAATTTCTTTTTATTTATTTTTATCATTCTCTCTTAATTAAAAAATTTTCAACTTCAAATGTTATAAAATTAAAAACAATTTAAGTGTTAGAACTATTATACTATTTGGTTATACGGCACTTAACTATATTGTCAAGTCTTCCCGTTTTGTTTCAATCAGGTTTTCTCATGAAAAATTGGATCACAGACAAGTGGTAGATAATGCTTTAATTCCATCGTGACTTGGCCTTTCAAGTTGCGTAATTTTGAAGTTATATTGCAAATAAAAAATACAAAATAAATAATGGGAGTTATAAATACAAAATAAAAAATTGTTATAACAATAATAATGTTTTTATAATGAGAAGCTTCAAGTTGATGCCAACTAAAAGGATAGAACCTGAAATCTTCATCCTTTTCCCCTTTTTCTGCTGACTCATTCATGAGTCTTAGCTTCATTTTTTCCGTAAATATTACTTTAATAATTTACTTTATATTTTAATTTAAAATTATAAAATATTAAATTTATAAATTTTTATTTATAATTTTTTTAATATAAAACTTTTTATATATTCGTATTTAAAATCTGATTCATCACACTTTACGTTAAGGCAATATTTTTCAAATAAAGGAAATGACAAAGAAGATGGGGGCCCAGCCTCTCTCTTAGGAATTATGTATTGTCTTGCGGTTAAATCATATTAGTCCGTTCCTCTTTATTTAAAAAAATTAATATTTAACATATTTTATTTTAATTTTTTTATAACAATTTATATTTTATATTTTTAAATATAATAAAAAAATATACTAACATTTAAATTATATAATAATTAATATATTCAATTAAAAACTAATTTAAAAATTAAAATAATTATAAAAATAATATTATAAATATTATAAATAAATTAAATGACTCTTAACTTATTAGAATAAAAATAAAATTATTTTTTTATTAAATTATCTATTATATTAATTTTTTAATAAATTATTGTTGGTGAAAATTTTAAACTAATAATATTTTTATATCATTTTTTTATATTTTTAAAAATTTTTAAATTATTTTTTTAACATTATAAATTTTATTAAAATAAAATAATTTTATTATTTTTATTAGTTTAACTAATACTTATTATTCAAAATATGTTTTATCTTATATTTCAATATATATAATGTGAATTATTAAAAAATATAAAATAAAATATATTTATATAAATTTTTTTATTTAATAAATATTAAATAACAAGTTTAAATGATTATTTAAATATATTATTTAATTATAATTTTATTATTTTTTCTATAACTTGGATGTGTTAATAATACAGCGTGAGAACAGTTCAAGTCTTCTATATATAGACAGAGACGGAAGAGTCACATGGTCGTTGAAAATGCAGCAAGAAAGGGTCCATGTTTGTGGAAAATGCAGCAAGAAATTGGCATGAATATGACAGCTGGTAGAAAAGTCGCTAACAATTAATTTCATCATAACTTCACCTTGGCTTGTTAGGGTCAAGCTGCATAAATTTGGGTTTAGACAGTCATCCATAAGAAATTATACAAAACCACATCAGTTAGAAAGCAATCTCAATCAAAAAGCCCAGTCTTCCCTTTTCGTTTCATTCGTGTTCTCTTGTGGAAAATTGGTTTGCCTGGCAGCCGGTAGGTAACATCAACTCTTTTTTTTATCCTATCCCGTATTTGAAAGCCCAAAACAAAAATAGGACAGTCATCCGAAAAAGGAGAAACCCTCGACAAATTCTATGTTTCAAGCCTTTTCACGAACTGGACTCGAACTAGCCTCTCAAGATGCAGCTCTGTATTTCCACCTTTCTGATCGTGACTTTGGTTACCCAGTTTAGTCGCACGATAGATAAAGCAAGAATAAGCACAGACTACATCCGGGGGAGGGAGCTTATCCCATGGACCTTAACATTGACATGTTAAGTCTTTCACTAACATTTAATTTCATCATAACTCAACCTTGACTTGTTAGGGTCAAGCTGCGAAAATTTGGGTTTAGACACACTGAGTCATCCGTAAGAAATTATACGCGCTCTCTCGTGGAAAATTGGTTTGCCTGGCAGCCGGCAGGGAACATCAACTCTTCTTTTTTATTTTGGACCTTGACAGGGTCGAACTGCCTAAATGTGGACTTAGACAAGCTCAATTATCCATATGAAATTGTAGACAACCTCATTAGCAAGAAGGCTTTTTTGGTGGATTGGCCGTTAGCCCAAAATTTTAATTGTTTCATAAAAATAATAAGTTATTTTTATATAAAAATAATTTTAAAAAATTAAATAAAAATAATTAAATTAATTAAAAAAATAAAAAAAATATTTATATTATTTAATATAATATTTTTAAATATTAAAATATATATTTTAATAAAATTTAAAATATTATCATAAATATAACATAATATTTAATATATTTTATTTTAATTTTTTTGTAATAATTCATATTTTATATTTTTAAATATAATAAAAAATATACTGATATTTAAATTATATAATAATTAATATATTGTATTAAAATTTAATTAAAAAGATTAAAATAATTAAAAAATAATATTATAAATATTATAAATAAATTAAATAATTCTTAAGTTATTAAAAAAAAAATAAAATTATTTTTTTTTATTAATTATTTATTATATTAATTTTTTTAATTAAGTATTATTGTTGGTAAAAAAAATTTAAACTAATAATATTTTTTATATTTATTTTTTATATTTTTTTTAAATTTTTAGAATTATTTTTTTTAACATTATACACTTTATTAAAATAAAATAATTTTATTATTATTAATTTGACTAATGCTTATTATTTAAAGTGTATTTTATATTACATTTCAATATACATAATATGAATTATAAAAAAAATTTAAAATGAAATATATTTTATATAAATTTTTTTTTTTAATAAATATTAAATGTAAGTTTAAATGATTATTTAGGATACCATTTAATTATAATTTTAATATTTTCTCTATAAGATGAATGTCTTAATAATGCAGCGTTAAGAATACTTCAGGTCTTCTATATATAGACACAAAGACAAAGATGTATTTACATATTTTTTTTTGGAAAGATCTCATATTTATGAAAAATACAGTAAGAAAAAAATTTTAGAATAAATTATTGTTTTATTAATTTTTTTAACTTTATTTATAATACTAAAATTTTATAATTATTTAGTTATTTAAATAATATAAAATATAAATTTTAATTTTATAAAAATTTTATTTTTTTGAAAATATTATAAATTATTTTTATTATATAATTGATATTATTTTTATTATTAATTATTATATTTATTTATATTTTTAAAATAATTTTATTTTATATTATATACGATAAATAAAAAAAATAAAATTAAATATAATTAATTTAATTTTATATAAAATTTTTAAATAATTTTATAAATTTAAAATATAAATTTTTAATTTAATTTAAATAAAGAAAATTGATCACAGGAACAAATCTTTCCTCTCGTTTCAATCGGTTCTCTCGTAGAAAATTGGTCCGCAGGCCACTAGCCCCATTTGTACGTTCCAAGCACCTCCCTTTCATTTCAATCGCGTTCTCTCGTGGAAAATTGGTCCGCAGGCCACTAGCCCCGTTTGTACGTTCCAAGCACCTCCCTTTCATTTCAATCGCGTTCGCACTAGCCCCATTTGTACGTTCCAAGCACATCTTACCACTTACTTCCTAATATTTATTGTCGTTGAGTACGGTTCAGGTCTTCTATATATGGATAGAGACGGAGGCCGCAAGCTTTTTCGTAAAAACAGGGCTATCACGTGACTTAAAGGATAAAAATTATTTTATCAATTCCTTAGAAACTTATGTCATTCACACCATCAAAATTTTATAACTGCCGTGCTGTTTGGTTTTTACTGTACTGCCAAGTCTTCCTCCTCATTTCAATCGGATTCTCTCGTAAAAAATTGGATAGCAGGCAAGTGGTAGATAGCATCAACATTTAATTTCATCGTGACTTGTCTTAGACTTGTTATGGTTAAATTGCGTAATTTTAGGTTTATACTAGTAAATGAAGCGAGCAAATCTATGAAAGGGAGTCAACTAAGGAAGAGAAGAAACTGAGTAAGAAATTTCCCAGAAATTTGCCTCATTGGCCTAAAACTTCTCTAATTTCCACAACAAAAGCAGCTGCGAAGACTTGGGTTTTTGGTAAGCACGTGGAAGACTTAGAAAAGTAGAAAGTGGGGAAAGAGTTTCCTAATTTCCACAATCACGTGGACAGAAGAATAGACCAAATAAGAAGCCACGAAGCAGCACTACATGACAACAAAAGCAAAAGCAATTGCTACATCGGTGTGGTTAGTAGGCAAACAGAATTTAGAAGAGAAGAAAAAGTCTTTATATTTGATTTATTCGCGTCCCATTTCTATTCGTTAAAAAAATAAAAAAATCTTGCTACTCTTTACTTTTGAAGCCCTCCATAGGATAGGATAATGAAGTGCTACTAATGATGGAAAATTTACCATTAAACTGTCTGTTCTTTAGTAGCCCAAATCCTTTCTTTTATTCTCTTGCACTGTCTGTTCTTTTTATACAATACAGAGATATAAAAGTAGGTTAGAGCCTCGGCCTGGTAGACGAAGGGGCCGGACCAAGAAGTCCATTTGAAACCACTTCAAGAGAGTTATTATTGGTTTGATTCTGGTCCTCCACCGCCATCAAGTAGCAACAGCCTAATCGACTGGTATCTTCTTTCTTTCTAAATATAATAATTCTTTTAGCTTTTGCCAAATTCCAGTCCATCTTTAATGTCAGGGTTTCTGCAAAGAACCCATGTCAATTGCCGACTCCACAATCCGCCAGCCATCAGTTCTCAGCCGTCGCAAGCACAGAGGGTCAATACCAACAATGTTTGAGACATCTTCATTTTCTTACTTTCTCTTATTATTTTTTATTATATTAAATTCAAAATTACAAATATAATTTTTTTTAATATTTACATCATTTTATCATTTTATTGTAACAATAAAAGTTTGCATACTTGTTTAAATATAAAAAAAAAAATAATTTTTTTAATTTTTTTTTTTTAAATTTTAATTCTTAATTATTATTTTAATATAAATTAAATAAATATTTATAATATCAAAACTCTTAAAATTAAATTTAAAATTAAATTTTTTTATTAATTTATTATAAAAATAAAATATTTTCTATTTATTTTTATTATAAATAAACTTATTATTTACATTCTTTTTACCTTAAATAATAATTATAAACACACTAATTATAGTTTACAATATTATTTGACTATTTTATATATAATTCATAATTTTATTAATTTTATCAATTAAATATATATCATTTTTTTGTGATGAATAGAAAATAAATAATTTAAAAAAAAAAATTAAAAATTAAAAATTAATTTTAAAAAATTTAACAAAAATTAAAAATCTGAAATTCATTTTAAAAAAGTAAAAAAAATTTTAAAAATAAAAAAAAAATATAAAAATTAAAAAATAAATTTAATCAATATATAAAATTTTAAAAATAAAAAATTATGAAAAATAAAAATAAATTTTAAAAATTTTAAAAAATTAAAAATTAATTTTAAAAATAAAAAATAAATTTTTTAATTAAAATTTAAATAAATAAAAATTAATTATCAAAAATTTAAAAATTTTTAAAAAAAAAAAAAAAAAATATACAAAATAAAAATTAATTTTAAAAAATTTTAACAAATAAAAATTAATTTTTAAAAAATTCTAATGTCCACCTTATCATTATTATTGCTTGTCATTCCTGATTTTAGCATGATGTATACTTGACAAACACCTTCTACTCTTCCTCTCACAATTTCCAAGATAATTCCATAACCAGAGGTGAAGCAGACACATCTAACTTAATCCCTACTGTAAGCCCAGAACCCCGTACGTCTCTGACATGTGAATTCCCTCTGAGTTTCTGAATTAAGAGTTCTTTGAAGTACTGACTTTTCTTGGAGACACTGGCCAAGAAACCAGGCCTTGATATTTTCTCTAAAACAGCAATGGTGGCATTGCAAACAAGAGGTCCACTAGCAAAAGTGCTTCCATGGTCTCCATGCTTCACAGCAGCAGCAACTCTTTCACTTACTAGTACAGCACCTATCGGAGGGCCTCCTGCAAGAGGCTTGGCAAGTGGTCATTATATCTGGATATACTCCATATGCTTCATGTGCCCAAAGATGACCAGTCCGACCCAAGCCACATTGAATCTGAAAAAAATGCATATATTATAAGAATATCTTCTAGACCTTATAATATTATGTTTCTTAGTTGAATTGATGTCTCTATATATAATAGTACACTGCTGTCCCAAATCATAGTAAAGAAATTTACCAGGACAAGATTATGAATCCTAATGACAAGTTCTGAATTTTATCACACGAGTCAGAAACAAGCTTTAATCATGGAAAAGTGGAATAGGCAAAGAATTACCTTAGAAACAAGCTTTAGGCAGCAACAAGCTTTAGAAATTAGCATGATTCTGTATTCACTCACTCCACAGGAAAATTCTGTATTCAGTCACTTCGCTAAGGACTAAATGATGAAGTCACCATCAACAAACCCCTTCACAATGTGACAAGTTTTTTGTATATTTCTTGGTCAATCGTAACACAATTTTTAGGAGGCGAAAAGCACCAATAATTCCTCCAAGTCCGAATTACCATATTTATCCCTCCAAGGCAAATCATCAGAGCCTTTCACCCTTGGAAAATTCAGAAATTCGGAAAATTTTCCAACAAGAAACAGGGTAGCTTCCAAGTTCTGTTATTACTTTTGTGAGAAAGCTTAGCAACGGAGTCAACCAGCACACAGATTTGACAAGGTCCATGTTTTCACTCTGATACACATTACGACGATTATCATATATATTAGTTTTATTTTTTAATCTATTTGTTGAGTAGTGAGTTAAATAATAAAAATAATAATTTTATTTTTTTATCTATTTGTTGAGTGATAAATTAGATAATAAAAATAAATATTTTTATTTTTATAAATTTTATATTTTTTAAATTTCAATTTAAATATAAATAATTTTTTATATAATTATAAAAATAAAATTATTTATATTTATTTGATATTTAAAATAAATTGATTATTTTATCGTAACATTAGAATATATTTGTTTTTTTCATAACCAATATATAATGATAATTTAAATATAATAATTTTAAAATAATAAATTAAAAAAAATCTAAAAAATATGTCATAACACAATGCCTTTCTATTATACTTTTTTTATGCAAACCAACCTCAATCTCATTCCCATCCTGCCCAGTAAATTAGCTTTACTTAATTTTCAGTTTAAACTTATATGAATTTTTTTTTTTTTTTTCCATATTTAGTTTGTTAAAATATAACAGTGTCAATTTCTTATCTAGACAAAGTTGGGACCATTTTTTTGATGAAAATAGTTTCACCAACTAACAATTGAATTGACAGATCAAGACGGCCATGATTTGTTATCTAAAATTTGTAACCTATACAAAGAAGAATGGCCAATCTTATTGAATTAATACCATGTAACTAATAAGAACATTACTTCACTATGTTCCACATTCGGCTCGCTCTTTGCACAGCTAATATAAGCATAATAATAATAATAATAATAATAATAATAATAAATCCCTTTAACAGTCTAAGAACTTCACCGTAACAAATATCCTTAGATAGAGCTCTTACCACTCATGTTTAAGTTACAACACTGGAACAATTCCTCAACTTCGTTAGCCTGTCCAGTCCCACGCCAGAAAATGCACTTTGCAACCAGAAATCTGAAAAGCTTGACAACCAAAGGGTGAAGGGAAAGCTAAATATGCAGCTTTAGACTAATTATCAATTGCTCTTACTAGCAGAGATTCTCTTGGAAAGCACAAGCAAAGGTGAAAAACCATATCCAGCATTTTAATCTGATGGCAACATGCCTTCGGTTCAAACAGCAGTGGGAATTTTAGACTCTACTGATTTCAGCACCTCCTCACCTATTCCCTTGCACCCTACCAATTTCTGCACATCAAGTTTCAATTGCAATAATTATAAAGACCCTCAAGTAGCTTTCACAAAATCTTGTGCAATCAAAGCTGATGAATTTGTTTTCATTATTGATGCTTTGCTTCAGCATCTTTTGATTAAAAGACCACTATTCTTCAACACTTTAATGCATCATGAGCACTTATTCTGGAACCTGTGTCAATTGTCATAGCTCATTGAGCATACCGGCGCATCAAGAATAATGATTAATTACACAATTGCAGATAGTCAGGTGCCCATGTTTGTAGTAAATGAAATGCTTCCTCCAACATCACAGAAAAACTCACATCTCAAAGGATGCATTTTCTGTTCATCCATCTACTATTGTAACAAAAATTGTTTCTCACCGTTCTCAATTTATGCAGTTCAGTTACAAACTCTAATTGACAGTTTGTGGTAAGTAGACATAAGCTAAGCATAAGCATTTGCATCTGTCACAGATTCCAGATCAGAGAATGGGAAACAACAATGGCCACAAGGAAAAGGTATGGCAAACAAATAACAGCAATGAATTGGTGTCACGCAAATTAAACATTCTATGCCAACAAAACAAGAGTAAAAGAACATGAAGGAAAATCTGCCAATCAAAGAATTTCGCTAAACTGCAATTCTTCAGATACATTATTAAATCTTAAGTGTCAGCCATGAAAAAAGGAACCCAATATCATTCTAGATTCAACAATTAAAGAAATTTGTAAAAGAAAAACTAGTGTTCAATGGATCACGGAGTTGAGAAGGCACTTACATTTCCAGCTGAGTATATGTCACCTGTTCGAAGGTATCCAAGACTGCATTTTCAATCCTCTTTGCAGCATTTTCTTCCCCAAGGCCATATTTCAAAAGCATTGCAGCACTAAGCACTGTTGCTAATGGATTGGCCTTGTCCTCTATGATAAACGACAATAATTATATAGTTAAAATATGTTCACCAATCATGTGAGTGTTGGCATTTGCCTTTTCACTTTTCAAGCATCACAAAACATATATTTTTGAAGAGGAAATAATCCAACCTGTCCAGCAATATCAGGAGCAGAACCATGTGTTGGTTCAAAAAGTCCAGGTCCCTGCACCAATGCAGATGAAAAAGACAAGGCTACTGTCAGGCAGAAATAAGATGAACTTTTTCTGCTAAGGCAAAGCAACAAGTGCTTCAAAAGTCATTTCCGAAGGCAGCCACCTAACCAATGGGCGAAGGGTTAGTTAATAAAGCATTTAAGTGATTACCAATGCACCCAAGCTAGCTGATGGAAGCATCCCTATACTTCCAGTAATCATTGAAGCCTCATGAGAAAGTATGTTTCCAAATATATTGTTTGTCACTATTGTGTCAAACTGCAATATGTCTTTGTCAAACACAGTAAATCTTTCTCAATTCTGCAATTTCACTTCCTGCCCATCTAAGTTTCTCACTGTAATTAAAAAAAAAACAACAAAGAAAGAGAAAAAATATATATATACTCATTTTGTTTTTTGGGCAAAAAAAACCTGTTTTGGATTGCAAACAAGCTGCATGGCTGCATTATCAACATACATGTGTGAGAGCTCAACATCGGGATATTCTGAAGCTATGGCCATTACTCTTTTCCTCCAAAACATTGATGCCTGTAAGATTGTAGAAAATGTGGCATAAGGCTATGCTCAGATGGAAAGAAAGATGTGGAAGGATCCCCCACACATCTTTGGCATTCTCTTTATACTCAACTCTTTAGCACATGAACACACAACCACTCCACACATAATGGACACAAATGTTGGACATGGACGCTTAGGCAGTATATCCCATATAATGAGAAGAAAACAATAACCCCATAAAGAAAAAAAGAGTACGACTATACGTGGATGTCTTGTGCAGGGATATGAGTTCAATATCTGGACCCATGTTCAAGGGACACAGAAGAAATGAAAGAAATGGATGCCAGTATCAAGATATTAAATACCTATGCACAAACAAATTCAACTGAAGTAAAAACTATGACATCCACAGAATGAAGAACATGGATGCTTAGGTAGTATATCCCATATAATGAGAAGAAAATGATAACCCCATATAAAAAAAAAAAAAAAAAAAGAGTACAACTATACATGGAAGAGTCTTGTGCAGGGATATGGGCTCAATATCTGGACCCATGTTCAAGGAACACAGAAGAAATGTAAGAAATGGATGCTGGTATCAAGATATTAGATACCTATGCACAGACATATTCAACCGAAGTTAAAACTATGGCATCCACAATGAAGAACATGGATGCTTAAGTAGTATATCCCATATAATGAGAAGAAAATGACAACCCCATAAAGAAAAAAAGAGTACGACTATATGTGGAAGGGTCTTGTGCAGGGATATGGGTTCAATATCTGGACTCCTGTTCAAGGAACACAGAAGAAATGTAAGAAATGGATGCTGGTATCAAGATATTAGATACCTATGCACAGACATATTCAACTGAAGTAAAAACCATGACTTCCACAATGAAGAACATGACACTTTGAATTTCAGTACATATATTAATGAAAAGAAAAGAGCAACAACCATACTCCCTAACAATGGTAGGAAAATATACCTCCAAGACATTAGCTTTGTCAACAGAACAGAGTTTTCCACTCCGTTTCCTAGCAGTCTCAAATGCAACATGAGCAATACGATCAACCTGGTCCACCGGTACTGCACATTAACCAATACCCTATCCATTGTTTCAATTAAAGAAAGTCACCAAAAAGAATAAGAATGATGCTTTGCAACTAACACAAATTATGGAGGCAATAATGCATAGCAATAAATCTGCCAGGTATTGATACCCTGGGTATGAAAGTCAAAATATTACAAGCTTCTAGCCAAGGGAAGCACTTTTGTAAACAAGCCAAATAGTCCACCAAAGTATATGCTCTGTGTATCTATGCATTTATTTGTATGTCAATGCTTAAACCTGCATTATTTACGCACCCTCATGCCCATTTTCCTGTAATTTTGAATCTATATCCAAGCATGCAACTGTCAGTGCATAAATGGATTTTTTTATCGTAGACAATCTAAGGTTGAAAAGTAATTGAGTTGCAACATGCTGAAAAGATGCCAGAATAAAGCATGAAAGGAACTGCACATTATCATGACTCATTTTTAGACACCCCTCCAATGGTGTGATAAGTTAAAATAATATTACAAGAACCATTGTTAAATTAGTTCTTGTCTGTTTTTCACCCTTTCCCATCTCTTCCAATCAGCAAGTATAAACTATATTCAACATGTATCACGTAGAGGCACTCCCAAATTCTGAATTACATTTTCTTTTTCAATGAAGTCTGAATTCCTAATGTTCTTGCTTGAAGTTGAAAAAGTGAGGAAAAAGAATATGTAAGAAAAAACATGACAATAAACAGAATGCTGTTGTGTTTGATTTATGTTTTCCCAAGAGCAAACACAGGTGTGTGTGAGCAAGAGAGAGAGAGAGAGAGAGAGAGTAAACTGCACATTTGTGATTGAAGCTTAATGCTTAGAGAATTTGTATTAGCAAATCTACCTCAGAGGCAGCATAGACCTCGGTATTGAAGCCAATCTCCTCACCATCATCCTTAGTGCCAAAGCCTCTTGGCTTTCCGAAATAGACACCTAGTACCACAAAACAATTCATGATAAATATAACAAAAATATGGAGGAAATTAAAACCCAGTCATAATTTGACGAACAAATTACCTCCAGTAAGCTCCCTTACCACCATCACATCAACACCTTCAGCAACATCCTTCTTCAAAGAGGAAGCATCCACTAACTGAAAATTTTAAAAAATAATGTCACCATTTTTTTTTTCCCTGAGGCGTCCTTCCTAGCCGCAAAACAAACAATTCACACATCTAGCACTAATTGCTTGGCTGAGAATGGTCCAAAAATGACACCAGTTATTAAATCCTCACGCAAAAGCAAACAAAGTCATCATATATGATGATCCACCCACACATTTTTCTTTTACCGCTACATCAGGTGTTACTACATTTACTCCTTGATGTAAAACAGCACGTAAATTTGTTTTATTTCTCCTGTTGAATATCTTTTGTGATTTAATAGCAATCTTCTAATAAAAGTGCCAATGTTCTGCTGATTGTTATTTAAAAAAAAAAAAAAAAAAAAAAAAAAAAAAAACAAAGAAAAGTTGATTTAGAGGCTTATCCTTGAAAAGTTAAGTCTAACAAAATTTCGCTTGAAAAGATTAAAATTGGGTTCTAGCATCTTATCGGACAGTAATCTGAGAGAATTAAAGTTTGAGCTAACAGTTCCACTAATTGTCTAAAAGCATGCGCATCACAAAACCAAAATAAACAATTGTCACCTGTGGTAAAACAGTTGCAGGCCTCAAATTGGCAAAACCCTTAAGACCTGCTCTAAGCTGAAGCAACCCGGTCTCCAGCTTCAAATGCTTCTCGTTTTTATCCCATTTGTACCTAAGAGTGAAAACTAGGGACCCGTATCAAAGAAGAGGAGGGAAAAGATGACAACTGATGAAATAATAAAAAGAATTATTTTAAAAGGTTTTAATTTTAATTATACTTTTTAAACTACTTTTACTAACTAAAATTATTTATTATTTTAACTCTAATAAAAAAAAAACACTTATAGACAACACTTATATGCATTTTGTCTACTATGTATGCAATGATTTTTTTTTTAATAAATATGTTTTACTAAAATAAATTTTTTTTAAATTGTATAATTTAGAGTATTTTAGTAAATAATATGAAATTTTTAGAAACAATTTTATTAATAATTTCACTCTAACATTAGCATTGATAAGAATTATGGTTTGCATTAATTTTAAAGTTATATTTTTTTTTTTACCTTCATCTTTGTTATAATTATAAATTTTTTTTTTTTTTTTTTAAATTGAGACAAATAAGATAATTCAACCTTAAAAATTATATGCATATTTTAATAAAATAGATATTTTTTATTATTTATATAAATATATTAAATAATTATAATAATTTTTAAAAATAAAAAATAAATTTATTATCATTTTCTTTTTTAAAAATGTGATTTTATTTTCAAAATTAAAATTAATTTAATTTATAAATAAGTATAATTTAATTATTAAAAAAATTAAAATAATATATAAAATAAAAATAAAATTTTTGTTTCAATTCATTTAAAAATTTTAAAAACTTATTAATCATTAATTTTTTTATATTTAGTTAAATTTATTTATATTTTACAAATTTAATTTGATTTTTCTTAAATTTTATATGCATTTAACGGGGTTCACATAATGAAATATGTCATATGAAATTAGTTTATTATATTGGTAAAACACAAATTTTTTACAACTACAATTGTGGTTTAGAAAAAAAAAAAAAAAAAAGCAAGATGACTAAAGACCATTCAATTTTTGTAATACCCAAACCATTAATTAGAATATTATTATGATGTTGTAACGATAGATAAATTTGTACAATTTAAAAGATTAAAAAATTAATTTATATAATTATATTTTTTTTATTTAATTATATCACCGATTTTCATTATTAGATCTCATAAAATACTTTTCGTTACACGCTGAAGGTGCCATCGGGCTAACTTTATATAATATGAAGCTGCAGCATACAGCCGAGACATGCAAGTCTCTCTCTCTCTCTTTTTTCTTAAAAAAAAAAAAAACAACAAATGTGTATATATATAATTTTTTTTATTTATATTATGAGTTACATAAAAAAAAATATAAATTTTTTATTTTTATAAATCTCATATTATTATTTTTAATATATACTTTTTTAAATTAAAATTTCAAATTTTTAAGAAAAAAATCTAAATTTTTTAACTATCAGCAATAATATCCTTATATATATATGCATGAGAAATGTTGAATGATTTTGGAATGTTTTGGTATAAATTATATATATATATATATATATTGAAATTAAAAAAATTAATAAAAAATTATATATGACATTAATTTTTTTAATTTTAAAATTAATTTAATTATTTAATTTAAAATTAAAATTTAACATTTATTTAATAAATAACTTGTAATTTTTTTTTAATATTTTAATAAAATTATAATTTTAATAAGTATTTGATTAAATTAATTTATTCTATTATAATATAAAATATATTATAATTTATTTATTCAATTTGTATTAATAAGTTTTCATATATATTTAAAATTGGTGCAATACAATTATTTATAATTAAGAAAAATATATAAAAAAAAAAATAATTTTTATATAATAAAGAAAAATTTTAAATTCTTTCTTTATTTTTTTAAAAATAAAAAATATTTTTAAATTTATTTTTTAATAAAAACTAATAATTTAAATCTTTTTTTTTTCTTTTTTAGTTTTTAAAGAAAAACTAATATTTTTTACTTTGAAAAGAAAAAAAATCATAATTTATTTTTTTATTTTTTTTATTTAAATAAAACAAAAACAAAATTTACTTTTTAATAAATATTATTTTTTTATATATATCGTATATATTTAATACTACTATATATATTATTGTTAAAACTAAAAAAAAAAATTTTTAGTTGTTCTTTTTATACAATGTAGCGATTTTTTTTTTTAATTTATACATTAATACCATCATATGGTGATCTCTCCTCAATTTCTTAATTAAGGAAAATAAAAAAAAAAAAAATATTTTTCTCAAATTTTCTACTTTGTTAGGTTAATTCTCTTTATATATTTTTTTTTTTTTTATGTAAAGGGAAAATAATTAGTAATTTAATTTCATTTTAATTTTTTTTTTTTTTTGTCTTTTAAAAGAAAAAAAAAAATCATAGCATTTAAGTTTTCTTAAGACAAGAAAAAAATTATTTATAATTAAAATACATATTAGGTTTCACCTTTTAAGAATATTCATAAAAAATTACTAGTAAATTATCCTTTTAAAAAAAATTAAATAGATATTTATTTGAATCTGTTTTAATCTCTCTCTCTTTTTGTTTTTTTTTTTTTTTGTCTTTTTTTTTATCTCAGTACAACATAATATTAAAAGAAAGTTCTATTATAACCTTTAAGTTTTTAGCATATTTTATAATTTTTTTTCTCTCATTATATTTATATATATGATTATATCTCTAAATTTAAGTTTTTACTATTTTTAATCTTTTATTTTTTAACTTTTTTCTACTATTCAACAAATCACAACTATAAGTAATTTTTTGTTATTTCTATACTTTTATTTATTTTCTTTTTCAACATTAGATTTTAAGATTGTTACATTTATTCTTCCTTTTCATTTAACTTATAAATGACATGAAAGAAACTTACTATTAATTTTTACAAAATTGTGTTTGCAACATTAATTTTTTTGTTATTTACATTGACTCTACTATATTATTTAACATTTATTTAAATATATAGTTTTTTTTTTTTTGTAATAATATAATAATTAAAATTTATTTTATCATCTAATATAATTTATATTAAAACTCTTCAAAATTTAATTCTTTTATATTTTTTTCTTTTTATTTTTTTTCAAAAAAAACATATTATACTAAATTCTCTATCTATTTTTATAAAAAAGGAAAAAATCTATCTATTCTCATAAAAAGGAAAAAAAAGAAAAAAAAATCCTTCTTAATTTTTATTTTTATTTTCTTAAAAAAATTACTAAATTAACTATTTTTATTTAAGAAAGAAAAAAATACCCCAAATTCTCTTTTTCATTTTCTTAAAGAAAAAAGAATAAAAAATATATATTTTTTTAAATTTTATTTTTTATTTTCTTAAATCAAAATATGTATTTTTTTTAATAAAATATAATTTAAAATATATTTTTAATTAATATTTTATCTTAAATATGTATATTATTCATCTATAAATTGTCAATGTAATTATCATATAGAGCCTCGTATAGGTGTTTTAAGCATTGATTGATAAATAAATAATATTTATTTTTTGGGCACATGGTAATAAAATAATATTCTCAACTTGTCCTATACATACAACAAACTTAATCTCCGAGTATCACGCCAATAATTCCATTAAGACATGAGGGTGATAACAAATATATATGCACTAATAATTAAATTAATAATAAAAAATGATAAAGATTAATTAATAAAACAAAATAATAGGAGATTTGATTAGTTTTAATTTTTAAATACTAAATAAATTATCCAATCTTTGGTTATCACCACTCCATATATGATGGGAAGTCATCTCGAGTACAGTATTATTCACTGATGCCCATTGGAGTGGTAACACCTCCACTCTATATATGACGGACAGTCAGGAGAGAAATAACTAATTATAAGCCATCTGGAGTACAGTATCAATCTTTGATGACCAACAGGGTGTTGACAACTACAGTTTCTCTGACTCCTTTGCGACGTTTGTTTTGGATTTGGATTGAAACCATACAGAGGTGATGTTAACGTACAAGCTAGCCATGGGCTATGGGACGAGAAGTGATGTACGTTTGACAAATTGGAACCATATCACTGGAACATATCACTTCTAGGGGGGAAAAATAGTCGTGACCTGTGGGGTTTCGAGGGCGTAGCTTATGCTATTAAAGCACAAGCAACACTCAAATGTTAGAAATGAAATTTAGAGAATCGTTGAAAAATGACAATATGCACAAATGTCAAAAAGTAAAATCTGGAAGGGGTCTAGATACAATAGTTTGACTTGTTACATGTTGATAATGTCTAAAATTGAAAATTATATATTCTATAAAAGTGTTGAGTGATCCATATATTCAGTACGGTGACTTCATACTATTGCAAGAATAGGTTGCCTGCATATTTCATCACATGCCCCCAGTGAGTCGGTAGGTGGCCATGTTATGGGTGAGTGGGGGGGGCGTGTCACTTGCAAGAGAAGTGCACATATTTTTCTTAGCATACAATTGTTGAACTGTTGTACTTCAACTGCACGCTTGACCTAAAATTACAAATCAATCCTATATTCAAGGACAAACATGATCAGTATGAAATATATCTTTCCCAAAAAAAATCGAGAAATAGGAAGTTATATTGAAACCCCATTATAAAGGAGGTTCAGTATCAATTGTTGAAGTGCTAATGCGAAATAGGCTAGAGCAGCTATAGACGCGGAGCAAAAGGCTTGAAATGACATCAAGAGCCGAAGAAAAATTATAGCCAGGAACGTGAGACATTGCAATGAACAAAACACGTGGATCTTCAGGAATCTCCCAATTTTGACCTTCCATCGGCTGTTGTAGTGCTTGTTCGCGCTATCTGCTTCGGTTTCTTCATTGTTTTGCGAGAATATGAAGCATAGAAGATATTTCAGAATCGCAAATCCGTGAAGTTTGGAGATGATTGTCAAGGCAATTTGATAATGACTCTAAAAGGCCTAGAACATATCGCTGCCTTGACGAGGCGCACTGGACCTATGTCCAGCTTGGAAATTAGCTTCCAAAACAGACTGCAAAGATCTCTGACATAGCTTGGATCACCACAACATCCCTCTTTCCCTGAATTGGTGTCATCGGTTTGATCCTCTGTAGCCTCGGTGATCTCCAATGGAGCTTCCACGTTAGGCACGATTGTGTCGTACAAATAGTCTACAGGTGAGCAGATTGAGAAACCTAGATCTGTGGGGTGTCATGGTCCCTCTTGAAAAGGGAGATTTCTTTGCTTAGCCCCACCAACATTGAGTTCAGTGTATGAACTGCTATATCCAATGGCGAACATTGAAGTTCCAGCAACTTTCTCAAGACAAACAATGGAATTTGATTCTCAAGCATCACCATGTCTTTCAAGATGGCGTTATGGGCTGATTTCCTCCCTGCATAATCAATCAAATGTGACATTCTTGAGGGAAGTCTTGTTATTGTCACGCCTTTTCTCGTGGCATAGATTTGGAAGAACTCCAGCAAGAACGACCCATCAATTGCCATCATCCAAGCCAAAGTTTCGTTACTTAAATTGAGCAACCTATGATCGGATTTTCGGATCAAGATTGATGAATTCATCGACAATGTCTTGGACTTTAAGCCCTGGGCGGAGTTGTTTTTGAGTCCTTTTGGCCATGGCAATCTTGTAACTCTCGATCTCGTATAGCTCCGGACGCCAATGGTGGTAGGGACCTATTGCAACAAGTTGTGTGGAGTGTAGGAGTCAGGATCACTATTCATCAAAGTCTTGGGAACATTGAAAATGCAGACGGGGATTTCAGTATCGTTTTCGAGCTCCTCCTCAAGGGTTCGGCGGATGTTGGTAATCCACCTGTGCTCGTCGAAGTTTGGAAATGAATTCGAAGGCATTGCATATTGGAAGGTGTACATGATGGATGCGGCGTAGGGAAAACTTATTTGCAATGACAGTTTTTTTTTGCATTAATTGAGGAGAAGGGGCTAGCAATGTGAATGAATGACGTATCTCACTTTGAACAATCAAAATTCAATGTGTCAGACGTAGCAATTTTGCCTATGACGTTGAAAGGTTGAGATCGCATTTCTCGGAAGGCTTACAATCATTTTTTGTGCACGTGCAACATAAGTTAATTTTGAAACATGAAAGAGCTGAAGCGAAAGGCTCGAAGCCTATGTTTGGTAGCCAAGAGACTTCGCTCGTCATTCACATGCAAGAAACGAGAAAATTGAAAATTGGCAAGCCATCACTAGCAGAACTCATACACATCCTCTTGCGTCTCTGATCGTGGACGACAAACGGGACCAGATCATCATCTTGCGGTCTAAAATGATTCCCCCTTCGGCATCACATCAAATCGAGTCGTTCAATTTTTCAATGGCCGATGATCAGTCAAACTTTCATCAATTCAAGAAGCAACATTTTCTTTGACTTCTAACAATCGGCTGTGTATTGCTTACAAGACCCCAAAACAAACAAAAATCACATTTGGCAACAACATTAAAAATAAAACTTTTGGAAATTGCACTTTCACTCCTTTATTGGAATGTGATTGTGACGTGTCGCGGTTTGAAGAGACACTTTGGAGTTATCGGTTTGAAGAGCATGCTGCTTTTTGTCAACCTACCTTGTCCTGTATGAAACCTCTTACCTTGCCTTTGGGACAGAAAAAGGAAAAGAGAAAATAAGACAAAAAATAATAATTTGTTGTCTTTGGATAGCAATATTCAAGGTCCCCAAAACTAATACTCAAATTCCAATATCAAGTCCCAGTTAAGAACTTGATTCTATAGCACACAACCAAGCACAATACTAACAAAATCATATTTTATTGTCACATAAAAATTTGAATTAATTCGACATTTTTTTATTGTTTATATTTTAAATAACTTATTAAATATTTTATAATATATACGAATAAAAAAAAATTAATTAAAACTTAATTGCACATTTGTAGCTAAAATCCTAGTAAAGATAGCTGAAAATGAAGCATTTCATAGAGAGGACCCCATTGACCATTATCATTCATGAGCCAAATTTCATAGGACAGCACGGCTATCTTTACCATTAGCCGAAGCACATCACCATTTTAGGTATGCTCGGGCGTGGCCACGCATCAACAATTTCAACTCAATGGGCCGCAACGAGTCTTTGTCCCAGTTCGAAATTCCAAGGTACATTCACGAACGAGAGAGTATTTACTTTTCGCTCGAAAAAGACCTTCGGGCCGCATTATGTTTGGTCGCAATCCACGACAAACGCGTACGTCTTCTCTCAACATTTTCAGTTTCACATTGCCCGTTAGGTAAGACGCGTTGCCGACCGTAAACTTAAATCCCTTTTTGAGGTTTAACACAAAGGAATTTACTTTTTTTTTTAGGTAAGCAATTGCATTTGGAAAAAGGAGTGATATAGTTTTAGAGCTAAAATGGAGGAAAAGGCTAAAAAAAAACATTCCTTCGTTGCTCTCACTAGTTTCTCGATGGGAGTCACAGATTTCAGAGTCTGATGTAAGATGTTCTCCTCGGAGAAAGCCACGTTTGATTCTCGACACTGTTCCCACTCCATTTCAGTTCATTCGATAATCCATCTGAAAGGAAAATTAAAAATAAAAAAGAAAAAAGAAAATTATAGAAGCCAGAAATACGTGTGCCGGCTTGCCGACAATACAATGTTCTTATAGACAAACATGTTCCACTAAATTATTCGCAAACAAAGAATATACTCTCTTATATTATCAACATCATAATTCAATTGGTAATTGAATATCTTTTATATTATATTAATTTAAATTAATTATTTATTTTATTAAAATTAAATTTATTAATTTAAATATAAAAATATTTATTAATATTAAAATTAAATAAAAAATTATATATTTTTAATAATAATTAAATATTAATTTTTTTAATTTAATAAATAATTTTAATTTAAATTTAAATATATTATAATTTATATACCTATAATTTTTTTTTTGTCTTACTTTGAAAAAATAAAAAATAACATGGTAAAAATTTTAGAGACTCAAAGTAGACTTTTATTTGTTAAACCTATGACTACTTAATGAGCTCATTTTACCTAAGCTGCTACCTTTGGGAGAATTGCATTTGTTGCCCTTTGTTGATCAAGAAATAGCGATTCGTAGCTCTTTTAGTTAGGATTCTAGTTGCCGATATTTTCAGTCACAACGAGATAAGCTTGATTGTGAACGAAATTTCCGAACAGAACAAAAACATAGCAGATGAGTCCCGCACTTAGATGTATAGGTTACATTAATAATTTTAGGACAACTAATGAAGAAAGCAATCAATTGGGAGATGAAAGCAATGAATAGCGGCCGGTGGTGGTCATGATAGTCCAATGAAACCCCCAAGAAGGTGTCAAGGTGGCAAAGACGATTGGAGCAGAGGACATGCATTCAAATGCCGACAACAAGAATGCAGGTGAAGAAAAAAAAAAAAGTGTGTTCCCATACACAAGGCTTCTACATTGGTGGGGGTCTGGGGGTAGGTCAAGCGAGTGAAGGAAAAAATCTAATTCCGTGTCCTCCCAAAACATCAAGCCCACGGTATGGGATGGCATCTACTCAAAACAACCAATTTGCAACTATTTGGCTCAGAGTCAGTGTCAAGTTTAGGACTTTAAGTTTAAGTTAGAGAATGACTGCAATCGCAATCACTCAAGCTAGTGTAAGTGACTACCGTGGCCTTTGGGCCATGGGGGAGGTGAGAGGATCACTCCTGACCTCCCTTCACATTCACATTTAAGTACATTTAATTAAACTTTGTCTTTCAACATAAACTTTAAACTTTTTAAAATAATCAAATACTACAGACTCTTTTTTGTATATAATAAATTCATGTCTTCCTTATAAAATCATCAATAAAGGTAAGAAAATACCTATTATTACCATGTGATGACACATTTATTAGACCATAAATATCAGAGTGAATAAGTTGGAGTAGTTGTCTTGCATGCCACGTCCTTGTCATAAAGGGTTGTCTGCTCTATTTAGCAAGAATACATGCTTCACAATTTTGATTAGGATGATGTATCCTAGACAAGCTTGTCACCATGTTTCCTTATTCAAGCAACTTTAAATTGTAAAAATTTAGATGGTCAAAATGAAGATGTCATAACCAAAACTCATCTTTGACAACAACACTTAGACAAGTGTAAATATCAGTGGTAATATCAACTCGGAACATCTGATTCTTTGTTAAGAATGAGTGTACCTCTCCCATCATGAGAGACAGTTATCATGTAACTGCATGTTATAGCCCTTTTCAAGTAATTGACTCAAAATGAGTAGGTTGCTCTTCATGTCTAGTACATAAAATACATATAAGATGTAATTATGATCTCTATTCTTCAACTTGATAAGAATTCTCCTTTTTTCCCATCATTGGAACACTACTATCATTAGCAAACTTGACTATTGAGCAGATTGACTCATCAAGATCAGCAAAGAGCTTCTTTTTCCCACATATATGATTAGTACGCCCGGTGTCAAGGAACCAAGTATTATAGTTTGGTTTTTCAACAGCTGTAGTAACCATCATAAGTGCTTCATTTCCACCATATGAATCTCCCTCTTATGGATAATGAGTTGTCTGATTATACTCTTGAGACCTGCACTCATTAGCATAATGAACATACTTGTGACAAGAGTAACACTCAATGTGAGACTTGTCATGCCTTCCTCTACCACGACCTCTTCCTTGGCCTCGACCTCGACCTCGATCTTTATACGTCTGGTTTGATCTCCTTTAGTCATTGTATTGTTTGTCACCATCTCCATAGTTATTATAGTGACCTCTTTGACTTCTATTATTATAATGATTATTACCAAGTTTTTGTCCTCTTTCATGAGAAGAACCTTGTCTTTACTTTGATTGATCACTCTAATTGCTTTTGGTAAGAGTCTGACTTTGAAGTGCTTGCTCTACTGGTTTCTCAATGCGCTTCTCATTCATGTGTTGTTCATGAGCTTGCAACGTGCCTATTAATGCATCAACTAACATATAGACAAATAATGTGTTTCTTTTATAGCAACCATGATGTGCTCATACTGTGATGTGAGTGTACGCAAGATCTTTTCAACTTTCACTTGATCATTCAGTTGCTCTCCATAGATTCTCATTTGATTTATTAGGGTAAGTACTCTACTTATATAAGCTGAATCTGATTTTGAAGTTTCCATTTGCAAAAACTCAAACTAACATCGTAAGACTTGCAGTTTCACCTTTTTAACTCTATATGCACCTTAAAATGACGTCGTTAAGATATTTCATATCTTTGATAAAGTTGTTTCTGTAATCTTTTCAAAAATTTTATCATTTACTCTCTAGTGGATGAAATAAATTGCCTTTTTATCCTTCTTTTGTAACTCTCGATGAGTAACTTTCTGTACTTATGTGACATCTGCTATGAGTTTTATAACTCTATTCTCTACAATACTCAACAGTTCATTATAATCAAATAAAACTTTTATCTACACACTCCATCTATTGTAATTTTTTCCATTCAAAACCAGAACTGAAACAGAAATTGTAACGTTCATATTAAAATTCATAATTTTTCTGATTTGACTCTAATTTTTATTATTTTCAATTTAACCCTCAAACGTTTATTATTTTTAATTTGACCTTTAAACTTTTATTTATAATGTGACCCTTTAGTGCACTTCGCTGTACTTTTCTCTTCTAGATCACCGCCAAACAGATTCTCCGGGAAGCTCTTGAACGACAAGAGGCGGAGAGGCAGAGATCTGGCCTCCCAAATAATCACTGAGAGCTTGCTGTTTACCGGCTCTGCAGGCGGACGGAGTTCCAGGATCAACAGCGATGAGGAAGCCAAAACAGCAGCAACGGCGGCAACAACAGCAGCGGCGGCAGCAGCAACGGCGGCAGCAACGGCGGCAACAACAGCAGAGCGGCAGCAGCGGAGGATCAGATTCGGCGTGTCAGAAGTAATACCAGCACGTGGATCAATCAGGCGCAGTGGGAGGAGTCTCAGAAGGATTTCAACAGGGTGCCTTCCGTCTGGGAACAGGTCCGTGGAGGTCAATTACCGGAATCACGCTTAAACAAGCGCTGACGTCTGGGACCGGCCTCTCATGCGGAACGTTTCGAACCGGGGGCTCTGATAACATTTTTAATAATATTATAATTTTATTAATATTCACAGAGATCATAATTTTAAAAAATTTACATTAATAATTAAAAAATATTTATATTAATAATTTTAAATTATATAAATTATATAATTTTATATAAAAATAAATATTTAAATTTATTTAAATAATTAAATTTAAAATTTAATTTAATTTAAATTTTTATTATAATAAATTTTAAATTTAAATTAATATTTATAATTTTATAAAAAAATAAATTTAATACTTGTACTCTCAAACAAATACTTTTTATACCATTGTAAAAAATTTTCATAATATTTTTAAAAATATTATATTTTTATTATATAATAAAACAAAATAATAAATATTTATATAATAATAATTTTTTAAAAATTTATAATAAATATGTAAATTTATTTAAATAATTAAATTTTAAATTTAATTTAATTTAAAATTTTTATTATAATAAATTTTAATTTAATTTAATTTTTAATTTAAATTAATATTTATAATTTTTTATAAAAAAATAAATTTAATACTTATACTTTCAAACAAACACTTTATATTACAGTAAAAAAATTTTGATAATATTTTTTAAAAATATTATATTTTTTTTAATAAAATAAAATAATAATAAATATTTATATAATAATTTTAAAAAAATTTATAATAAATATTTAAATTTATTTAAATAATTAAATTTTTAATTTAATTTAAATTTAATTTTTTTTATAATAAATTTTAATTTAATTTAACTTTTAAATTAAATTAATATTTATAATTTTATAAAAAAAAAAAAATTTAATACTTGTACTTTCAAACAAACACTTTTATACTACTGTAAAAAAAAATTCTGATAATATTTTTAAAAATATTATATTTTTATTAATAAAATAAAATAAAATAATAAATAAATATTATATATAATAATTTTAAAAAAAAATATAATAAATATTTATTTAAATTTATTTAAATAATTAAATTTTAAATTTAATTTAATTTAAATTTTTATTATAATAAATTTTAATTTAAATTAATTTTTAATTTAAATTAATATTTATAATTTTATAAAAAAATAAATTTAATACTTTTACTCTCAAACAAATACTTTATACTACTGTAAAAAAATTTTGATAATATTTTTAAAAATATTATATTTTTATTAATATAATAAAACAAAATAATAAATATTTATATAATAATTTTAAAAAATTTATAATAAATATTTAAATTTATTTAAATAATTAAATTTTAAATTTAATTTAATTTAATTTAAATTTTTATTATAATAAAATTTTAATTTAATTTAATTAGATTAATATCAAAGATTTGATGCATCGACATTAAAGATAATCTACGTATTTAAATATGTATTTAAAGATAATCTACGTATGTTTGACACTTGTATCCCCGAGCAACACCTTACAACACTATAAAAAGGGCACCCTGAATTGTCCAATCTAAACCATCAGAAGCCTAAAGATGCAGCTCACATACTTGCTAGCGTTGCTACTTGGAGCAGTGGCTCTAAGCACCACACCCTCTTTTGCTAATTACCATAAACCGTCTGTTTACGAGCCGCCAGAGAAGGAGAAGCCATTCCCTGAACCTAAGCCACCAATTCACGAGCCTCCTAAGAAAGAAAAGCCATTCCCTGAACCCAAAGGTCCCAAACCACCAGTTCACGAGCCTCCAAAGAAAGAGAAGAAATTCCTAGAAGGAAACAGAACCCATCCCTGAGCCAGTTCAAACAGAACCCCCATTCCCTGAACCCAAACCGCCAGTTCAAGAGCCCCCTAAAGAGAACCCATTCCCTGAACCCAAAGGTCCCAAGCCACCAGCCACGAGCCTCAAAGAGCCCCCCTAAAACAGAACCCATTCCCTGAACCCAAAGGTCCCAAGCCACCAGTTCACGAGCCTCCAAAAAGAAAGAAAAGAAATTCCTAGAAGAGCCTCCTAGGAAACAGAACCCGTGCCCTGAACCCAAACCACCAGTTCACGAGCCCCCTAAGAAGAAGCCATTCCCTGAACCCAAGCCGCCAGTCCACGAGCCCCCTAAGAAGGAGAAGCCATTCCCTAAACCCAGACACCCAATGCCACCCGGTTATGGACACTACCCAGGGCACCCCCCATCGTCGATCCGCCCAAACAACTGATCTTATGATCTGGAGTTAAACTAGATGTATAAATAGCTACAATAAGTGCTACTGCGACTCGTTATGCTTTGTTATATGTATTGAGAGAGAAATGCTATGTCGTTGCTAACTTCACAGTTTGTAATTGTCGAGCATATCTCCAGCTTATCAACTTCTATTTTGTAAAGCAACGAGTGCCACTTGCAGCACTAATTTATTATTAGTCATCTATGTTCCAATGCGCACGTATTTGACTTGCCAAGTGCCTGCAATCACAGATAGCAATTGTCTTTTTGCTGCATGAGTAGAGAACAAACTAGCAAGGACACTAGGAAAGCACCAAATTTATCAAACAGAAAAGGGTATGCAAATAACCTCCAGGGACTGCACTCTTTTGTTTAGTGCTCAGATAACAGACGTTCAACTAGGACTCGGCTAAAGATCCTTTGAACACAACTGAAATTCAAGTTAATAGTTAAGAAAAGTTTTTCTTACAGTGGTGGTATGCGTGTAGAAGAATTGCTATCAACCTTACAAGAGAGAAGTAATTAAATTACTCGATAGCCTTTGGTTTCATATTGGTTCTACACATGCTGTAGAAATCCAGTACAAGCTAATTTAAATGTTTTGAATTTTAAGAATTTTCAACTCTTTCTTGAAGAAGTTCGTGTGATCTTCTACAGTGCACTTTGATTTAAACTGTTGAAAGTTGAACTGAGATAATGTGGATAATGAAAGGCCAATGATGACAACGATATCTCCGATTTGATCCCATATTATGGCCATTGTCAATCCTTGTAGCGAACTATATATGCTAACATTTTATATGATGCAATTTCATTTTCGATGATGCATGTCCTCCTTGAAGGATGGCAACGGAAAAGGGACACCGGAGTACTACTGATTCTGGTGCTTAAACTTCAAACGTAGTTAATAATCACATTAACCTCGCATTCTGTGCTGTTTGCAAGGTTGTGAAAATTGGACCGGACCAGCTATTCGGACAGGAATTGAACATCAGTCATTAAACTGATAAATTGATTAATTAGAAGAGAATTAATCACATATTTGAAAGACTTTGCAAACCGCTGTTCCCCATATTTTATTGTTGTTGGTTTTGAAAGTCCATCCATGACCCACCTGCACAAAATGCCACTAGTCCAAACTCTCTGTAACCATTTTCCATGCCAAAGTCAGCCCTGTCCGCGTTTGTTAATAACCATTTTTCGCTGAATTTCTTTTCGCTCAGCAGTCAGCACAGAGCGAGTATGCCAATTTGAACGTCTTCTATAAATATTTGTCTTCATTTTCATCCAACTTGATTTAGCACGAGGGCCTACATTGGAGTCCTGCACATAACTTCCAATGCAACGTTAAATTGCAGCACATTTTAGTCCACAAAACTATCTCTTCTACTGGTCGCAATTCCGGCACTTGGATTCCACCTCTTCCCCTCTTTAATTAAAATCAACGAGTCATCGGTTTTATCACTTTCATGTTTGTGTTGAAAATATTTTATTTATTTTATGGGAAAAAGGTAAATCAAGCAAAAACTAGCAACAATCAACATATGTATACAGCTAAATAGGCAGCCAATAAAACATATAACGCAATCTATCTTGTAGAAAATGAGGTAAGAAAATGAAATAAATCGGTATAAAAGCCAAGCCGGACTACTACAGCTGAGAAAGAAATAAAGGCAGAGCCAAGCGAAAAAAAAGCAGCCTGTGTGAACAATGCTGCTGCTTTCTGACGTTTCCAGGACTCAGTTTAAAGCTCGAGTAGACCCCCACTTCACCGGCCATCACTATCCAACCAAATCGAGGAGTGGGAGTCTGCTTCTCGCATACACCTTCAATTCAGTTCAGCCCCATAACTAATTTTTTGTTTTGCTGATCCTTTTTACCCATTGGATAAGCAGAAGGCCACAAGTATAAACACGAACTATGCACTCTTATTCTTTACTAATCCTTGATTCTATATTTTCTTTAAAATTGAAGACCGGCCGTTTAGCTAGTGTAACAAAAAAATGATTCCTAATTTTTGTTGTAGCCCCCCTAATTATGCTCTTTTTCTTTTTACTTTAGTATCAATCAAGGTAAAACAGAGCTTCTTTGAGCATTAAAGTAACCTTTAGTGACGATGGTTTCTTTTAAGTCTTCAAATTGAAAAGGGAGTTCTTTTGGGTATGAAACAATCTTTAGTGTTCAGTTCTTTATCTGCTTGAGAATTGAGATGGAGTTAAGCCACAGTGTTGAATAGTTTCTTTAGTGCAACAAATGAAGGCAAGTTTTTCTTTCAGATTTTTCTCTTTTGTCATTTCATTTCTGTATTGATTCTTGGGAGGGTGGATTTGAAGACCTCTTTATAAACAATTAATAGCATTTGTGAAAGCATCGAGTGCTGAAGAAATTGTCTGCTGCCAAATCATTGAGCATTTTAACTAGCATATAAATGTTTATCTACTGAAATGAAAGGAACTAAAAGGGAAGCCCTTTATGCTTTGCAGTCCTCTTTAAGCTCAAGGAATGATAACTAAACTCTATCTGCAGGTATGAACCAGGCTGGACCGGTAGATTGTGTTGTTCGAGCTGTCAACTCCAGCCATTTGCTTCTTCACCCTGTACTTTACGAGAAAGGTGCTTTGACAGAATGTTTCAGAGCTAAACATTTGAAAATCTCTCTGTCCCAGTCTATATCTCTACCTCTGAAAATTCTTGGTGCAGCATTAGGACACTTTTTGTATGATTTGCACAAGGACTGTAAATCCACGTTCCTTTTCCATTAGCTGATATGACACACTTTATTTTTGAATGCCTGAGGCAGAGTTAACATTGATTCACATATTCTCGGTGAAATTGCAGTGAGATGGGCCTTCTACCTCCTGTACTGGATGACTATCAAGTGAAGATTACCACACAAAAGAGAAACTCCAGCCCTCTGAAACTCTTTATTTCCAGTTTGTTAAAATCTTCTGAAGCGTAGTCCCATGCTTGCCTGTACTATCTTGAGCTTCATCTCCAGGTTCTTGTTTGTCTTTTTTTCTCTCATTACTGATCCCTTGACCCTGTTTATTTTTCTATCCATAACTTCATTAATATTGATCTCTCTCAGCCCAAAGTTGCAGGTTGGAGATAGTTCGTGTTAGACCATATGTTTGAATTCCATTACCATATCTGCACAATTCTATGCACAAGCATGGGATCCTTATGCCCATATTCCAATCGTGTTTGCATATGTAAATTTCTTTTTCCCTTTTCAATGCGTATTCATACTTTTTAGTTGAACTGCAATAAGATTAATTGGCATAATTTATAAATGTTCAAAAATTTAGTGTCAAAGAACACACAATTATTTTCTACAGAAACTCAAAAACCCAATTTTCTGATGTAACCCTCAAAAAAGGTCAAAAGTCCATTTGAAGTTTTGGAAATAAATGACACCTCTATTTGAGGCTATTATGTGTTGTTTGAACTGGTTTTGAGAGCTTAATATTACCATTGTGAACTACCTAGTCACTTCTGACTTCTGCGTACTTCATTGTTCCATCAATTTTATGTCGAAAGTAGCATGGTGTTTATATGGAAGCTCCAAACACCACTGGAACTTAAAGTGACATAGGATACTATGAAACATTTATTGATGAAGTCCATGTGGAGCCCTAAGGCATGCTGAAGGCATTCAAACATTTGTTGGAACCGGCAGCAGTTGACTATCAGATGTATCAAAGTTGTTGTTTCTGACATCTTATCCCACACAGCGTGGGCCTTCCCATTGATGTGTCCCTGCAATAGAAAGCAAAATTATTTATATTGGTCATGTTGTCCCTCAGATTAGTTTTTGGTATACATGTGTCATGCCAGCACAAAATTGCCCGTGCTTAACTAAACTTGTCTGTCATGGGGTAATACCTGTGTCATTGTCTGGTCAGACTGGTTTCATGAATTTAGAGTAAGAATTTTATTTTTTATATTTTATTTTTTATTGTTTGTTGTTGTTCTTGTGGAAGAGTAGCAATAGAATCATATACCTTGACCATGTGTCCTTGTAACTTGTTTTAGCTATGACAAAAGAGTTTCTTAAATAAGAAATATCGAAATGCCATAACATAAGACTCTAGTATGTGAGACTCAGATGCTATTTATCCTTGGCTATCTATCTTGTTGGGTTGGCAAGTGGTAAAACTGCCTCGTTATGTAGCTTTGTTTTTTCATCACCAGGTAATAGACAATGTTTGAAACTGAATCTGTCCTGTGCTTAAATTGCCTGATTTTTTCTCTTTATGGGAAGATAAATATGAAGATGGGTGTTGTTTTCAATCCTAAGGCATTGAAACTCTTCATCACAAAGTTATTTATTTATTTTTTTGTGTATTATTGGTTGATAAAGGAACATAACTTTCCAAAGCCCAAAATGAAGACTGCTGGTATGGCTAGAATTATTGGGTTTGGATTGGGGATGAGCTTTTTTGACATAATTGACCAATCTTCACTTTATAAATGAGATTGCCTAATAGTGAATTCATATCATACCACCCTTTCAAGGTTTAGATGATTTGCTAGTGGTGCATGTTATAATCACTGTTGATGTCATTTGGCATATTGAGTAAGCTTTTAGTAATCACTTGAGGTAGGAGTTTGGTAGTTAGTCAGCATTTTTCCCCCATTTCGACTGGAGTTCAAATTCTTAGAGTATCACTCCTCCAAAAAATATATGGGCATTTGGATTATTAGAATCTAGATTCAATATGTCATCATTAGACATGGGGGAAGTCCATTCGACTCGACTATTGTGAGGGTAGTGGGTCCTCTCTATAGGGGATGGTTAAATCACAATAGTAATATATGACTTCCTGGATAGTGGGTCTCTATAGGATGTATATCTAAATTTATTCACATAGCTGGATTCTATTAGATATGTATCTTGCTCTTGCTGTAGTTGATTTCTTCATTGAATAGTCAAAGGTGTTACACGTGCTTTGCCTTCTGTGTCACATACTTGATTTTTGTTTGTCTACAGGAGCTTAATTAAGAAGAAATGTTTGCTTAGGTGTACCTCTTTGTGAGTGTTAAGTCCTTGAATTGAGAAGTGATTTAGTTAAGTAACATGTAGGTAGTGAGAGATTGGTACCTGGACATAGCATTGCCCTCTTTGTATTTAGTTGTTTGGAAAGCAAGACTAAAAGCATATTTGTATGGCTGTCTTTTTTTTTGTCATTCTCTATGAATATTTTTGCTTTTGAAGATCAAAGTAGAAAGTTTGCAACTATGCTATTTTGCTTTATGACTAAGCTAAAGTAGGTTCAAAGTATGTTGTAGACTTGTTTGTGCTTCTTATTTCACCCTGTTGACTGATAACACTATTGTTTCCAAGATTTAGCCTAGGATGCCTCTATGGTACTTTAAATAGTACATGAGGTTTTATTTTTTAAAATGTTGCAATAATGATGTATTTGTTCTATTTTCAGGTTTAATAGAAGAGAAGAATTTTTTTATTCTTTAAAATGTATTACCTCAAAACTTGTGGACGTTAACAACTATTCCTCTTCTTTATTGTTTTTCCCATTCATTATCTGATTTCTTTCAACAAATCATTCTTAACCTAAGAGTTTAACATTTATTACTCATTCATATGGGTGGCCTTTAATATTCCCTTATACGAGTCTACTAAATCAATGCATAATTGCTTTCTCACATTTCAATATTAGTGCTTTTAGTAAGGCAGTTTTTAATACTTCCTTTTGGTTTTTGTAGATTACCTCTACTCTTTTTTTGTTTCTCATTATTAAATCTATATCATTTGCTCTAAATAAATTGTTTGATAATGCATTTATTTTATTTTCACAATGCTTTATATGAAAAATTACTTTTTGTATACATTTAAACTAACTCTTTCTCATATTTCATTTTCTCGAACAATATTTTTCAGCTTTTAATGAATAATGTTCTTTGGACTGTGACTTACAATGTTGGTTAAAATATTGTCTCCTCCATCTGTAAAGGGCAATTTGTTGGACAATGGAGTGTGGGAAAAAAAAAACAATAAATTAGGATTATAGTTTACAAGTTTAGCAATGTTAGGTATAATATTTGTTGTTATTATTATATAGATCTTTTATAAGAAATGTCTAAATATTAGTTAACAAATAGTGTTTTCATTATCTACCTTAGATGTTGCTAAATCATGAGGTAGTGTGATTCACAGATATGCGTTTGTCAGACTTAGGAAGCCCCCATTACTTCAGCATGCTTGACTTATAGGTTTGGCTACTGAATGCAGCCTTGTAATAAAAAAAATAATAAGGGCAAGCTTTTCTCATATTTGATTTCTATCATTTTAAGTGCATTTGTCTTATGCAAAAGCTTAGCAAGGGAACAAGGTGAAATGACAAAACCTAATGTCTACTAAAAATACCTCACACCCACTTTCTACAAATATTCATGGCTTGTATATATTTTATTTGACCTTTTGTGCCTTCCATTAATTTTCATTTTAGTATATCAAAGTGTTGGTCAAGGCCTTAAGGGAACTGTTGTTGCCTTAGATTTGATTAGAATTTTTAAATTTGTTTAGGAGATAAGGATAAAACAATTTCTTGAGATTCATGTATGTTCTTCGTGTTGGGGTCACATAGACCAAGGATTCTATTGAAGACCTTAATGATGTTATGAGAGACTTTACTCTGATTACTTGAGCTTTTTGCCCCATCATCTTATGAATTTGGTGTATGGTATGGGTGAGTCTAATCATACGGAGGACCTTAAGGACAAAAAGGGAGCTGATTTAACAAAAAATGTAGAGATCAATTTTTTGTGATGAATAAAGTTTCCCTGTTTGATTGTTTTGCCTCTTAAGTTTTTCCCATTTGTGTAGGAGTTTGAGTTTATAAATGTATATTTCCTTTTTCCAAAGATGCTCTTTTACCTTAGGTATGTACTTTGTATGTGTTTTAAGCGTGGACACAGTTTTGTGTTTCTGGTTCATTCTAGAAGTTGGTTGTATTTCATCCAGTGTAGTCTGATTCTTGGGAGGACAAATTTGAAGAACTCTTCATAAACAATCAATAGCATTTATGAAAGCATCAGATGTTGAAAAAAAATGTCATTGAGCATTCAGTTAGCATACAAATGTTTATCTACAAAAATAAAAAAAAAATAAAAGGGAAGCCTTTTTATGCTCTACAATCCTCTTGAAACTCAAAGGAAATGATATCTAAACTCTATCTGCAGTTATGAACCAAGCTAGACTGGCAAATTCTATTGTTCGAGCTGTCAACTCTTGCCATTTGCTTCTTCACTCTGTATTGTGTGGATGAGTTGCTTGGACAAAATGATGCAGAACTAAACATTGCAAAATCTCTTGTCCCCTCTATCTTTAAGAGTGCCTGGTGCAGCATTAACAGGTGGAAGCACTCATTTTCAACGAACTGCGAAAGATAATAAATCCATGTTCCATTTCCATTAGCTTATATGGCACACTTTATTTTTGAAAGTCTAAGACAGTGTTTGACCTTTTATTTACATATTATGGGTGACATTGTAGTGAGAGGGCCTCCAAACTCTTGAACTAGATGACTACCAAGTGAAGATTACTACATAAGAAGGGTAAACTCTTTAGTCATCTGAAATCCATTATTTCCAGTTTATTAAAATCTTCATACATGCAGTCTCGTGCTTGCCCATACTATCTTGGGCTTCATCTCCAATTTCTTGTTTAGGTTATTCTCTCATTCTTGATCCTCTGACCCTATATATTTGTGTGTGCATAATTTAATAAAATTGATCTCTCTCAGCTGGAGTTGCAAGTTGGATACAATTAAGATTAGTCCTTAATTTTGAATTCTGGTACCATATCTACCCAATATTATGCACAAGCATGGAATCCTTTCTCTTCTTGCTTCCAAGGTTACTCTCATACTCATTTTAGTCATGTTTCCATCTGTAAATTTCTCTAACATTCTCTTTTCAATGCTTGTTCTTGCTTGAATAGTTGTAGCGCAATGAGATTAATTTTTATAATTCATAAAAGTTCAAAAAATTAGCATCAAAGCAAACACAATTATTTTTTGTAGAAATTCAAACACATAGTTTTCCAATGTAACCTCTGAAAGAAGTCAAAAGTCCATTTGCATTTTTTGAAATGAATGAAACCTTTATTTGATATCCATTACTCATTGTTTGAACAGTTTTTTGGTTTCTTTTGTTTCTCATTATTGAATTTATATCGATTGTTTTAAATAAATTGTTTGATAATGCTTTTATTTTTTTCTCATAATGCTTTATATAAAAAATTATTTTTTGTAAATATTTAAGTTAGTTTAAATTTTTCTCAGATTTTATTTTTTCGAATAATATTTTTCAGCTTCTAATGAATTATGTTCTTTGGATTATGACTTATAATGTCAGTCAAAATATTGCCTCCTCTATATGCAAGGTGCAATTGTCTAAATTAATCACAACCTTGCCTTAACTTTTATAAGAAATGTCTAAATATTAGTTAACAAATAATGTTTTTATTGTCTAGCTTAGATGCTGCTAAATCATACGGTAGCTTAGATGATGCTAAATTAATTACAACCTTACCTTAACTTTAACATTAAAGTACAACCAAAACATCACAACAAAAAACAAATTATGAAGCTTGATTAGCAAGATATCCTCTACTGCAATTCTAGATGGCACTGCATAACGACAAATTCTTAAGATCCATGAGTTGGCTTGAACAACAAGGAAGCTAGGTTTTCCAACATATACCATATCTGCCTAATACTATGCACAAGCATGGAATGCTTTCTTTTTTGCTTCCAAGGGTTACCCTTATACTCAATTCAATCATGTTTCCATTGGTAAATTTCTCTAACTCTCTTTTTAATGCATGTTCATACTCAAATAGTTGTAGTGCAATGAGATTTGTTAATATAATTCATAAAAGTTAAAAAAAAAAACCAGTATCAAAGTAAACACAATTATTTTCTGCAGAAACTCAATAGTAAAGTTTTCTAATGTAACCCCCAAAAGAAATCAAAAGTCCATTTGTAGTTTTCAAAATGAATGACAATTCTATTTGATGCCCATTATCCCTTGTTGGAACAATTTTTGGGAACTTAATATCACATTTTGGGCTACCTAGTTGCTTCTAACTTCAACATACTACATTGTTCATGAATTTTAAGTGGAAAGTAGTATTATGTTTATATGTAAGATTCAAATACCACTAAACTTGCCCAAAGTGATGTAGGATATTTTTCACTCATTTACTGACGCGCAGTCTATAAGAAGCCCTGAGGCATGCTTGACACGTTCAAATATTTGTAGGAATTGGCAATGATTGACTAGTAATCCATGCTAAACTTCCCCTTATCTACTTCAATCAAGCTTGCATATGTTCCAAAAATTTTTCTTTTCTTTATTCTTATTTTGATTTATTTTGTACTCCTCTCTTGGCAAGACACTACAATAGTTTACTTAGTAAGTTATAATTTCTTCTACAACACGTTAGTATCTTTTAAAGGCTTTTTGCAAAGGCTATTATTTATGAGAGTTGCTAGTTGCTCATTCAATGGATTTTTGTTAGAACTTAAGGATAGAAATATTGATGTTATATCTTTTTGCTATATTCTTTTTCTCTTGTCTTTTGAAGATCTTGATGGTGCCACCATTTTGCTACCATATTTCCATTACTGTAAGTCTGTAGAGATTTCCCTCCACAACTTGAAAGTTGGTCATGGCAGTTAAGGGTTGTTTCTCCTTCAAGAAGCTTTTTCACATTTTGAAATATCATTAGCCTCCAAATCAAGCAAATCAATCATTATGTGACAAATTAAGTGACTGATGATTATTCCAATTCAAATTTCAATTTGAAATTTAAGTTGTAAAAATTGCATAATCCTAACATTTTTTTATTTTGAATTTTGAATTCTTGTACTATGTATATATATTATGAAATTGAATCAATGAAAAGGATTTTGTTTTGTCAATCTCAAGCTCCTTTCCTTGTTCCTTGTTCATTGTGTTTCACCTATTTTTGTTTAGTCCAAAAGTAGAAAGTAAATCCATCCTTGGAAGTGAAATCCAATAGTGGTATTAGAGCTTGAAGGTCCTTGTGCCAACTAATTTTAGTGAGTTAAAGAGAGTTCAAGCACATAAAAACACAGAGTCAATTATCACAGACCCTTACATAAGTTCAACTAACTTCTCTCCTCCCTCACCTTCAAAATTCACTGGTGAAAATTACACTCAGTGGACTATTATGATGAAAGCCTACCTAAGAGCCTTTGACCTTTGGGAAGTTACTAAAAAGGGGTCTAAATTTTTCTCTTTACCACCAAACCTTATAGTGGCTCAATTGAAGCATCACAATGAGCAAGTCTCTAAGCAATACAAGGCTTTGATTTGTATTCACTCATCGATCACAGAAACCATCTTTAATAGGATAATAACATGTGACACAATAAAAGAAGCTTGGGATAGATTGAAAGAGGAATTTGGTGGTAACTCTAAGACTAGAACCATGCAACTCAATCTTAGGAGAGAGTTTGAGTTGCTGAGAATGAAGGATACTGAACTATGAAGGACTATAGTGACAAGTTGCTAAAAGTGGTCAATCAAATAAGGATGATGGGAGAAAACTTTCCAAATAAAAACATAGTCCAAAAGGTCCTTGTGAGCATTCCAGAGAGGTTTGAATCCAAAATCCCCTCTTTAGAGGACTCCAAGGATCTTAATGCTATTTCCTTAGGTGAACTTATTAGTGCCCTTTAAGCTGAAGAACAAAAGAGACTTTTAAGGCAAGAAAACACAATTGAGAAAGCTTTTGCAAGCTTCTTACAAACAGAAAAGTCAAAGCCAAAAGAATAAATGGTGGCAAGCAAGTTGGCAAGGAAGCTTAAACTAACAAAGGCACTAACAAAAGACAATATTCACCATGTGAGTATTGCAAAAGAAACAATCACTTGTCTAAGTTCTATTGGAAAAAAATAAACACTATATGCAAGCTTTGTAATAAAAAGGGGCACTCTGAGAGGATTTAAAGAAACAAAGACAAGATGTCTCAACAAAAGCCACAATAATCCAATCAAGAAGCACATGCTGCTTATGAAGACTAGTTTGTAGAAGAGTACTTATTTGTAGCAACTTTAAACACCAGAAAGAGTGCAGTAGGAGTCTGGCTGGTGGACAGTGGATGTATCGACCACATGTCTCCTAAACTTGAAGTCTTCAAAACCCTTGACCAGAATTTCAAGACCAGGGTTATGATTGGCAATGAAGAGTATCTTGATGTGCAAGTTAAAACTCCTACATGTATCAAATGCATCACTAATGTACTTTTATGCCTAATATCAACCAAAATTTACTAAATACTGGGCAGCTACTAGAAAAAAGTTTTTCCCTGGTATTTAGAGATAAAACCTGCATCATTTATGATGATACAAGTGCTCACTTGGTCAATATGCCTATGAATGGAAAAAGCTTCCATCTAGACACAAAGAAATTGTCCCATCTTACTTTACCTATCATGACAGATGATTCAACTTTATGACACAAAAGACTTGGTCAATTTCATTATGTTGAACTTCAAAAGTTACAACAAAAAAAGCTGGTGAATGATTTGCCCCACATAACTCTACCTAATCTTACTCATATATGTAAAACTTGCCAATTAAGGAAGTAGGCTAGACATCCCTTTTTCTCAACTCAGTCTTCTAGAGCTAAAGAGAGGCTAGACCTGATTCACTTAGACCTTCCTATGAGAACTAATTTTCTCAATGGTAGTACCTACTATATCCTATTTATTGATAACTTTTCACTATTGGATTTTCTTTCTTAAAGAGAAGACACAGGTGCCTATTATCTTTCAAAACTTTAAAACCTAGATAGAGAAACAATCTGGATACATGATCAAAGCCATTAGAATAGATAATGACTCAGAATACATCTCTAGTCAATTCAAAGCAATCTGCATCTCTGTTGGCATATAACAATAGCTGACGACTCCTTACTCACCCTAACAAAGTAGGGTGTGTGAAAGGAAAATAAAATAATAATGGAAATGGCTAGATGCTTGATGGCAGAAAAAAAAAATTGGCCTAAGAGGTTTTGGGCTGAAGCTGTAGCAACCTCTGTCTATCTCTTGAACAAGCTACCAACTAAGTCTCTATCTTCTCCGACTCCCTTTGAGGCTTGGTTTGATAACAAGCTTTCTTTAAGTCACCTAAAGGTATTTGCAGCATTTGTTATGCTCTTATGCCTAAAAGCAAAAGAACCAAGTTGGATCATAAAGCCACTCCTGCCATTTTTGTTGGTTACTCAAACACATATACAAATTACATAATCTATGATGTGATTACTAGCAAAATCTCTATTAACAAAGATCTAAAATTCCATGAAAGTGAAAAATGGGATTGGGAACACTCAAAAGTTCAAGTTAAGAAAAGTCAACCCTCATGAGGTTCCAAATACAAGAGTAAGATCATTACTCCTCTGAAGAGGAAGATGTTGATCACTTGCTTGTAAGGGGAACTAGAAGCTTAATGAATGTTTATGAGAGATGTAATGTTACACTCTTTGAACCCTCATCATATCAAGAAGCATCAAACATAGCAAAATGGAGAAAAGTAATGTAGGAGCAGATGGATTCCATTTTCAAAAATGATACTTGGTAACTAGTTTCAAAACTAGATAACAAGAAGTCAATAACAGTCAAATGGATCTACATAATCAAGCTAAATGCTGATGGCTCCATCAACAAACTTAAGGCTAGACTTATGGCAAAGGGCTTTACTCAACAACTTGGTGTAGATTACACTGAAACCTATGCACTTGTTGCTAGATTGGATACTATAAAGCTCCTACTTGCAGTTACAGCACACCAACGCAGGTCTGTACATCAACTGGATGTCAAATCAACATTTTTAAATGATGTACTTCAGAAGGAGATCTATATAGATCAGCCTAAAGGATTCATCAAAAAGGGAGAGGATGACAAAGTTTACCTACTGAAAAAGACTCTTTATGGCCTCAAGTAGGCACCAAGAGCATGGTATACAAGAGTCCACAAGCACTTAGTCAAGCTGGAATTCAACAGGAGTTATAATGATGTAACCCTCTATGTTAGAAAAGAAAGGTCTCATGTTATTTATCTATCTCTTTATATTGATAACCTTATGGTCATTGGAAATGATCTTAAAGGTATACTTCAATTTAAAAAGGATATGAAACATCAATTTGAAATTACTGATCTTAGCAAGATGCATTACTTTCTTGGCTTACAAGTTCACCAATCATAACAAGGGATCTTTGTAAATCAAGTAAAGTATGCACATGTAATGTTGCAAAAGTTTTAGATGGCTAGTTACAAGAGCTCAGCAACACCAATCACTCCTGGAGATAAGATCCAAAAGGAAGATGGTAGCCCCATAACAAATGAAAATAATTACAGAAGCATCATAGGCTGCTTATTGTATTTGTATGCTACAAGACCAAAGATCATGTATGTTGTGAGTTTGTTATCCAGATTCATGCATGCTCCTAAAGAGACACACCTCAAAGTAGCCAAAAGAATACTAAGGTATGTTAAAGGTACCCTTGAGTTTGGAATCATGTTTGAAAGCAGAAAATAAATGGACTTTATTAGGTACTCAAATAGTGACTGGGCAAGGTCACTTGATGACATGAAGAGTACCTCAAGAAATGTGTTTACTTTAGGATATAGGGTTTTCAATTAGAGCTCAAAAAAGCAACCAACTGTGGCATAATCCACAACTGAGTTTGAGTACATTGCAGTAGCCTCAATAGTGAATCAAGCTTTGTGGATTAGAAAGGTACTTACTGATCTAAAGCTAGAGCAAACAAAAGCAACCACTATCTTCTGTGACAGTCAATCCATCATTGCTATATCAAAGAACCCTATGTTACATGAAAGGATTAAACACTTTAAAATCAAGCTTTATTTCATCAAAGAAGCTCAAGAGAATGGTGATGTAAACTTAACTTACTGTAACACCAAAGATCAAATGGCAGATATTTTAACTATATGCCTACAAAGACTAAGGTTTGAAGAGCTAACAAGGAAACTAAGTCTATAAAATTATGGCACCAAGGAGGAGTGAAAATCCTAATGGTGCCACCATTTTGTTGCCATATTTCCATTACTACAAGTCTACAGAGATTTCTCTCCATAACTTGAAAGATGGTTATGACAGTTAAGGGTTATTTCCCCTTCTAGAAGCTTTTTCACATTTTGATATATCATTAGCCTCTAAATCAAGCAAATTAGTCATTATGTGACAACTTAAGTGACTAATAATTATTCCAATTCAAATTTCAATTTGAAATTTAAGTTGTAAAAGTTGCATAATTCCAACAATTTTTTATTTTGAATTTTGAGTTCTTATACTATGATATATATTATGAAACTGAATCAATGAGAAGGATCTTCTTCTGTCAATCTCAAACTCCTTTCCTTACTCCTTATTCCTTGTGTTTCACCTATCTCTATTTAGTCCAAAAGCAGAAAGTAAACATATCTTTGGAAGTGAAAACTAACATCTTCCTCATATTTCCTTCTCATTTCTTTTCCTCTCTAGATCCCTAAAAATTGAGTGTCATTAATGCTTGACATCCCTCCATTTTCAATAAATAAGTTTTACTAAACTACCAACCCAACCGTAGCTTGGATTGCTTTCCTGGCTATATGTAGAAAATTGTTTGGAAGCATCAAGGGAACCAATATTAAGTTGTGTAGGGTAAGTGTTTGTTTTGAATGATCATGTACCTATATTTATAATTGTTTGTTTTCTTGTACGATAGTCTCTTCTTATTCAATGTCTGCAAGTTTCTTGGTATAGATTTCAACAAGCTCATTCTTGTTTTATTTCCTTGTAAATTTCTAAGTGTGTTGTTTCTAGTTATCAACTCCTTCCACTCTTTTCTTTACAAGGGCCTTTATGACAGATACTAAACATTCCAAAGGCTGGTCTCTGAGACTCTCTCTCTCTCTCTCTCTCTCTCTCTAACACACGTACATGCACACACAAAGGGTTGTGGTCAATTATAAATCTCTCCTTTTTTTTTTTTTTTTTTTTCTCCTTTTTCCAATAATTTGTTGACAAACCTATAGTTTTCCATTTTCAATTTTTTAATGGGATACATTATAATCTATTATACCATAATAATAGTTTTTCATTCTCTTGTGAGAGTTTTTTTTTTTTTTTGTAATTTTAAAGTTTCAACTTTGATTTTTTTTTTTTGGTTTTGGGTTTTGTTAATTGTTGCAAAGGATACAAAAATGGAACCAATCAACAATTCAATACCATTCTTTCTGTCTCCCCCCATGTCAGTATGCTTGCTTGGCTTTTAGGTCTTTCTTTCTTTGGTTTAACCTTTTCTTTTTCTTATTGATTCTTAAGTTTGTTTTTAGTCAAATATTTCTGAGTTTTCACTTAGTTAATATCTACACTTTAAGATGAAGGCAAGAAGGTAGCAAAAAAATCACACTAAATTTAATTTATTAGTTCATTAAGGGTATTTAGACATTATATTTATTAGTATATAAGTTTAGAAAAAGAAAAATATTAAGTTTAAAATGAAAATTTAAAACTTTATACAATTAATTTTGTTGATTTGGTGGTAAAAGTATTCAAATACAAGGAATGATGTGAAATTGTCGATGTTTTAAATTTACTTTCTCAAAAGAATTGTTACATTGTTCCAATCTCGCTATTGTGTACAACTCTTCTTTCACCCCCTCTCTCAGTTAAAAGGAAAATGCATGTCAAGTCCATGGAGCAAAAAGGAGATTGTTTTCCATAATGTTGGTGCTTGCTGCTTATATACAACTAAATAAAAACAAACTACTTATGTAGGGCTGTTGGGTCAAAGTTTTGACAAGCGTCTCACAATCAATTTAAAGGATTGTCTTAGTTTGAAAAAATATAACATTTTTGAATTATGACAAATATTAATTTTAGTGGACTCTCTTTTTATATATTTTTTTTATGTTTCAAAAAAAGAAGCACAAAAAAAAATATTATTTTGTTCATTGTCATATTCATTGTTTATTTGTAAAAGTATGCTCATCACTTCCAAAAAGAAATTCATGTTATTGTGGAGTTTGAAAAAAACAATATATATGTTGTATTGTTCTTTTTTCATCAAAGGGATTATTTCTTATATCTTTCATCTCAAATGTTTATCATTTTAATTGATCGAGTGATGTTAAACAATATAGGGAGTTTTTATTTATAATTCATATATATAACTCTTTAGATAGTATATTCTAAGGTTGACATGTTATTAAATATAAATAGTTAATAAATACAAAAAGGAGAAATGCATAAACAAATATCTCTATACTAGGCACAAGGCTGCCAAGCTCTGTACTTGGACAACATGGGAAGATTGTCCACAATAAAATAAAAACATTTGTTAATGCATTCCCTAACAAAGTAAAACCATGCTCGTCGCCAACGTGGGTTTATGTATAAAACTGCGACCATTCCAAGTAGCATCACGCTATAAGATGCTAGAAAGCTTGGATAAAATGCATCCATGTTTATCCATCCAGTTTCTTCTTCATTTGTATTCTCAGATGATGATGGAGATGAGTGTGCGTTGCAACTTTTATTTAGTGGGAGTCCACACAACAAAGGATTATCCTCATAGCTTCTACTTTCAAATGTTGCAAATTGTGCAACCATCTCTGGGGTCTTTCCAGACAAATTATTGTGTGCTACAGTGAAAACAGCTAGTTGGTACAGTTGAGTAAGTTGAGGAGGAATTTCCCCGTTTAAGTTGTTGCATGAAAGATCCAAGCTCTCAATTCCCTTTAAGTTTGAAAAAGTTGATGGGATTGGCCCTGTGAAGCTGTTGTGGGATAAGTTTAGTGCCTTAATAGTGCTGAGGTTTCCGAGTTCTGGTGGAATCTTTCCTGTCAAATTGTTGCAAGAAAGATCAATTCCAGACATGTAGGAGAGAAGTCTTCCTTTGTAAGAGTAATAAAAAGTCTTTGTTGTGAACTCCACATGTGGTTGAAAAGTGAAAGCCCAAAAAGTTGAAACACTTTCCCAAGAACTTTCAGAGGTATGTGTTCTATCCCAACTACTTCCAGATCTCAGACATGGGAGAATGTGACCAGATAGATGGTTGTGAGAAAAATCTATCAAACTTATTTTCTCCAACTTGCACAACTGAATTGGGATTTCACCTTCAATGTAATTATTATCCAAAAGCAAATAACTAAGGTTAGAAAATGTATCAATCCATTTTGGAATGTTGCCAATAAAATAATTATGGCCAAGATCCAACATCTCCAAATTAGAGCTGTTATAGAATGTCTTTTCCAGTGGCCCTTGCAATCTATTCTTAGATAAAAAAACTAATTTAATACTTGTAGGAAAATTTGAAGGAAGTTTTCCAAAGATTTTATTGTTTGAAAGGTCTAGAACTTGAAGTGCATTCATATTTCCTATCCACTGTGGGAGCCTCCCGTGGATAATGTTGTAACTGAGATCAAGGATAATTAATGAGGAACTATTAAATAAACTATTCGAGATTTGACCTTGCAAACTATTATTTGAGAGCAAGAGAATAGAGCAACGAGTGGCCAACTGCCCAGACACCTCTCCTGATAATCTATTATTAGACAAGTCTAATACTCCCATAAAGCTCATATTACCAAGAGAAGGAGGAATTGTTCCATTGAAATTGTTTCCTGACATATTTAAATACCATAGGCTTGGAAGATATACTCCAATTAATGCTGGAACATGGCCACATAAGCAGTTCTCTGAAATGTCCAAGTCAGATAACATCATATTTGAATGACTTGGCAATTTGTAACGGCTGAAGTTACAAATCTAATTTGATTTTTCTTAAATTTTATATGCATTTAACGAGGATCACATAATGAAATATGTCATATGAAATTAGTTTACTTATATTGGTAAAACACAAATTTTTTACAACTACAATTGTGGTTTAGAAAAAAAAAAAAAAAAAGCAAGATGACTAAAGACCATTCAATTTTTGTAATACCCAAACCATTAATTAGAATATTATTATGATGTTGTAACGATAGATAAATTTGTACAATTTAAAAGATTAAAAAAATTAATTTATATAATTATATTTTTTTTTTTTTAATTATATCACCGTTTTTCACTATTAGATCTCATAAAATACTTTTCGTTACACGCTGAAGGTGCCATCGGGCTAACTTTATATAATATGAAGCTGCAGCATACAGCCGAGACATGCAAGTCTCTCTCTCTCTGTCTTTTTTCTTCAAAAAAAAAACAACAAATGTGTATATATATAATTTTTTTTATTTATATTATGAGTTACATAAAAAAAAATATAAATTTTTTATTTTTATAAATCTCATATTATTATTTTTAATATATACTTTTTTAAATTAAAATTTCAAATTTTTAAGAAAAAAATCTAAATTTTTTAACTATCAGCAATAATATCCTTATATATATATATATATACATGAGAAATGTTGAATGATTTTGAAATGTTTTGGTATAAATTATATATATATATATATTGAAATTAAAAAAAAAAAATATATGATATGATTTAATTTTTAAAATTTTAAAATTAATCTAATTATTTAATTTAAGTTTAAATTTAATATTTATTTAATAAATAATTTGTAATTTTTTTTAATATTTTAATAAAATTATAATTTTAATAAGCATTTGATTAAATTAATTTATTCTATTATAATATAAAAATATATATATATAATTTATTCAATTTGTATTAATAATTTTTTTTCACATATATTTAAAATTGGTGCAATACAATTATTTATAATTAAGAAAAAAATAAAAAAAGAAAAATAATTTTTATATAATAAGAAAAATTTTAAATTCTTTCTTTATTTTTTAGCATATTTTATTATTTTTTTTCTCTCATTATATTTATATGTGATTATATCTCTAAATTTAAGTTTTTACTATTTTTAATCTTTTATTTTAACTTTTTTCTACTATTCAACAAATCACAACTATAAGTAATTTTTTGTTATTTCTATACTTTTATTTATTTTCTTTTTCAACATTAGATTTTAAGATTGTTACATTTATTCTTCTTCCTTTTCATTTAACTTATAAATGACATGAAAGAAACTTACTATTAACTTTTACAAAATTGTGTTTGCAACATTAATTTTTTTGTTATTTACATTGACTCTACTATATTATTTAACATTTATATTTAAATATATAGTTTTTATTTTGTAATAATATAATAATTAAAATTTATTTTATCATCTAATATAATTTATATTAAAACTCTTCAAAATTTAATTCTTTTATATTTTTCTCTTTTTTTTTTTTTCAAAAAAAAAACATATTATACTAAATTCTCTATCTATTTTTATAAAAAAAAGGAAAAAATCTATCTATTCTCATAAAAAGGAAAAAAAGGAAAAAAAAATCCTCCTTAATTTTTATTTTTATTTTTTTAAAAAAATTACTAAATTAACTATTTTTATTTAAGAAAGAAAAAAATACCCCAAATTCTCTTTTTCATTTTCTTAAAGAAAAAAGAATAAAAAATATATATATTTTTTTTTTTTTTTTTTTTTTTTATTTTCTTAAATCAAAATATGTATTTTTTTAATAAAATATAATTTAAAATATATTTTTAATTAATATTTTATCTTAAATATGTATATTATTCATCTATAAATTGTCAATGTAATTATCATATAGAGCCTCGTATAGGTGTTTTAAGCATTGATTGATAAATAAATAATATTTATTTTTTGGGCACATGGTAATAAAATAATATTCTCAACTTGTCCTATACATACAACAAACTTAATCTCCGAGTATCACGCCAATAATTCCATTAAGACATGAGGGTGATAACAAATATATATGCACTAATAATTAAATTAATAATAAAAAATGATAAAGATTAATTAATAAAACAAAATAATAGGAGATTTGATTAGTTTTAATTTTTAAATACTAAATAAATTATCCAATCTTTGGTTATCACCACTCCATATATGATGGGAAGTCATCTCGAGTACAGTATTATTCACTGATGCCCATTGGAGTGGTAACACCTCCACTCTATATATGACGGACAGTCAGGAGAGAAATAACTAATTATAAGCCATCTGGAGTACAGTATCAATCTTTGATGACCAACAGGGTGTTGACAACTACAGTTTCTCTGACTCCTTTGCGACGTTTGTTTTGGATTTGGATTGAAACCATACAGAGGTGATGTTAACGTACAAGCTAGCCATGGGCTATGGGGCGAGAAGTGATGTACGTTTGACAAATTGGAACCATATCACTTCTAGGGGGGAAAAAAAGTCGTGACCTGTGGGGTTTCGAGGGCGTAGCTTATGCTATTAAAGCACAAGCAACACTCAAATGTTAGAAATGAAATTTAGAGAATCGTTGAAAAATGACAATATGCACAAATGTCAAAAAGTAAAATCTGGAAGGGGTCTAGATACAATAGTTTGACTTGTTACATGTTGATAATGTCTAAAATTGAAAATTATATATTCTATAAAAGTGTTGAGTGATCCATATATTCAGTACGGTGACTTCATACTATTGCAAGAATAGGTTGCCTGCATATTTCATCACATGCCCCCAGTGAGTCGGTAGGTGGCCATGTTATGGGTGAGTGGGTGGCGTGTCACTTGCAAGAGAAGTGCACATATTTTTTTCTTAGCATACAATTGTTGAACTGTTGTACTTCAACTGCACGCTTGACCTAAAATTACAAATCAATCCTATATTCAAGGACAAACATGATCAGTATGAAATATATCTTTCCCAAAAATAATCGAGAAATAGAAGTTATATTGAAACCCCATTATAAAGGAGGTTCAGTATCAATTGTTGAAGTGCTAATGCGAAATAGGCTAGAGCAGCTATAGACGCGGAGCAAAAGGCTTGAAATGACATCAAGAGCCGAAGAAAAATTATAGCCAGGAACGTGAGACATTGCAATGAACAAAACACGTGGATCTTCAGGAATCTCCCAATTTTGACCTTCCATCGGCTGTTGTAGTGCTTGTTCGCGCTATCTGCTTCGGTTTCTTCATTGTTTTGCGAGAATATGAAGCATAGAAGATATTTCAGAATCGCAAATCCGTGAAGTTTGGAGATGATTGTCAAGGCAATTTGATAATGACTCTAAAAGGCCTAGAACATATCGCTGCCTTGACGAGGCGCACTGGACCTATGTCCAGCTTGGAAATTAGCTTCCAAAACAGACTGCAAAGATCTCTGACATAGCTTGGATCACCACAACATCCCTCTTTCCCTGAATTGGTGTCATCGGTTTGATCCTCTGTAGCCTCGGTGATCTCCAATGGAGCTTCCACGTTAGGCACGATTGTGTCGTACAAATAGTCTACAGGTGAGCAGATTGAGAAACCTAGATCTGTGGGGTGTCATGGTCCCTCTTGAAAAGGGAGATTTCTTTGCTTAGCCCCACCAACATTGAGTTCAGTGTATGAACTGCTATATCCAATGGCGAACATTGAAGTTCCAGCAACTTTCTCAAGACAAACAATGGAATTTGATTCTCAAGCATCACCATGTCTTTCAAGATGGCGTTATGGGCTGATTTCCTCCCTGCATAATCAATCAAATGTGACATTCTTGAGGGAAGTCTTGTTATTGTCACGCCTTTTCTCGTGGCATAGATTTGGAAGAACTCCAGCAAGAACGACCCATCAATTGCCATCATCCAAGCCAAAGTTTCGTTACTTAAATTGAGCAACCTATGATCGGATTTTCGGATCAAGATTGATGAATTCATCGACAATGTCTTGGACTTTAAGCCCTGGGCGGAGTTGTTTTTGAGTCCTTTTGGCCATGGCAATCTTGTAACTCTCGATCTCGTATAGCTCCGGACGCCAATGGTGGTAGGGACCTATTGCAACAAGTTGTGTGGAGTGTAGGAGTCAGGATCACTATTCATCAAAGTCTTGGGAACATTGAAAATGCAGACGGGGATTTCAGTATCGTTTTCGAGCTCCTCCTCAAGGGTTCGGCGGATGTTGGTAATCCACCTGTGCTCGTCGAAGTTTGGAAATGAATTCGAAGGCATTGCATATTGGAAGGTGTACATGATGGATGCGGCGTAGGGAAAACTTATTTGCAATGACAGTTTTTTTGTGCATTAATTGAGGAGAAGGGGCTAGCAATGTGAATGAATGACGTATCTCACTTTGAACAATCAAAATTCAATGTGTCAGACGTAGCAATTTTGCCTATGACGTTGAAAGGTTGAGATCGCATTTCTCGGAAGGCTTACAATCATTTTTTGTGCACGTGCAACATAAGTTAATTTTGAAACATGAAAGAGCTGAAGCGAAAGGCTCGAAGCCTATGTTTGGTAGCCAAGAGACTTCGCTCGTCATTCACATGCAAGAAACGAGAAAATTGAAAATTGGCAAGCCATCACTAGCAGAACTCATACACATCCTCTTGCGTCTCTGATCGTGGACGACAAACGGGACCAGATCATCATCTTGCGGTCTAAAATGATTCCCCCTTCGGCATCACATCAAATCGAGTCGTTCAATTTTTCAATGGCCGATGATCAGTCAAACTTTCATCAATTCAAGAAGCAACATTTTCTTTGACTTCTAACAATCGGCTGTGTATTGCTTACAAGACCCCAAAACAAACAAAAATCACATTTGGCAACAACATTAAAAATAAAAAAACTTTGGAAATTGCACTTTCACTCCTTTATTGGAATGTGATTGTGACGTGTCGCGGTTTGAAGAGACACTTTGGAGTTATCGGTTTGAAGAGCATGCTGCTTTTTGTCAACCTACCTTGTCCTGTATGAAACCTCTTACCTTGCCTTTGGGACAGAAAAAGGAAAAGAGAAAATAAGACAAAAAATAATAATTTGTTGTCTTTGGATAGCAATATTCAAGGTCCCCAAAACTAATACTCAAATTCCAATATCAAGTCCCAGTTAAGAACTTGATTCTATAGCACACAACCAAGCACAATACTAACAAAATCATATTTTATTGTCACATAAAAATTTGAATTAATTCGACATTTTTTTATTGTTTATATTTTAAATAACTTATTAAATATTTTATAATATATACGAATAAAAAAAAATTAATTAAAACTTAATTGCACATTTGTAGCTAAAATCCTAGTAAAGATAGCTGAAAATGAAGCATTTCATAGAGAGGACCCCATTGACCATTATCATTCATGAGCCAAATTTCATAGGACAGCACGGCTATCTTTACCATTAGCCGAAGCACATCACCATTTTAGGTATGCTCGGGCGTGGCCACGACTGCATCAACAATTTCAACTCAATGGGCCGCAACGAGTCTTTGTCCCAGTTCGAAATTCCAAGGTACATTCACGAACGAGAGAGTATTTACTTTTCGCTCGAAAAAGACCTTCGGGCCGCATTATGTTTGGTCGCAATCCACGACAAACGCGTACGTCTTCTCTCAACATTTTCAGTTTCACATTGCCCGTTAGGTAAGACGCGTTGCCGACCGTAAACTTAAATCCCTTTTTGAGGTTTAACACAAAGGAATTTACTTTTTTTTTTTTAGGTAAGCAATTGCATTTGGAAAAAGGAGTGATATAGTTTTAGAGCTAAAATGGAGGAAAAGGCTAAAAAAAAACATTCCTTCGTTGCTCTCACTAGTTTCTCGATGGGAGTCACAGATTTCAGAGTCTGATGTAAGATGTTCTCCTCGGAGAAAGCCACGTTTGATTCTCGACACTGTTCCCACTCCATTTCAGTTCATTCGATAATCCATCTGAAAGGAAAATTAAAAATAAAAAAGAAAAAAGAAAATTATAGAAGCCAGAAATACGTGTGCCGGCTTGCCGACAATACAATGTTCTTATAGACAAACATGTTCCACTAAATTATTCGCAAACAAAGAATATACTCTCTTATATTATCAACATCATAATTCAATTGGTAATTGAATATCTTTTATATTATATTAATTTAAATTAATTATTTATTTTTTTTTAAAATTAAATTTATTAATTTAAATATAAAAATATTTTATTAATATTAAAATTAAATAAAAAATTATATATTTTTAATAATAATTAAATATTAATTTTTTTTAATTTAATAAATAATTTTAATTTAAATTTAAATATATTATAATTTATATACCTATAATTTTTTTTTTTTTTCTTACTTTGAAAAAATAAAAAATAACATGGTAAAAATTTTAGAGACTCAAAGTAGACTTTTATTTGTTAAACCTATGACTACTTAATGAGCTCATTTTACCTAAGCTGCTACCTTTGGGAGAATTCCTGCATTTGTTGCCCTTTGTTGATCAAGAAATAGCGATTCGTAGCTCTTTTAGTTAGGATTCTAGTTGCCGATATTTTCAGTCACAACGAGATAAGCTTGATTGTGAACGGAATTTCCGAACAGAACAAAAACATAGCAGATGAGTCCCGCACTTAGATGTATAGGTTACATTAATAATTTTAGGACAACTAATGAAGAAAGCAATCAATTGGGAGATGAAAGCAATGAATAGCGGCCGGTGGTGGTCATGATAGTCCAATGAAACCCCCAAGAAGGTGTCAAGGTGGCAAAGACGGTTGGAGCAGAGGACATGCATTCAAATGCCGACAACAGGAATGCAGGTGAAGAAAAAAAAAAAGTGTGTTCCCATACACAAGGCTTCTACATTGGTGGGGGTCTGGGGGTAGGTCAAGCGAGTGAAGGAAAAAATCTAATTCCGTGTCCTCCCAAAACATCAAGCCCACGGTATGGGATGGCATCTACTCAAAACAACCAATTTGCAACTATTTGGCTCAGAGTCAGTGTCAAGTTTAGGACTTTAAGTTTAAGTTAGAGAATGACTGCAATCGCAATCACTCAAGCTAGTGTAAGTGACTACCGTGGCCTTTGGGCCATGGGGGAGGTGAGAGGATCACTCCTGACCTCCCTTCACATTCACATTTAAGTACATTTAATTAAACTTTGTCTTTCAACATAAACTTTAAACTTTTTAAAATAATCAAATACTACAGACTCTTTTTTGTATATAATAAATTCATGTCTTCCTTATAAAATCATCAATAAAGGTAAGAAAATACCTATTATTACCATGACACATTTATTAGACCATAAATATCAGAGTGAATAAGTTGGAGTAGTTGTCTTGCATGCCACGTCCTTGTCATAAAAGGGTTGTCTGCTCTATTTAGCAAGAATACATGCTTCACAATTTTGATTAGGATGATGTATCCTAGACAAGCTTGTCACCATGTTTCCTTATTCAAGCAACTTTAAATTGTAAAAATTTAGATGGTCAAAATGAAGATGTCATAACCAAAACTCATCTTTGACAACAACACTTAGACAAGTGTAAATATCAGTGGTAATATCAACTCGGAACATCTGATTCTTTGTTAAGAATGAGTGTACCTCTCCCATCATGAGAGACAGTTATCATGTAACTGCATGTTATAGCCCTTTTCAAGTAATTGACTCAAAATGAGTAGGTTGCTCTTCATGTCTAGTACATAAAATACATATAAGATGTAATTATGATCTCTATTCTTCAACTTGATAAGAATTCTCCTTTTTTCCCATCATTGGAACACTACTATCATTAGCAAACTTGACTATTGAGCAGATTGACTCATCAAGATCAGCAAAGAGCTCCTTTTTCCCACATATATGATTAGTACACCCGGTGTCAAGGAACCAAGTATTGTAGTTTGGTTTTTCAACAGCTGTAGTAACCATCATAAGTGCTTCATTTCCACCATATGAATCTCCCTCTTATGGATAATGAGTTGTCTGATTATACTCTTGAGACCTGCACTCATTAGCATAATGACCATACTTGTGACAAGAGTAACACTCAATGTGAGACTTGTCATGCCTTCCTCTACCACGACCTCTTCCTTGGCCTCGACCTCGACCTCGATCTTTATACGTCTGGTTTGATCTCCTTTAGTCATTGTATTGTTTGTCACCATCTCCATAGTTATTATAGTGACCTCTTTGACTTCTATTGTTGTAATGATTATTACCAAGTTTTTGTCCTCTTTCATGAGAAGAACCTTGTCTTTACTTTGATTGATCACTCTAATTGCTTTTGGTAAGAGCCTGACTTTGAAGTGCTTGCTCCACTGGTTTCTCAATGCGCTTCTCATTCATGTGTTGTTCATGAGCTTGCAACGTGCCTATTAATGCATCAACTAACATATAAGACAAATAATGTGTTTCTTTTATAGCAACCATGATGTGCTGATACTGTGATGTGAGTGTCCGCAAGATCTTTTCAACTTTCACTTGATCATTCAGTTGCTCTCCATAGATTCTCATTTGATTTATTAGGGTAAGTACTCTACTTATATAAGCTGAATCTGATTTTGAAGTTTCCATTTGCAAAAACTCAAACTAACATCGTAAGACTTGCAGTTTCACCTTTTTAACTCTATATGCACCTTAAAATGACGTCGTTAAGATATTTCATATCTTTGATAAAGTTGTTTCTACAATCTTTTCAAAAATTTTATCATTCACTCTCTAGTGGATGAAATAAATTGCCTTTTTATCCTTCTTTTGTAACTCTCGATGAGTAGCTTTCTGTACTTCTGTGACATCTGCTATGAGTTTTATAACTCCATTCTCTACAATACTCAACAGTTCATTATAATCAAATAAAACTTTTATCTACACACTCCATCTATTGTAATTTTTTCCATTCAGAACCAGAACTGAAACAGAAATTGTAACGTTCATATTAAAATTCATAATTTTTCTGATTTGACTCTAATTTTTATTATTTTCAATTTAACCCTCAAACGTTTATTATTTTTAATTTGACCTTTAAACTTTTATTTATAATGTGACCCTTTAGTGCACTTCGCTGTACTTTTCTCTTCTAGATCACCGCCAAACAGATTCTCCGGGAAGCTCTTGAACGACAAGAGGCGGAGAGGCAGAGATCTGGCCTCCCAAATAATCACTGAGAGCTTGCTGTTTACCGGCTCTGCAGGCGGACGGAGTTCCAGGATCAACAGCGATGAGGAAGCCAAAACAGCAGCAACGGCGGCAACAACAGCAGCGGCGGCAGCAGCAACGGCGGCAGCAACGGCGGCAACAACAGCAGAGCGGCAGCAGCGGAGGATCAGATTCGGCGTGTCAGAAGTAATACCAGCACGTGGATCAATCAGGCGCAGTGGGAGGAGTCTCAGAAGGATTTCAACAGGGTGCCTTCCGTCTGGGAACAGGTCCGTGGAGGTCAATTACCGGAATCACGCTTAAACAAGCGCTGAGCGTCTGGGACCGGCCTCTCATGCGGAACGTTTCGAACCGGGGGCTCTGATAACATTTTTAATAATATTATAATTTTATTAATATTCACAGAGATCATAATTTTAAAAAATTTACATTAATAATTAAAAAATATTTATATTAATAATTTTAAATTATATAAATTATATAATTTTATATAAAAATAAATATTTAAATTTATTTAAATAATTAAATTTTAAATTTAATTTAATTTAAATTTTTATTATAATAAATTTTAATTTAAATTAATATTTATAATTTTATAAAAAAATAAATTTAATACTTATACTCTCAAACAAATACTTTATACCATTATAAAAAAATTTTCATAATATTTTTAAAAATATTATATTTTTATTAATATAATAAAACAAAATAATAAATATTTATATAATAATTTTAAAAAAATTTATAATAAATATTAAATTTATTTAAATAATTAAATTTTTTAAATTTAATTTAATTTAAATTTTTATTATAATAAATTTTAATTTAATTTAATTTTTTAATTTAAATTAATATTTATAATTTTATAAAAAAATAAATTTAATACTTATACTTTCAAACAAACACTTTATATTACAGAAAAAAAATTTTGATAATATTTTTAAAAAATATTATATTTTTATTAATAAAATAAAATAATAAATATTTATATAATAATTTTAAAAAATTTATAATAAATATTTAAATTTATTTAAATAATTAAATTTTAAATTTAATTTAATTTAATTATTTTTATTATAATAAATTTTTAATTTAATTTAAACTTTTAAATTAAATTAATATTTATAATTTTATAAAAAAAATAAATTTTAATACTTGTACTTGTTTTTTAAACAAATACTTTATACTACTGTAAAAAAAAAATTCTGATAATATTTTTAAAAATATTATATTTTTTATTAATAAAATAAAATAAAATAATAAATATTTATATAATAATTTTTAAAAAATTTATAATAAATATTTAAATTTATTTAAATAATTAAATTTTAAATTTAATTTAATTTAAATTTTTATTATAATAAATTTTAATTTAAATTAATTTTTAATTTAAATTAATATTTATAATTTTATAAAAAAATAAATTTAATATTTGTACTCTCAAACAAATACTTTATACTACTGTAAAAAAATTCTGATAATATTTTTAAAAATATTATATTTTTATTAATATATAATAAAACAAAATAATAAATATTTATATAATAATTTTAAAAAAATTTAATAAAAATTTAAAATTATTTAAAATAATTAAATTTTAAATTTAATTTAAATTTAATTTAAATTTTTATTATAATAAAATTTTAATTTAATTTAATTAGATTAATATCACAGATTTGATGCATCGACATTAAAGATAATCTACATATTTAAATACGTATTTAAAGATAATCTACGTATGTTTGACACTTGTATCCCCGAGCAACACCTTACAACACTATAAAAAGGGCACCCTGAATTGTCCAATCTAAACCATCAGAAGCCTAAAGATGCAGCTCACATACTTGCTAGCGTTGCTACTTGGAGCAGTGGCTCTAAGCACCACACCCTCTTTTGCTAATTACCATAAACCGTCTGTTTACGAGCCGCCAGAGAAGGAGAAGCCATTCCCTGAACCTAAGCCACCAATTCACGAGCCTCCTAAGAAAGAAAAGCCATTCCCTGAACCCAAAGGTCCCAAACCACCAGTTCACGAGCCTCCAAAGAAAGAGAAGAAATTCCTAGAAGAGCCTCCTAGGAAACAGAACCCATTCCCTGAACCCAAACCGCCAGTTCAAGAGCCCCCTAAGAAAGAGAACCCATTCCCTGAACCCAAAGGTCCCAAGCCACCAGTTCACGAGCCTCCAAAGAAAGAAAAGAAATTCCTAGAAGAACCTCCTAGGAAACAGAACCCATTCCCTGAACCCAAAGGTCCCAAGCCACCAGTTCACGAGCCTCCAAAGAAAGAAAAGAAATTCCTAGAAGAGCCTCCTAGGAAACAGAACCCGTGCCCTGAACCCAAACCACCAGTTCACGAGCCCCCTAAGAAGGAGAAGCCATTCCCTGAACCCAAGCCGCCAGTCCACGAGCCCCCTAAGAAGGAGAAGCCATTCCCTAAACCCAGACACCCAATGCCACCCGGTTATGGACACTACCCAGGGCACCCCCCATCGTCGATCCGCCCAAACAACTGATCTTATGATCTGGAGTTAAACTAGATGTATAAATAGCTACAATAAGTGCTACTGCGACTCGTTATGCTTTGTTATATGTATTGAGAGAGAAATGCTATGTCGTTGCTAACTTCACAGTTTGTAATTGTCGAGCATATCTCCAGCTTATCAACTTCTATTTTGTAAAGCAACGAGTGCCACTTGCAGCACTAATTTATTATTAGTCATCTATGTTCCAATGCGCACGTATTTGACTTGCCAAGTGCCTGCAATCACAGATAGCAATTGTCTTTTTGCTGCATGAGTAGAGAACAAACTAGCAAGGACACTAGGAAAGCACCAAATTTATCAAACAGAAAAGGGTATGCAAATAACCTCCAGGGACTGCACTCTTTTGTTTAGTGCTCAGATAACAGACGTTCAACTAGGACTCGGCTAAAGATCCTTTGAACACAACTGAAATTCAAGTTAATAGTTAAGAAAAGTTTTTCTTACAGTGGTGGTATGCGTGTAGAAGAATTGCTATCAACCTTACAAGAGAGAAGTAATTAAATTACTCGATAGCCTTTGGTTTCATATTGGTTCTACACATGCTGTAGAAATCCAGTACAAGCTAATTTAAATGTTTTGAATTTTAAGAATTTTCAACTCTTTCTTGAAGAAGTTCGTGTGATCTTCTACAGTGCACTTTGATTTAAACTGTTGAAAGTTGAACTGAGATAATGTGGATAATGAAAGGCCAATGATGACAACGATATCTCCGATTTGATCCCATATTATGGCCATTGTCAATCCTTGTAGCGAACTATATATGCTAACATTTTTATATGATGCAATTTCATTTTCGATGATGCATGTCCTCCTTGAAGGATGGCAACGGAAAAGGGACACCGGAGTACTACTGATTCTGGTGCTTAAACTTCAAACGTAGTTAATAATCACATTAACCTCGCATTCTGTGCTGTTTGCAAGGTTGTGAAAATTGGACCGGACCAGCTATTCGGACAGGAATTGAACATCAGTCATTAAACTGATAAATTGATTAATTAGAAGAGAATTAATCACATATTTGAAAGACTTTGCAAACCGCTGTTCCCCATATTTTATTGTTGTTGGTTTTGAAAGTCCATCCATGACCCACCTGCACAAAATGCCACTAGTCCAAACTCTCTGTAACCATTTTCCATGCCAAAGTCAGCCCTGTCCGCGTTTGTTAATAACCATTTTTCGCTGAATTTCTTTTCGCTCAGCAGTCAGCACAGAGCGAGTATGCCAATTTGAACGTCTTCTATAAATATTTGTCTTCATTTTCATCCAACTTGATTTAGCACGAGGGCCTACATTGGAGTCCTGCACATAACTTCCAATGCAACGTTAAATTGCAGCACATTTTAGTCCACAAAACTATCTCTTCTACTGGTCGCAATTCCGGCACTTGGATTCCACCTCTTCCCCTCTTTAATTAAAATCAACGAGTCATCGGTTTTATCACTTTCATGTTTGTGTTGAAAATATTTTATTTATTTTATGGGAAAAAGGTAAATCAAGCAAAAACTAGCAACAATCAACATATGTATACAGCTAAATAGGCAGCCAATAAAACATATAACGCAATCTATCTTGTAGAAAATGAGGTAAGAAAATGAAATAAATCGGTATAAAAGCCAAGCCGGACTACTACAGCTGAGAAAGAAATAAAGGCAGAGCCAAGCGAAAAAAAAGCAGCCTGTGTGAACAATGCTGCTGCTTTCTGACGTTTCCAGGACTCAGTTTAAAGCTCGAGTAGACCCCACTTCACCGGCCATCACTATCCAACCAAATCGAGGAGTGGGAGTCTGCTTCTCGCATACACCTTCAATTCAGTTCAGCCCCATAACTAATTTTTTGTTTTGCTGATCCTTTTTACCCATTGGATAAGCAGAAGGCCACAAGTATAAACACGAACTATGCACTCTTATTCTTTACTAATCCTTAATTCTATATTTTCTTAAAATTGAAGACCGGCCGTTTAGCTAGTGTAACAAAAAAATGATTCCTAATTTTTGTTGTAGCCCCCCTAATTATGCTCTTTTTCTTTTACTTTAGTATCAATCAAGGTAAAACAGAGCTTCTTTGAGCATTAAAGTAACCTTTAGTGACGATGGTTTCTTTTAAGTCTTCAAATTGAAAAGGGAGTTCTTTTGGGTATGAAACAATCTTTAGTGTTCAGTTCTTTATCTGCTTGAGAATTGAGATGGAGTTAAGCCACAGTGTTGAATAGTTTCTTTAGTGCAACAAATGAAGGCAAGTTTTTCTTTCAGATTTTTCTCTTTTGTCATTTCATTTCTGTATTGATTCTTGGGAGGGTGGATTTGAAGACCTCTTTATAAACAATTAATAGCATTTGTGAAAGCATCGAGTGCTGAAGAAATTGTCTGCTGCCAAATCATTGAGCATTTTAACTAGCATATAAATGTTTATCTACTGAAATGAAAGGAACTAAAAGGGAAGCCCTTTATGCTTTGCAGTCCTCTTTAAGCTCAAGGAATGATAACTAAACTCTATCTGCAGGTATGAACCAGGCTGGACCGGTAGATTGTGTTGTTCGAGCTGTCAACTCCAGCCATTTGCTTCTTCACCCTGTACTTTACGAGAAAGGTGCTTTGACAGAATGTTTCAGAGCTAAACATTTGAAAATCTCTCTGTCCCAGTCTATATCTCTACCTCTGAAAATTCTTGGTGCAGCATTAGGACACTTTTTGTATGATTTGCACAAGGACTGTAAATCCACGTTCCTTTTCCATTAGCTGATATGACACACTTTATTTTTGAATGCCTGAGGCAGAGTTAACATTGATTCACATATTCTCGGTGAAATTGCAGTGAGATGGGCCTTCTACCTCCTGTACTGGATGACTATCAAGTGAAGATTACCACACAAAAGAGAAACTCCAGCCCTCTGAAACTCTTTATTTCCAGTTTGTTAAAATCTTCTGAAGCGTAGTCCCATGCTTGCCTGTACTATCTTGAGCTTCATCTCCAGGTTCTTGTTTGTCTTTTTTTCTCTCATTACTGATCCCTTGACCCTGTTTATTTTTCTATCCATAACTTCATTAATATTGATCTCTCTCAGCCCAAAGTTGCAGGTTGGAGATAGTTCGTGTTAGACCATATGTTTTTGAATTCCATTACCATATCTGCACAATTCTATGCACAAGCATGGGATCCTTATGCCCATATTCCAATCGTGTTTGCATATGTAAATTTCTTTTTCCCTTTTCAATGCGTATTCATACTTTTTAGTTGAACTGCAATAAGATTAATTGGCATAATTTATAAATGTTCAAAAATTTAGTGTCAAAGAACACACAATTATTTTCTACAGAAACTCAAAAACCCAATTTTCTGATGTAACCCTCAAAAAAGGTCAAAAGTCCATTTGAAGTTTTGGAAATAAATGACACCTCTATTTGAGGCTATTATGTGTTGTTTGAACTGGTTTTGAGAGCTTAATATTACCATTGTGAACTACCTAGTCACTTCTGACTTCTGCGTACTTCATTGTTCCATCAATTTTATGTCGAAAGTAGCATGGTGTTTATATGGAAGCTCCAAACACCACTGGAACTTAAAGTGACATAGGATACTATGAAACATTTATTGATGAAGTCCATGTGGAGCCCTAAGGCATGCTGAAGGCATTCAAACATTTGTTGGAACCGGCAGCAGTTGACTATCAGATGTATCAAAGTTGTTGTTTCTGACATCTTATCCCACACAGCGTGGGCCTTCCCATTGATGTGTCCCTGCAATAGAAAGCAAAATTATTTATATTGGTCATGTTGTCCCTCAGATTAGTTTTTGGTATACATGTGTCATGCCAGCACAAAATTGCCCGTGCTTAACTAAACTTGTCTGTCATGGGGTAATACCTGTGTCATTGTCTGGTCAGACTGGTTTCATGAATTTAGAGTAAGAATTTTATTTTTTATATTTTTTTTTTTTTTATTGTTTGTTGTTGTTCTTGTGGAAGAGTAGCAATAGAATCATATACCTTGACCATGTGTCCTTGTAACTTGTTTTAGCTATGACAAAAGAGTTTCTTAAATAAGAAATATCGAAATGCCATAACATAAGACTCTAGTATGTGAGACTCAGATGCTATTTATCCTTGGCTATCTATCTTGTTGGGTTGGCAAGTGGTAAAACTGCCTCGTTATGTAGCTTTGTTTTTTCATCACCAGGTAATAGACAATGTTTGAAACTGAATCTGTCCTGTGCTTAAATTGCCTGATTTTTTCTCTTTATGGGAAGATAAATATGAAGATGGGTGTTGTTTTCAATCCTAAGGCATTGAAACTCTTCATCACAAAGTTATTTATTTATTTTTTTGTGTATTATTGGTTGATAAAGGAACATAACTTTCCAAAGCCCAAAATGAAGACTGCTGGTATGGCTAGAATTATTGGGTTTGGATTGGGGATGAGCTTTTTTGACATAATTGACCAATCTTCACTTTATAAATGAGATTGCCTAATAGTGAATTCATATCATACCACCCTTTCAAGGTTTAGATGATTTGCTAGTGGTGCATGTTATAATCACTTGTTGATGTCATTTGGCATATTGAGTAAGCTTTTAGTAATCACTTGAGGTAGGAGTTTGGTAGTTAGTCAGCATTTTTCCCCCATTTCGACTGAGTTCAAATTCTTAGAGTATCACTCCTCCAAAAAATATATGGGCATTTGGATTATTAGAATCTAGATTCAATATGTCATCATTAGACATGGGGGAAGTCCATTCGACTCGACTATTGTGAGGGTAGTGGGTCCTCTCTATAGGGGATGGTTAAATCACAATAGTAATATATGACTTCCTGGATAGTGGGTCTCTATAGGATGTATATCTAAATTTATTCACATAGCTGGATTCTATTAGATATGTATCTTGCTCTTGCTGTAGTTGATTTCTTCATTGAATAGTCAAAGGTGTTACACGTGCTTTGCCTTCTGTGTCACATACTTGATTTTTGTTTGTCTACAGGAGCTTAATTAAGAAGAAATGTTTGCTTAGGTGTACCTCTTTGTGAGTGTTAAGTCCTTGAATTGAGAAGTGATTTAGTTAAGTAACATGTAGGTAGTGAGAGATTGGTACCTGGACATAGCATTGCCCTCTTTGTATTTAGTTGTTTGGAAAGCAAGACTAAAAGCATATTTGTATGGCTGTCTTTTTTTTTGTCATTCTCTATGAATATTTTTGCTTTTGAAGATCAAAGTAGAAAGTTTGCAACTATGCTATTTTGCTTTATGACTAAGCTAAAGTAGGTTCAAAGTATGTTGTAGACTTGTTTGTGCTTCTTATTTCACCCTGTTGACTGATAACACTATTGTTTCCAAGATTTAGCCTAGGATGCCTCTATGGTACTTTAAATAGTACATGAGGTTTTATTTTTTAAAATGTTGCAATAATGATGTATTTGTTCTATTTTCAGGTTTAATAGAAGAGAAGAATTTTTTTATTCTTTAAAATGTATTACCTCAAAACTTGTGGACGTTAACAACTATTCCTCTTCTTTATTGTTTTTCCCATTCATTATCTGATTTCTTTCAACAAATCATTCTTAACCTAAGAGTTTAACATTTATTACTCATTCATATGGGTGGCCTTTAATATTCCCTTATACGAGTCTACTAAATCAATGCATAATTGCTTTCTCACATTTCAATATTAGTGCTTTTAGTAAGGCAGTTTTTAATACTTCCTTTTGGTTTTTGTAGATTACCTCTACTCTTTTTTTGTTCTCATTATTAAATCTATATCATTTGCTCTAAATAAATTGTTTGATAATGCATTTATTTTATTTTCACAATGCTTTATATGAAAAATTACTTTTTGTATACATTTAAACTAACTCTTTCTCATATTTCATTTTCTCGAACAATATTTTTCAGCTTTTAATGAATAATGTTCTTTGGACTGTGACTTACAATGTTGGTTAAAATATTGTCTCCTCCATCTGTAAAGGGCAATTTGTTGGACAATGGAGTGTGGGAAAAAAAAAACAATAAATTAGGATTATAGTTTACAAGTTTAGCAATGTTAGGTATAATATTTGTTGTTATTATTATATAGATCTTTTATAAGAAATGTCTAAATATTAGTTAACAAATAGTGTTTTCATTATCTACCTTAGATGTTGCTAAATCATGAGGTAGTGTGATTCACAGATATGCGTTTGTCAGACTTAGGAAGCCCCCATTACTTCAGCATGCTTGACTTATAGGTTTGGCTACTGAATGCAGCCTTGTAATAAAAAAAATAATAAGGGCAAGCTTTTCTCATATTTGATTTCTATCATTTTAAGTGCATTTGTCTTATGCAAAAGCTTAGCAAGGGAACAAGGTGAAATGACAAAACCTAATGTCTACTAAAAATACCTCACACCACTTTCTACAAATATTCATGGCTTGTATATATTTTATTTGACCTTTTGTGCCTTCCATTAATTTTCATTTTAGTATATCAAAGTGTTGGTCAAGGCCTTAAGGGAACTGTTGTTGCCTTAGATTTGATTAGAATTTTTAAATTTGTTTAGGAGATAAGGATAAAACAATTTCTTGAGATTCATGTATGTTCTTCGTGTTGGGGTCACATAGACCAAGGATTCTATTGAAGACCTTAATGATGTTATGAGAGACTTTACTCTGATTACTTGAGCTTTTTGCCCCATCATCTTATGAATTTGGTGTATGGTATGGGTGAGTCTAATCATACGGAGGACCTTAAGGACAAAAAGGGAGCTGATTTAACAAAAAATGTAGAGATCAATTTTTTGTGATGAATAAAGTTTCCCTGTTTGATTGTTTTGCCTCTTAAGTTTTTCCCATTTGTGTAGGAGTTTGAGTTTATAAATGTATATTTTCTTTTTCCAAAGATGCTCTTTTACCTTAGGTATGTACTTTGTATGTGTTTTAAGCGTGGACACAGTTTTGTGTTTCTGGTTCATTCTAGAAGTTGGTTGTATTTCATCCAGTGTAGTCTGATTCTTGGGAGGACAAATTTGAAGAACTCTTCATAAACAATCAATAGCATTTATGAAAGCATCAGATGTTGAAAAAAAATGTCATTGAGCATTCAGTTAGCATACAAATGTTTATCTACAAAAATAAAAAAAAAATAAAAGGGAAGCTTTTTATGCTCTACAATCCTCTTGAAACTCAAAGGAAATGATATCTAAACTCTATCTGCAGTTATGAACCAAGCTAGACTGGCAAATTCTATTGTTCGAGCTGTCAACTCTTGCCATTTGCTTCTTCACTCTGTATTGTGTGGATGAGTTGCTTGGACAAAATGATGCAGAACTAAACATTGCAAAATCTCTTGTCCCCTCTATCTTTAAGAGTGCCTGGTGCAGCATTAACAGGTGGAAGCACTCATTTTCAACGAACTGCGAAAGATAATAAATCCATGTTCCATTTCCATTAGCTTATATGGCACACTTTATTTTTGAAAGTCTAAGACAGTGTTTGACCTTTTATTTACATATTATGGGTGACATTGTAGTGAGAGGGCCTCCAAACTCTTGAACTAGATGACTACCAAGTGAAGATTACTACATAAGAAGGGTAAACTCTTTAGTCATCTGAAATCCATTATTTCCAGTTTATTAAAATCTTCATACATGCAGTCTCGTGCTTGCCCATACTATCTTGGGCTTCATCTCCAATTTCTTGTTTAGGTTATTCTCTCATTCTTGATCCTCTGACCCTATATATTTGTGTGTGCATAATTTAATAAAATTGATCTCTCTCAGCTGGAGTTGCAAGTTGGATACAATTAAGATTAGTCCTTAATTTTGAATTCTGGTACCATATCTACCCAATATTATGCACAAGCATGGAATCCTTTCTCTTCTTGCTTCCAAGGTTACTCTCATACTCATTTTAGTCATGTTTCCATCTGTAAATTTCTCTAACATTCTCTTTTCAATGCTTGTTCTTGCTTGAATAGTTGTAGCGCAATGAGATTAATTTTTATAATTCATAAAAGTTCAAAAAATTAGCATCAAAGCAAACGCAATTATTTTTTGTAGAAATTCAAACACATAGTTTTCCAATGTAACCTCTGAAAGAAGTCAAAAGTCCATTTGCATTTTTTGAAATGAATGAAACCTTTATTTGATATCCATTACTCATTGTTTGAACAGTTTTTTGGTTTCTTTTGTTTCTCATTATTGAATTTATATCGATTGTTTTAAATAAATTGTTTGATAATGCTTTTATTTTTTTCTCATAATGCTTTATATAAAAAATTATTTTTTGTAAATATTTAAGTTAGTTTAAATTTTTCTCAGATTTTATTTTTTCGAATAATATTTTTCAGCTTCTAATGAATTATGTTCTTTGGATTGTGACTTATAATGTCAGTCAAAATATTGCCTCCTCTATATGCAAGGGGCAATTGTCTAAATTAATCACAACCTTGCCTTAACTTTTATAAGAAATGTCTAAATATTAGTTAACAAATAATGTTTTTATTGTCTAGCTTAGATGCTGCTAAATCATACGGTAGCTTAGATGATGCTAAATTAATTACAACCTTACCTTAACTTTAACATTAAAGTACAACCAAAACATCACAACAAAAACAAATTATGAAGCTTGATTAGCAAGATATCCTCTACTGCAATTCTAGATGGCACTGCATAACGACAAATTCTTAAGATCCATGAGTTGGCTTGAACAACAAGGAAGCTAGGTTTTCCAACATATACCATATCTGCCTAATACTATGCACAAGCATGGAATGCTTTCTTTTTTGCTTCCAAGGGTTACCCTTATACTCAATTCAATCATGTTTCCATTGGTAAATTTCTCTAACTCTCTTTTTAATGCATGTTCATACTCAAATAGTTGTAGTGCAATGAGATTTGTTAATATAATTCATAAAAGTTAAAAAAAAAAACCAGTATCAAAGTAAACACAATTATTTTCTGCAGAAACTCAATAGTAAAGTTTTCTAATGTAACCCCCAAAAGAAATCAAAAGTCCATTTGTAGTTTTTTCAAATGAATGACAATTCTATTTGATGCCCATTATCCCTTGTTGGAACAATTTTTGGGAACTTAATATCACATTTTGGGCTACCTAGTTGCTTCTAACTTCAACATACTACATTGTTCATGAATTTTAAGTGGAAAGTAGTATTATGTTTATATGTAAGATTCAAATACCACTAAACTTGCCCAAAGTGATGTAGGATATTTTTCACTCATTTACTGACGCCAGTCTATAAGAAGCCCTGAGGCATGCTTGACACGTTCAAATATTTGTAGGAATTGGCAATGATTGACTAGTAATCCATGCTAAACTTCCCCTTATCTACTTCAATCAAGCTTGCATATGTTCCAAAAATTTTTCTTTTCTTTATTCTTATTTTGATTTATTTTGTACTCCTCTCTTGGCAAGACACTACAATAGTTTACTTAGTAAGTTATAATTTCTTCTACAACACGTTAGTATCTTTTAAAGGCTTTTTGCAAAGGCTATTATTTATGAGAGTTGCTAGTTGCTCATTCAATGGATTTTTGTTAGAACTTAAGGATAGAAATATTGATGTTATATCTTTTTGCTATATTCTTTTTCTCTTGTCTTTTGAAGATCTTGATGGTGCCACCATTTTGCTACCATATTTCCATTACTGTAAGTCTGTAGAGATTTCCCTCCACAACTTGAAAGTTGGTCATGGCAGTTAAGGGTTGTTTCTCCTTCAAGAAGCTTTTTCACATTTTGAAATATCATTAGCCTCCAAATCAAGCAAATCAATCATTATGTGACAAATTAAGTGACTGATGATTATTCCAATTCAAATTTCAATTTGAAATTTAAGTTGTAAAAATTGCATAATCCTAACATTTTTTTATTTTGAATTTTGAATTCTTGTACTATGTATATATATTATGAAATTGAATCAATGAAAAGGATTTTGTTTTGTCAATCTCAAGCTCCTTTCCTTGTTCCTTGTTCATTGTGTTTCACCTATTTTTGTTTAGTCCAAAAGTAGAAAGTAAATCCATCCTTGGAAGTGAAATCCAATAGTGGTATTAGAGCTTGAAGGTCCTTGTGCCAACTAATTTTAGTGAGTTAAAGAGAGTTCAAGCACATAAAAACACAGAGTCAATTATCACAGACCCTTACATAAGTTCAACTAACTTCTCTCCTCCCTCACCTTCAAAATTCACTGGTGAAAATTACACTCAGTGGACTATTATGATGAAAGCCTACCTAAGAGCCTTTGACCTTTGGGAAGTTACTAAAAAGGGGTCTAAATTTTTCTCTTTACCACCAAACCTTATAGTGGCTCAATTGAAGCATCACAATGAGCAAGTCTCTAAGCAATACAAGGCTTTGATTTGTATTCACTCATCGATCACAGAAACCATCTTTAATAGGATAATAACATGTGACACAATAAAAGAAGCTTGGGATAGATTGAAAGAGGAATTTGGTGGTAACTCTAAGACTAGAACCATGCAACTCAATCTTAGGAGAGAGTTTGAGTTGCTGAGAATGAAGGATACTGAACTATGAAGGACTATAGTGACAAGTTGCTAAAAGTGGTCAATCAAATAAGGATGATGGGAGAAAACTTTCCAAATAAAAACATAGTCCAAAAGGTCCTTGTGAGCATTCCAGAGAGGTTTGAATCCAAAATCCCCTCTTTAGAGGACTCCAAGGATCTTAATGCTATTTCCTTAGGTGAACTTATTAGTGCCCTTTAAGCTGAAGAACAAAAGAGACTTTTAAGGCAAGAAAACACAATTGAGAAAGCTTTTGCAAGCTTCTTACAAACAGAAAAGTCAAAGCCAAAAGAATAAATGGTGGCAAGCAAGTTGGCAAGGAAGCTTAAACTAACAAAGGCACTAACAAAAGACAATATTCACCATGTGAGTATTGCAAAAGAAACAATCACTTGTCTAAGTTCTATTGGAAAAAAATAAACACTATATGCAAGCTTTGTAATAAAAAGGGCACTCTGAGAGGATTTAAAGAAACAAAGACAAGATGTCTCAACAAAAGCCACAATAATCCAATCAAGAAGCACATGCTGCTTATGAAGACTAGTTTGTAGAAGAGTACTTATTTGTAGCAACTTTAAACACCAGAAAGAGTGCAGTAGGAGTCTGGCTGGTGGACAGTGGATGTATCGACCACATGTCTCCTAAACTTGAAGTCTTCAAAACCCTTGACCAGAATTTCAAGACCAGGGTTATGATTGGCAATGAAGAGTATCTTGATGTGCAAGTTAAAACTCCTACATGTATCAAATGCATCACTAATGTACTTTTATGCCTAATATCAACCAAAATTTACTAAATACTGGGCAGCTACTAGAAAAAAGTTTTTCCCTGGTATTTAGAGATAAAACCTGCATCATTTATGATGATACAAGTGCTCACTTGGTCAATATGCCTATGAATGGAAAAAGCTTCCATCTAGACACAAAGAAATTGTCCCATCTTACTTTACCTATCATGACAGATGATTCAACTTTATGACACAAAAGACTTGGTCAATTTCATTATGTTGAACTTCAAAAGTTACAACAAAAAAAGCTGGTGAATGATTTGCCCCACATAACTCTACCTAATCTTACTCATATATGTAAACTTGCCAATTAAGGAAGTAGGCTAGACATCCCTTTTTCTCAACTCAGTCTTCTAGAGCTAAAGGGAGGCTAGACCTGATTCACTTAGACCTTCCTATGAGAACTAATTTTCTCAATGGTAGTACCTACTATATCCTATTTATTGATAACTTTTCACTATTGGATTTTCTTTCTTAAAGAGAAGACACAGGTGCCTATTATCTTTCAAAACTTTAAAACCTAGATAGAGAAACAATCTGGATACATGATCAAAGCCATTAGAATAGATAATGACTCAGAATACATCTCTAGTCAATTCAAAGCAATCTGCATCTCTGTTGGCATATAACAATAGCTGACGACTCCTTACTCACCCTAACAAAGTAGGGTGTGTGAAAGGAAAATAAAATAATAATGGAAATGGCTAGATGCTTGATGGCAGAAAAAAAAAATTGGCCTAAGAGGTTTTGGGCTGAAGCTGTAGCAACCTCTGTCTATCTCTTGAACAAGCTACCAACTAAGTCTCTATCTTCTCCGACTCCCTTTGAGGCTTGGTTTGATAACAAGCTTTCTTTAAGTCACCTAAAGGTATTTGCAGCATTTGTTATGCTCTTATGCCTAAAAGCAAAAGAACCAAGTTGGATCATAAAGCCACTCCTGCCATTTTTGTTGGTTACTCAAACACATATACAAATTACATAATCTATGATGTGATTACTAGCAAAATCTCTATTAACAAAGATCTAAAATTCCATGAAAGTGAAAAATGGGATTGGGAACACTCAAAAGTTCAAGTTAAGAAAAGTCAACCCTCATGAGGTTCCAAATACAAGAGTAAGATCATTACTCCTCTGAAGAGGAAGATGTTGATCACTTGCTTGTAAGGGGAACTAGAAGCTTAATGAATGTTTATGAGAGATGTAATGTTACACTCTTTGAACCCTCATCATATCAAGAAGCATCAAACATAGCAAAATGGAGAAAAGTAATGTAGGAGCAGATGGATTCCATTTTCAAAAAATGATACTTGGTAACTAGTTTCAAAACTAGATAACAAGAAGTCAATAACAGTCAAATGGATCTACATAATCAAGCTAAATGCTGATGGCTCCATCAACAAACTTAAGGCTAGACTTATGGCAAAGGGCTTTACTCAACAACTTGGTGTAGATTACACTGAAACCTATGCACTTGTTGCTAGATTGGATACTATAAAGCTCCTACTTGCAGTTACAGCACACCAACGCAGGTCTGTACATCAACTGGATGTCAAATCAACATTTTTAAATGATGTACTTCAGAAGGAGATCTATATAGATCAGCCTAAAGGATTCATCAAAAAGGGAGAGGATGACAAAGTTTACCTACTGAAAAAGACTCTTTATGGCCTCAAGTAGGCACCAAGAGCATGGTATACAAGAGTCCACAAGCACTTAGTCAAGCTGGAATTCAACAGGAGTTATAATGATGTAACCCTCTATGTTAGAAAAGAAAGGTCTCATGTTATTTATCTATCTCTTTATATTGATAACCTTATGGTCATTGGAAATGATCTTAAAGGTATACTTCAATTTAAAAAGGATATGAAACATCAATTTGAAATTACTGATCTTAGCAAGATGCATTACTTTCTTGGCTTACAAGTTCACCAATCATAACAAGGGATCTTTGTAAATCAAGTAAAGTATGCACATGTAATGTTGCAAAAGTTTTAGATGGCTAGTTACAAGAGCTCAGCAACACCAATCACTCCTGGAGATAAGATCCAAAAGGAAGATGGTAGCCCCATAACAAATGAAAATAATTACAGAAGCATCATAGGCTGCTTATTGTATTTGTATGCTACAAGACCAAAGATCATGTATGTTGTGAGTTTGTTATCCAGATTCATGCATGCTCCTAAAGAGACACACCTCAAAGTAGCCAAAAGAATACTAAGGTATGTTAAAGGTACCCTTGAGTTTGGAATCATGTTTGAAAGCAGAAAATAAATGGACTTTATTAGGTACTCAAATAGTGTGACTGGGCAAGGTCACTTGATGACATGAAGAGTACCTTAAGAAATGTGTTTACTTTAGGATATAGGGTTTTCAATTAGAGCTCAAAAAAGCAACCAACTGTGGCATAATCCACAACTGAGTTTGAGTACATTGCAGTAGCCTCAATAGTGAATCAAGCTTTGTGGATTAGAAAGGTACTTACTGATCTAAAGCTAGAGCAAACAAAAGCAACCACTATCTTCTGTGACAGTCAATCCATCATTGCTATATCAAAGAACCCTATGTTACATGAAAGGATTAAACACTTTAAAATCAAGCTTTATTTCATCAAAGAAGCTCAAGAGAATGGTGATGTAAACTTAACTTACTGTAACACCAAAGATCAAATGGCAGATATTTTAACTATATGCCTACAAAGACTAAGGTTTGAAGAGCTAACAAGGAAACTAAGTCTATAAAATTATGGCACCAAGGAGGAGTGAAAATCCTAATGGTGCCACCATTTTGTTGCCATATTTCCATTACTACAAGTCTACAGAGATTTCTCTCCATAACTTGAAAGATGGTTATGACAGTTAAGGGTTATTTCCCCTTCTAGAAGCTTTTTCACATTTTGATATATCATTAGCCTCTAAATCAAGCAAATTAGTCATTATGTGACAACTTAAGTGACTAATAATTATTCCAATTCAAATTTCAATTTGAAATTTAAGTTGTAAAAGTTGCATAATTCCAACAATTTTTTATTTTGAATTTTGAGTTCTTATACTATGATATATATTATGAAACTGAATCAATGAGAAGGATCTTCTTCTGTCAATCTCAAACTCCTTTCCTTACTCCTTATTCCTTGTGTTTCACCTATCTCTATTTAGTCCAAAAGCAGAAAGTAAACATATCTTTGGAAGTGAAAACTAACATCTTCCTCATATTTCCTTCTCATTTCTTTTCCTCTCTAGATCCCTAAAAATTGAGTGTCATTAATGCTTGACATCCCTCCATTTTCAATAAATAAGTTTTACTAAACTACCAACCCAACCGTAGCTTGGATTGCTTTCCTGGCTATATGTAGAAAATTGTTTGGAAGCATCAAGGGAACCAATATTAAGTTGTGTAGGGTAAGTGTTTGTTTTGAATGATCATGTACCTATATTTATAATTGTTTGTTTTCTTGTACGATAGTCTCTTCTTATTCAATGTCTGCAAGTTTCTTGGTATAGATTTCAACAAGCTCATTCTTGTTTTATTTCCTTGTAAATTTCTAAGTGTGTTGTTTCTAGTTATCAACTCCTTCCACTCTTTTCTTTACAAGGGCCTTTATGACAGATACTAAACATTCCAAAGGCTGGTCTCTGAGACTCTCTCTCTCTCTCTCTCTCTCTCTCAAACACACGTACATGCACACACAAAGGGTTGTGGTCAATTATAAATCTCTCCTTTTTTTTTTTTTCATTTTCTCCTTTTTCCAATAATTTGTTGACAAACCTATAGTTTTCCATTTTCAATTTTTTAATGGGATACATTATAATCTATTATACCATAATAATAGTTTTTCATTCTCTTGTGAGAGTTTTTTTTTTTTTTTTTTAATTTTAAAGTTTCAACTTTGATTTTTTTTTTTTTGGTTTTGGGTTTTGTTAATTGTTGCAAAGGATACAAAAATGGAACCAATCAACAATTCAATACCATTCTTTCTGTCTCCCCCCATGTCAGTATGCTTGCTTGGCTTTTAGGTCTTTCTTTCTTTGGTTTAACCTTTTCTTTTTCTTATTGATTCTTAAGTTTGTTTTTAGTCAAATATTTCTGAGTTTTCACTTAGTTAATATCTACACTTTAAGATGAAGGCAAGAAGGTAGCAAAAAAATCACACTAAATTTAATTTATTAGTTCATTAAGGGTATTTAGACATTATATTTATTAGTATATAAGTTTAGAAAAAGAAAAATATTAAGTTTAAAATGAAAATTTAAAACTTTATACAATTAATTTTGTTGATTTGGTGGTAAAAGTATTCAAATACAAGGAATGATGTGAAATTGTCGATGTTTTAAATTTACTTTCTCAAAAGAATTGTTACATTGTTCCAATCTCGCTATTGTGTACAACTCTTCTTTCACCCCCTCTCTCAGTTAAAAGGAAAATGCATGTCAAGTCCATGGAGCAAAAAGGAGATTGTTTTCCATAATGTTGGTGCTTGCTGCTTATATACAACTAAATAAAAACAAACTACTTATGTAGGGCTGTTGGGTCAAAGTTTTGACAAGCGTCTCACAATCAATTTAAAGGATTGTCTTAGTTTGAAAAATATAACATTTTTGAATTATGACAAATATTAATTTTAGTGGACTCTCTTTTTATATATTTTTTTTATGTTTCAAAAAAAGAAGCACAAAAAAAAATATTATTTTGTTCATTGTCATATTCATTGTTTATTTGTAAAAGTATGCTCATCACTTCCAAAAAGAAATTCATGTTATTGTGGAGTTTGAAAAAAACAATATATATGTTGTATTGTTCTTTTTTCATCAAAGGGATTATTTCTTATATCTTTCATCTCAAATGTTTATCATTTTAATTGATCGAGTGATGTTAAACAATATAGGGAGTTTTATTTATAATTCATATATATAACTCTTTAGATAGTATATTCTAAGGTTGACATGTTATTAAATATAAATAGTTAATAAATACAAAAAGGAGAAATGCATAAACAAATATCTCTATACTAGGCACAAGGCTGCCAAGCTCTGTACTTGGACAACATGGGAAGATTGTCCACAATAAAATAAAAACATTTGTTAATGCATTCCCTAACAAAGTAAAATCATGCTCGTCGCCAACGTGGGTTTATGTATAAAACTGCGACCATTCCAAGTAGCATCACGCTATAAGATGCTAGAAAGCTTGGATAAAATGCATCCATGTTTATCCATCCAGTTTCTTCTTCATTTGTATTCTCAGATGATGATGGAGATGAGTGTGCGTTGCAACTTTTATTTAGTGGGAGTCCACACAACAAAGGATTATCCTCATAGCTTCTACTTTCAAATGTTGCAAATTGTGCAACCATCTCTGGGGTCTTTCCAGACAAATTATTGTGTGCTACAGTGAAAACAGCTAGTTGGTACAGTTGAGTAAGTTGAGGAGGAATTTCCCCGTTTAAGTTGTTGCATGAAAGATCCAAGCTCTCAATTCCCTTTAAGTTTGAAAAAGTTGATGGGATTGGCCCTGTGAAGCTGTTGTGGGATAAGTTTAGTGCCTTAATAGTGCTGAGGTTTCCGAGTTCTGGTGGAATCTTTCCTGTCAAATTGTTGCAAGAAAGATCAATTCCAGACATGTAGGAGAGAAGTCTTCCTTTGTAAGAGTAATAAAAAGTCTTTGTTGTGAACTCCACATGTGGTTGAAAAGTGAAAGCCCCAAAAAGTTGAAACACTTTCCCAAGAACTTTCAGAGGTATGTGTTCTATCCCAACTACTTCCAGATCTCAGACATGGGAGAATGTGACCACCAGATAGATGGTTGTGAGAAAAATCTATCAAACTTATTTTCTCCAACTTGCACAACTGAATTGGGATTTCACCTTCAATGTAATTATTATCCAAAAGCAAATAACTAAGGTTAGAAAATGTATCAATCCATTTTGGAATGTTGCCAATAAAATAATTATGGCCAAGATCCAACATCTCCAAATTAGAGCTGTTATAGAATGTCTTTTCCAGTGGCCCTTGCAATCTATTCTTAGATAAAAAAACTAATTTAATACTTGTAGGAAAATTTGAAGGAAGTTTTCCAAAGATTTTATTGTTTGAAAGGTCTAGAACTTGAAGTGCATTCATATTTCCTATCCACTGTGGGAGCCTCCCGTGGATAATGTTGTAACTGAGATCAAGGATAATTAATGAGGAACTATTAAATAAACTATTCGAGATTTGACCTTGCAAACTATTATTTGAGAGCAAGAGAATAGAGCAACGAGTGGCCAACTGCCCAGGCACCTTTCCTGATAATCTATTATTAGACAAGTCTAATACTCCCATAAAGCTCATATTACCAAGAGAAGGAGGAATTGTTCCATTGAAATTGTTTCCTGACATATTTAAATACCATAGGCTTGGAAGATATACTCCAATTAATGCTGGAACATGGCCACATAAGCAGTTCTCTGAAATGTCCAAGTCAGATAACATCATATTTGAATGACTTGGCAATTTGTAACGGCTGAAGTTACAAATCTAATTTGATTTTTCTTAAATTTTATATGCATTTAACGAGGATCACATAATGAAATATGTCATATGAAATTAGTTTACTTATATTGGTAAAACACAAATTTTTTACAACTACAATTGTGGTTTAGAAAAAAAAAAAAAAAAGCAAGATGACTAAAGACCATTCAATTTTTGTAATACCCAAACCATTAATTAGAATATTATTATGATGTTGTAACGATAGATAAATTTGTACAATTTAAAAGATTAAAAAATTAATTTATATAATTATATTTTTTTTATTTAATTATATCACCGTTTTTCACTATTAGATCTCATAAAATACTTTTCGTTACACGCTGAAGGTGCCATCGGGCTAACTTTATATAATATGAAGCTGCAGCATACAGCCGAGACATGCAAGTCTCTCTCTCTCTGTCTTTTTTCTTCAAAAAAAAAAAACAACAAATGTGTATATATATAATTTTTTTTATTTATATTATGAGTTACATAAAAAAAATATAAATTTTTTATTTTTATAAATCTCATATTATTATTTTTAATATATACTTTTTTAAATTAAAATTTCAAATTTTTAAGAAAAAAATCTAAATTTTTTAACTATCAGCAATAATATCCTTATATATATATATATATATACATGAGAAATGTTGAATGATTTTGAAATGTTTTGGTATAAATTATATATATATATATTGAAATTAAAAAAAATTATATATGACATTAATTTTTAAAATTTTAAAATTAATCTAATTATTTAATTTAAGTTTAAATTTAATATTTATTTAATAAATAATTTGTAATTTTTTTTAATATTTTAATAAAATTATAATTTTAATAAGCATTTGATTAAATTAATTTATTCTATTATAATATAAAATATATTATAATTTATTCAATTTTGTATTAATAATTTTTCACATATATTTAAAATTGGTGCAATACAATTATTTATAATTAAGAAAAATATAAAAAAGAAAAATAATTTTTATATAATAAGAAAAATTTTAAATTCTTTCTTTATTTTTTAGCATATTTTATTATTTTTTTTTTCTCTCATTATATTTATATGTGATTATATCTCTAAAAATTTAGTTTTTTACTATTTTTAATCTTTTATTTTAACTTTTTTCTACTATTCAACAAATCACAACTATAAGTAATTTTTTGTTATTTCTATACTTTTATTTATTTTCTTTTTCAACATTAGATTTTAAGATTGTTACATTTATTCTTCCTTTTCATTTAACTTATAAATGACATGAAAGAAACTTACTATTAACTTTTACAAAATTGTGTTTGCAACATTAATTTTTTTGTTATTTACATTGACTCTACTATATTATTTAACATTTATTTAAATATATAGTTTTTATTTTGTAATAATATAATAATTAAAATTTATTTTATCATCTAATATAATTTATATTAAAACTCTTCAAAATTTAATTCTTTTATATTTTTCTCTTTTTATTTTTTTCAAAAAAAACATATTATACTAAATTCTCTATCTATTTTTATAAAAAAAAGGAAAAAATCTATCTATTCTCATAAAAAGGAAAAAAAGGAAAAAAAAATCCTCCTTAATTTTTATTTTTATTTTTTTAAAAAAATTACTAAATTAACTATTTTTATTTAAGAAAGAAAAAAAAATACCCCAAATTCTCTTTTTCATTTTCTTAAAGAGAAAAAGAAATAAAAAATATATATTTTTTTAAATTTTTATTTTTTTTTTTCTTAAATCAAAATATGTATTTTTTTTTAATAAAATATAAATTTAAAATATATTTTTAATTAATATTTTATCTTAAATATGTATATTATTCATCTATAAATTGTCAATGTAATTATCATATAGAGCCTCGTATAGGTGTTTTAAGCATTGATTGATAAATAAATAATATTTATTTTTTTTTGGGCACATGGTAATAAAATAATATTCTCAACTTGTCCTATACATACAACAAACTTAATCTCCGAGTATCACGCCAATAATTCCATTAAGACATGAGGGTGATAACAAATATATATGCACTAATAATTAAATTAATAATAAAAAATGATAAAGATTAATTAATAAAACAAAATAATAGGAGATTTGATTAGTTTTAATTTTTAAATACTAAATAAATTATCCAATCTTTGGTTATCACCACTCCATATATGATGGGAAGTCATCTCGAGTACAGTATTATTCACTGATGCCCATTGGAGTGGTAACACCTCCACTCTATATATGACGGACAGTCAGGAGAGAAATAACTAATTATAAGCCATCTGGAGTACAGTATCAATCTTTGATGACCAACAGGGTGTTGACAACTACAGTTTCTCTGACTCCTTTGCGACGTTTGTTTTGGATTTGGATTGAAACCATACAGAGGTGATGTTAACGTACAAGCTAGCCATGGGCTATGGGACGAGAAGTGATGTACGTTTGACAAATTGGAACCATATCACTTCTAGGGGGGAAAAATAGTCGTGACCTGTGGGGTTTCGAGGGCGTAGCTTATGCTATTAAAGCACAAGCAACACTCAAATGTTAGAAATGAAATTTAGAGAATCGTTGAAAAATGACAATATGCACAAATGTCAAAAAGTAAAATCTGGAAGGGGTCTAGATACAATAGTTTGACTTGTTACATGTTGATAATGTCTAAAATTGAAAATTATATATTCTATAAAAGTGTTGAGTGATCCATATATTCAGTACGGTGACTTCATACTATTGCAAGAATAGGTTGCCTGCATATTTCATCACATGCCCCCAGTGAGTCGGTAGGTGGCCATGTTATGGGTGAGTGGGTGGCGTGTCACTTGCAAGAGAAGTGCACATATTTTTCTTAGCATACAATTGTTGAACTGTTGTACTTCAACTGCACGCTTGACCTAAAATTACAAATCAATCCTATATTCAAGGACAAACATGATCAGTATGAAATATATCTTTCCCAAAAATAATCGAGAAATAGAAGTTATATTGAAACCCCATTATAAAGGAGGTTCAGTATCAATTGTTGAAGTGCTAATGCGAAATAGGCTAGAGCAGCTATAGACGCGGAGCAAAAGGCTTGAAATGACATCAAGAGCCGAAGAAAAATTATAGCCAGGAACGTGAGACATTGCAATGAACAAAACACGTGGATCTTCAGGAATCTCCCAATTTTGACCTTCCATCGGCTGTTGTAGTGCTTGTTCGCGCTATCTGCTTCGGTTTCTTCATTGTTTTGCGAGAATATGAAGCATAGAAGATATTTCAGAATCGCAAATCCGTGAAGTTTGGAGATGATTGTCAAGGCAATTTGATAATGACTCTAAAAGGCCTAGAACATATCGCTGCCTTGACGAGGCGCACTGGACCTATGTCCAGCTTGGAAATTAGCTTCCAAAACAGACTGCAAAGATCTCTGACATAGCTTGGATCACCACAACATCCCTCTTTCCCTGAATTGGTGTCATCGGTTTGATCCTCTGTAGCCTCGGTGATCTCCAATGGAGCTTCCACGTTAGGCACGATTGTGTCGTACAAATAGTCTACAGGTGAGCAGATTGAGAAACCTAGATCTGTGGGGTGTCATGGTCCCTCTTGAAAAGGGAGATTTCTTTGCTTAGCCCCACCAACATTGAGTTCAGTGTATGAACTGCTATATCCAATGGCGAACATTGAAGTTCCAGCAACTTTCTCAAGACAAACAATGGAATTTGATTCTCAAGCATCACCATGTCTTTCAAGATAGCGTCGCGGGCTGATTTCCTCCCTGCATAATCAATCAAATGTGACATTCTTGAGGGAAGTCTTGTTATTGTCACGCCTTTTCTCGTGGCATAGATTTGGAAGAACTCCAGCAAGAACGACCCATCAATTGCCATCATCCAAGCCAAAGTTTCGTTACTTAAATTGAGCAACCTATGATCGGATTTTCGGATCAAGATTGATGAATTCATCGACAATGTCTTGGACTTTAAGCCCTGGGCGGAGTTGTTTTTGAGTCCTTTTGGCCATGGCAATCTTGTAACTCTCGATCTCGTATAGCTCCGGACGCCAATGGTGGTAGGGACCTATTGCAACAAGTTGTGTGGAGTGTAGGAGTCAGGATCACTATTCATCAAAGTCTTGGGAACATTGAAAATGCAGACGGGGATTTCAGTATCGTTTTCGAGCTCCTCCTCAAGGGTTCGGCGGATGTTGGTAATCCACCTGTGCTCGTCGAAGTTTGGAAATGAATTCGAAGGCATTGCATATTGGAAGGTGTACATGATGGATGCGGCGTAGGGAAAACTTATTTGCAATGACAGTTTTTTTGTGCATTAATTGAGGAGAAGGGGCTAGCAATGTGAATGAATGACGTATCTCACTTTGAACAATCAAAATTCAATGTGTCAGACGTAGCAATTTTGCCTATGACGTTGAAAGGTTGAGATCGCATTTCTCGGAAGGCTTACAATCATTTTTTGTGCACGTGCAACATAAGTTAATTTTGAAACATGAAAGAGCTGAAGCGAAAGGCTCGAAGCCTATGTTTGGTAGCCAAGAGACTTCGCTCGTCATTCACATGCAAGAAACGAGAAAATTGAAAATTGGCAAGCCATCACTAGCAGAACTCATACACATCCTCTTGCGTCTCTGATCGTGGACGACAAACGGGACCAGATCATCATCTTGCGGTCTAAAATGATTCCCCCTTCGGCATCACATCAAATCGAGTCGTTCAATTTTTTCAATGGCCGATGATCAGTCAAACTTTCATCAATTCAAGAAGCAACATTTTCTTTGACTTCTAAAACAATCGGCTGTGTATTGCTTACAAGACCCCAAAACAAACAAAAATCACATTTGGCAACAACATTAAAAATAAAACTTTTGGAAATTGCACTTTCACTCCTTTATTGGAATGTGATTGTGACGTGTCGCGGTTTGAAGAGACACTTTGGAGTTATCGGTTTGAAGAGCATGCTGCTTTTTGTCAACCTACCTTGTCCTGTATGAAACCTCTTACCTTGCCTTTGGGACAGAAAAAGGAAAAGAGAAAATAAGACAAAAAATAATAATTTGTTGTCTTTGGATAGCAATATTCAAGGTCCCCAAAACTAATACTCAAATTCCAATATCAAGTCCCAGTTAAGAACTTGATTCTATAGCACACAACCAAGCACAATACTAACAAAATCATATTTTATTGTCACATAAAAATTTGAATTAATTCGACATTTTTTTATTGTTTATATTTTTAAATAACTTATTAAATATTTTATAATATATACGAATAAAAAAAAATTAATTAAAACTTAATTGCACATTTGTAGCTAAAATCCTAGTAAAGATAGCTGAAAATGAAGCATTTCATAGAGAGGACCCCATTGACCATTATCATTCATGAGCCAAATTTCATAGGACAGCACGGCTATCTTTACCATTAGCCGAAGCACATCACCATTTTAGGTATGCTCGGGCGTGGCCACGACTGCATCAACAATTTCAACTCAATGGGCCGCAACGAGTCTTTGTCCCAGTTCGAAATTCCAAGGTACATTCACGAACGAGAGAGTATTTACTTTTCGCTCGAAAAAGACCTTCGGGCCGCATTATGTTTGGTCGCAATCCACGACAAACGCGTACGTCTTCTCTCAACATTTTCAGTTTCACATTGCCCGTTAGGTAAGACGCGTTGCCGACCGTAAACTTAAATCCCTTTTTGAGGTTTAACACAAAGGAATTTACTTTTTTTTTTAGGTAAGCAATTGCATTTGGAAAAAGGAGTGATATAGTTTTAGAGCTAAAATGGAGGAAAAGGCTAAAAAAAAACATTCCTTCGTTGCTCTCACTAGTTTCTCGATGGGAGTCACAGATTTCAGAGTCTGATGTAAGATGTTCTCCTCGGAGAAAGCCACGTTTGATTCTCGACACTGTTCCCACTCCATTTCAGTTCATTCGATAATCCATCTGAAAGGAAAATTAAAAATAAAAAAAAAAAAAAAAAAAATTATAGAAGCCAGAAATACGTGTGCCGGCTTGCCGACAATACAATGTTCTTATAGACAAACATGTTCCACTAAATTATTCGCAAACAAAGAATATACTCTCTTATATTATCAACATCATAATTCAATTGGTAATTGAATATCTTTTATATTATATTAATTTAAATTAATTATTTATTTTATTAAAATTAAATTTATTAATTTAAATATAAAAAATATTTATTTATATTAAAATTAAATAAAAAATTATATATTTTTAATAATAATTAAATATTAATTTTTTTAATTTAATAAATAATTTTAATTTAAATTTAAATATATTATAATTTATATACCTATAATTTTTTTTTTGTCTTACTTTGAAAAAATAAAAAATAACATGGTAAAAATTTTAGAGACTCAAAGTAGACTTTTATTTGTTAAACCTATGACTACTTAATGAGCTCATTTTACCTAAGCTGCTACCTTTGGGAGAATTCCTGCATTTGTTGCCCTTTGTTGATCAAGAAATAGCGATTCGTAGCTCTTTTAGTTAGGATTCTAGTTGCCGATATTTTCAGTCACAACGAGATAAGCTTGATTGTGAACGAAATTTCCGAACAGAACAAAAACATAGCAGATGAGTCCCGCACTTAGATGTATAGGTTACATTAATAATTTTAGGACAACTAATGAAGAAAGCAATCAATTGGGAGATGAAAGCAATGAATAGCGGCCGGTGGTGGTCATGATAGTCCAATGAAACCCCCAAGAAGGTGTCAAGGTGGCAAAGACGGTTGGAGCAGAGGACATGCATTCAAATGCCGACAACAGGAATGCAGGTGAAGAAAAAAAAAAAAAGTGTGTTCCCATACACAAGGCTTCTACATTGGTGGGGGTCTGGGGGTAGGTCAAGCGAGTGAAGGAAAAAATCTAATTCCGTGTCCTCCCAAAACATCAAGCCCACGGTATGGGATGGCATCATCTACTCAAAACAACCAATTTGCAACTATTTGGCTCAGAGTCAGTGTCAAGTTTAGGACTTTAAGTTTAAGTTAGAGAATGACTGCAATCGCAATCACTCAAGCTAGTGTAAGTGACTACCGTGGCCTTTGGGCCATGGGGGAGGTGAGAGGATCACTCCTGACCTCCCTTCACATTCACATTTAAGTACATTTAATTAAACTTTGTCTTTCAACATAAACTTTAAACTTTTTAAAATAATCAAATACTACAGACTCTTTTTTTGTATATAATAAATTCATGTCTTCCTTATAAAAATCATCAATAAAGGTAAGAAAATACCTATTATTACCATGTGATGACACATTTATTAGACCATAAATATCAGAGTGAATAAGTTGGAGTAGTTGTCTTGCATGCCACGTCCTTGTCATAAAGGGTTGTCTGCTCTATTTAGCAAGAATACATGCTTCACAATTTTGATTAGGATGATGTATCCTAGACAAGCTTGTCACCATGTTTCCTTATTCAAGCAACTTTAAATTGTAAAAATTTAGATGGTCAAAATGAAGATGTCATAACCAAAACTCATCTTTGACAACAACACTTAGACAAGTGTAAATATCAGTGGTAATATCAACTCGGAACATCTGATTCTTTGTTAAGAATGAGTGTACCTCTCCCATCATGAGAGACAGTTATCATGTAACTGCATGTTATAGCCCTTTTCAAGTAATTGACTCAAAATGAGTAGGTTGCTCTTCATGTCTAGTACATAAAATACATATAAGATGTAATTATGATCTCTATTCTTCAACTTGATAAGAATTCTCCTTTTTTCCCATCATTGGAACACTACTATCATTAGCAAACTTGACTATTGAGCAGATTGACTCATCAAGATCAGCAAAGAGCTTCTTTTTCCCACATATATGATTAGTACACCCCGGTGTCAAGGAACCAAGTATTATAGTTTGGTTTTTTCAACAGCTGTAGTAACCATCATAAGTGCTTCATTTCCACCATATGAATCTCCCTCTTATGGATAATGAGTTGTCTGATTATACTCTTGAGACCTGCACTCATTAGCATAATGAACATACTTGTGACAAGAGTAACACTCAATGTGAGACTTGTCATGCCTTCCTCTACCACGACCTCTTCCTTGGCCTCGACCTCGACCTCGATCTTTATACGTCTGGTTTGATCTCCTTTAGTCATTGTATTGTTTGTCACCATCTCCATAGTTATTATAGTGACCTCTTTGACTTCTATTATTATAATGATTATTACCAAGTTTTTGTCCTCTTTCATGAGAAGAACCTTGTCTTTACTTTGATTGATCACTCTGATTACTTTTAGTAAGAGTCTGACTTTGAAGTGCTTGCTCTACTGGTTTCTCAATGCGCTTCTCATTCATGTGTTGTTCATGAGCTTGCAACGTGCCTATTAATGCATCAACTAACATATAAGACAAATAATGTGTTTCTTTTATAGCAACCATGATGTGCTCATACTGTGATGTGAGTGTACGCAAGATCTTTTCAACTTTCACTTGATCATTCAGTTGCTCTCCATAGATTCTCATTTGATTTATTAGGGTAAGTACTCTACTTATATAAGCTGAATCTGATTTTGAAGTTTCCATTTGCAAAAACTCAAACTAACATCGTAAGACTTGCAGTTTCACCTTTTTAACTCTATATGCACCTTAAAATGACGTCGTTAAGATATTTCATATCTTTGATAAAGTTGTTTCTGTAATCTTTTCAAAAATTTTATCATTTACTCTCTAGTGGATGAAATAAATTGCCTTTTTATCCTTCTTTTGTAACTCTCGATGAGTAACTTTCTGTACTTATGTGACATCTGCTATGAGTTTTATAACTCTATTCTCTACAATACTCAACAGTTCATTATAATCAAATAAAACTTTTATCTACACACTCCATCTATTGTAATTTTTTCCATTCAAAACCAGAACTGAAACAGAAATTGTAACGTTCATATTAAAATTCATAATTTTTCTGATTTGACTCTAATTTTTATTATTTTCAATTTAACCCTCAAACGTTTATTATTTTTAATTTGACCTTTAAACTTTTATTTATAATGTGACCCTTTAGTGCACTTCGCTGTACTTTTCTCTTCTAGATCACCGCCAAACAGATTCTCCGGGAAGCTCTTGAACGACAAGAGGCGGAGAGGCAGAGATCTGGCCTCCCAAATAATCACTGAGAGCTTGCTGTTTACCGGCTCTGCAGGCGGACGGAGTTCCAGGATCAACAGCGATGAGGAAGCCAAAACAGCAGCAACGGCGGCAACAACAGCAGCGGCGGCAGCAGCAACGGCGGCAGCAACGGCGGCAACAACAGCAGAGCGGCAGCAGCGGAGGATCAGATTCGGCGTGTCAGAAGTAATACCAGCACGTGGATCAATCAGGCGCAGTGGGAGGAGTCTCAGAAGGATTTCAACAGGGTGCCTTCCGTCTGGGAACAGGTCCGTGGAGGTCAATTACCGGAATCACGCTTAAACAAGCGCTGACGTCTGGGACCGGCCTCTCATGCGGAACGTTTCGAACCGGGGGCTCTGATAACATTTTTAATAATATTATAATTTTATTAATATTCACAGAGATCATAATTTTAAAAAATTTACATTAATAATTAAAAAATATTTATATTAATAATTTTTAATTATATTAATTATATAATTTTATATAAAAATAAATAAATATTTAAATATAAAAATTTAAATTTAATTTAAATTTTTTTATTATATAAAATTTAAATTAATTTTTTTTTTTATTTAAATTTAAATTTTAAATTTTAATTAAAAAAAATTTATTTTTATAATTATATAAAAAAATAAATTTAATACTTGTACTCTCAAACAAATATTTTATACCATTGTAAAAAATTTTCATAATATTTTTAAAAATATTATATTTTTATTTTTAATTTATATAATAAAACAAAAAAATAAATATTTTATATAATAAAATTTTAAAAAATTTATAATAAATATTTAAATTTATTTTTAAATAAAATAAATTTTAAATTTAATTTTAATTTAAATTTTTAAATTTATTTAATAAATTTAATTTAAATTAAATTTTTATTTTAATAATTTAATTTAATTTTAAATTAAATTAATATATATTTATATAAAAAAAAATTTTAATACTTATACTTTCAAACAAACACTTTATATTACAGTAAAAAAAATTTTGATAATATTTTTAAAAATATTATATTTTTTTTAATAAAAAAAAATAAAATAAAAAATAAATTTATATATAATAATTTTTAAAAAATTTATAATAAATATTTAAATTTATTTAAATAATTAAATTTTAAATTTAATTTAATTTAATTTTTTTTTTAATAAATTTTAATTTAAATTTAACTTTTAAATTAAATTAATATTTATAATTTTATAAAAAAATAAAAATTAATACTTGTACTTTCAAACAAACACTTTATACTACTGTAAAAAAAAAATTCTGATAATATTTTTAAAAATATTATATATTTTTATTAATATAATAAAAAAAAAAAATAAATATTTATATAATAATTTTAAAAAAAAATAAAAAATATATTAAATTTATTTAAATATTTAAAAATATTTTTTAAATTTAATTTTAATTTAAATTTTTATATAATAAAATTTTTAATTTAAATTTAATTTTTAATTTAAATTAATATTTATAATTTTATAAAAAAATAAAAATTTAATACTTTTACTCTCAAACAAATACTTTATACTACTACTACTGTAAAAAAATTTTGATAATATTTTTTAAAAAAATATTATATTTTTATTAATATATATAAAAAAAAAATAATAAATATTTATATAATAATTTTAAAAAATTTATAATAAATATTTAAATTTATTTAAATAATTTAAATTTTAAATTTAAATTTAATTTAATTTAATTTAATTTTTTTATTATAAAAAATTTTAATTTAATTTAATTAGATTAATATCAAAGATTTGATGCATCGACATTAAAGATAATCTACGTATTTAAATATGTATTTAAAGATAATCTACGTATGTTTGACACTTGTATCCCCGAGCAACACCTTACAACACTATAAAAAGGGCACCCTGAATTGTCCAATCTAAACCATCAGAAGCCTAAAGATGCAGCTCACATACTTGCTAGCGTTGCTACTTGGAGCAGTGGCTCTAAGCACCACACCCTCTTTTGCTAATTACCATAAACCGTCTGTTTACGAGCCGCCAGAGAAGGAGAAGCCATTCCCTGAACCTAAGCCACCAATTCACGAGCCTCCTAAGAAAGAAAAGCCATTCCCTGAACCCAAAGGTCCCAAACCACCAGTTCACGAGCCTCCAAAGAAAGAGAAGAAATTCCTAGAAGAGCCTCCTAGGAAACAGAACCCATTCCCTGAACCCAAACCGCCAGTTCAAGAGCCCCCTAAGATAGAGAACCCATTCCCTGAACCCAAACCGCCAGTTCAAGAGCCCCCTAAAGAGAACCCATTCCCTGAACCCAAAGGTCCCAAGACACCAGTTCACGAGCCTCCAAAGAAAGAAAAGAAATTCCTAGAAGAACCTCCTAGGAAACAGAACCCATTCCCTGAACCCAAAGGTCCCAAGCCACCAGTTCACGAGCCTCCAAAGAAAGAAAAGAAATTCCTAGAAGAGCCTCCTAGGAAACAGAACCCGTGCCCTGAACCCAAACCACCAGTTCACGAGCCCCCTAAGAAGAAGCCATTCCCTGAACCCAAGCCGCCAGTCCACGAGCCCCCTAAGAAGGAGAAGCCATTCCCTAAACCCAGACACCCAATGCCACCCGGTTATGGACACTACCCAGGGCACCCCCCATCGTCGATCCGCCCAAACAACTGATCTTATGATCTGGAGTTAAACTAGATGTATAAATAGCTACAATAAGTGCTACTGCGACTCGTTATGCTTTGTTATATGTATTGAGAGAGAAATGCTATGTCGTTGCTAACTTCACAGTTTGTAATTGTCGAGCATATCTCCAGCTTATCAACTTCTATTTTGTAAAGCAACGAGTGCCACTTGCAGCACTAATTTATTATTAGTCATCTATGTTCCAATGCGCACGTATTTGACTTGCCAAGTGCCTGCAATCACAGATAGCAATTGTCTTTTTGCTGCATGAGTAGAGAACAAACTAGCAAGGACACTAGGAAAGCACCAAATTTATCAAACAGAAAAGGGTATGCAAATAACCTCCAGGGACTGCACTCTTTTGTTTAGTGCTCAGATAACAGACGTTCAACTAGGACTCGGCTAAAGATCCTTTGAACACAACTGAAATTCAAGTTAATAGTTAAGAAAAGTTTTTCTTACAGTGGTGGTATGCGTGTAGAAGAATTGCTATCAACCTTACAAGAGAGAAGTAATTAAATTACTCGATAGCCTTTGGTTTCATATTGGTTCTACACATGCTGTAGAAATCCAGTACAAGCTAATTTAAATGTTTTGAATTTTAAGAATTTTCAACTCTTTCTTGAAGAAGTTCGTGTGATCTTCTACAGTGCACTTTGATTTTAAACTGTTGAAAGTTGAACTGAGATAATGTGGATAATGAAAGGCCAATGATGACAACGATATCTCCGATTTGATCCCATATTATGACCATTGTCAATCCTTGTGGCGAACTATATATGCTAACATTTTATATGATGCAATTTCATTTTCGATGATGCATGTCCTCCTTGAAGGATGGCAACGGAAAAGGGACACCGGAGTACTACTGATTCTGGTGCTTAAACTTCAAACGTAGTTAATAATCACATTAACCTCGCATTCTGTGTTGTTTGCAAGGTTGTGAAAATTGGACCGGACCAGCTATTCGGACAGGAATTGAACATCAGTCATTAAACTGATAAATTGATTAATTAGAAGAGAATTAATCACATATTTGAAAGACTTTGCAAACCGCTGTTCCCCATATTTTATTGTTGTTGGTTTTGAAAGTCCATCCATGACCCACCTGCACAAAATGCCACTAGTCCAAACTCTCTGTAACCATTTTCCATGCCAAAGTCAGCCCTGTCCGCGTTTGTTAATAACCATTTTTCGCTGAATTTCTTTTCGCTCAGCAGTCAGCACAGAGCGAGTATGCCAATTTGAACGTCTTCGATAAATATTTGTCTTCATTTTCATCCAACTTGATTTAGCACGAGGGCCTACATTGGAGTCCTGCACATAACTTCCAATGCAACGTTAAATTGCAGCACATTTTAGTCCACAAAACTATCTCTTCTACTGGTCGCAATTCCGGCACTTGGATTCCACCTCTTCCCCTCTTTAATTAAAATCAACGAGTCATCGGTTTTATCACTTTCATGTTTGTGTTGAAAAGATTTTATTTATTTTATGGGAAAAAGGTAAATCAAGCAAAAACTAGCAACAATCAACATATGTATACAGCTAAATAGGCAGCCAATAAAACAGATAACGCAATCTATCCTGTAGAAAATGAGGTAAGAAAATGAAATAAATCGGTATAAAAGCCGAGCCGGACTACTACAGCTCAGAAAGAAATAAAGGCAGAGCCAAGCGAAAAAAGCAGCCTGTGTGAACAATGCTGCTGCTTTCTGACGTTTCCAGGACTCAGTTTAAAGCTCGAGTAGACCCCACTTCACCGGCCATCACTATCCAACCAAATCGAGGAGTGGGAGTCTGCTTCTCGCATACACCTTCAATTCAGTTCAGCCCCATAACTAATTTTTTGTTTTGCTGATCCTTTTTACCCATTGGATAAGCAGAAGGCCACAAGTATAAACACGAACTATGCACTCTTATACGAAAGTTTAGTGACCCCCTCGAAAATGAAATATTGAAATATGTTGGACATCATGCGCGCGTGTAAGTTTTCGGGTGCAAGAGGTGGAGAACCTTAGATGCATTTGTTCCCCATAAAATAATTTTTCATAAAATTTTTTCCTTCCACTCAAAATAAATTAGAGTAATTTTTTGCATTCGAGTCATTGATAGTTACAAGCAAATTTCATTATTACTCTCTTCATTGTCATCATGATAAGTTTTTTTTTTTTATTATTAAAAAATTATTTTTCGATAATCGAACCAAATAATGAAAAATATATGAAGTGTGGGTAAGCTCCCGGAGTTTTTTTGAAAGAAAACGCAACTTGATGTACCCTATAGACAAAGCTGACCAAGATTCACTTGATTATAAGCAGACCTTAATAACCGAGAATATATGCCGATGGTTAACTTCCCTTAACCAACAGAAAAGAATTTCTCTAGAAGTCCTCTTATTCACATGCAACTAGCTTGAACTCAATGTAGGCGTTGGATTCACTGGCGGAAATAGATTTCCAAATTCAAAGTCAAGCTCTAAAACGATCGCTTTATTAAAGAAACACGAGTTCGTTAGTTTTCTCATGTTCAGCAAGGGATACACGGCAAGTCACTATGGCTAAATGGCACACAGAATTCCTACAGTTGTCTTCAGAGACCGAACATTACATCAAGAATTGCGCCAACGATGACTATGGCCAAAGTAAGAACCCTGCACAGAAAACTACCTCTTAGTTGCAATGTCAATCGTAAACAGCAAGTTTCTTGTACTCCTCACCAGCGATTGCCAAACCCATTACATCCTCAGGGTTCACAATCCCACCTTCCTCCAAGAACAATGTCAAGAGGTTCTTCGAAAACCCACTCACCATCGCCACTCCACTCTGCTTAGCCACCACCGGGGTAGATGCCGAGTTTCGAAGATTCCAGAACACAATCTCCGGCACCTTGTTATACCCTTTATCCCCAAACTTCCTCTGGATAACCTGATAGTCAGTTTCCCACCTGGCCCTGCACACTTATCCTTGGTGGCTGCCCTATCGAGCCTCATCTCCCAATTAGACTCACAATAGCTCCTCGATGCATCATCAAACTCCATATCACTAAACACAAATACCCTCTTTATCAGCTGATCCTCGCTCAAATTATTCACCACGGCCACCTCCAAAATCCTATCAAATACTTTCTGGAAATCAGTATTGCCACCCCACTCCATCATCCTGACAAATTCAGTCTTCTCTAAGAGCGTGTCTCCCTTGATCAAATGCATTGCAGGGTCCTCGCTGAAAGTAATGACCTTCCCTTTCCACGGTTCTTCACTCGGCTCCGAGACCAGCAGCCCAAGAACCACGGACACCTCCATTGGAATCCCTTCCATACAGCCCGAAACATCGCATACAGCAATGCAATTCGTTAACTTCTCTTTCATTCCTAAATCTTCAGCCATCCTTGCCCACTGGAGCTCCGCCACTTTGCCTCCATCATCATCTTTCAACGGCCCAATTATCTCGTGGGGAAGCAACGCCCCCGCAGGGATCTTCGCCTCCCCGCCCTTCACCTTCTCCAAATACTCATCAAACCTCTCCTTGTCGTGCTTCTTAAACAGAGTCTTGTACTTTATCATCGCCACCGATGCCACCGATCGTACGGCATCGAATTCCAGTCGTTTGCAGACATATAAACCTCCGGCAATTGTAAGCTTTTATGCAGAGGGACTAGAACTTCCTTCCTTAGCCTATCCCTTACCCGGTACGCGTAATGCTTTCTCCTCAATCACCCGATACTGATCGTCGCTCTCTCGCGGGAAGATTCTTCGAGCGATGGCTTCGCAGATCAGCGTGGATTTATCGAACGACGAGTCAATCGACGGACACCACTTCGCGGCGAGGCTAATTTTTGTCAATTGATTCGATTTCAAGAACTCAATATCGGATTTTAACAGATCAGCAAATAAGTCCGCCAACGCATCGAACAGAAGCCGGTAATTCTCATCCGAAATGTATTTCTTTAGAGCTTTTGCGGCCTTGGCGATCTCTCTCTCCTTCCTCAAAATCCTCGCCGATTCCTTGTCGATCACTGCCCCTCCGCTGCTGGCTTCCCTCAACTTCTCCGGCTCCGCTGTCTTCTCGTTCCCTGAGTTTCCATCGCTTTCTGTATTGTAATTTCCTTTCTTGGAAAGTTTCCTTCTCTTCGCTTTCGACCGATCGATTCTCTCAGCTTTCAACATCTTCCTCACCGCCGGTCCTTCAATGGTCCTGTACAGCATCTCCGGGAAGTCCTTGAAGTAGCCGAACTAGGCGAAAGCCCTCGTGTTAAGTGCTAGGGTTTTCGGGTGGTGCTCGTAGAGCCAAAACGCCGCTGCATAGAACTTTTCCTTGTCGGACTTGCCAGTGCCCCTCACGCCGCGCAAGTTGCAGATCAGCTTGAGTGTGATCAAGGGATCGTAGGCCCACGCATCAGTTCATCGAATGGCGTGTCGGGCACAATGTGAAAGAAGAAGTCGAGGCACGGATTACCGGTGGAGAGAAAGGTCGCGGAGCCGTTCTCGGTCCGGCCCATGGGTGGGTTTCCGGTCAGAAAAAGATTTGAGGTCTAGAGGACGAGGGAGTCAACGGTGGGTCCGGTGGAGGGACGGAGAATTTCCGGCTCGTCCACCGGTGACATCCCTGACACAGCAGGTGGGCCGATGAGCTTAGGAGAAATCGTCATTTCCTTTTGCAAGTATGCATGTGTAAGGGAGAGACACACAGACGGTTACACAATAACTGACGAGAAGGATGAACGCGTGGATTCAAAGCAACTAAAATGGCAAACAAAATCAGGTCATTTAATGTCATTATTAATTTTACTTTTTTGTCCGTAAAAATTAAGATTTGAGTTAAAAAAAATTTAGGTATTATTTATGGTATAATTTTTAAAAAATTTATAAATTAAAAATATTAAAATATATTATAATTATAAAAATTTAATTATAAATAAAATAAAATTTTATTAATTTATATAAATTTAATTTTAATTAAATAAAAATTTTATTAATTAATAAAACTTTAATTTAATTATAACTAAATTTTTATAATTATAAAATTATTTTAAAAAAATAAAAAATAAAAAATATTATTCTTAAAATTTTTTATTTAAAAAAAAATTCTTTTTTTTTAAATTACTTTCAATTTTTTTAAAAAAAAATTATTTCAAATTTTTTCTTAAAAATTTTTAAAAATTTCTTCTAAAAATAATTTAATATAATTAAATATTTTTTCAAAATAAATTAATAAAAATAAATATAATATTAAATTAAATTAAATATTTTTAATTAAATATACGTAAATACAAAACTAATTTAGGCCTATAACTGTAATACGTGACTAAAAGACGATATCACGGAGCAAGTGCCACGTGGGTTAGTTGCATTTGCAATTATACGTGTCTCTGTCCAGAGTCCAATATGTTTCGTGGTGGCTTTGTGGGTTAGCTCATATGGATTTTTGCATGCGGGCTTGCCTTGTTTTCTTACTTATATGACAGGCCCAAGCCTGGAAGTGAACCGGAGCTGGAATTGAGCCTATCAAGCAGAGTTTTAGAGGCTTCAATTATTGTGTTTACCATCTATTTGAGGATTAGAGACAACAATCAAGACCTAATTACCATGAGATGCCAAAGCAATCTTCTTGTGCACTCTCAATTAGTTCTAGATACTAAAACAAAAAAAGAAGGATCAAGCCTCAGAATTGACTGTGTCATTATAATAAGATTTGCGAACACTTGCATACATTCATACACATAACATAAACATAAACATATATAATAGATTATAAACATTTAGTTAGTCAAGTACAGTATAAGAAATTTTCCAAGAGAAGGATTTGAGGTTGAAACCCTAAATTCTCATAAATTTTTCATAAACTGTATGCTTTGGTTGATGAGCGGTTACTCATAATCAAGAGCGGACCGGTGCCCCTTCTCCTGAAAAATGAAAGCTGAATTTCCTGTGATGTCTGACTAAAAATTCCAAGCAATTACAGCCATCCACTCAAGCATAAATGGAAGAATGCATGACATGTTGGTGTTCCAGTTTAGTTTATTCCCTGTCAATAACTACTTAAATTGGAGAATGATGACCAAAATAAGAAAAAAAAAAAAAAAAAAAAAAAAAGGAATCAATATTTAGTCTCTACTCGATCACTCAAAACCGCGCGTCATCAAGTTTAAAACATAAGGGAAATCGTATTTATTTGGTTTGGGTAAATTTTTTTACACATTCCAAAATCACAGAGATTTCTTTGCCATCTGCACAAAAAAAAATATCTTATAGAGATATTTATTCGGGAATCCTCGGGCCTTTGGCATTCCATGGACAATATTGGAAGCTTCTAGGTATTATTAGATGGAGAGGCGATAAAATTTGAGATAATCAAAATAATTTAACTCTATATATTTTAAAATTAAAATTAATTTAATTTATATTTATTAAAAAAATCAATTGATTATAATTTTAAATATTTTAAAATTAAAATTATTTTAAATTTAAAATTAATTTAAAATTTTTAATTAAATCAAATAATTTAAATTTTTTAATTTTTATAATTTTTAAAATTTATTATAAATATAATGTATTTAAAATTTATATATTTAAAATTTAATAAATTTAAAATTTAATTGATCTTAAATTTAATGTGTAGAAAAATTTAAAATTTAAATAGTATAAAATATAAAATTTCAAAATTGAAAGAACTCGTAATTTTAATGTGAACTTATAAATTAGATAGTAACATATACAAGAGTCTTGTAATTGGATTAGCGTCTTCGGATTTTGGCAATCCCAAAACTTTTACGGGTTGAGATTCTCTGAACAAGTTTGCATGCGTCAGAACAAGTGTCAGAATCCTTCGATTGAAAATTTGTACAGTACAAACAATAGATGGGACTCCGGCGGGATTAACCGGCTTTACCGGTAAAATCGAGAATTATTCTTACTTTCCCACTCGATTCAAACATAAAACTTGGAAAAAAAATCAATATCGGAAAAAAAAAGTGTCAAATTCAGGTTGAGCCGAAATGGAAAAAACGAAATAGTTCGTCTGGTTTGTTGTTTTTAAGGTTTTGACTTAAAATATTGAAAATTATAATTTAACATATAAATTTTGTCTAACTAATAATTCACTTATACACTAAATTACTTATTTTTACAAATTTATTTAAAATATTTATATTATTTTTAAAAATTAAAATATAATTAAAATATTATACAAGGTTATATATATAATTAAAATAAAAAAAACTTCTCATCTTGACATGCATATATAATTACTTTTTATAAATTTAAAAATTTATAATCATAAAAATTAAATTACAATATAATAAAATTTTATAAATTAATTAATATAATTTTAATTATAATAATTTTATTTTTTTATAAAATTTTATTTTGATTATAATTAAATTTTTTATAATCATAAACTTTTTCAATGAAAGAAAATAAATGATAAAAAAAAGAAAAAATTATTTTCAAATTATTCAAGGAAGATAAAAAGATAAAAAAATATCTATCAAATTTACCTAATTTTTCTCAAAAAAAAAAAAAAAAAGAAAAAACTATCATCTAGTTTTCGCAAAAAGAAATAAAAGAAAAAAAAAAACTATTCCTAAATAATTAATTTTTGTTTTCTTAAAAAAAATTCTTTTTGTTTTTTTTTAAAATTAAAAATTTTCTTTTAAAATTAATTTAATTTAGGTCATTATTATTCTAAATTCATTTAATTATAAAAATAAATTTAATTTCAATCAAATTTAAATTAAAAAAATTTATTTCTAATTTTTTCAATAAAAAAAATTAAACATTTAAGATTTTTTTTAAAATAAAATACAAATACAAATATATTTAATATTAAGTATGATTAAATTTATACATCAAATAAGTCTAAAACTAATGTATATTAATATTATTAAATTTGAGAAAACAAAAATAGTGAAATACTTATATGATAAATTTTGCTTAATTTTAAAAATATTTAAATTTTAATTTAAATTATAATTTTCTTAGGATTTCAACATAAATATTATCTATTCATTTACTTGATTATGTTTAATAATCACTTCATATTAATAATTTTATATATATATAAAATTTAGGTAATACAAATTCTAATAATTAAAAAAGAAAAAAAATTCAAAAAAGAAAATAATAATTCTAATTTTTTTTATTTTTTAGAGAAGAAAAAATTATTTTGCTTGCTTTTTGTCTATAAAAGATTTTGTAATCACATAAATAAAATATCATATCGTAGCCTTATTTTGTATGCATCCTTGTCAATTCTATATTCAACATTGTGGTATCAGAGCTTGGTTCATGAGTAATTATCTATTGATAAGTGAGTGATCTTTAAATAGTTGGCAGAATCAAAAAGCTCAACAACCAAAATTACAATGTTTGGTCTACATGTATGATGTCTTACATGCAAGGCTAAGACATGTGGGAGTTTGTGAATGGAAGCGAAGTCGCTCAACTGAAGGCATAAGATGTACACAGTATGCTACAAAAATGGAAGATAAAAGTAGGCAAAATGTTGTTTGCTTTGAAGACAATGATCGAAGAAGATGTGCTAGGGCATCTCCTAGATGCCAAATCCCCCAAGGAAGCTTGGGATGCACTCACTAAGCTCTTCTTAAAGAAAAATACGTGACATGATAGTCGCTTAATATTTTCATAAAGTGAACTTGTGTTGGGAAATTTTTGAATTAGATCCACAAGCTCCGATTGGTGAAACCAGGATGAAGAGAATAATCATTCATAGTTTGAAGCTTGAATATAGAAGCTTTGTTACTGCAGTACAAGGATTGCAAAATCAATCATCACTTGTTGAGTTCGAAAAATTTGCTTGCTAGTCAAGAAGCACTAGCTAAGCAAATGGGAGGAGTCTTCTTAAAGGGTACATAGGAAGCACTATATGCTGACAAAGACAGACAGAATTCCAAGCAATATGCTAGTAAAGGATCTAAAAGAGGTGAGAACAAAGGGAAGAGTCATTAAGGTGAAGTAAGTGCACGTGTAAAGGGAGCATTAAATAACCATGGCAATGACAAGAAATTTGAAGGGAATTGCTATAATTATAGAAAGAAGGGCCACATGGCAAAAGATTGTTGGTCGAAAAAGGGGCTTGTGGAAAGTAATGCTACTACTTCTAAAAGTTAAGAGATATGGGATGTAAAGGTATTCTTTGTTGCAGATAAGGAAGATCTAGCTCTTATAACCACAACATTTGACCAAATTGATTATAAGAAAAATTGGATCATTGATTTAGGCTATTCAAATCATATGACAGGTGATAAAGAAAAGTTATAAAATGTGTCAGAGTACATGGGAAGTCATGTTGGGGTGATAGCAAACAACTTAAAGTTACTAATAGCTCACATCAGTAATATGACAGCCTCTCCCCATTGTAATGCTAGAGAGGTCACTTCAAAATGTTTACCATGTCTTAGGAATGAAAAAAAATCTTCTCTCAGTGGCTTAATTAACATCCTCAGGCCATGTTGTTCTTTTTGGTCCACAAGATGTGAAAGTATATCGAGACCTTGAGATTAAAAAGGAACTAGTGATGAAACGAAGAAGATTAGAATCAATATATGTAATGTTTGTAGAAACTGCATACATAGACAAGAAAAGGAAAAATGAAATGGCAGACTTGTGGCATATGCAACTAAGTCATGTTAGCTATTCCAAGTTAGATGTAATGATGAAAAGGTCAATGCTGAAGGGACTTCCCCAACTTGAAGTAAGAACTAACATAATTTGTGTAGGATGCTAGTACGAAAAGCACATCAATTGCCATATGAAGAATCTAAATTTAGAGCAAAGGAACCATTAGAGTTAGTTCACTCTTATGTGTTTAGACTTGTAAAACAAGCTTCTATAAGTGGGATAACTATATTGGGACTTTTATTGATGATTTTTCCAGGTATATAAGGGTTTATTTTTCGAAGGAAAAGTCTAAAATATTTTCAAAATTCAAAGAGTTCAAAAAGGTCGCAGAAAAGTTGGTAAGAAAATTCATTGTCTATGCACAAACAATAGAGAAGAGTATACCTTAGATGAGTTTACTAGCTTTTTATAAAAATATCGAATACACCATCAGTTTACTTGTGCCAGCACTCCATAACAAAATGGAGTGGTAGAAAGAAAGAATAGACACCTTGCAAAAATCTATCAAAGCATGTTTCACGCTAAAAATGTGCAAGGAAGATTTTGGGCAAAAGCAATAATGACAACTGCCTATGTAACCAATAGGCTTCCCTAATAGAGGTTATGTTTTTGTTCACCCTTTGAGAAATTATGGAACATGAAACCTAATGTTAGCTGATCATTTATGTAATAAGATGGACAAGAAAGCTATTAGATGCATCTTTATAGGATATGATAGTCAAAGAAAAGGGTGGAAATGTTATGATCCTACAACCGATAAGTGCTACACATCATGAGATGTGGTGTGGTAAGATGGACAAGAAAGCTATTAGATGCATCTTTATAGGATATAATAGTCAAAGAAAAGGGTGGAAATGTTGTGATCCTATAACCAGCAAGTGCTACACATCATGAGATGTGGTGTTTGATGAAGCATCCTCGTAGTGGTCCTCAGAGAAGGAGATGTTACCAGATTCAAATGCTTTTAAAGAAAAGTTGCAATTTACTCAAATCTAGCTGGGTTTATGTGAAGTTGAAAATGGTGGTAATGTCGAAAAAGGCATAACATAAAGTCCATGGCAAACTGGTATGTATGAACAACCAAATGAACAATGTGATCTTACTAAAGCAGAAGCACCAACTCCACTTAGAAGGGCAACAAGAATTAGGAAGCCAAATCTTAAATATGCCAATGCAACCATACTAGAAGAATCAAGTGTACAAGAACCAGAAACATTTAAGGAAGTAGTTCAGTATCTAGAGTGGACCAAAGCTATAAAAGAAGAAATTGTTGCACTGGAACAAAATCAGACTTAGGAGCTTATACCAAAGCCAAGAGATGTTGAGCCTATTTCCTGCAAATGAGTTTATTAGATAAAGTGTTGCATAGATGGATCAATTAAGAGACACAAGGCTTGTTTGGTGGCTCGAGGCTTCTCTCAACAATATGGAATAGACTATGATAAAACCTTTAGTCTAATTACAAAGTTTACTACTGTTAGAGTCTTAATTGCAATTGCAGTGAGCAAAGATTGGAACTTGTGACAAATGAATGTGAAGAATGCATTCTTGAATGGGGAATTGGATCGAGAAATTTACATGAATCAATCAATGGGTTTTCAGAATCAAGATCACCTTGAATATGTAAGTACACTACAAAAGACACTATATGGATTAAAGCAAGCATCGAGGGCTTGGTATGGTAAAATTGTTGAATTCCTGACTTATAGTAGTTATTCTGTGACACTTGCAGATTCTAGTTTATTCATTAAAACTAATTAAGGGAAGCTAGCTATTGTGCTTGTGTATGTAGATGATCTAATCATAATTGGAGATTGTGGAGAAGAAATTCTTAGAACAAAGGAGAATTTATCAATTCAATTTCAAATGAAAGAACTTGGGCAACTCAAGCACTTTCTTGGTCTAAAGATTAATGGTACCCAAGAGAAAATATTTCTTCATCAAAAAAAATATTCCAAAGATTTGTTAGAGAAATTTGGAATTCTTAAGTGCAAGCCAATATCAATGCTAGTGGAACTAAATGTCAAGATATGTGCCCATGAAGGAAGAGATTTGGAAGATGCAACGATGTATCGACAATTAATGGGTAGTTTGATCTACTTAACTTTAACTAGACCTGACATTTCCTTTACGGTTGGTGTGATAAGTTGGTACATGCAAAATCTAAAGAAATCTCACTTGGAAGTAGTTCACCAAATTCTAAGATATGTGAAGAGCATGCTTGGCTACGGTGTCTTGTATAAGAAAGGTGAAGATTGTAAGTTAGTTGGTTATTGTGATGTTGACTATCATGATACACGATGTTTAACTACTGGCTATATTCTAATGCTTGGGTTTGGAGCAATTTCATGGTGTAGTAAAAGACAACCAACTGTGTCCTTGTCAACAACAGAAGTAGAGCATCGAGTTGCAACAATGGTAGCACATGAGAGCATTTGACTCATTCAATTGTTAAAAGGCTTGAATCAACCAACAAATCATGTAGTTCCCTCATATTGTGATAATTAGTCAGCAATATGTTTGGTAGAGAATTTAGTTTTTCATGCAAGAACTAAACATATGGAGGTACATTACCATTTTATCCAAGAAAAAGTGTTGGGAGAAGAGATTGAGCTGAGGTAGATCAAAACATAAAATTAAGCTGCAGATTTATTCACAAAAGGCTTGAATAATAACAAATTTGGAAGTTTTTACTAATAACATGGGATGGTAAAAGGAATGGAAGTTGGCGTTAAGGGGGAGTGTTAAGATTACAACACCAGCCATGTGACACTTCACTCGGCCAAGATTTATGGGCAGTTATATAACTAATATTAATTATCAAAAGTAGTATTGTTATTCTCTAGGGGTCCCTCTTATTTTTTAGGACTCTTTGCTATTCTCTATGAGTTCCTACTATCTTTTAGGAGTCTTTGCTATTTTCTAAGAATCTATTTATTTTTTAAATGTTTTATGATGGGTTGTTGCTACAAAAGTGGAGAGCAGTTGAGATGTTTTATTTATAAAAAGTCTTATAATCACATAAATAAAGCATCCTATTGTAGCCTTATTTTGTGCGCATCCTTGTCAATTCTATGTTTAACAAGGGGAAATGCCTGCAATATTCAAACTGCTATACTAAGCTTAATGTAAACATCTAAGAGAAGATTATGTGGTAACAACCTAGAGACACATTTTACTCCTAGTGAGTTTGGACGAAGAAGCAAAGAGAAAAGGCAAGAAAGAGTTGAAGCCTATACTAAGCTTGGAAGAACTCTCCAGGTGGGCCAAAGACAAACTTAGACAAACTTGCCTTGTTCAAGGTATTGTAGCTAGGAACTTCCAATTTTCTTGTTCCCTATCATTCCATGCATTGATGAAACATTGGATGATCCCCATTAGCTTTTAAGCTGGTTATAAAACCTGGTTTGTAGGGTTATTTATTGCATTTGAAATCATTCTTGTGCTAGAACTGGTGCTGCATTTTCCATGCTTTGAAGCCTTAAAATGGGCTTGGTTGAGCTTTGCCTTGAATATAATAACTGCAATTAACTAGTAGACTTCTATTTATGAATATTTTACCTTGATAACCTTTTGTGTACCTAATAGAATGTAAAAATTACACATGGCATTCACTCCTTTCTGCTTCCTTCTTCCAGCTGCCTACAAGATTGTTACTATGGGACTTGCTACCTCGTAACACTATGGGAAAGGTTCTTTGCCTTGATTGCTCAAAATTTTAATGAAGTCACCATACCGATTTGCTTTCAGATCATTAAACTTGAAGAATGGAGACATGAAGGTCTAATATAAAAAAGACCTGAAGAAAAAGCTCTCTGTCATACCATAAATTTATTTGGTTGCAAAATTGAATGGAGGATTCAAAATGGGAGGAAATGTTTATAAAATTACCAAAATAAGTAAAGGGTGTTCGATGGATGAGGCTTTTGCATTGTGAGCTATGGACATGCATATTTGTGCAACTCTTCACCAAGATGGTCATAATGTTTAGATTCTTTGTAGCTACACCAAATTCCTAGCATGCAAAGTGTACAACTTATATCATGAAAACTCTGGTTAGGCCGCAATTGGGGTTTCACCAATAAAATAAGCAAATGCCTCTTCTCTCCAATATGTCCTTTCATTCAAGTTTGTATGGGGCCATTGTTTAACAATATGTTGTCATAATATTTGTACCTTCAAATTATATTCACTATTTAAAACTTTACTAAAAGATCAATGACAAATTATTCCCTTATAAGAGTATCCATTTTTTATGTGAATAGTTGTAGGAACTAAAAAGACCCCATTAAGTTCCTTTTTTTCACCCCTTGCACATATAAAAAACATTTATGCTTTGTCTGGGAGGAGGGAAAAGGAAGTGGATGAAAGTAAAAGGAGGTGAAAAGTGTACTCCCCTTATTGCAAATGTATGAGAAGAAGATACATATTTTTCTTTTAGTTTGGTTGGAATAAGAGAAGAAATTTAACTACAAGTTTGGTAAGAGTAAGAAATTTAATAATTAGTGAAACTTGAAATTTAAATGTTAAATTTTACTTTAAAATTTAAACTAAATGATTTTAAGTGGTATAAATAAGCCCTTTAATTTAACTTCTTCTACATCATATTAAACATGAACTCAAAGAGTTCAAGTACATTAATCAGACAAAGGGAGCCTTATTTATGATTAATATATATAACTCTCAAAATCGTATATTCTAAAGTCGACATGACTCAGTTATTAAATATAACTAGTTAATAAATACAAAAAGGAGAAATGTTTACACAAACATCTATACTAGGCACAAGGCTGCCAAGCTCTGTACTTGGATAACATGGGAAGATTGTCCATAACAAAATAAATGTAGTTGTTTATGCATTCCCCAACAAAGTAAAATCATGCTTGTCGCCAATGTGGGTTTATGTATAGAATTGCGGCCATTCCAAGCAGCACTATGCTATAAGATGCATGAAAGCCTGGATAAAATGCATCCATGTTTATCCATCCAGTTTCTTCTTCATGCTTTTCTTTATTCTTGGATGATGATGGAGATGGGTATGCATTGCAACTTTTATTCAGTGGGGGTCCACACAACAAAGGATTATCCTCGTAGCTTCTACTTTTGAATGTTGCAAATTGTGCAACCATTTCTGGGGTCTTTCTAAACAAATTATTGTGTGCTACAGTGAAAACAACTAATTGGTTCAGTTGAGTAAGTTGAGGAGGAATTTCCCCATCTAAGTTGTCAATTCCCTTCAAGTTTGAAAAAGTTGATGGAATTGACCTTGTGAAGCTGTTGTGGGATAGGTTTAGCACCTTAATAGTGTTGAGGTTTCCGAGTTCTTGTGGAATCTTTCCTTTCGAATTGTTGCAGGAAAGATCAATTCCAGACATGTAGGCGAGGGGTCTTCCTTTGTAAGAGTAATAAGAAGTCTTTGTCGTGAACTCCACTTGTGGTTAAAAATTGAAACTCGTAACTCTTTTCCAATAGCTTTCAAAGGTATATGTTCTATCTTAACTACTTCTAGATCTTAGGCAAAGGAGAATATGACCAGATATGTGGTTGTAAGAAAAATCTATCAAACCTATGTTCTCCAACTTACACAACTGAATTGGGATTTCACCTTCAAAGTAATTATTATCCAAAAGTAGATAACTAAAGTTAGAAAATGTATCAATCCATTTTGGAATGCTGCCAGTAAAATAATTGTGGTTAAGATCCAACATCACCAAATTAGAATTGTTATAAAATACCTTTTTCAGTGGCCCTTGCAATCTATTCTTAGATAAAAAAAAATAGCTAAATGCTTGAAGAGAAATTTGAAGGAAGGTTTCTAGAGATATTATTGTCTGAAAGGTTTAGAACTCGAAGTGCATTCATATTTCCTGTCCACTATGGGAACCTCCCGTGGATATTGTTGTGACTGAGATCAAAGATAATCAATAAGGAACTATTAAATAAATTGTTTGGGATTTGACCTTACAAACTATTGTTTGAGAGCAAGAGAATAGTGAGAACAAAGCAACTAGTGGCCAACTGCCCAGGCATTTCTCCTGATAATCTATTATTGACAAGTCTAATAATTCTGCATAGCTCATATTACCGAGAGACGGAAGAATTGTTCCATTGAAACCATTTTCTGACATATTTAAATATGATAGTTTCAGAAAATATGCTCCAATTAGTGTTGGAACATGGCCACATAAGCAATTCTCTAAAATGTCTAATAATGTTAAATTCAGATGACTTGGCAGCCAAAGTTGTCATAAAAGGGAATTATTGACTAAGGCAAGTGTAGACAAGCTCGTGTTGTTCTTTAATAGCCAATATGGAAATCCTCCACTCAGTTGGATGTGTGAGAGTTAAACATTTGTTAGATTGCACTGGTTGTAAAGGAATTTAGGAAATGTTTTGCCATATCCATAACCAGACAAGTGAAGAATAGTTAATTGGAATTTTGGTGTCAAACTATATTACTCTGCTTCAGCAAATATGTTATTTCCCCAGGCAAACAAGGAATCTTGAAGAATGGGCTAATTGTCACTAGAATTTGGAATTAATTGTATGAAAAATCAAGGAATTCAAGGGATTTTAGAGTCCTTAGAGGAGATAGAGATATATTCCCTATCAATAGATTGTTAGAGAGATATAATTGGTGAAGAGACGTCAAATTAGCCATACACGGAGGCAAGGTATCATAGAGATTATTGAAGTTGATATCTAGGTTTTTGAGTTGGTTTAATTTGCATATATCTAAAAATTATTCAGTAATAAGGAACTTAGTCAAAAGTAAAAAGACACGCACACAACCACAGACAAGGGGGTTTAGGGGAGATTGATTGTACCTTGGGCTATGGATATATGGCTACTTAATTGACAACTAGACATTGAAAGATCCTCTAGTGAGATTAAGTTTCCCACAGTCTGTAACATGCTATAATTGAGAGTAGTAGTGCAAGACAACTATAGCTATCTTAAACTATTCAGATGAGGCCAAGCTAAGAAAATTAAATAAAAACAAAAAGCTATTATTGAAGAATATGGAAAAGATTATAGAAGTTAAAAAATTTCTTTTTTGGTTTCAAAAAAACTCAAATAAAAATTACTTATTTTTTATAATACATTCTTCTAAAAAATTGAGTAGTGATAATATAAATATCATTACTTTACAATTTTATTACTTAATTAATGTATATAATGTAAGTTCAATTTAAACAAAATATGATATGATTAATTAAAGGTAGAACTACAATTTTAAAAATTAGATTAAGTGATTGTGGAGTAGACAAAAATGTTGAAATTTACCTTGAGTAAGTTGGGAAGCATTCAACTGTTTCATAGACAAGATTCAAAGAGAAACCAGTACCTTAATGCTTTGGAGGAAGCTATCATCCACAGTAGAATAATCCAACAATAGCTCTTCAAGATTGTTTAAATAGTAGGACTCTAGAAAATTTAGGTAAAATAATAAATTGTACCAAGCACAATTTTGAGCACAAGAATTGAAAGTTAAGAAATGTAATCATTTATGGATGTCAGGGAATGACCAAATGATATTCCTTGTAGGTTGTTGGATGTTAAGTCAATGCGCTTAATGTTTGGGAAGACATCGTGCAACGTTTGCAACTCCAGCATAGGGCTTGTATCTCCTATGCTTCCTCCAAGATGAAGGACACTACAATTGATCCATCTTTTATTGTCTACAAATGCCAAATGTTGTATATTATGGTCTCTTTTCTGATAAGTAAAAGAAATACAAGATATTTAAGTGACTCTTGATCTTATGGGCAGAAGGCACATTTCTTTTTAGTAATTCTAATTGGTTAAGTGATATTTTGAGCTAGTTTGCGATACCATATTAAATAAACCTTCTTCAATTAAGTGCAAAACTTTGTTTTTGTTTTTGAGCAATATTGGATGTGTTAACATGCAAGTGCAATATTTAGTTTCTATTGTAAATATTTTTGAAAAAAAATACCTTACTTTTTTTATAATTGTTATATACCCTAGAAATTGTCCTTAAAATTTAAGAAAAATTTTGTGTGTCATTATCTAAAATATATAGTATTTTCCTATACTTTTATATGGCTTGACCCAAAAAATCTAACATGAGAAAACATACTTATTTTGTATAAATTAAACCAATCATTAGCTTTTCTAGGTTGAAAGATGAGGCCTTGAAAATTCCTTGGTTTGCAGAGAAGATGACATTATCACTAAAAAGTATCAATCTGTAAGTCGAGATACTACTTTTTAATATAATAAGGGAAAGTGAAGTTTTATAATATAACATGATCTAATATATTCAATCTAGGCTAATGGGTGCACAATTTTGAAAGATTGTGACTTATCTAGTATGATGAAAGAATGCTCCAATGATCTTGTATTTCAAGGAATTTTAAAATAATATTAAGAATAATGAATCTCAAACTTAAAATTAATTTAAGGAGATACTTTTGAAATGAGATTATTAGTAAATGTTAAAAGTGAAATTTATATTGATTCTTGATATATGTTAAAAGAGATATTGCTATAGATGCTACAACTTGGATAAAAAATTGATCCACGAAACTTGGGCTTGGGAGGTCTGGATACTTGCAGCATTGTACACCATTTAAAGGGATAATATATTTAGACTTATTAGTAAGTATTCAAACATTATATATACGTAAACATGTAAATTTAGAAAAAAAAAACAGGGAATAAAATGAAAATTTATAAATCTTATACAATTTTCTCTCCTAATTTGATAGTAAAGGGATTCAAATATATGAAATGAGATGGAATTGACGATATTGTACATTAAAGATTCTTTGTGTTGTCTTAATCTCCCTACTGTGGACAATGTTTCTTATTTTTTTCTCCATTTTTTATGACAAAATTGGCTCTATTTGTCTCTTTATATATGTTTGAAAAAGTAAAATGTAGTAAAAAAAAAAAAATGTCAGCTAATTTTTATAGCCGTGTATAGGCGTAGTTACCTGAGTCTTACCTTGGATGTCAACTTTTCCTTTTAGTCTGTTGTTGGATAGATCCAATATTTTCAGAGATGAAAGGCCATGTAGGGATGATAGGATGCTGCTGTTGAATTCATTATCGGCTAAATGGAGATTCTCCAAATGGGCGAGTCTTGATAGTTTCTCGAACCCTGCATATGTTAGAGGAGGATACTATCATGCATAATAAAGGATATATACAGAGTAAGTCAGCCTATTTATGGGTTTCTTTTTTGTTTTCAAAATAAAAAAAAAATGAAATAGAGAATCCATCTTATCTTGTGATTATGAGATGAATAGAGCAAAAATGTTAGCTGATTGAAATGGGCGAGTCTTGATAGTTTCTCGAAGCCTGCATACTTTAGAGGAGGATAATATCATGCATAGTAAATCAATCCTTGGAAGTGAAAACCAATAGTGGTATTAAAGCTTGAAGGTCCTTGTGCCAACTAATTTTAGTGAGTTAAGAGAGTTCAAACACATAAAAACACAAAGGAGTTAGTTATTACAGACCCTTACATAACTTTAACTAACTTCTCTCCTCCCTCACCTTCAAAATTCACTGGTGAAAATTACACTCAGTGGACTGTTATGATAAAGGCCTACGTAAGAGCCTTTGACCTTTACAAAGTTACTAAAAAGGGGTCTGAATCTTTCTCTTTACCACTAAACCCTATAGTGGCTTAATTGAAGCATCACAATGAGCAAGTCTCTAATCAATACAGGGCTTTGACTTGTATTCACTCATTAATCATAGAAACCATCTTTAATAGGATAATGGCATGTGCATAGCAAAAGAAGCTTGGGATAGACTAAAAGAGGACTTTGGTGGTAGCTCCAAGACTAGAATCATGCAACTCTTTAATCTTAGGAGAGAGTTTGAGTTCTTGAGAATGAAGGATACTAAAACAATGAAGGGCTATAGTGATAAGTTACTAAAAGTGGTCAATCAAAAAAGGATGTTGGGATAGAACTTTCTAGGTAGAAACATAGTCCAAAAGGTCCTTGTGAGCATGCCAGAGAGGTTTGAATCCAAAATCTCCTCTTTAGAGGACTCCAAGGATCTTAATGTCATTTCCTTAGGTGAACTTATTAGTGCCCTTTAAGCTCAAGAACAAAGGAGGCTTTTAAGGCAAGAAAACACAATTGAGGGAGCTTTCGAAGCTTCCAACAAATAAAAAAGTCAAGCTAAAAGGAGAAATGGTGGCAAGAAAGCTGGTAAGGAAACTGAAACTACTAAAGGCACTGGCAAAAGATAATATTCACCATGTAAGTATTATAAAAGAACCAATCACTTGTCCAAGTTCTATTGGAAAAAACCAAAAAGTATATGCAAGCTTTGTAATAAAAAGGGGTACTCTGAGAGGATTTGCAAAAGCAAAGACAATATGTCTTAACAAAAGCCATAATAATCCAATCAAGAAGCACATGCTACTTATGAGGACTAGCTTGCAGAAGAGTACCTATTTGTGGCAACTTTAAACACCAGAAAGAGTGTAGTAGGAGTTTGGCCAATGGACAGTGGATGTACCAACCACATGTCTCCTGCACTTAAAGTCTTTAAAACCCTTGACCAAAATTTCAAGTCTAGGGTTATGATTGGTAATGGAAGTATCTTGATGTGCAAGTTCAAACTCCTACAAGTATCTAATGCATTATTAATATACTTTTTGTGTCTAACATTAACCAAAATTTACTAAGTATTGGGAAGCTACTAGAAAAAGGTTTTTCTCTGGTATTTGGAGACAAATCCTACATCATTTATGATGATATGGGTGCTCACTTGGTCAGTGTGCCTATGAATGGAAAAAGTTTCCATCTAGACACAAAGAAATTGTCCTATCTTGCTTTACCAGTCATGATAGATGATTCATCTTTATGGCACAGAAGACTTGGACATTTTCATTATGCTACACTTCAAAAGTTACAACAAAGAAAGCTGGTGAATGATTTGCCCCATATAACTCTATTTAATCCTACTTATATATGTAAAACTTGCCAATTAGGGAAGCAAGCTAGACTTCCCCCTTTCTCAACTCAATCTTCTAGAGCTAAAGGGAGGCTAGACCTGATTCACTCAGACCTTCCTATGAGAACCAATCCTCTCAATGGCAATACCTATTATATCCTATTTATTAATGACTTCTCTATGTACTACTGGATTTTCTTTCTTAAAGAGAAGACACAGGTGCATATTATCTTTCAAAACTTTAAAACCTAGATAGAGAAACAATTTAGACACATGATCAAAGCTATTAGAACAAATAATGACTCAAAATACATCTCTAGTCAGTTCAAAGCAATTTGCATCTTTGTTGGCATACAACAATAGCTGACAACTCCTTACTCATCCCAACAAAATGGGGTGTGTGAAAGGAAAAATAAAAAATTAATGGAAATGGCTAGATGCTTGATGGCAGAAGAAAAAAACTTTCCTAAGAGGTTTTGGGCTGAACCTGTAGCAACCTTTGTCTATCTCTTGAACAAGCTACCAACTAAGTCTCTATCTTCTCTGACTCCCTTTGTGGCTTGCTTTGATAACAAGCCTTCTTTAAGTCACCTAAAGGTATTTGCAGCATTTGCTATGCTCTTGTGCCTAAAAGAAAAAAAAAAACCAAGTTGGATCATAAAGCCATTCCTGCCATTTTCGCTGGTTACTAAACACATCTACAAATTACGAAATCTATGATGTGATTATTAGCAAATCTTTATTAGCAGAGATCTTAAATTCAATGAAAGTGAAAAATGGAATTGGGAACACTCAAAAGTTCAAGCGGAGAAAAGTCAACTCTCACGAAGTCTCCAAATACAAAAGCAAGATCATTACTCCTTTGAAGAGGAAGATGTTGATCACTTGCCTATAAGGGGAACTGAAAGCTTGATAAATGTCTATAAGAGATGCAATGTTACACTCCTTGAACCCTCATCATATCAAGAAGTATTAAACATAGCAAAATGGAGAAAAGTAATGCAGGAGCAGATGGATTCCATCTGCAAAAATGATACTTGGCAATTAGTTTCAAAACTAGATAACAAAAAGTCAATAGTGGTCAAATGGATCTACATAATCAAGCTAAATGCTAATGGCTCCATCAACAAACTTAATGTTAGACTTGTGGCAAAGGCCTTTACTTAGCAACTTGGTGTGGATTACACTAAAACTTATGCACTTGTTGCTAGATTGGATATTATAAAGCTCTTACTTGCAATTACAGCACACTAAGGCAGGTTTGTACATCTACTAGATGTCAATTCAACATTTTTAAATGGTCTACTTTAGGAGGAGATCTATGTAGATCAGCTAGAAGGATTCATCAAAGAGGGAGAGGAAGACAAAGATTGCCTACTAAAATGGCTCTTTATGGCCTCAAGCAAGCACCAAGCTCTTGGTATACAAGAATCTATGAGCACTTAGTCAAATTAGGATTCAACAAGAGTTATAATGATGCAACCCTCTATGTTAGGAAAGAAAGGTCTCATGTTATTTATCTATCTCTTTATATTAATGATCTTATGGTCATTGGAAATGATCTTAAAAGTATACTTTAGTTTAAAAAGGATATGAAACATTAGTTTGAAATGACTAATTTTGGCAAGATACATTACTTCCTTGGCTTACAAGTTCACCAATCACAGCAAGGGATCTTTGTAAATCAAGTAAAGTATGCACATGCAATGATGCAAAAGTTTTAGATGACTAGTTGCAAGAGCTCAGCAACACCAATCACTCTTGGAGAGAGGATCCAAAAGGAAGATGGTAGCCCCATAACAAATAAAAATACTTACAGAAGTATCATAAGCTGTTTATTGTATTTGTATGCTACAAGACCAGATATCATGTATGTTGTGAGTTTGTTATCTAGATTCATGCATGCTCCTAAAGAGACACACCTCAAAGTAGCCAAAAGAGTACTAAGGTATGTTAAAGGTACCCCAGAGTTTGGAATCATGTTTGAAAGTAGAAAAGAAATGGAGCTCATTTGGTACTCAAATAGTGACTGGGCAGGGTCACTTAATGACTTTAAGAGTACCTTAGGAAATGTGTTTACTTTAGGATCTAGGATTTTCAATTGGAGCTTAAAGAAGCAACCAACTGTGGCACAATCCATAACTAAGGTTAAGTACATTGCAGTAGTCTGAACAGTGAATCAAGCTCTGTGGATTAGAAAGGTACTTGCTAATCTAAAGCTAAAGCAAACAAAAGCAACCATTATCTTTTGTGACAATTAGTCCATCATTGCTATATCAAAGAACTCTATGCTGCATGGAAGGACTAAACACTTCAAATTCAAGCGTCATTTCATTAGAGAAGCTCAAGAGAATGGTGATGTAAACCTAACTTACTACAACACCAAACATCAAATGGCAGACATTTTAACTAAAGGCTTACAAAGACCAGGGTTTGAAGAGCTAACAAGGAAACTAGGTCTATAAAATTATGACACCGAAGAGGAGTAAAGATCCTGATAATGCCACCATTTTGTTGCCATATTTCCATTACTAAAAGTCTATAAAGATTTCCCTCCACAACTTAAAGATGGTTATGGCAGCTAAGGGTTGTTTCTCCTTCCATAAGCTTTTTCACATTTTAAAATATCATTAGCCTCTAAATCAAGCAAATTAGTCATTATGTGACAGCTTAAGTGATTAATAATTATTCCAATTCAAATTTCAATTTGAAATTTAAGTTTTAAAAGTTGCACAATTCCAACAGTTTTTTATTTTGAATTTTTAGTTCTTATACTATGATATATATTATGAAATTGAATCAATGAGAAGGATCTTCTTCTATCAATCTTAAGCTCCTTTCCTTACTCCTTGTTCCTTGTGTTTCACCTGTTTCTATATAACCTAAAAGTAAAAAGTAAACCTATCCTTGGAAGTGAAAACCAACATCTTCCTCATATTTCCTTCTCTCATTTCTTTTCCTCTCTAGATCCCTAAGAATTAAGTGTCATTAGTACTTAACATCCCTCCATCTTTAATAAACAAGTTTTGCTAAACTACCAACCTAACTGCAGCTTGGATTGCTTTCCTGGCTATATGTAGAAAATTTTTTGGAAGCATCGAGGGAACCAGTATTAAGTTGTGTCGAGTAAGTGTTTGTTTTGAATGACCATGTAACTATATTTATATATGTTTGCTTTCTTGTATGACTATCTCTTTTAATTCTGTGTCTTGGTATAGATTTCAGCAAGCTCATTCTTGTCTTGTTTCCTTGTAATTTTCTGAGTGTGTTGTTCGAGTTATCAACTCCTTCCACTCTTTTCTTTACAAGGGCCTTTATGATAGATGCTAAACATTCCAAAGGCTGGTCTTTGAAACTCTCTCTCTCTCTCTCTCTCTCTCTCTCTCTCACACACATGCACATGCACATGCACATGCACACACAAAGAGTTGTGGTCAATTATGAAGATTTAAAGATTGTGAATAATAACTAATCTTCTATTCTCCTTCTCCTATATGTATTTGTTTTCTCTCTTTTTTTTTTTTTTTTTTTAATTTTCTCCTTTTCCCACTAATTTGTTGACAAACTTATAGTTTTCCATTTTCAATTCGTCAATGGGATACATTATAATCTATTATATCATAATAATAGTTTCCATTCTCTTGTGAGAGTTTTTTCCTTGTAATTTTAAAGTTTTAGTTTTGAATTTTTTTTTGGTTTTGGGTTTTGTTAATTGTTGCAAAGGATACAAAAATGGAAGTAATCAACAATTCAATACCATTCTTTTTGTCTCCCCCCATGTTAGTATGCTTGCTTGGCTTTTAGGTCTTTCTTTCTTTGGTTTAACCTTTTCTTTTTCTTATTGATTGAGTTTTCACTCAGTTAATATCTACACTTTAAGACAAAGGCAAGAAGGCAGCAAAAAAATCACATTAAATTTAATTGATTAGTTCATTAAGGGTTTTCAAACATTATATTTGTTAGTATATAAGTTTAGAAAAAAAAATATGAAGTTCAAAATGAAAATTTAAAACCTTATATAGTTTATTTTGTTGATTTGGTGGTAAAAATATTCAAATACAAGGAATGAAGTGAAATTGTCGATGTTTTAAATTTAGTTTCTTAAAAGAATTGTTGCATTGTTCCAATCTCACTATTGTGTACAACTCTTCTTTCACCCCTTTCTCTTGGTTAAAAGGAAAATGCATGTCAAGTCCATGGAGCAGAAAGGAGATTGTTTTCCATAATGTTGGTGCTTGCTGCTTATGTACAACTAAATAAAAACAAACTACTTGTGTAGGGCTGTTGGGTCAAAGCTTTGGCAAGCATCTCACGATCAATTTAGAGGATTGTCTTAGTTTGAAAAATATGACATTTTTGAATTGTGTCAAATATTAATTTTAGTGGACTCTCTTTTTATATATATTTTTTATGTTTTCAAAAAAAGAAGCACAAAAAAAAATATTTTTTTGTTCATTGTCATATTTATTGTTTATTTGTAAAAGTATGCTCATCACTTCCAAAAAAAAAAAATCATGTTATTATGGAGTTTGAAAAAAACTATATATATGTTGTATTGTTTTTTTTTCATTAAAGGGATTATTTCTTATATCTTTCATTTCAAATATTTATCAGTTTAATTGGATATTAAACAATATAGGGAGTTTTATTTATAATTCATATATATAACTCTTCAGATAGTATATTCTAAGGTTGACATGATGCTTATTAAATATAAATAGTTAATAAATACAAAAAGGAGAAATGCATACACAAACATCTATACTAGGCACAAGGCTGCCAAGCTCTATACTTGGACAACATGGGAAGATTGTCCACAACAAAATAAAAGCAGTTGTTTATACATGCCCCTACAAAGTAAAACCATGCTTGTCGCCAATGTGGGTTTATGTATAGAACTGCGACTGTTCCAAGTAGCGCCACGCTGTAAGATGCTAGAAAGCTTGGATAAAATGCATCCATGTTCATCCATCCAGTTTCTTCTTCATCTGTATTCTCGAATGATGATGGAGATGGGGGTGCATTGCAACTTTTATTCAGTGGGGGTCCACATAACAAAGGATTATCCTCGTAGCTTTTACTTTCAAATGTTGAAAATTGTGCAACCATCTCTGGGGTCTTTCCAGACAAGTTATTGTGTGCTACGGTGAAAACAGCTAGTTCATTCAATTGAGTAAGCTGAGGAGGAATTTCCCCATCTAAGTTGTTGCATGAAAGATCCAAGCTCTCAATTTCCATCAAGTTTGAAAAAGTTGATGGGATTGGCCCTGTGAGGCTATTGTGGGATAGGTTTAATGCCTTAATAGTACTTAGGTTTCCGAGTTCTGGTGGAATCTTTCCTGTCAAGTTGTTGTAGGAAAGATCAATACCAGACATGTAGGAGAGGACTCTTCCTTTGTAAGAGTAATAAAAAGTCTTTGTCGTGAACTCCACTTCTGGTTGAAAAGTGAAACTCGTAAATCTTGAAATTGGTCTGTAAGAGTATGTTCTATCCCAAATGCTTCTAGATCTCAGGCAAGGGAGAATATGACCAGATAGATGGTTGTGAGAAAAATCGATCAAACTTATATTCTCCAACTTACACAACTGAATTGGGATTTCACCTTCGATGTAATTATTATCCAAAAGTAGACAACCAAGGTTAGAAAATGTATCAATCTGTTTTGGAATGCTGCCAGTAAAATAATTATGGCCAAGATCTAACATCACCAAATTAGAGTTGTTATAGAATGCCTTTTCCACTGGCCCTTGCAATTTATTCTTAGATAAAAAAACTAGTTCAATGCTCGAAAGGAAATTTGAAGGAAGGTTTCCAGAGATATTATTGTCGGAAAGGTCCAGAACTTGAGGAGCATCCATATTTCCTGTCCACTGTGGGAGCCTCCCGTGGATATTGTTGTGACTAAGATCAAGGGTAATCAATGAGGAACTATTAAATAAACTGTTCGGGATTTGACCTTGCAAATTATTGTTTGAGAGCAAGAGAACACGACAACCAATGGCCAACTGCCAAGGCACCTCTCCTGATAATCTATTATTGGACAAGTCTAAGAATTTCACAAAGCTCATATTACCAAGAGAAGGAGGAATTGTTCCACTAAAATCGTTTCCTGACATATTTAATTTCACCAGGTTTGGAAGATATGCACCAATTAGTGCTGGAACATGGCCACATAAGTAATTCTCTGAAATTTCCAAGTAGCGTAACATCATATTTGAATGACTTGGCAGCCGAAGTTGTCATGAAAGGGAATTATTGACCAAGGAGAGTAGATACAAGCTCGTGTTGTTCTCTAATAGCCAATATGGAAATCCTCCACTCAGTTGGATGTGCGAGAGATAAACACGTGTTAGATTGCGCTGGTAGTAAAGGAATTTAGGAAACATTCCACCGCATCCATATCCAGACAAGTCAAGCCAAGTTAATTGGAATTTTGGGGTCAAACCATATTGATCTGCTTCAGCAAATATATTATTTCCCCTGGCAAGCAAGGAAATGAGTTTTGTATGGTTTAAGAATGGGTTGAGTGTTATTGGAATTTGGAATTGATTGTATGAAAGACCTAGGAATTCAAGGGATTTTAGAGTCCTTAGAGGAGATAGAGATATGTTCCCTTCTAATTGATTGTAAGAGAGATCCAAAGAGCCAAGAGATGTCAAATTAGCCATACACGGAGGCAAGGTACCACTGAGATTATTGCTGATGATATCTAGGTTTTTGAGTTGGTTTAATTTGCATATGCCTGAAAATTATTCGATAATAAGGAACTTAGCCAAAATTAAGGAGACACGCACACAACCACAGACAAGGGGGTTTATGGGAGATTGATTGTACCTTGGGCCATAGATATAGGGCCACTTAATTGACAACCAGACATTGAAAGATCCTCCAGCGAGATTAAGTTTCCCACAGTCTGCAACATATTATAATTGAGAGTAGTAGTGCAAAACAACTGTAGTCCTTTTAGACTCTTTAGATGAGGCCAACCTAACAAATTAAATAAAAACAAAAAGCTATTATTGAAGAATATGGAAATAATTGAAAAAAGTTAAAAATATCTCTTTTTTTTTTAAAAAAAAAAAAAAAAAATCTCATAAAAAACTATTTATATTTTATAATATATTCTTGTATAAAATTAAATGGTGATAAAATAAATACAATTATTTTACAATTTTATTGTTTCATTAATGTATATGATGTGTGTCTAACATAAATCAAGTATGATACAATTAACTAGAGGCAAAGCTGTGGTTTTAAGATTATGAAGCAAATGAAAATGTTGAAATTTACCTTGACTTAGTTGGGAAGCATTCAATCCTACCATGTTCAAATATTGAAGAGAAACCAGTGCCCCAATGCTTTGGAGGAAGCTATCATCCATGGTAGAATCATTCAACGATAGCTCTTTGAGATTGTTCAAATGGTAGGACCCTAGAAAATTTGGGCAAACTAATAAATTATACCAAGCACAATCTTGAAAACAAGAATTAAAAGTTAAGAAATGTAAGCATTTCTATATGTCAAGGAATGACCAAATGATATTCCTTGTAGGTTGTTGGATGTTAAGTCAAGGCTTTTAAGGTTTGGGAAGAATTCGAGTAGTGATTGCAACTCTAGCACTGGACTTGCATCTATCTTGATTCCTTTGAGACAAAGGAAACTACAATTGCTCTAGCTTTTGTTGGATCTTTTTGTTATTGATAAGTAAAAGAAATATATGATATATAAGTGACTCTTAATCTTATGGGCAAAAAAATATTTTTATTTTTGCAGTTTTAATCAATCAAGTGATATTTTAAGCCAGTTTGCGTGACTATATTAAATAAACCCTTTTGATTAGGTGAAACACTTTATTTTTGTTTTTGAGGATGTGGTAACATGCAAGTACAACACTTAATTTTGATTATAAATATTTTTAGAAAGAACTCCATTTCTTTTATAATTGTTATGTATATTCTAATTTTTCCTTAAAGTTTAAGAAAAAATTTGTGCATTGTTACTTAAACTATATACTAATTTCATATACTTTTATATAACTCGAAATTAAACTTTGGGAAATATATTTATTTTGTACAAACTAAACCAATCATTTAACTTTTCTAATTGAAAGATTAGATTTTAAAAATTTTGTGGTTTGTGGATAAGTCGACATTATCACTAAACAATATCAATATCAAAGGTGAAATCCTACTTTTTAATATGATGAGGGGAAGTGAAGTATTATAATATAGCATGATCTAGTATATTTAGTGTCTTAAAGGCATTCTAGGTTAAAGAGTATACAATTTTGAAATGGATTACACAAAAATGTGGATTTATACCTGCTGCAGCCACAAATCTAGTGATCCCATTTCCACTTAGATCCAGCTTCTCCAATCGGCTTAGAGCATGCAATTCTGGGAACAAGGAATTGAAACTAAAGAATCATAACCAAGCTTAGCATTTACTGTCCCCAACCGAATCATGTATGTATGATAAACCCCTCAATTTCTCAAAAAATAAGATGGGCAGAAAAATTATATCACCAATAATTCATCAATGGGATATATTATAATCTATTGTACTATATTATTTGCTTAACTCTTAAAATTAAGGATATAGTTTAAGGGTCTCATTCCATTGTTTTGCAAGTGATTTTTCCTTGCAATTTTAAAGTTTCAACTGCCAATTCTTCTTTTGTTTTAGGTTTTGTTAATTTTTGCAAAAGATACAAAAATAAAAATAATCAACAATTCAAAGTCATTCTTTCTACCTCCTTATCTCAGTAGCCATGCTTGGCTTTAGGTGTTTCTTTCTTTCTTTTTTGAACTTTTTTTTTCTCTTATTAATTTTTAAGTTGGATTTGAACATAAGTCACTTAAAAGGGTTAATATATTTAAATTTATCGGTAAATATTCAAATATTATATATGTAAGTATATAAGTTTAGAAAAAAAAAGCAAGGGACAAAATGAAAATTTTAAAACTTTGCACAATTTATTTTTGTTATTTTTGTGGAATTAACAATATTATATATTAAAGATTCATTAGATTATCCTAATCTCCTTACTGTGGATAATACTCCTTATTATTTTCCCCCCTTTTTTGAAAAAATTGGCTCAATTTATCTCTTTATATATGTTTGTAAAAGTAAAATGCATTCACAAAGAGAAAGAAAAATTGCCAGTTGATTTTTATAGCCGTGTATAGGTGTGGTTACCATGAGTGTTACCTTGGATGTCGACTTTTCCTTTTATACTGTTGTTGGATAGATCCAGTGTTTTCAGAGATGAAATGCCACGTAGAGATGACAGGATGCTGCTGTTGAATTCATTATTGGCTAAATTGAGATTCTCCAAATGGGCAAGTTTTGATATTTCGTCGAAGCCTGCATATGTGAGAGGAGTATAATATCATGCATAATAAAAGATATATCTCTTTATGTATGTTTGTAAGAGTAAAACGCATTCGAAAAGATAAAAAAAAAAAAAAATTACCAGCTGATTTTTATAGCCGTGTATAGGCGTGGTTACCATGAGTCTTACCTTGGATGTTGACTTTTCCTTTCAGTCTGTTGTCGGATAGATCCAGTGTTTTCAGAGAAGAAAGGCCACGTAGAGATGGCAGGATGCTGCTGTTGAATTCATTATGGGCTAAAATGAGAGTCTCCAAATGGGCGAGTCTTGATAGTTTGTCGAAGCCTGCATATGTTAGAGAAGGATAATATCATGCATAATAAAGGATATATACAGAGTCTATCATCCTATTTATGGGTTTCTTTTTTGTTTTTTCAAAAATAATAAGAAAAAAAAAAGCAAATAGAGAATCCATCTTATCATGTGATCTGAAATGAACAGAGCAAGAACCGTAGAAAGAGTACCTTCATTCTCAATACAACCAAGTATTTTGTTGGAAGATAAGTCGAGACTTGTAAGATCTTTAAAAGGAAGAAACAAAGAAGCATTCAAGTACCACCCTCCAGAACCCGGATCCACTGCATCCAAAAGATCAAGTTCGGTGACTCGATTCGTTGTCTGGTTGCACGAGACTCCTGCCCACTCACAACAATCAGCATCCATCCCCCAGGGAGAACCCCAGCCGTCATAAGGAATTGGACAATTGAAGAAAGGCTTGATTTGCAAAAGAGCAGTTCTCTCGTGTTCCAAGCAACCATGACATTGAGTCGCCCACTCCTCTAATAACAAAACCAAAATCACTAGCATCCATGACCTAATAAAAGCCACTAGCCCCATTTGTATGTTCCCAGCACCTCTTACTACTTAACTTCGTAATTTTTGTTGCCATCGGGAGCAGTTCAGGTCTTCTATATATGGACGGAGACGGTGGTGCATTTACGTATTTTTTACGGAAGGGTCCCATGTTCGTGGAAAATGCAGCAAGAAAGGGGTCCCATGTTTGTGGAAAATGGTAGAAAAGTGGCTAACACTTACACCCTTGACTTGTTAGGGTCAAGCTGCGTAAATTTGGGTTTAGACAAACTCAGTCATCCATAAGAAATTATGCGTGTTCTCTTCTCTCGTGGAGAATTGGTTTGCGTGGCAGCTGGCAGGTAACATCAACTCTTCTTTTTTTATTTTCGACCTAAATGTGGACCTAGACATGCTCAATCATCCATATGAAATTGTAGAACCTCGTTGGTAAGGTTTCTTTGATAGATTGACTGAAAATTTTGATTTTCTGTTTTTTTTAAATATAATTTTTATGAGTTAAATAATAAAAAAAATTAATTTTATTTTTTTATAAATATTTATATTTTAAAAATAATAATGTTATTTTATTAATTTATTTAAAATTTAAATTATTTATAAATATATAATTTTATAATTATTAAATTATTTAAATTCTACCCATTAAAAGTTTTAAATTTACAAAAAAAAAATTTAAAATAATATATATCTTATAATATTTAAAATTATTATTATTATTAATTATTATATTTTTTTTTATTTTTTTAGTAAATTGAAGAGATTTTAAATTTAAATTTAATTATTTTAATTTTATATAAAATTTTTAAAGATTTTGTAAATTTAAAAAATAATTAATTAACCTAATTTAAAAATTTTGATTCTATGACCTTTACAATCAAACAATTTAAGTCTTTCCTTTACGGTTTCATTTGTGCCCTCTCGTGGAAAATTGGTCTGCAGGGCACCTTTACCTTTCTTACCGTTGGGTAAGGCAATCCCCGTTCAAGCAAGCAAAGATGCAATTGCATTAGCTTCTACCGGACATAGCTGAGACTAGTCGACTGAGCTATATCAGTCGAGAGGATAAATAAGAGTGAAGTTCAGGGCTATAGCTTACCTAATATGGGGAGTTGGGTAGGTCATCATCTGATAAGCGGTGTAAAGAACCAGCTCCTAGATTATGCTCAGTTAATTCTTCAGGATCATGAGTTCAATTGTGCCATTCTTTCAATTTCCTCGTATTTTTTGCTTAAAAGTCCACTTCCTTTCCTAAACTTTAGAGTACTTGATATCATTGCTGCTGGAGAACTTGAAATCATAATAGTAGGACTACGAACAATCATTACATTATATTACCGAATAAATATTGACTAATCTGACTAACATTGAACTTGGTAAAATGAAATGATTGAATAATTGAAAAATGAGATTATTCGGGAATAAACATTGAATACTAAGATTAGGCATTGAATTTCTGGGCAGTTGTCAAATACCATCAGCCTTTACATTTTATCACGGCTTACCCTAACTTTGTTAGAGTAAAGTTAACTAAATTTGGGTATAGACAAGCTCAATATATAAGAAATTATGGATTGGCCCATTAGTTATAGGATGGGTGCTGTAGGTCCACTCACTGAGAAGAGAAGCCTTCGAGCACAGGAAGACAACTGATTTTCGGTGCCCAATTATATGAATTGACCCATTTCAGAAGAGTTATTTGTTCGTCCCAATATAAATCCCCACCCACCGCCATAAAGTAGCCACGGTCAAATCCACTGCTTCTCCCTTTCCTTTTTATGTTTTTTTATTTTTTTATAATGCAACAACCATATTTTCACCACCGCCATAGTTTTTTTTTTGTGTGCTGCCCTCTTTTGTTTTCTTTTTCTTTTGATGTACTCTTTAACCTCAAACAAGATACAAAGAAACAAGAAAGATAAAACTTAGGGTCAAAAATTTATTTTTTAATTTTGTAACACTTAAATATTTAGGATTTTATCTCTTTTACTTCTTCGCATTCCTTTCTAGTATTTACAGCAATGTATGTGCCTTGTGAAGGGCGAAATGGGCTTCACCGACTTCAACTACAACATCTGGCGGAATCTTTCTGAGAGAACACCCTGATAATTAGAGATTTTGACATAAGACAATCAAAATTGGCAACAAAACTTTAAAGGGTTCACAAAAATTTGATCATTTGAGATGTGGGACTTTCATGAAAATTTGTGCAAACCAGACCATTGGTCAGTCCTCGCCCTGGCGACAGAGAGCCTGTTGTTGCTCTTAGCAGGGCTTGCCATGCCTAGCTTCTTTGGGGCTTTAGGAGAAAAGTAGATGATGAGGAAGAAAATAGAGATACTGTAAAAGGAGTTTCTCACATAATATAGACATCCTTTTTATACAAAGACTGTCTTTTAGACTGGATTGCATTTTTATCCTCTTATCTACAGTAATTGCAGTTTTCTTTCCAAAAAATGATAGTTACACTATATTTTGGTTATATAATTATTGTTATTAATTATTATCTTTATTTTTCTTTTATATGATTTTATTTCACAATATATATAATAAATAAATAAATTTTAAATTTAAATTTAATTATTTTTATATCATATTAATAAATAATCTTAATTTCACAAATTTAAAAAATAAATAATTTATTTATATTTTAAAAATTAAAAAATATCATATTATTTAATTTTATTAATTAACTTATTATTATAATTAAATTATTGAAATTTTCTATTTTCATTTCATTCACATCCTAATTCTTACGAGTAATCATTTGTTTATATTTCTTTTTTATTTTTCTTTGGCGGAAAAATTATAGGCTGAGCTAGCGTATGTGAGAAACCATCCAACAAGTAAAACAAATAAAAGAACTTATGCCGTGAAATGAATTTTTCAGCGAGGCTGTATGCCAAAAACAAAACAGATGTGCGATGAAATTGAAATGGGACAATTATTGAAATGACTAGACATTAGATTCAAGAGAAGCCGGGCAAATTGGGTTTTCGTTTTGTGGCCGAGTCGTTTGGGCACAAGTTAATTGGACGGAGACGGTGGTGCATTTACGTATTTTTTACGGAAGGGTCCCATGTTCGTGGAAAATGCAGCAAGAAAGGGGTCCCATGTTTGTGGAAAATGGTAGAAAAGTGGCTAACACTTACACCCTTGACTTGTTAGGGTCAAGCTGCGTAAATTTGGGTTTAGACAAACTCAGTCATCCGTAAGAAATTATACGTGTTCTCTTCTATCGTGGAGAATTGGTTTGCCTGTCAGCCGGCAGGTAACATCAACTCTTCTTTTTTATTTTCGACCTAAATGTGGACCTAGACATACTCAATCATCCATATGAAATTGTGGACAACCTCATTAGTAAAGGTTTTTTTGATAGATTGGCCCAAAATTTTGATTTTTCTCTTACACTCTGTTTTTTTTTTTTAATATAATTTTTATGAGTTAAATAATAAAAAAATACAGCAAGAAAGGGGTCCCATGTTTGTGGAAAATGCAGCAAGAAATTGGCATGAATATGACAACCGGTAGAAAAGTCACTGACAATTAATTTTATCATAACTTGACCTTGACTTGTTAAGGTCAAGCTGCGTAAATTTGGGTTTAGACAAACTCAGTCATCCATAAGAAATTATACAAAACCACATCAGTTAGAAAGCAGTCTCGATCAAACAGTCCAGTCTTCCCTTTTCGTTTCATCCGTGTTCTCTCGTGGAAAATTGGTTTGCCTAGCAGCCGGTAGGTAACATCAACTCCCTTTTCTGGACCTTGATATTTACCTGTTAGGGTCCGAACTGCCTGAATTTGGACTAGATAAACTCAAGCATTCATATGAAATTATAGATAACCTCGTTAGTAAGGTTTCTTTGGTGAATTGGCCCATTAGTTAGCCCAAAATTTTCATTTTTCTCTTATACTATATTTCTTTTATATAATTTTTATAAGTTAAGTAATAAAAAAATTAATTTTATTTTTTTTATAAATATTTATACTTTAAAAATAATATTATTATTTTATTAATTTTTTTAAAATTTAAATTATTTATAAATATATAATTTTATAATTATTAAATCGTTTACATCCTACTAACTAAAAATTTTAAATTTATAAAAAATTTCTTTTTAAAATAATATATATCTTATGACGTTAAAATAATTATTATTACTAATTATTATACTCTTTTTTATTTTTTTTTTAAGTTAAAAAGGATTTTAAATTTAAGTTCAATTATTTTAATTTTATAAATTCAAAAAATAATTAATTAACTTAGTTTAAAAATTAAAATCTACCGTATTATTTGGTTCTATCACTAATTGACCTTCAGAATTAAATAATCTAAATCTTCCCTTTACGTTGCATTTGTGCCCTCTGTAAAATTAGTCTATAGGGCAGTTGGTATTAGTCTGCAGGGCAATTGGTAGATAGCATCAGCCTTTACATTTTATTATGGCTTGACCTTGACTTTGTTAGAGTCAAGTTGACTAAATTTGGGTATAGACAAACTCAATGTATAAGAAATATGGATTGGCCCATTAGTTATAGGATGGGTGCTGTAGGTCCACTCACTGAGAAGAGAAGCCTTCGAGCGCAGGAAGAAAAATGATTTTTGATGGCCCAAATGATTTTATTTGAATTGACTCATTTCAAAAGAGTTATTATTTGTTCGTCCCAATATAAATCTCCATCGAACGCCATGAAGTAGCAATGGTCAAATCCACTGCTTCTCCCTTTCCTTTTTTTCGTTTTTTAATGAAAGAACCATATTTTTAGCACCACTATTGTTTCTTGTAGCGTGCTGCCCTCTTTTGTTTTCTTTTTCTTTTTCTTTTTCTTTTGGTGTATTCTTTAACCTCAAACAAGGTGCTGGTTTCAACCCAACTAATTAATTTTTAAGTCAATTGGTTGTTTGTTCTCTTGAGAGGTTTTTTTTTAGTTTTAGTTGTTTTAATTTTCTTAAGTAATTGGATAAGTCATTGGTCTTGCCATTTATCATGACACTATAGATTATTCATCCTATGGTAACTTATATTGGCTGCACTTGCGTTATGACTAGGCTGAAGCAACAAAAACTTCACGACTGGTGTGGCATCTGTTATTGAAATTTGCTTTGGTACAAAATATTAGAATAAATAAAAAATATGAGAATTGACAAAAATAAATATAAATTAATTTAAAATTTCACTCAAAAACTAAAAATTCATAAAATAAGACTAAGTTAAATAAAAAAATATAAAATTTAATTAAAAAATAAGATAATATTTATATTAAATAATATAATATATTTATTTTAATAAAATTTAAAATATCATTATAAATATAATATAATAATAATTTTTTTTAATATTAAAATTAATTAAAAAATAAGATAATATTTATTTTAAATAATAAAATATTTAATATTATAAAATTCAAAATATTATTATAAGATAGTCAATTACTAAATAATAAAAATTCTTCCTCCACATAGTATGTCACCGTTGCCGAGACTATCCTTGGAGTGTGTTGAATAATAGATTTCCAGATAATACTCTCCATGGGATATTTGTGTCTCCTTCATTGGAACACGTCTTTTATGAGTGTGTTCATACCAAAGTTTTAAAAATCAAATCAATCCTAAAATCAAAAAATTGATTAGTTTATAATTTAATTAATTAAATCAGTTTAATTAAAATTAAATTAATAAAATTAATATTTAATATTAAATATATCAAAAAAATTTAATAATATAATTTTTATTTTTAAGAAAATTAAAATATTTTAAAAATTATTTTTAATTTTTTTTATAAAATTTTTAAACTAATCAAACCTGAAAAATTGTAAGATTTTAAAAATTATTTTTTAATTTTTTTTATAAAATTTTTCAACTAATCAAATTTGAAAAATTGTAATTGATTCATTAGTTTATAATCCAATTGACCAATTTATTGATTTGATCACCAATTTTTAGAACTAATAGTTTTTAAAATAAATTGAATAAAACTATTGTCCAATTTAAAGTTTTATCTATCCAACTAGCTAGCATGGTCTGATTTTCAAAACCTTGGTTCTTACACGGGGAAATTTGGTCATTTGACCCTAGCTATTTAAAAAAAAAAAAAAAAAAACTTGTGAGATGGATGAGAGGAAGCAAGAAGAAAAACAAAAACCCACAATTTTTAGCATTTTTGAGATTTTTGTCAAAATTTGCTTCATTACTTTTTTGCATCATTTTTTGCCGATTTTTTGTTATCTTAAATTTCACATAACATAATGTCATCCCAATTTTATCAAATTTATCAATTAGATATCATGCCACCTTTTTTTATAATCAAAAAATAAATTATTTAAAAAAATTTAAAAATTAAAAAATAATTTTAAAAAATTTTAAAAAAATAAAAACTTGAAATTAATTTGAAAAAACTAAAAAAGATTCTAAAAAAATCTAAAAATAGAAAAAAAATTACGAAAGATAAAAATTAAATCTAATTTGCATAAAAAAATTCTAAAAATAAAAAAAAGAAAAAAAAAAATTAATTTTCAAAAATTTTGAAAAATTAGAAATTAATTTTAAAAAATAAAAATAAATTTTAAATTAATTTATATAAATAGAAGACAATTTTGAAAAATAGAAATTAATTATCAAAAATATAAAAAATCTAAAAAAATTCTAAAATGCTATGAAAACATTCTGAAAAATAATGCAAAATAGAAATTAATTTTTAAAAAATTCTAATGTCCACCTTATCATTACTGACTCTAGCATGATACATACTTGATGGACACCCTTTACTCTTCCTCTCACAACTTTCAAGATAATATCACCACCATACTATTTTCTTGATGAACACCCTTTACTCTTCCTCTCACAAATTTTTATTCTTAAAAATTAATTATTCTAAAAATACTTCTAAAATTAAAAATTATATCATATATTATATTATTTTCTTTATAATGCATTTTTCAAAATTTATTACAAAAATAATTATATTAACATAAATTTTAAGATAAATAATAAATTTTATATGAAGAATTATATAATTTGTATTTATTATTCTCTTATTAAGTATTACAATTAATATAATCAATTAAAAATTTGATACAAGTAAAACAGAACTCATGGAGAACTGAATCATGCAACCTCTATTCTCGTAACAGTTAATTATTTTTCTACAACATTGATTAAGGTCTTAAATCTCCAAAAGACTCTCGAGCAAGAAAGGAAGTAAACAAAGAAAGAAATTAGGGAAGGCAAGGATGGGAGCCAACATGATTAGATAGCCACACAAGGACACAACCTATGAATGTCGAATCTCTCTAAAGCATGCTAGAATGAGAAGGATATTATGGAACTCCTGGCCCTATAACAATTTTTTCATGCACATTGGCAAAAAGCTGTTGAGATGATTTGCATCTATGCAAAGTATTTAGTGCAATTCAAGAGCTTATGCTAGCATGTACACCAGAGATCTTTGCTTTGGTTCATCGACATAGCCTGCAGACACTATTAGTGAAATGTTGAGCAAACAAAGCTCAATGAGCAAAGCATCATAAATTCAATATGTTGGGGCTTTACTACATTGCACGACACATCCTAATTACAATTATCTAATGCAAATGGGGAAGATGATGATCGAATTTCATGAAGGGTATTGTCATTTTCAATTGAAAATAGGGAAATGTGGACTCCTTGTTTAATTTTTATTATTTAAGTACCAGTAAACATTTAAATAGAATCTCAATTGCAAACTCTATGCACATAAGGCCCCATCCTACCTGATAAACCTTCCTCTGCCCATTCTTGTTATCCAAAAAAATGGATGTTGTATCTATTCAATTTGTTTCTTTGCGCACTTAGGCATCCTAAACAAAGTGGGAAGGAACCTTAGACTAGATTTGAGCAATACCAATCGCCTAACTTTGGATAGGAACCTAGATTTCCATTTCACCAACCTAGGCTCCATTTTACAGATAACCAAGTCCCACAATCCTTTTGCCCTTAGATTAGCACTTAAAGGAAGTCTCAAATATCTCATTAGAAGTGACCCCACTCCATATCTGCAAAAACTAGCCCATCTCTCAGGCATATCTTCCTCCACTCTAACCCCATAAATATTAGTCTTAGTAAGGTTGATTTTTAGTTTGATACAACATTAAAAGCATTCGAGTATCCTTTTGCAATTCCTTATAGACTCACCATTGGCTTTGCTAAAAATGATTTTGTTATCGACAAATTGTAAGTAAGTCTAACATTTCTTCCAATGCCAATACCTTTAATGATCATAGTTCCAACCCCTTTTTGAAAAGTGAGTTCCAAGGCCTTCAATTACTAGCAAAACAAAAATGGGGAAAAGGGCTACCTTGACATAATCCTTTAGCCATTCTAAATTCTTGCATTGAATTACCATTAACTAATGTAAACAACTCTAGAGTTGTATTACACTCCCAAATCTAGTATCTCCATTTGCCCGAAATCCAATGTTTTTCTTAATATCATCTAAAAGCCTTGTTCAACTATATCGTATGCCTTTTCAAAATTATTCTTAATGATGACCTCTCCTTCTATCCTTTTCTTCATTTCCTCAATTACTTCATTAAATGTTAACATACTATCTAGGATATAATGTCATTTAAGGAATACTTAATGGAATTCTCCAATGACCTTTCCAATCATAAAATTGAGTCTACAAGCCAACACTTTAGCAAAGATTTTATAAATACACCCCACCAATAAAATTGGCTAAAACAAATTGATTGACATTACACCTTTCACCTTGGGTAACATCACTATGAAAGAAGAGTTTAACAATCTACAGAGTTTTCCATTATCATAAAAATTCCTCAAAAAAGTCATCACATCCTCTTTTATAGGTTCCCAACAATGTTTAATAAAGCTCATATTAAACTCATTCAGACCCTATGCCTTGTTGCCATCACAGTCCCTAATTACTTTCCATACTTATGCTGTTAGAAAAAAACTTTCAAGGCTTAAATTATCTATTATTTCCAATTTGTGATAAAATGTATCATCCATTTTCAAATAAGGTTTAATGAAGTGCCTAGCTATTCCTTGAAATTATTGAAGATAGCCTTTTGACTTCCATAAGTTATGAAAATGTTAGCCGACCCCTTTTTTTCAATTGTTTTTTCTTGTCTAGTTAGACACTGATATGTGAAAAAATTTTGAATTTTTATCCATTTCAACCATCCATCTAATCTGGGATTTTTGAAACACTCTTCCTCATTCCTCAAACAATCCCAGTATGTGGCTCTACATTGAAACAAATGTGCTCTCTCCTCATTTGTCAATAATTGGGTTTCTTGCTTCAATGTCAATTGTTCAATTTTTTCAACAGTTGCTTGTATGCCCTCTTGCCTCTTTGTTCTTTTCTTCAAACTCCATATCTTGAGATAATCTTTGACTCTCTTTAGTTATCTACTAATAATAAACCTAGGATGTTCCCTGTATCATTGTTGTATTTAACCACTAAACCAAAATATGTGTGATAGTTTGGTTATTTCTTTTAATGATCCTTTATTCCAAATTTGCCACTATCTTGATGAGTAGTTGGACACTCAAATTAGTGAGGAGCAATTGAGGCATCAACTACCGAGAATTGCTCAGAGAACACATAAACAATGATATAGGGAATAATAGATTGATAGTAGAACTAGGGGGCCTTTAGTGGCCCAACAATGATGTATTAATAGCTCGTGATGCTGTTGGACTCTTACACACTCTAAAAGACCTCTTTTATGCAAAATGTAGTCCTCACAGCAAGAAGCTAGGACTACCTTGGCTACCCAAGGTACAACAACCTTATTTTAAATGAACTAATCCAAGAGAGTAATTAGTTAATTGTAACTGACTTTTTAGATTCATTTGTTGTAGACTTGTTGCATGCAATAGCAAAAACAAGGCGGACAACTAGAAAGAACTACTTAAAATATGTAGTTGTTATAAAACTATCATTGTTTGAATTTTTTTTTCTTGAAATTGTTTTAAAAGTTGTTTAAGAGTCAAAAGATCATTCTTGCACTGGTCAACAGGAATATGTGAGCTAAAGTTTTTTGACCAGAGAAAAGCTTATACAACTTACAACTTGCTTAGTCAGTTTTACTAGTCCTCTACCTGTATATTAAAGCATTCTAATCTATTTTTGAATTTTATAGGAATAATACATTAAGGATGCAACATAAAGAAAATAATGATTCTTTTTTTAAGTAATGGGTCAACCTAAGGGGTCAATGGAAATTCAACTTGAACCAAAATGACTTAAATGTGTCTTGACCTAAAAACAACCTAACCTAAGACAACCTGAACCTAAAGTGACATGACTTGACTAGATTCCTTTTATTCTTTCTTCCATTCAAACTAGATTGTTTTTTTTATTTTATTTTTTTACATACTTAGGGAAGGAGACATGAATGGTTTATTCAATCTTTTTTAAAAGCAATGGACTGATAATGGATTGGGTGATAAGGAATAATAGATGGATGGATTGATGGTATGTATGAGATTTTAATAATATTCACAAGAAGACTTGGGTGCTTAATAAAGACACAGTTCTCTGAAGATAGTATTTAATCCAATATGTCAATGTGAGACCCATTTTCATCAATATATCACTCAGAACTAGTGCAGGAGACTGACGCCCAATCAAAAATGCTGCCTTAGCTATAGGACTTCATAACCTTTGCAAGTTTTATCATTATATCAATATTACATTTTCTTTCTCATTAAGTAGTAAATTAATTCTTTTTAATTTTATAAAATTTATATCTTATTTTTAAAATTAAAATTTTAAAAATAAAATTTTATATTTTTAAATATTAAAATATTTTTTAATATATTTTAATTTTATATTTTTTTATTTAAATCTGAAATATTTTAAATAAATGACTTTATGTTAAAGAAAAAAAAAGGTCATCTTTAATAATTACAAAATTTATTTTTAAAAAAATTAAAATGATTGTTATAATAAGTCAATTAGTAATGACGATAATACATAATTATCAACTCATAATATTTTGTGATAGATGAAAATGTCCAACTTTATTTTTTATACTCCTTACAAAATTTTGCGTATAAAAATATTTAATATCTGTCTTTGTAATTTTTTTTCTCCCAAGAATGGTATATAGATGCAAAACTTTCATATTAGTTAAACACATATTAAAAGGAAAAGTATTGCATTGCATTAATATAATTAATTATAATAATATAATACATGATCACAAATAATAATGAGAGTTACAAATTACAAAATAAAAGTTCGTTGTGATAATGTTTTTATGATTGAAAATTCACCTTGTGTCAAAAGAAGTTGTCAAATTGGAGATGAACTTGAAATCTTCATCTTTCTCCAGTTTTTCTGCTGACTCATTTATGGGTCTTGGTTCTTTCCCAGCTTCATTCCTTCCATAGATATTACTCTAATAATTTACCTTACATTTCAATTTAAGATTATAAAATATTAAATTTATAATTTATTTTTTAATATAAAATTTTTTAACAGGCAACTTATATATTTATATTTAAAATCTCATTACTTTAAGCTGAAGCAATATTTTCTAAATTAAACGGCTACCTAAGACCATGGAGCCACCAATGGTGAGGAAGAAAGAAATGTCAAAGAAGATATGGCGGGACCCAGCCTTTCTCTTGAAAATTAGCTATGGTATTAGAGTAAAATTATATTGATTTGTTCTTGAAATATATTTAAGAAAATTAAAAATTAATATATTTTATTTTATTTTTTTATAAAAAAATTTTTCTTGAAATTTTTAAATATGATAAAAAATACGTGGATATTTAAATTATATAATAATTATCATATATGCATGCGGTGTGGATGGGACGTCATCTGCAGTATTATTCATTGATGTCCAATAGAGTGGTGACACCTCCATGATGGACATTCAGGAGAGAAATGCTAATTACAAGGCATCTCAAGTACAGTATAAATCTTTGATGACCAATAGGGTGTTGACAACTCCAGTTTCTCGGACTCCTTTGTTACGTTTGTTTTGGATTGAAACCATGCAGAGGTGATGCTGACGTACAAGCTAGTCGTGGGCCGTGATGTCGCAGAACAAAATAAATAATCAAAAACCCAAGCTTTTACCGGCACTCCTTGCATCTTGTCGGGTATGTTTGAAACTCATAACCCCAACAAGTCAAAGGGTTCAAACTTCCATGGCTGAGATGGCTTTCAAAAGGCCAAGCATTTTTATGAAAGCACTTATGTTAATCCACCTGCTCTCTAGCTGTGTCAAGATGGCTGTACAGATGTGTCGTGATGGTTAAAAGAACATGAGTCGTACTAACTACAGTCTACTGTCATTCATTGCAATACAGAGAGACAAGCAGAAGTTTTAGAACATTACAAAAAGAGAGGAAAGAGAAACGAATTGAATGAATTAACCAGAGAAGAGAGACCGTTTGTTTGTTTACGGGTTCCGTCTCTCTCGCTTTCGACCCGCTTATCATGACCACTTTCGGGGTCGAGGGGACAGTTGGCGGGCCATGGTTCTCATGGGCATTGCTTGTACAAGATCCGGAAAGTTCAGTCGGGCTATGAAAATCCATATCCGGGTTTTTCTTTGATTGATAGGCCTAAGCCCAAAAACCTATGGAGCCTCTGTTCCGTTAGTGGGCCTGGCCTTGTAAACAGTACATATTCTGAAGACTGAAGTATCGTACTAATTCGGCGAGACTACTTCACAGGCCCATATCCCTAAATAACTTGGCAAAACAGTAGAGATATAATCCAAAAGACTATATATTCTTATTAGATATAATTTCTTAGTTCTGTGCCCCATTTGTCAATTTGGCTTACTAGCTTGATATAAAATATAGTAATTAATCACATGAGCAAAGTCTCCTGCCAAGTTTGACTGTGAAAAATGAAAAAAAAAAAAAAAACCTCCGTAGCACGCTTCTATAAATACCTTCTCTAATTTGGGGTTTGTTTTACAGGGACTTGCATATTATTGAAAGTTTGTCCATCATATGTATATATATTAGCTGCAGTGAATATGGCTACTGATGCTGCTAATCAGAGGGCTGAGACCGGAAAATCCATCTGAGAACTGGTATGTTATTCTGTGACTATGTACAAGAGTAGCCTTAGGGGATCTCAAGACTGCTAATACGAGTTTTGTCATAGTTGATAATCTTCTGGGTTACGATGGGAGGGTGGCGTTTACAAGAGAAAAGATGAGATTCTGGGTTAACATGAAGAATAATTTAGTTTTAGACTAGTATTCTTCTATTATGTATCACAACTGGAATAATCGATTGAAAATTTGAAACAATTGACAGAACACGTTTTAAGAACTTAATGATGCAATTATCATTAAATCTAATTTCTCTTCATATTAATTATTTTTGTACAACACTAATTAAGCTTTTAAATCTTCATGAAACTCTCCACTAGGAATTCAATGTCAACACGAAGGAAGTCAACAGATAACGATATTAGGGCCGAAGGACCCAAAACGACAAGATTAAACTGATATATGATCAACCCCTGAATGTCAAGCTCTCCAGGACATGCCAGAATGAGAAGGATTTGGAATTTCTTGCCTCATAACCATTTTTTCATGCACTTTAGAAAATACCTACTGAGATGGTTCCGAGTGAATAGAATTTTATCCTAATCAATCAACTAATAAAGTTTCAATTCTAGCTTTGAAGCTAAAAATCATTGATGAAGCGGTATGAACAGGTCATAATGCTTCGTGGACTTCTATTGGCCTAGTTCATGGCTTTCACAATTTTATATTATGAATTTCACCAAGTCTTTTAATATTTTTTGCTCACAAGATAAGCTAATGTTAGCCGATAAATAGATGAAGTATTTTTTATGCGACAGTTAAGATTTTGATTAGTATTTATCTTAAATTTATTGAAATTTAGAGATTATAAGTACAATTTTATTATTTTATAATAACCAAACTTGATAGGTATGTATATACATCTAATTTTACTTAAATTTTACAATATAAAAAATTTATTAAGATGTAAAATTAGAATAAGTCTCTTTATCCTCATAAACTTAAATATTAAAATAAAAAATTAAGTTTTTAATTACTTAAATGTCCAAAAGAAATAGATTTTTAATGGTAAAATATGTGATAAAATACCATATTTTTAATTAGTTTATAGGCTTTTTTAAAAAAAAAAATTAATTTTTTTTTCACCATATCACATTATATCAGCAAGCACCCATCGTGTCCCTAGAGTCTCACTAGTTCTTGACAAGTAAAACCTAAAAATGTTGGGATATTTTACGGAGGATGCAAGCTTGACTGATGAGGGTTGTTCTAATGCAATCTATTGCTGAGACTATCCCTTTTTATTCAATGCATAATTCACTTATTCCTACTAATATTTGTGATGATATTGATAAATGTTATAGGTGATTCCTCTAGGTTGGAACTGGTGTGAACTTAGAGGTTAGTGTTGTTGCTTGGAAAGTGGTTTGTAACTGGTGTAATGGTTTGCATTCCAAGAATTGAGATCAGCTTACCTAGAGCAATTGGTGTAATGGTTTGAATTCCAAGAATTGAGATCGACTTACCAAGAGCGACTAGTGTAAGGGTTTGAATGTTCAAATGATGTAACCATCAATTGAAATATGTTTTTCATCAAATCATCATGATAAGAAATGTATGGAATAATTATCTTCATTATCTCATTATGAAATGAAGTAACTGTAATTTTAACATCAACATTAGAATGTCCGAAGAGTTAATTATCAGTCAATGATTTCATTAGTGAATGCAATACAATTAGTTTTATACATGACTGCTATACTCTTGACAAGTAATATTTAAACTAGATGAGAAGAGAAATGAGTTCTTTATATTTGTAGGAGGGTTGTGTAGGCTAAACTTAGTATATCAAATATACTTTGCAGTTATTTTTTTTTTTTATTTTTTATCTTTTTTATTTTGTTGTTTTTGTTTTTTCTTATTGTTATTTTTAAATATAACTGATTAATTTTTTTAAGTATAAAATTAAAATTAATATTAAAAAAATTAATAAAATTTTTTTTAATAAAAAAAATTTAACTTTTAATTTTTTTTTAAATTTAAATTAACTTTAACAAAAAATTTAAAAAATTTAAATAAAATAATAAAAATAAAGGACAAAAAAGGTTCAAAAAGTTGTTGAATGACTTGCTCTAGCAACTACTCATTCCACGTTGATGGAGTGCTTTAGCAATGGAAACTACAGAGGGCTGAAGACGGCAACCTCAAGTCCTTTTGCTTCATTACTTATTTTTACATCAATTTTTTATTAGTCTCTTATTATCTTAAGTTGCACATAACGCAACGTCATATCACTTTTTATTTGATAATAATCAGAAAACAAAATATCTAAAAAAATCTGAAAATAAAAAAAATAATTTTATTATTTTTTTATTTTTTAAGATCCTACCATTATCGACGCCATGACCCGGAGAGACAATAAGGTCCTTGGAAAAGAAGAGCGTTTGTTTGTTAAAGGGTTCCGTCTCTCTCGCTTTCGACCCGCTTATCATGACCTCTTTCGGGGTCGGGGGGGGCCAGTTGGCGGGCCATGGTTCTCATGGGCCTTGCTTGGACAAGATCCGGAAAGTTCAGTCGGGCTGTGAAAATCCATATCCGGTTTCTCTTTGATTGATAGGCCTAAGCTCAAAAACCATTGGAGCCTCTCCTTAAATATTGTGTTCCGTTAGTGGGCCTGGCCTTGTAAACAGTATACATTCTGAAGACTAAAGTATCGTACTAATTCGGCGACACTACTTCACAGTCCCATATCCCTAAGAACTTGTCAAAACACTAGAGATATAAAAACATTCATTAAACTGATCCAACAGAAAAAAAATAAAAAAAACATTCATTGTTGACAAGTCATAATTGCATTTGACTTTTGATAGTTGGAAAATAATAAGTAAAATTTTAAAATAATTTGTAATATATTTATTTCTTATTTATTAAAAGAAATATTTTTTTAAAATTAAAATTTAATATTTTAAAAATAAAAATTTAAATTTTTAATAACTAAAATATCTTTAATTTATAAGTGTAATGTTATTAATATGTCCTATTGATTTTATATTCTTTCTTTCTTACTTCATATCTTGAGATAATTTTTAATTATTCATCTACTAATAATAAATTTAACATGTTTATTAACCTTCAAATATGATATTATTTTGTTAATACACTTGTTTACTTTGTTTATTTTCTTATCATTCAACTAATGATTGAAAAATTTAAACGAAATAGAATCTCAATCTCAATTTTCAAGCCTTATGCATACACTAGATTGATAAGAGAAACAACATTATACTCTCCACTACTTTAAATTAGGAATTCCCCCCAAACACTTAATTCCAATATGAAATCTATCTATATGACTTATAGAGGGAATTTTTCAAAAGTTGCTTCAGGTGAATCTCCGCATCTACATCAATAAATCAACAAACTCCATGTTATATACAAATTTATTAAAATGCTGAATAGTCAATATATCATTGAATGCAACATTATGTTGAAATCACCTTCAATACACCACCATCCCTTGAATTTACTTTTTAACACCTCAATTCCTCCTAAAACACTTGCTAGTCAATGTAGCTATTAGACTTATAAATATTAACCAACACCATTTTTTCCTTAAAAGTACTAAAAAGCCTTCCATAATAATAAATTGATCAAAGAGTAACTTACCATGCAATTGAAACATCAAGACATCCCAAAAAGTTGAAACCCCACTAGACACCCCAATTGATTTAGTTGCTAATACTTGAATCCCTTGCCCACCCCCACCTATTTCAATAACAAATTAGATATATTCGTGGGCTTACTCTCCTGAATAAACAAAATTCCAAACTTTATGGAGTTTACCCATTTATGAATAGCTTGATGTTTACTAAATTTGCCTAGCCCCCTAACATTAATAGTACTAATAATCATAAGTATGAACAAAATCCTTACCTAGATAACTAAGATGGTATAGCTATATTCTTTTTGCCTCCTGTTCCATAACTGACAACTATTTAATGACATCTTCCTCCCCCACCATTTGTAACTCCATTAACTTGCCAATTTCTACTACCCTATCATATTTTGTGCATAATACTCTATTGTGGAATCAAATATGGTTATTTGAAAGTTGAGCTTCCTTTAATAGTATTTCTATAATTAGTGTTATCTTAATACTAAGTGTAGATTTATCTGGTAGCTTTTGAATTATCCCATTAACCCTTTTATTTCCCTTTGTACCTTGCCTATCACAGCCCTTCCTTTCCTTTTTATTGGGGCAATAACTACGAGAGTGTCTAATTCAATCATTGTACCATCAGTACTTGGTGTTGCTACCATCGAAAGACCTATAATATCAATTCAAGTAGGATGTTAACCATGAGAGTGGTTGGCATGGTTGTGAGACTTCTTGCAATTTCCAAACCCTGTCATCCAACCAAGGTCATTTGGGAAGCACCCATTACTGGATCAAGGTCTTTGCTTTTTATTCCTATTAACATTATAGTAGAGGGCCTCTTTGTGGTCATTTGGAAGCCCTTCAGAGAAAGAAGAGAGGGGGGAAGATAACAAAGAGAAATAAAAATTAAGAGAGAAATTATATTTTATATAATGTCTTTCCATTATAATGAATATGGGAGTTCATACTCTCTATATTTTTCCTTTTAGTAATTTAAGTTGATTTATTCTTAGCAAACTTTTGACCAAATTTATTAGCTACTAACCTAATTATTTATAATCATAACAATTTTGCCTTCCAAAAAGATGATATATTACAACTAAGGAATAAAAATTAAAAAATTAAGCCACTAAAGAGCTCCAATCATCTCATGTGACAACATATCTTATTATATTTGACCACTGAATTAAAACATGTGTGATAGCTTGGTTATTTTTTTGATCCTTCATTTCAAATTTTTCATTGTCTTTATGAGTAGTTGGCCACTCAAATTAGTGAGTAATTGCAACATTAACTACCTATAATTGCTGAAAGAACACTTAAACAATGATATAAAAAATAATAGATTAATAGTAGAACTAAGGGGCAACTTCAATCTCTAAACTATAAGACCCATTCTTACTTTGATTGAAAAAGGACCATAATACTTTAAGGTTAGCTTGATATTTTTACATGGGGAGACAAAAATTAGTTTGTATGGTTGTAGCTTTAAATACACATAATCTCCTACCTCAAAAGTTCCTTTGATTCTATACTGGTCTATAAAGAGTTTCATATGATATTGGGCCTTAAGGAGCAGCTCCTTCAAGAAATTGATTATAATTTGTCTCTCCTTCAACAAAGACTCCACTTTGGTAACCCTTGTCTAGTTTGAGGTAAGCTGAGAGCACGTAAGAGGAGAATAACCCCATAAAGCACTGAAAGGAATCAATCCAAGAGAAGTGTGGAAGGTTGTATTACATAATCACTTGAAAAGATGGAGTCACTTCACTCAATTACTTGGCCATTGGAAATTCATGCAATGAATGTATGTCTCAACACATCTATTAAGCCTTTAACTATGTCCATTTGTTTAAGGATTGTTATGAACCTAGTTGCAAGTTATGAGACTTAAGTCCTACATAAGCATGTGATTCCATTAGGGGTTTTATATAGACTTAGGGTTCTCTAATCTTAATGGCCAATGAATGACTCTTTAAATGTTGATATCATTTGGCATCAAAGTGGTAAAATCCATGAGTACAATTTTAGCATTTCAATCTAACATGAAAGACTAACAATACCATGATTATGGCAATCAGCTATGTTTTTAATTCCTTAATTAAGTGGCTCAAGAATCTTAATGACCAATTTCAAGTCTTTTAGGAGTAGATGAGATTGTAAAAGACTAAGAGTACATGATAAGCAATGTGTCTCACCTAATTTATGGAGATGATGTTTAAAACAAATGGAGTCAATAGATCATGTGAAAAACCTTAAGTGGCCCAACAATGATGTGTTAGTAGCTCGTGATGTTGTTCGACTCCTACCCACTCTAAAAGACCTCTCTCATGCAGAATGCAGTCCTCACACTAAGGAGCTAGGACTACCTTGTCTACCCAAGGTACAACAACCTTATTTTAAAGGAATTAATCCAAGGGAGTAAGTGGTTAATTGTAACTAATTTTTTAGGTTGTATAGTGTCAGGGATAATTGAAAGGTAAATGGTTGAAACCAACATAAGATAGAATACCATGTAACTAGGTGGACATGTGATAAAGGTTGAGGGTGACATTAGTCATCCTCCTGAACATAAGAAGTATCTACAACTTCCTAAATGTTTGTGCTACAAAGGAGCCAAAATGTTCTCTAATTTAATCACAACCAATATTGTTAGAGTGATAAGTAAAAATGTTAAATTTTGACTTGCCCAAAACCCTTTTAAAAAATTATGACTTGAACCCAATTCAAAATAAACTAAACCAAAAATAACTTTGAATGACCAAAAAAATTTTGGGATGGATTGAGTCGCAGATGACCTATCAGGTCATTTGTTGTAGATTTGTTATATGCAATAGCAAAAACAGGATAGACAACTAGAAAGAATTGCTAAAATGTGTTGTTGTTATAAACCTACCATTATTTGAATTCATTCTTGAAATTGTTCTAGAAGTTCTTTGAGAGGAAAAGGATCATTCTTGCATTAGTCGACGAGAATACATGAGCAAAATTTTTAACAAGAGAAAAGCTTATACAGCTTGCAACTTGCTCAGTGAATTTTACTAGTCCTTGACCCTATAATAAAGCATTTTGATCTATTTTTGAATTTTATAGGAATAATGCATTAATGATGTAACATAATGAAAATAATCTATTTTTTTTTTCTTAAAATAATGGGTCACCCTAAGTCAACCCAAATTCAACTTATAACTCAAATGTGTCTTCACCTAAAATCAACCCAACCTAAAACAACCCGAACTTAAAGTGACCTAACTTGAATCTGACCCAATGATTTGTCTTGACACCTGTAGAGGCAAATGACAAAAGATTATTAGTAATGAAAGGTGTTTGGGATTCACATGGTTGATGAGGGGACACCAATATATGGCTGATCTAAGGCTTTTGTCCTTAAAGTTGATGATATTATATTGAGAGTTTTTTTAGCAAAAACTTCATAACCATATCGTCTTTGATTTTTGTAAGATGTGATTGTCCTTCATGAATTATGCTAAATTTGATAGACTTCTAGGAACTACTCAGACAATGTGGCTTATGTTCACTACTGACAATAAATTATATAATTTATTTAAGAGAAAGGAACCTTAGAATCAATTCTCCCTTTTTTGTTATGGTCAACTATCTTGAGGTCACTCCCCTACCTTCCTCTTTATAGGCAGTGTTAGACAAGTTTGCATATTTATTTAAGAAGCCCACTGCACTTCCTCCAAAAGAGAAGGTATGACCATACTATCATTCTCAAACTTGGTGCACCTCATGTAAATATCCAGCCCTATAAATACCCTTATGATCAAAAGAATAAGAGTGAAAGATTAGTGGTAGAAATGTCAAAGGTCCTCCATAATACAACATAGCAACCCCTTTTCTCCTCTAGTGCTCCTAGTTAGGAATAAAGGTTGCATTTGGAGATTTGTATGAATTATAGACAACTTACTCATCATAAAGGATAAAATCCCCATTTCAACAAATAGTAACTTGATCGATGATTGCATAGATTTTCTTTTTGTCAAAAATAAAATTAAGGGATAAGTGCCATTATAAGGACATTCCCAAAACTATGCTTAGGACTCACCATAGGTATATGAGTTTAAAGTGATGACATTTGGTTTAAACAATGCATAAGCTACCTTTCAAGCTTTCAGCATCATCGATTTGCTAGTTATCTTAGGCAAATTGCTATGGTATTTATTGATGGCATCCTCATCTATAGTCCCACCTTGGAAGCATGCATGCACACACACACAGAGCACCTGGCCTGTTGTTTGTTGGTTTTAAGGTCCATTGGTCATTTGCTAAAGAGCCTAAATGTTCATTTGGACAAAAACATATTGAGTACCTAAGGGCACATCATCTTTGCCCAAGGACTGACAACCTAACCCTAAACTCTTGATAACTTTTGTTTAACTACTAACCGAATGATTCATAACCATAACAGTGAAATTTATTGGTTAAAGGAATTCTCTCAATGTTCTGCAATTTATTGGTTGGCATAATCGTTAGATTTTAATAATTTTTTTTTTATTTGCATCTCATGCATGTTTATTTAATTTAATATTTGTTGCTTATGAGATTTAGTATAATTTTTGATGTAACCCAACAAGAAATATTCACAAATTTGTATGATATTTGGGCTAAAGAAATTGACCTACATTCGACAAAGCAAGATTGTGTCAAGATGCTTATTGCCAACAACATCGATTAGCTACACTTTTGTATAAAAAAATAATAATAAAAAAAGAAGAATAAGAAGAAATATAATTATTTTTATTTTATGCATCATGTGCAAGCTAATAGTCTTAATGCAAGTTTTTGTATTGCATGAGAATTGTTATCCTTTATAGCTTTTTATTTTTCCTTTTTTCTTAGGATACAAATACAATCATCTTTAAAGTTTGTTGTTTACAAGAATGACTTTTGCATTATTTATATATAAATATATATTTTCCTTCTGTAATTATAACGATAACTTTGATTAGTTTCCTTTTACTTTTTCTTCCATTCAAACTAGATTGTTTTTCTTTTTTCTTACACACTCAGGGAAAGAGACATGAATGGTTTGTTCAATCTTTTTAAGATCTAGTAAATTTAAAGCAATAAACTGATAATAAATTGGGTTCAATAAAGAATAACAGATAGATGGATTGATGACACATATAAGATTTTGATAATATTTACAACAAAACTCATTTGCTTAACAAAGACATAGTCCTCTAAAAATAGTATTTGAATATAATATGTCAATGCGAGGCCCATTCACGATCAATATATATTTGTAGCAAGTTTCATTTTTAAATTTTCAACTTTTTTATTGGCTGTGACAAATTCGATCAATATATATTTGTAGCAAGTTTGATTTTTAAATTTTCAACTTTTTTATTGGCTGTGACAAATTCGATGTTCATGTGATGTGCTGGCTCTATATTTCAGGGGAAAGGTTGCTGAGCAATTTATCGAGATTCGTGGTGATCGTGTGGGTGTTTATCGTGTTCATATTGACTTCAAGCTATTCCGTGACCTTAACTTCAATGTTAACTGTGAGGCATATACAATTAAATTCGAGGGACATTCCTATAGGATACCAATGGCACTCTTTTACTATGGGAGCTGTTGACAGCTATTTGCATTTGCTGAATTCCTCACTTGTGCCACTCGGCAAATCTGTCGAGGACTTTGCGCGAGCGTTATCGATGGGAAGTGTTTCTGCTATTATTGACAAAGTACCATATATCAAGCTTCTCCTTGCTAAATACCTCGATAAGTATTAAATGGTTGGACCTGTCAAGCTTACAACAAACGGTTTTGGTTTTGTAAGTATTATTCTTTTTCTTTCTGCTCTTGTGCGTAACAAATGTTGTATTAAAATTATTCAGGCCCTATCCAAGTGATTTTCTTCTTTGGGCCCCTGAACGTTGTTTAGAACAGTTCAGTTCATGGTTTGATGATTCTTGTGGCTGATTTGCGTGAAAGCCTCAAACTTTCAACCTTAAGGCAACATTAAGGCGCGGTTGCTCAGAACGTTTCTAATTTTGATTCCTACTAATGTTGATTTTTGTGTTTATGGTTGCCGATCAAGTCTCCCTAAATGAGAAGAATTCCGGTAACTCAGCCGTCAGCGTAAAATTAACTAAGCCCTTACAGCATGAACCTTTTAAATAATTAGAACGTTATAACAAGAAAATATTCATACAATCAAACTCAACTAAATTTGAGATTAAAGCTAAATTATTATTGTCATTATTGAATTTTAATGCTAAGAGCATCGACGTAGGAGGTAATCACACTACCCCGGCATTGGCCATCTGATGACTTTAAAAGTGTATTCAATATCATGCTATATGGTTCAAAGTGTTAATGAGTAAACAAATTGATCGTAAATTGATTTTAATAATGAAATTTGAGATCAAGTGCTCCATGATTGACACCCCACCCTTCACCTGTTAAAAAAAACAAACCAAAAACAAAAAATCTCACGTTGGTTTATTGAGTCAACAGGCCACGTGCAGTGAACGATCACCAAATTGAAATTGTTGACTTATGATACTAATAAAAAAAATTAACTATAATTTATTAACTAAAAATTAATAAATTTTTAATTATAATTGTCAATATATTTAAGAACAAATATAAATATGATAAAAATAAATTATTAAATCAATTTATTATATAATAAATAGATATAATTTTTAAAAATTTTTATTTTAATTTAATTAAATTAAAAATAAAAAATTTAAATATAAATGAAAAATAAAGTTCAAAATATCCTAAATTTTATTTTTAAATTTTACACTTGTGCCCTTTTTTCTTTTCTTTAGTATCAATCAAGTTAACACAGAGCTTCTTTGAGCATTAAAGTAACCTTTAGTGATGATTTCTTTAAACTCTTCAAATTGAAAAGGGAGTTCTTTTGGGTATGAAACAATCTTTAGTGTTCAGTTCTTTATCTGCTTGAAAATAGAGAGGGAGTTAAGCCACAGTGTTGAATAGTTTCTTTAGTGCAACAAATGAAGGCAAGTTTTTCTTTCAGATTTTTCTTTTTTGTCATTTCATTTCTGTATTGATTCTTGGGAGGGTAGGTTTGAAGACCTCTTCATAAACAATCAATAGCATTTGTGAAAGCATCAGGTACTGAAGAAATTGTCTGCTGCCAAATCATTGAGCATTTTAGCTAGCATATAAATGTTTATCTACTGAAATGAAAGAAACTAAAAGGGAAGCCCTTTTATGCTTTGCAGTCCTCTTGAAGCTCAAGAAATAATAACTAAACTCTATCTGCTGGTATGAACCAGACTGGACCGGCAGATTGTGTTGTTCGAGCTGTCAACTCCTGCCATTTGCTCCTTCACCCTGTACTTTACTAGAAAGGTGCTTTGACAGAATATTTCAGAGCTAAACATTTGAAAATCTCTCTGTCCCCGTTTCTCTCTCTCTGCCTCTAAAAATTCCTGGTGCAGCATTAGGACACTTCTTCTATGATTTGCAGGACTGTAAATCCACGTTCCTTTTCCATTAGCTGATATGGCACACTTTATTTTTAAAGGTCTGAGACAGTGTTTAAACTTTGATTTACAGGTTTGGCTGCTAAATGTAGCCTTGCAATTTTAAAAATAATAATAATAATAGATTGATAGTATAACTAAGGGGCAACATCAATCTCTAAGTTAGAGGACCCACTCTTGCTTCGATTGGAAAAAGATCTTAGTACTTTGAGGTTAACTTGATATTTTCACATAGGGAGACAAAATTTAGTTTATATGGATTTAGCTTCAAATGCACATACTTTCCTACCTCAAAAGTTCCTTTGATTCTATGCCGGTCTACAAAGAACTTCGTAAGATGTTGGGCCTCAAGGAGCAGCTCCTTCAAGAAGTTGATTATAACCTATCTCTCCTTCAATCAAGACCCCACTTTGGTGACCCTTGTCTAGTCTAAGGTAAGCTTAGAGCACTTAAGAGGAGAATAACGACATAAAGTATTGAAAGGAGTCATTCCCAAAGAATGTGGAAGGTTGTATTACATGGTCACTTGACAAGATGGAGTCACTTCATTCAATTACTTGGCCATTAGAAATTCATGCAATGAATGTATTTCTTAACACATCTATTAGGCCTCCAAATACATTTGTTTGTTCAAGGATTGTTATGAACCTAGTTACAAGGTATAAAACTTAAGTCCTACATAATCATGTGATTCCAATAGGGGTTTTATATAGACTTGGGGTTCTCCAATCTTAATAGCTAGTGAATAACTATCTAAATATTGATATCATTTGGCATCAAAGTGGTAGAATCCATGAGTACTATTTTAGCATTTCAATCTAACATGAAAGACTAACGATACCATGACTATAGCAATCAACTATGCTTCTAATTCCTCAAATGAGTTGCTTAGGAATTTGGATGACTAATTTCAGGTCCTTTAGGAGTAGATAAGGTTGTAAAAGACTAGGAGTACACAACAAGTAGTGTATCTCACCTAATTTATGGAGATAATACGTTTGAAACTAATGGAGCCAATGAATCATGCAAAAAACCTTAAAGTGGCCCAACAATAATGTGTTAATAGCTCATGATGTTGTTGGACTCCTACCTACTCTAAAAGACCTCTCTCATGCGGAATGTTGTCTTCACGCCAAGGAGCTAGGACTACCTTAGCTACCTAAGGTACAACACCCTTACTTTAAAGGAATTAATCCAAGGGAGTAAGTGGTTAATAGTGATTGATTCTTTAGGTGGTATAGTGTCAATAATGACTGATAAGCAAAAAGTTGAAACCAACACAAGATAGAATACCATATAACTAGGCGGACATATAGTGAGGGGTTGAGAGGGACATTAATCATCCTTGTAGACATGAGAAGTACCCACAACTTCATAAATGTGAGTGCCATAAAGGAATTGCAATGTTTTTTAATCCAAGCACAACAAATATTGTTAAAGATGTACATAGAAATGTTAAATTTTGACCCAACCTAAACTCATCTAAAAAGATTTGACCTAAACCCAATCCAAAATACACTGAATCAAAAATAACTTGAATGATCAAAAAAAAAATTTGGGTTGGGTTGAGCTGTAGATGACCCATCAGGTCATTTGTTGTAGACTTGTTATATGCAATAGCAAAAATAAGGTGGACAACTAGAAAGAACTACTGAAATATATTGTTGTTATTATAAAAACTGTCATTGTTTGAATTTTTTTTTCTTAAAATTGTTTTAGAAGTTGTTTAAAAGTCAAAGGATCATTCTTTCACTGGTCAACGAGAATATGTGAGCTCAATCAGTTTTACTAGTCCTCCACCTGCATAATTAAGCATTTTGATCTGGTTTTGAATTTTATAGGAATAATGCATTAAGGATGCAATATAAAGAAAATAATCTTTTGTTTTTCTTAAAATAATGGGTCAACCTGGGGGTCAATCCAACCTAAAACAACTTGAACCTGAAGTGACCTGACTTGACTAGATTCTTTTTATTCTTTATTCCATTCAAACTATATTGTTTTTTTTTTTTCCTTATGAACTTAGGAAAGGAGATATGAATGATTTATTCAATCTTTTTAAGACTTGGTAAATTTAAAGTAATAGACTAATAACAAATTAGGTTTAATAAGAAATAATAGATGGATGAATTGATGGTATATATTGAATTTTAATAATATCCACAAGAAGACTCTGCTTAACAAAGGCACAATCCTCTAAAGATAGTATTTTAATCTAGTATATCAATGTGAGACCCATTCCCCATCAATATATCACTCAAACTTGGTGCATGAGACTAAGGCCAAATCAAAATGCTACCTAAATTAGCTGTAGGATTTCATAATCCTTTGCAAGTTTTATCCTTATATCAATATTACATTTTCTTTCTTGTTAATAAGTTTATTAAGGAGTGAATTAATTTCTTTTAATTTTATAAAATTTATTATCTTATTTTTAAAAATTAAAATTCAAAATTAAAAAAATAAAAATGTATATTGTTAATCATTAAAATTTTTTCTAATATATTTTAATTATATATTTTTTTTATTTAAGTTTAAAATATTCTAAATAAATAATTTCACCTTAAAGAAAAAAAATATTTTTAAAAATTATAAAATTTATTTTTTAAAAGATTAAAATGATTGTTGTGGTAAGCCAATAGAGGGAGATGATGATGCATGGTCATTGACCCATTATGGTGGATCAAAAAGTCAACTTGATTTTCTTATACTCTTTATGAAATTCTACATGTGAAAATGTTTGATGTTGTAAATTTTTTTTTTTCTAAAAATGGTATATAAATGTAGATTTTTTATATTGGTTAAATGCATATTAAAAAGAAAAGTATTACATTGCAACATAACTAACTAGAATGATATAATGTATAATCACAAATTAGAATGAGAGTTGCAAATTACAAAATAAAAGATGGTTATAATAATGGTTTTATGATTCAAAGTTCACCATGTCAAAAGAAGTTTTCATATTAGAGATAACTCGAAATCTTCATCTTTCTTTGCTTTTTCTGCTGACTCATTCCCGAGTCTTGGTTCTTTCCCAACTTCATTTTTTTCGTAAGTATTACATTTCAATTTAAATTGATATAATATTAAATTTATAATTTATCTTTTAATATAAAATTTTTTAACAGGCGACTCATATGTTCATATTTAAAATTTTCTATCACTTTATTTTCCAAATTAAATGGCTACCTAAGACCATGGAGCCGTCAATGGTGACAATGAAAGAAATGTCGAAGAAGACACAGTGGAGCTCAGCCTTTCTCTTAGGAATTAAGTATTATATTGAGGTAAAATTATATTAATCTGTTTTTACAGTTATTTTATTTTAAAAAAATTAATATTTAATATATTTTATATTAATTTTTTATATAATTTATATTTTTAAATTTTTAAATATGATAAAAAAAATATTAATATTTAATTTTTTATTTCAAATTCTTTTGTTTTTATTTTACTAATAGTTCTTAAAATTTTAAATTTTATTTCAATACTTGCATTAAAGTTTAAATTGATAGTAACATTTATAGGTCGATTTAGATATTCAAAACATGAATTTGACAATCAGGCAAACGGGTATCGATCTAGCTGACTCTTATCACAATTTTTTGTCTTTTAAAATATCAATAATGTCTAAAATTGAAAATTATATAATCTATGCAAGAGTTGAGTTATCCATATGTTCAGCATGGTGACTTCATGCTATTGCAAGAATAGGTTGTCTGCATATTTCATCACATGGCCCCAGTTGGTCGATGGGTGGCCATATTATGGCTTGGTGGGTGGCGTGACACTTGCAAGAGAAGTGCACATATTTCTCCTAGCATACAATTATTGAACTGTTGCACTTCAACTGCAGGCTTGACCCAAGCTGTCACATACATACACTTTTGTTAGAAAAGTATTAGCTGAATTTTTTGGGCGGACACCCTTGCAAGCTGGGGAATGTAATGCAATATAACAGAACGGATTTTTTTTGTTAGAAAAGTATTAGTTCTGTTTTTTTTTTTTTTTTTTAGCTTGTTTGTTCTTTGATAGGAAGAAACTGTACTTCCATTATTTAAGTTTTCCAAGGGAAACATAAACACATTTATTAAGATTCAAAGGCATATGCTTCCTGATGGAAGTTTGCAAAAAAGGCCAAAAATTATCAAAACTTCGGCGTTATATGAGCTGTTTGATTATATGTATGATTAACAGAATTGCTTAACGTGTGGCAGAACAAAATAAATAATAAAAAACCCAAGCTTTTACCGGCACACCGTGTATCTTGTTGGCTATGTTTGAAGCTCATAACCCCAACAAGTCAAAGGGTTCATACTTCCATGACCGAGATGTCTTTCAAAAGGCCAGACTTTTTGATGAAAGCAATTATGTTAATCCCCCTTCTCTCTCCAGCAGTGTCAAGATGGCAGTACAGAAAAAATAAATTATATTGCAACAACATTGAAATTCAAATATATATTAATAAATCAAAATTGGCAATGGTATGCATTATTTTACATTTTTTTTTTTTTTAGTTGATAGTGTATAAAACGAAAAAAGAACATTGCAGTCTAGGGTTCAAACTCAATCATGATCAATATGAAACATATCTCATTCAGAAATAATCAAAAACAGAAGCTACAATGAAACCCCATTAAAAAGGAGGTTCAGCAATAATTGTTGAATTAATAATGCTAAACTATGGCCAGAATAAAGATAATATGAGAAGCAATGAGCAATATTAAACACTTTTGTTAACAATCTATAATTTGCTAATGGTAGTAAACTGATATTGTCCAAAGTCATCCAAATTAAATTTCTTAGTTCTGTGCCCCAGTTGTCAATTTTGCTTATTATTTGACTTGATATAAAATATAGTAATTAATCACATAAGCAAAGTCTCCTAAGAAGTTTGAAAAAAAAAAAAAAAAGAGTACGATGAGCTTCCCACTCGTTAGACTTTTGTAAACGTTGAAAATATGCAGACTCACCAAATTTGGCTATTGCAAATTGAAAATTTGTACTTGCAATCTCGTCAAAAGTCTCATAAAAATAAAAAATAAAAATCAAGATGAAAACCAACGAAAATTTTAGCTAGCGCCAATAAAATAGATTGTCTATCTACCAATTGACAGAGCTGATCTCGCGTGCAAAAACTATTAACTACTTGGACAAAGTAGCAATATAAAATCGAGTGTCTTGGAGGAGCACTTTGCACAACAACCCTCTACAACCCTTTATTTAATGTTTTTTATTACGATAATTGGAATACATACATCCCTTAGTAGGAAGAGAAAAAAATAGAGTGGAACTTAGAAAAATAACTTTAAAAAATACCGTCGGGAATGAGCGGTGGGATGGCAGAGGGGTGACAGTCTGGTCTATACATATATACCTGTTCGGTGGACGAATCAATTTTCGAAAATAGGTCAAACAAGGATGCATCACGATGATTAAGGTTACCGAACTAGCGAGAGTAAATAATGCTAATATGTTGGCAAAATTTTTGAAAATTAATTTTAAAAAATTGAAAAAAAAAATTGAAATTTTGAAGCAAATATATATAAGGCAATCCCAAGGTTTTAAAATTGAAGATAAGGAAATTTATATTTGTTTGTTGAAAAAAAAATCTTTATATGGGTTAAAAATAATCTTTAAGACTATAGTATAGAGGTTTGATTCATTTGTATTGGGTTATTATTATTCCAAAAGCATATATGACAATTGTGTTTACTTTTGGAAGTTAGATAATAATTTGTTTATTTATTTATTACTTTATATCAACAACATGTTCATTATTGCCAAGAATCCATCATAAATTTGCACTTTGAAAGCACTTTTGAATGGTAAATTTGAGATGAAAGACTTAGAAGCATCAAAAAAAGATTCTTGATATGAAAAATAAGAAGGAATCGTGAAGGTGGTAAGTTATATTTGATTCAAAAGAATTATATTCAAAAAGTTTTCGAATAATTTGACATGAAAAATGTCAAACCTGTTCATAATCCCATTACTAGTTATTTTAAGTTATTAGCTATTTAGTCACCAAAGTTAGATGAAGAGAAGATGTATATTGAAAGAGTTTCATATTTGAGTGTAGTCAGCAGTCTTATATATATAATGGTTTGTACACATCCAAAATTTCACGAGTAGTTAGTATAGTTAGCAAGTATATGTCTTATCCAAGCAAATCATATTGGTAGGCTATGAAATGGATTCTCATATACTTATAAGGTACTTTAGACATATGTTTGAAGTTTGGTAAAAAAATGTATTGGTTGATTTTGTTGATTTTGACTACACCACTGATCTTGATAAAAGAAGATTTCTTACAAGTTATGTATTTTGCATTGGTAGTTTTACTATTGATTAGAAAGGTACTTTGCAACATATTGTTGCTTTATCTTTTACTAAAATAAAATACATGGTAGTGACAAAAGTCTTATGGTTGAAAAGTTTGTATGACAAACTTAGTCTATGTCAAGATATTGTTACCATTTATTGTGGCAATCAAAGTATAATACACTTGACTAAGGATCAAATTTATCATAAAAGAACAAAGTATATTAATGTGAGGTATCATTTCATTTAAGAAAAAAAATTGTTAAGAGGAAAATTTCAGTTCAAAAAATTAGTACTAAAAGCAATTATGCAAATATGTTTACGAAATCTTTTCTAATTGTTAAGTTCAAATAGTGTTTAGACTTAATTGATATGATATGATAATTTAGGAGTTTGTGGAAAAGGTGGAGTATTATTATTATATATATATGCATGTAAGATTTAAACTAAAGTAGAGATTTGTTAAGTTGGTGACTAAAGTTTTACATGGAGAGATTAAACGAAGTTGGTTAATTTATTTTCTTTATAAATAAGAAATAATATAATTTGTTTTATAATTAAGGAGGTAAAACTTTATGAACTTTTAAATCATTATTTGAATTTTTATAAATTAGACTCAATAAAAGTTTTTATTTTTTATATTATCTATTTTAATAATATTTATTTTTTTTTTTTTATCTATAAATATAAATTAAATTGACTAAACCATATAATTATTTTTTTAATTATTTTTTCTTATTTTTTATTTTATTTTTTATTATTATCTTTAAGAATTATAACATGAGATTTATTTATTAACAATAAAAAAATCAATTCAATTGATATTTCCACCAGTCATATGATTGCCAAAGCAATCTAACATTTCTAAGTTATGGGACAACTAAAAGAAGAAAAGAAAACAAACAAACAAACAAACAAAAAAAATGCTCTATAGTTTCAACAAAATAGGGAAAAAGAAAACCCAAGAAAATCTGAAAATACATTTGAGATACTGAAAAGAACGTACCAAAAGCAAAGATTGACAAATCTCACCAAATCAAGTAATTTGATCAAGGAAATTGGAGTAAGGATAAATTGCATTCATTTCACGTTAGGGCAAAAACAACAATTCTGCATCAAAATTTTGCTGTTTTCAGAAAAGAAATCTTATTGTTTTTGTTGCAACTATAAGGTTACCCCTTTGTGACAGGAAAATAACGAATTTGACACATAAATTGTTTGAGGCTAGCTGTTGCTGTTTGATTTTTTTTTTTTTTTTTTTTTGAATCTTATGAGATATATTATATTGCAGCATTGCATAGGGTAGGAGCATATAAGTATTTGCGGAATGAAGAGGATGCTGAAAATCTGAAATGGCTCCTAATATTCAGGTAATCTTATACACTTCTCGTCATTGGTGACACTACTCAATTTATTGTGATTTTAATTACTATTTAATGCGGAAATTACAACAATTTTTTTTTTTTCTTGAAATTTGCTGCAAGTATGACCTTCATGGCAAGAGCAAAATGAGAATGGGAGTGGAAACGAGGAAGCCATACTGCCTCTCCCTCCTAAAAATGGTGAGCACCACTTGATGATCAATCCCATTAAGTTAATCGCCCTTTTCAAGGCAAATACAATCTTCTGTTGCAGTACTTCCCTGGGATGCTTAAACGGTGATTGGTCTTTTAGAAAATCTGAACATCAGGACACATTCTTGGCTTTTCAAAGATCAGAAGGCATTTTGGAGCTGTTGTGCTGCATCATTCCTTACCCAAGATGTTAGAAAGATGTTGGTGAAGAATATTTTATTGTAGCACTATTGTAGTTCATGTTTTGAGCCGAGAGGACATCATTTTAAGTGTGAATGCTGAGCAATAAATGGCAACTTGCTGGCTGTTTCAGTTCATGGTTTGACAATTCTTGCGGCTGATTTGCGTAAAAGCCTCAAACTTTCAACCTTAAGGCAACATTAAGGCACCGTCGATCGGAATGTTTCCAATTTTGATTCCAACTAATGTTGACTTTGTGTTCACGGTTGCCGATTAAGTCTCCCTAAAAGAGAAGAATTCCGGCAACTCAATTAGAAGATTATAACAAGAAAATATTCATAAAATCAAATTCAACTAAATTTGAGATTAAAGCTAAATTATTATTGTCATTATTGAAATTTAATGCTAAGAGCACGTAGGAAGTAGTCACACTACCCGGCCATTGGCCATCTGATGACTTCAAAAGTGTATCAACTATCATGCTATATGGTGCAAAGTGTTAATGAGTGAAAAAATTGATCGTAAATTGATTTTAACAATGAAATTTGAGATCAAGACCTCCAAGATTGACACCCCACCCTTCACCTGTCGAAAAAAACAAAAAAAAAAATCTCATGAGTCAATAGGCTAGGTGTGGTCAACGATCACCAAATTGAAATCGTTAACTTGTGATACTAATAAAAAAATTAGTTATAATTTATTGACTAAAAATTAATTTTAAAAAAAATTATGATAAATAAAAATTAATTTTATAAAAATTCTGATATCCACCTTATCATTACTATTTCCAGCATTATACATATTTGACAAACACCATCTACTCTTCCTCTTACAACTTTTAAGATAATATCATCATCATGCTATTTTTTTATTTTTTAAAATAAATTTTTATTTTTAAAAACTAATTATTTTAAAAATATTTATTAAATCAAGAATTATATCATATATTATATTATTTTTCTTACAATATATTTTTTAAAAATTATTATAAAATTAATTATATTAACATAAAAAATTTTAACATAAATAATAAATTTTATATAAAAAATTATAATTTATACTTATTATATATCATAATTAGTATAGTCAATTGAAAATTTGATACAAGTAAAAGAGAATTTATGGAGAACTAAATCATATAACCTCTATTCCCTGTAATGCTTAATTATTTTTTTGCAATACTTATTAAGGTTTTAAATCTCCAAGAGACTCTCTAACAAGAAAAGAAGTAACCAAACAAAGAAATTACGAAAGGACAGGAGCCAACATGATTAGACAGCCACACAAGGACACAACCTATGAATGTCTAATCTCTCCAAAGCATGCCAGAATGAGAAGGATATTGTGGAACTCCTGGCCATATAACCATTCTTTTCATGCACATTGGCAAAAACCTACCTAAATGATTCGCATCTATGAAAAATATTTAGTGCAATTCAAGAGTTTATGCTAGCATATACACCAAAGATCTTTGCTTTGGTTCATCAACATAGTCTGCAGACACTATCAGTGAAACATTAAGCAAACAAGGCCCAATGAGCAGAGCATCATAAATTTAATATGTTGGGGCTTTACTACATTGCACGACACATCCCAATTATAATTATCTAAAGCAAACGGGGAAGATGATGACCAAATTTCGTGAAGGGTATTGTCATTTTGAACTGAAAATGGGGAAATGTGCGCTCCTTGTTTAATGTCTATTATTTAAGTACTAGTAAACATTTAAATAGAATTTTAGCTGCAAACTCTGCGCATAAAATGTCCCATCCTACCTAATAAATCTTCCTCTACCCATTCTTGTTACCCAAAAAAATGAATGTTGTATCTATTCAATTTATTCCTTTGCGCATTTAGGCATCCTAAACAAAGTGGGAAAGAACCTTAGACTGGATTTGAGCAATACCAATTGCCCAACTTTGGATAGGAACCAGGATTTCCATTTCACCAACCTAGGCTCCATTTTACGGATAACCAAATCCCACAATCCTTTCGCCCCTAGATTAGCACTTAAAAGGAAGTCCCAAGTATCTCATTAGAAGTGACCCCACTCCATATCTACAAAAACTAGCTCATCTCTCAAGTATATCTTCCTCCACTCTAACCCCATAAATAATAGTCTTAGCAAGGTTAATTTTTAGTTTGATATAGCACTGAAAGCATTCGAGTATCCATTTGCAATTCCTTATAGACTCACCATTGGCTTCACCGAAAATGATTTTGTTCATGACAAATTGTAAGTAAGTCTAATATTTCTTCCAATGCTAATACCTTTAATGATCCTAGTTCCAACCACTTCTTGAAAAGTGAGTTCCAACTTTTTAAAAAGTGAGTTAAGGCTTTCGATTACTAGCAAAACAAAAATGGGGAAAAGGGCTCCCCTTGACATAATCCTTTAGTCATTCTAATTTATTGCTTGGGATTACCATTAACCACTATAAACAACTCTAGAGTTGTATTACACTCCCAAATCTAGTATCTCGATCTACCCCAAATCTAATGTTTTTCATAATATCATCTAGAAAGCCTTGTTCAAGTATATCATATGCCTTTTCAAAATTATTCTTAATAATGACCTCTCCCTCTATCCTTTTCTTCATTTCCTTAATTGCTTCATTAACTATTAACACAATATCTAAGATATAATGCTCTTTGAGGAATGCTTAATGAAATTCTTCAATGACCTTTCCAATCACAAAATTGAGTCTACAAGCCAACACTTTAGCAAGGATTTTATAAATACACCCCACCAAAGAAATTGGCCAAAACTAATTGATCAATATTACACCTTTCACTTTGGGTAACATCACTATGAAAAAAGAGTTTAACAATTTATAAAGTTTTCCATTATCATAAAAATTCCTCAAAAAATCCATCACATCCTCTATTACAGGCTCCCAATAATGTTTAATAAAACTCATATTAAACCCATTCAAACCGTATGCCTTGTTGCCATCATAGTCCCTAATTGCTTTCCATACTTATGCTATCAAAGAAGAGCTTTCAAGGCTTAAATTGTCTATTATTTCCAATTTGCGATAAAATGTATCATCTATTTTCAAACAAGGTTTAATGAGGTGTCTAGCTATTCCTTGAAATTATTGAAGATAACCTTCTGACTTCCTTGGATTATGAAGATGTTAGCTAGCCCTTTTTAACACAATCAATTAATTTTTTTCTTGTCTAGGTATACACTAATATGTGAAAAAATTTTGAATTTCTATCCACATCAACCATCCATCTAAGTTGGGATTTTTGAAACATTCTTGCTCCTTCCTCAAACATTCCCTATATATGGCTTTACACTGAAACAAATGTGCTTTCTCCTCATTTGTCAATAATTGGGTTTCTTGCTTCAATGTCAATTGTTCAATTTTTTCAACAATTGCTTTTATGCCCTCTTGCCTTTTTGTTCTTTCCTTCCAACTCCATATCTTGAGATAATCTTTGACACTTTTTAGTTATCTACTAATAATAAACCCAAGATGTTCCCTGTATCATTATTGTATTTGACCATTGAACCAAAATATATGTGGTAGCTTAGTTATTTCTTCTAATGATTCTTTATTCCAAATTTGTCACTAACTCTATGAGTAGTTGGCCACTTAAATCAATGAGGAGCAATTAAGGCATCAACTACCTAGAATTGCTTAGAGAACACATAAATAATGATATAAGAAATAATAAATTAATAGTAGAACTAGGGGGCCTTAAATGGCCCAACAACGATGTGCTATTGGACTCCTACCGACTCTAAAAGACCTCTTTCATGCAGAATGTAGTCCTTGCACCAAGGAGCTAGGACTACCTTGGCTACCCAAGGTACAATAACCTTATTTTAAAGGAACTAATTTAAAGGAGTAAATGGTTAATTGTAAATAATTCTTTAGGTTGTATAATGTCAAAGATAACTGAAAAGCAAAAGGTTAAATACCATATAACTAGGTTGTCTATAACATATGACCCATCAGATAATTTGTTGTAGACTTGCTGCATGCAATAGCAAAAATAGGGCGGACAACTAGAAAGAACTGCTTAAAATATGTAGTTGTTATGAAACTATCATTGTTTGAATTTTTTTTCTTGAAATTGTTTTAAAAGTTGATTAAGAGTCAAAAGATCATTCTTACACTAGTCAACGAGAATATGTTAGCTAAATTTTTTTCACCAAAGAAAAGCTTATACAGCTTACAACTTAGTCAATTATACTAGTCCTCCACCTGTATAATAAAACATTCTAATATATTTTTGAATTTTAAAGGAATAATGCATTAAGGATGCAATATAATGAAAATAATGATTTTTTTCTTAAGTAATGGGTCAACCCAGGGGGTCAAACCAAATTTAACTCAAACCAAAATGACTTAAATGTGTCTTGACCTGAAAACAACCCAACCTAAGATAACTTAAACCTGAAGTGACCTGACTTGACTAGATTCCTTTTATTCTTTCTTCCATTCAAACTAAATTTTTTTTTTTTTTACGTATCTAAGGAAGGAGACATGAATGGTTTATTAAATCTTTTTTAAAGCAATGGATTGATAACATATTGGGTTCGGTAAGGAATAATAAATGGATGGATTAATGGTATGTAAAGGATTTTAATAATATTCACAACAAAACTCAGGTGCTTAACAAAGACATAGTCCTTTGAAAATAATATTTTAATCCAATATGTCAATGTGAGGCCCATTCCTATTAATATATCACTCAGACTTAGTGCTGGAGACTAAAGCCCAATCAAAAATGTTACTTGAATTAGTTATATGACTTCATAACCCTTTGCAAGTTTTATCATTATATCAATATTACATTTTCTTTCTCGTTAATAAGTCCATTAAGTAGTAAATTAATTTTTTTTTAATTTTATAAAATTTATATCTTATTATTAAAATTAAAATTTTAAATTTTAAAAATAAAAAAATATATTTTTAACTATTAAAATATTTTTTTAATATATTTTAATTTTATATTTCTATTTAAATTTAAAATATTCTAAATAAATGATTTTGTATTAAAAAAATAAATAAATTATTTTTTACAATTATAGAATTTATTTTTAAAAAAATTAAAATAATTATTATGGTAAGCCAATAAGTAATGACAAGAATATATAATTTTTGACTCATAATATTTTGTGATAAACCAATAAGTCTAATTTTACTTTTCTATACTCCTTACAAAATTTTGTGTGTAAAAATATTTGATACCTATCTTTATAATTTCATTTTTTTCTTGAGAATGATATATAGATATAGATTTTTTATATTGGTTAGACCCATATTAAAAAGAAAAGTATTACATTACATTAACATAACTAATTATAATGATATAATGTATGATTACAAATAATTATGAGAGTTACAAATTACAAAATAAAAGATTACTATGATAATATTTTTATAATTGAAAATTCACCGGCGTCAAAAGAAGTTGTCATATTAGAGATGAATATGAAATCTTCATCTTTCCCTGCTTTTTCTGCTGATTCATTCATGGGTTTTGGTTCTTTCCCAGCTTCATTTATTTGGTAGGTATTACTCTAATAATTCACCTTATATTTCAATTTAAAATTATAAAATATTAAACTTATAATTTATTTTTTATTATAATTTTTTTTAATTGTACAAACAATATTTTTCAAATTAAACCGCAGCCAAATACCACAGAGCCACCAATGGTTACAAAAAAAGAAATGTTGAAGAAGATATTATGACCTAGTATTTCTCATAGAAATTAGGTATAATATTAGGGTAAAATTATATTAGTCGATTTTTTTATTAATAATTTTTTTATTTAAAAATATTATATTTAATATATTTTATTTTATTTTTTTTAAATAATTTATTATTTAAATTTTTATATATAATAAAAATATATTAATATTTAAATTATGTAATAATTATTATATATAGAGTGGAGTATGAGAAGCCATATCGAGTGCAGTATTAT